>JARBWK010000001.1:126195789-126834179 GCA_030556195.1 Anolis apletophallus | reverse complement strand
GAGCCCTCTGGTCTACAAGGACCGATCGGGCGGATCGCCGCCGGCCGACTAGACTCTTGTTTTACGCCACCGACAAGCTGGGCTTGCCGGGTGTCGTCACAAAGACTTCACTGGGTGGCATCCTGGTTGAACTGCAGCATCAGATAGCACGTCAACCGTGTCCCCTAGGGTCAAGGGTCGTCGACAGGGCAGTAGCCACGTCGACCGCCTTTCCAAGGGATCCCTGACCAAATTTTGTAGGGCGGCCATCTGGGCCAACCCCTCCACCTTCTCATCACACTACCGGTAGACACTTATTTGGAAGGGGGAGGCTTTGGTCGGTCAATTCTTAACCCTAAGGGCTCCTCGGGTGGTGCCGAGTAGGCAGCCCTGTCTCTCCCTCTATGCACAGTTCAGTCGTACAGTTAGGTCGTTCGAACTCTTCCCCTTCGGTTGCACTAGCTAACGTTCAAGTGTGTGCCATGCCCGGTAGGGGGCACAGCCCACCGGTTAAAGCGCGCTTAACCCACTAACGGGTTCAAGATTCACCAGGTGTGCACTTATGTTCTCAGTTGTGCTGGTTGCACTCACTGTTAGGAGCCCTGTGAGCCTGACCTGAATGGTGCTTGTTGCACTTATGCTGTGAGAGCCTGTGTGCCTGACATGAATGGTGCTTGTTGCACTGTGTTTACAAGTGGGAGCATGCCTTCCACTCATATTTATATGATTGATGTGTTATTTATTCGTATTGCTGGTTGTAATAAACCTGTTCATTTGTTCAATATTTGGCTGGTTTGTTCCCACCTCCTTTACCTTAGCTCGGTAAATCTTCATAAGTGTGCATTCACAGAGCTCGAAGAAGAATGGTGGGTTACATACCTGTGACCATCTTTCTTCGAGTGAAGCTCTGTGAATCCACACGAACCCGCCTGGCCGTCCCCGCGCTATCAAACCACCCTTTCCTAGTTGCTCTGGGGGCGTAGGGCTGGGGTGGGCGCGCATGGAGGCGCCGTTTATGCCCTCCGGGCCGGCTGGGCGGAGCTACCGCCAAAACTTTTCAAACTGGGAAAGTTCAGTTCCGCGCTGATGCCAAACTTCATAAGTGTGGATTCACAGAGCTTCACTCGAAGAAAGATGGTCACAGGTATGTAACCTACCAATATAAAATCTTCTGAAGTAACTGAAGATTTAAAAACTTTCCTGTTTACTGCAATGAAAGAATATCTGTGTGTGGATTCTTTGTTACACAGTGGGGTCTCTGGCACATGCCTTAGTTATATCCCATCTAGATGATTGTGATGCACTCTATGTGAAGCTGCATCTGAAAAGTGCTTGAAGCTTCAGCTGGTCCAAAGAGTTGCGGCCATGTTGCTAAATGGGACTGGCTACAAGGTGGACAACCCCCTGTTGTAGCAGCTCCACTGGCTGCCAGTCTGTTTCTGGGTACAATTCAAAGTGCTGGTTATGACTTTTAAAGCCATAAACGATTCAGGTGCAGGCCACTTGGCTGACCACACCCCTTTGTACAAACCTGCCTGGACCCTGAGATCTTCAGGAGAGGACCTTCTATCTGTCCCATCTCAAGCTCAATTGGTAGGAACAAGAAAGAGAGAGAGGCTTCCCTGTGTCTGCCCCTCAACTCTGAAACTCCCGGAGCAGGAAAGCCAGAATGGGCCCCTCCCCGCAGCAGGCTAAAATCTTTTTAAGATCATGCCAGGGGGTGCAGTGTCTTTTAACTCTGTGAATTTGTTTTAACGGTTTTTCACTGGGATTTTCAAAATATTGTTTATATTCCTGTTTTAATATTTGTATATTTTGAGTCCCCTTCGGGGGTGATAAAGTGGGGAATAATAATAACCAAAGGAGATATATCACCAGGAAGAAGGTGCTCAGTGAAGTTGAACATGAATAAATAAAAAGCAACTGTGAAGCAGAAGAACAAACAACTGTGGAGACAGCTGCTGAAGATCTAATGAGGTCTGAGCCCACTGAACATATGGAGCCAGAAAAAAATGCAGGATTTTTTTCAAGACGATGAGGATGAAGAGCCTGTGGCCATTGCTTATACTACACCTGGCACATTGACCACGAAGCAACAAGAACTTAAAGAAAAGTTTTGACCCATGCTGCATTGAAGAAAGAAAGGCAAAGACTGCCAACATTGAAGACAATACCAAGAAAGCATCTGGCACCTCTAATGAATGATGTGAATGCTGCAGTTGCAACTGTTGAGATAACAACAATGGAAGGAACCAACCAGCTTGCATATAGCACAGCAGTGATTGTAACACAAGAACTGGGGATACAACAACTGAAACCCACAAGAAAAATGTTTGGAAAACCAAATTGGAAAATAAGTCTAGAATTAAAAATCAAGAGCCTACAATCAGCCATCTAAAGAATATGAGAGAGCAAAAACTGAAGAATGTCAAAATAAAAATAACCTGATTAAAAAATATTGGCCAAACACAAAAACTTTGAAGAAGCTCTTTAAATTCTAAAACGACAAATCATGGCAACAGCCAGAAAAAATTGAGTGATATGAAGCTAGATCGATCCAATGCAAACAAAATCAACTCTTCCAATCTGATCAGAGGTGGTTCTACCAGAGTCAGAATCAGCAGGTGGCTGTGAAAAATGCAAAACCAGACGAAACAGCTACAAGTGCATTCTGGAAAGATCTGTGGGAAACAGGAAAAGGTTACAACAAAAAAAGTTGAGTGTATAAAAGACTGAAAATAAATTTTCAGAGAACAAAATGAGAACCTTGGAAATCATAAAAGAAATGATCAGTTATATCATCCAAAATCCATGCAGATGACTTTACATTATTATTATTTTTTTTAAAAAAACAAACATTTTATTAAGGTTTTCATGTTGAAGCAGCCAAATCAAGGAGTTATGGAACTCCGAGTACCAAGTTAACTTTACCAAGCTACCTGAACGTGCGGGCACAAGGATGAGGGAAAACACTTTATTGTAACAATAAAAAGAGGGAGAACATTTCTAGGGTATAGGAAAGTAGGAAAATGGAGTGTTTAAAGAAAAAAGAAGGTGATAGAGGGGTAGCGGGTAGGAATAATAGGATTGGGTGGTGGGGTCTTTTAGGGGAAGTGAATGAGGGGGTAAGGGGGGAATAGTAGGGAAGAAGATGTAGTAGGACTTCCAATCTTCTTCACTTCGGGTGCATATTTCTTCCTTCTATCATTTGAGCTCTCCCAATCTTTGGCTAGCTCCTTTTTGTGGTCTCTCTTAAGAGCATTTAATGTTTAAGTTTATCTTATATCTAAACCATTTCAGGTTTTCTTGCAATATGAAATCCTTTATTAGTGTGCAGTCCGTTTTGGATATTTTCAGATTCTGCTTTATGCACATGTGTTGGGTTAATTTATCCATATTCATGATATCTAAAATTTGCCAAGGTGATACAATAGCATTTCATGTTATAGTGCACACACTGATATAATGACATGGGTACCTTAGGGATGAATATAAGGAACAAATATACAGACCGGTGTTGAGGGAAGATCATAGGGAACAGGTAAATAGCCCATCCGTAATGTCCATAAAGTTCCAAAGTACTATAAGTCCCAATGGTCTGGAATGTAAGTCCCTCGGGTCCACACCCTCGGGTCCACAGGAATTACGGTGTATTTATCCACTTCTGTCATGAATCATGCATTCCTGTAGCGCATAGCATTTTGCTTTTGATATCACCACTTGAAAAAGCCCACTGGGGCGAAACGGATTGGGACCTGCAGCTCCGCAAGGCTTTGCCTTTGGTTTATTTTGGTCACACATTGGATTATTTGGAGTATTATTCAAGTACCTGGACTAATTGAATCTGCATCAAGGACTGTTGGGACTTACATTCCGGACCGTTGGAACTTATAGTACTTTGGAACTGTACATCATTTTTAGCCAGTTTTCTTTGAGATCAAATGCATATGTATATTTCATTTTCTTGTTCCACATTTTCTCCCAGTTTTCTAAATTGATTGAATGTCCAATGTTTGCAGCCCACTTGACCATGCAGTCTTTGATGAACTCTGTTTCTGCGGACCATTCTAGTAATTTCTTGTAGATTTTTGTTATTGTTTTATTTTCTGAGTTCAGTATCGTGGCCCAAAAAGTTTCTTTATCCATGAAGCTGATTTTTTAAATCCTTTATATAAAATTCTCTAATTTGTCTGTATTGGAACCAAGATATTCCTTTATCTAATATATTTAGCACCTCCTGTGATTTCAGTATGTACTCTTTATCTTGTTTTTTCAAAATAGCTTTATATGTTAACCAGTTGTACTGTGCTGTCGCTCTTCTTTGGTCAGCTTCTTGTGGAGATATCCACATTGGAGTTTTAGTACAAAATCTTTCTTTGTATTTTTCCCAGATTTTTTATGAGAACTGATCTGATAAAGTGGTTTCCGAATTTTTTCTGTTTTTTTCTTTTCATACCATAAGTATGAATGCCATCAAGCTCTAAAGTTGAATCCTTCTAGGTTTGTTATTCTAGGTTTCTTGAGGTGGCCCAATCTTTCATCCAGGTTAGGCCTGCTGCTTCATACTAGGTTTTTAGATCTGGCAATCCAAATCTCCCTCTTTTCGTCAGCTTTTTCTTGGTTTCCCCCCCATCCAGATAAACTTTGATAAGTCTTTGCTCCATGCTTTGACGATTTGGTAGTTTCTATTTATCGGCAGATTTTGGAATAAATATATTATTTTGGGTAAAATATTCATTTTAATTGCCGCTATTCTTCCTAATAGGAATAAATTCATATGTCTCCAATTTTCTAGATCCTTTTTGATCTTCTTCCATTTTGATTCATAGTTGTTTTTCAAAAGTTGTGGGTTTTTGGGTGTCAGGATAATACCAAGATATTTCTAATTTTTGTTGTTTGAATTCCCGTTTTTTCTTGCAGTTTGATTTGGTGTTTTTGTGACATATTTTTGTTAAGATCTTTGTTTTGATTTGTTTATCTTTAGGCCTGAAACTTTGCCAAATTCTTCGATTGTTTTTCATCCAGCTCTCTATATTTTCTCTCGGATTTTCCACTATACAGACCATGTCATATGCAAAAGCTTTTATCTTATGTGTATATTTTCTTATTTTTGTTCCAGTTAATTTATTATGTCTTACTTTGTTCAGTAGAATCTCCAAAGTCATGATAAATAATAAGGTGATAAGAGGCATCCTTGTCTTGTCCCTTTCTGTATTCTAATATTCTTGTCTTCTTGTGCATTTATAGTTATTGTAACTTCTTGTTTTGTGTAGATGGCTTGTATAGCATTAATAAAGTGGTATCCAGCATCGTTTTCTTTTAGTAAGAATATTATAAAGTTCCAATTTACACCGTCAAATGCTTTCTCTGCATCTATGAACATCAATGCCAGTTCTTTTTGGTTATTAGCTTCATAGTATCCCAGTATGTTGAGTATTGTTCTAACATTATCTTTGATGTTTCTTTGAGGTAGAAAGCCTGTTTGGTCCTCTTTAATCCAATCTTTCATGTATAATTTTAGTCTCTCCGCCAAAATATTTGTAAATAATTTGTAATCCATATTCAGTAATGAAATGGGTCGATAATTCTTTATGTCTTCCAGCTCTGGGTTGTCTTTATGGATCATTATTTATTTATTTACTTACTTTGCTTCTAGACCGCCTCTCTCAGCCTGAAGGTGACTCGAGGCGGTGTACAAATGGCAAGATCTGCCCAAGATACACATATTAACAATTATCAACACCCCCCCCCCCGTGGTAACCCTGACGGATAAATTTGCAGCTGCCTCCAACCCCCCAAGCCCCTCCCAACTTACCAGTCCCTAACCCCAGGAGAGCAAATAAAGAAGTTAATACAGGAGCAATATGACGACCCCAAAGAACTCCCTCAAGGACTGGAAGGATCCCAGGCTGTCAATCCCACAGAGGAGAGGCTCCGTAGGGGGCAGCGGATGTGAAGATATGAACACAAATGTGGGAATGAAAGATCTATTGAGAGAGCTACAAAGGATGAGAGAGGATCAACAAGAGAGCAAGAATGAATTCAAGGAAATACTGGCAAATCAAAATAAAAAGTTAGAGGAAAAAATGGACACTATGAAGAAAGATATTAAAGATGAGCTACATCACCTGAAGGATGACCTGGTAGCGGCCTTCGTTAAAATAGATGAAGTACAAATAAAAAGCAAACGCTTGGAAGAAAATCAAAAACAAATGGAAAAAAACATGGGAGAAATGACAAATAAATGTAACAAAATTGAGAGCAGACTGGACAGGCTGCAAGTGAATGATATGGACGGGCAATTACGCTTTAGAAATGTGGAGGAGGAAGCCAAGGAAAACACAAGGATGAAGATCATCAACATAATATCAACATACCTGGGAAGAGGATTCCAGGAGGTGGAAGCAGAAGTGGATAGAACCTACAGAGTCCAATCAGCTTATGCAAAACACCACAAAACTCCACGGACATTATTGTCAATTTTGTACGCAAGGTGTCAAGGGACAACATACTGAGGCTGACTAGTAGAAAACCATTGGTTCATGCGGGAAAAAAGATTATAGTCCTCAAGGAGATTCCCCAACAAATTCTGCAGCAAAGAAAAAAGTACAGTTTTCTTGTGGAAGAACTTAAAAAACGCAGGATAAAGTTTAGATGGGAGAAGACGGAGGGTCTGATGACAACTTACAACGAAAGAAGGTGGTGGATAACGAATGAGGAAAAAGCCAGAGATTTCTTTGAGAGGCTGATGAAGGACTCTTCAAAACCAACCAGATCACTCATCGAAGGAGGGCGCCACAAAGAAAAGACCTAGACTTAAGTCGCCAGAGGAAGAGGAGAAGAAGGAAAATCAAGCGATAGCTCCAATACTGCCATCCATGGGGGAGGACTTGGAAACACCGGAAGATGAAGATGCAGACGACACTCAGGGAGGGGGGAGGAGAACCTAAATAATGCCTGAGCTTTCCTTGAAACTATATTCACAAAATGTGAACGGGCTGAACTCGCCGTGCAAACGGAATCGAATTTTTAACCAATTAAATAAAGATAATTACCAAAAAAAAGGGGGGTGGCATTATATGTAAGGGAGGATTTATCCCCAGAATTTAAATTCAAAGATACAGAAGGGAGAGTGGTAGCGGTCCAGATTACTTTAAACAGTGAAAAAATACTAATTTGTAATATATATGCTCCGAATGGCCCTAAGACTAAATTTATTAAATACTTGAGAGAAAACATTGAAAAAAATGAAAGTGACCACCTAATATTGCTGGGGGACTTTAATGGAGTCTTAGACACCAGAATGGATAAAAATAGAGGAGATAGAAAAACTAAAAATATAGAATCGAGCAATCTACCTAGAATGTTCATATCCCTGAAGGAGGATATGGCCCTGGAGGATGTATGGAGGGCCAAGTACCCCCTAGAGAAAGACTACACTTTCTATTCCTCGCGCCATAAATCATGGTCGAGGATAGACATGATCTGGGTATCTACTCCCTTACTAATAAAAGTCAGCAACATCAAAATAAGACCACGTATTCACTCAGACCACTGCCCAATTGAGTTAAGTATAAACAATATTACCAAAAATAGACAATGGAGACTTAATGAAAACTTACTAAAAGTAGAAGAGGATATAAATAAAAATAAAGAATTATTAGAAGAGTTCTTTCTCATAAACGATACGGGGGAGATAAAAACACAGGTGATATGGGACACAATGAAAGCAGTGATGAGAGGAAATTTAATACAGCAAAATGCAATACAAAAGAAAATAAGGAATAAGGAACTTAAGGAAATTGAAGACGACATAGCATTATGTGAAAAACAGTTTAAAAAATCTCCAAACAAAAAGAAGGTTAATGATAAGTTAAAACAGCTGAAAAAAAGAAAACACCATTTAGACATGGAGGGTCTGGCAAAGAAATATAAATTTGTAAAACAGAATTTTTTTGAGAATGCAAATAAACCGGGAAAATGGCTAGCCAGGAAAATTAGGAAAAAGAAACAAGCACAAGTCATCACAAAGATTAAGGAAGGGGAAAAGATCTATACATCAAATAGGGATATCCAGCAACAATTTGTAGAGTTCTACAAACAATTATACAAGAAGGAGGACATATCACTAGATGAAATAACAAATCATATCTCCACACAAAAGTTGGATAAAATTTCAAATGAGGAGAGAGAGGCATTAAATAGAGAAATAACGGAAGAAGAGGTTAAAGAAGCTATAAAGAAATTAGATAATAATAAGGCACCGGGCCCAGATGGGTTCACTGCAATATTTTATAAAACAATGAGCCATGAACTCACTCCTTATCTTTAAAAAAAAAAATTATGAATCTAATACTAGAAGATAAGGGGTGCCCGACACGTGGAGGGAAGCGATAATTGTAATGATACAGAAAGACCCTCTAGACACCGCAGACGTAAGAAACCTTCGGCCAATATCACTGCTGAACTGCGATTATAAAATATTCGCGAATATTATGGCCAAGAGACTAAAAGAATTTCTGAAAACCTGGGTGGGTGAGGATCAAGCAGGATTCCTCCCTGATAGAAGTAGCAAAGACAATCTCAGGGTAGTCCTAGATGTAATAGAATATTACGATATAAATACACAAAAGGAGATGGCCTTTTTGGCGCTGGACGCCGAAAAGGCCTTTGATAACATCCATTGGGACTTTATTGAAGGAGTTATAGATGAATTGGACATGGGGTATGCCTTCAAAAATGCTTTTAGGGCCATTTATTCATCCCAGGAAGCCCGATTAAGAATAAATAATGAATTATCTGTAAAACTTCAAATTGGGAAGGGAACGAGACAGGGATGTCCCTTGTCTCCCCTCCTGTTCATTCTAGCGTTGGAAATACTACTGAAAGGAATAAGGAATGATAAAGAGATAGTGGGGTTGAAGGTGGCGAATCAAGAATACAAAATAAGGGCTTTTGCAGACGAGATTGTTTGTATAATTGAAGATCCTCTTAAGAATATTCAGAAATGGATGCAAAAGCTAGAGGAGTACGGTAAAGTGGCTGGACTAAAACTCAACAAGAAAAAAACTGCATTTCTAACCAAAAATATGACTAAGGAAAAGCAGGAAATGCTACACAAAAAGACAGGACTCCAGGTAAAAAAGAAAATTAAATATTTGGGGATTTGGCTAACGGCTAAAAATTCCCAATTACTACAAAATAATTATGAAGAAAAGTGGAAAGAGATAAAATTTTTTTGATGAATTGGAAATTTCTTAATCTTACATGGCTAGGGAGAATTGCCATCATAAAAATGAATGTCCTGCCTAAACTCCTCCATTTATTTCAAAATATCCCGATAATTAGAAATTTAAAAATTTTCAAAAATTGGAACAAAGATCTAACCAATTTTATATGGAATGGACGAAAACCACGAATAAAATATAGGGTAATGATTGATAGAACGAACAGAGGGGGGCTTGGCCTCCCAGACTTAAAATCTTATTACGAGGCGTGTGTGCTGGCCTGGCTCGGGGAGTGGATCTCTCTAAAAAACGAAAGATTGCTCATTCTGGAGGGATGTAACCTCAGAGTGGGCTGGCACGCGTACCTTTGGTACGACCAGGCAAAGATTGAAAAAAACTTTGGAAATCACTTTGTGAGATCGGCGCTATTTAAAGTTTGGGCTAAATTTAAATCTTTTTTTCATCTAAAAACCCCACTTTGGATTTCGCCCATAGAGGCTAAACAAAGAAGGCTCCTGGGATGGCAAACATGGCCAACATATAAAGACCTCCTAAAGAAAAATCAAGATGAATGGGTATTAAAGCCACTAGATGAATTAAGACTACAGTTTAAGAACATGTCGTGGTTACAATACCTTCAAGTGAAGGAATTGTTTAAGAAGGATAAAGCCAAGGCTTCGAGGAAAAGGAGGAATTCTGGGAAAAATTATTGGAAAAAGAATAAGGTTATCACCCTGTTATATAAGAAATTACTAGAGTAGGAAACGGAAACAGAAACGGTAAAAAGCTGCATGGTCAATTGGGCAAGAAATATTGGTCATCAGATAAAATTACAGGAGTGGCAGCAGATTTGGAACAAAAAAATTAAATATACTTATGCATCCAATCTTAAAGAAAACTGGTTCAAGATAATCCATAGGTGGTACCTGACACCTAAAATACTTAGCATAATGTATAAAAATAATTCAAATTTGTGCTGGAAGTGTAAATCACATGAGGGTAGTTTCTACCACATGTGGTGGACATGTGAAAGAGCAATGAAATTTTGGAAAAATATTCAGGGGGCAACCCAAAAAATTCTCAAAAAAGAGATTCCATTAAGACCGGAATTCTTCCTCCTCGGCCTAACGGATAAAGTGATCCCAATGGATGTAAATGAAGATAGATTATTCACATATATTATCACGGCAGCTCGAATCACCTATGCATCAGTCTGGAAGTCGGAGAAGACGCCGGAAATGGATTCATGGTTGGACAGATTATGGGAAATAAGAGACATGGACAAGCTGACCTTCTTTCTAAAACAAAGTTCTGGCAATCCAATAAGGAGAACGGATTGGTCCCCACTCGAGGACTATTGTAGAAGCTAACCAAGAAGCCAAAAAGGCGAAGGAAGGTTCCCATGCCCAAACCATCAGAGAAGGATTATAAAGGCATTTGTATAACCTACAGCTGCTAGAGTAAATATATGTTCCAGTTGGGAACAATATAAGGGCAAAAATGTATTATAGATATTGAAATGATTGAATTTTTATCCTATTGTTAGAAGAAAATATAAGGGTTCTTGACTGAATATATAAGTACGGAAGTCCAATACGTTGTTTTTTTTTAAGGCACAGCTCGCTCAGAGAGAGGAGACTCCTCCCTCTGACGAGCCCTGCTTTTCTTTCTTTCTTTTTTTTCCTTTTCTCTCTCTCCTTTCTTTCTTTCTCTTTCTTTTTTCGTGTTTTATTTTTCTTGCTATGACACCCACACTTTATCCCCATCCCGCTCTGCACAGCTTTTTTGTATTTTGGTTGTATCACTGCATAAATTGAAAAATTTCACAATAAAAATTATTATTATAAAAAAAAAAGAAATTGATAGTGCAGAGTCCCCATAGTATTTATCAAGCTTAGCCTTGGTTTGAGTGATTTTTCCCCCCGCAAAAAATAATGCTTAATGAGCACACGAAATTCACTTTTTTCCATTTTCTCCTCAAATCACGCGGTAGTCTGCTATCAATGGCTGTCAAACACAAACTAAATGACGCAACTTGTTCAAATTTTGACAGGAGCCAACTGACAGATGCCTGTTGACAGGAGCAGTGTTGCCCTTTCAGTTAAGAGGCAGGAAATTCAAAAAGTCACGGACTTATTGACCCGCCCTCGTATCCCTGTTGACATTAAGTCAGTTCCACATCTAACACACTCACTCACTGTGGGATAACTATCATACATACCGGGCAAGAATCTTCTGTAGATTTTTAATATAGGGAAAGATCTAGACTAGGTAGAAATAATGGATGAAGCTTGAATTAAGGGGTCTAAATATCAGCAGACACAGTGGAAACTATTCCTGCTTCTGCTGATCATTTGATCATTGAATCCAGGAATGGGAGTTCTCTTTTTCCTATGCCTCCCTTCTGTGTCAAACATTAGGTCCAAATTGCTCTAGTAATTGCCTTAAACTGGCATTTTTCTCCATTATCAAAATGACTCTTTTTATGGATCTCAGGCTAAGGATACCCTATCAAGCTCCATGCAACTCGGTCTGTGTACATTTCTTACTGAAGACCTCCTTCAGTATGGAAGGAAGAGCTGGCAATCTCTAGGGACAGGAATTGTAATTCGGTGTGACTGCATTCAACTGCCACAGTTACATGCACAAACAGAAAGAA
This sequence comes from Anolis apletophallus, assembly GCA_030556195.1. NCBI lineage: Eukaryota > Metazoa > Chordata > Lepidosauria > Squamata > Anolidae > Anolis > Anolis apletophallus. Next base: position 126,822,314 of record JARBWK010000001.1, on the reverse strand, counting down.
CAGGCTTCTCCCTCTAAATAATTAAGCTTCTTAAATTGCTCACATTTTCCCTTCAGTTTCTTTCCACATTTGTCATTATTCCATTAACTGCCAGTATTTTCTTTCACAAATATTGATGTCAAATTAGGATTTTGGAGAAAGAAATGGGGCTTCATTTGTCTTTTAATTTCCAACAGCTAATCTAGCTGTTGTATCTCTTCTGACAAGTCATTCCATAGTCCTGGGGCAGTGGAAGAAAAAGCAATCTGAGTGACGGTTGCCAGTCAGGCTCAAGTAACCACCTCCCAGACGACCTTAGTGTGTGGGGCAGATTGTATGGGGAAAGGTGGCCATGTAGGCAACCTGGACCCAAACCATGTAGGTCAAAACCAGCACTTCGTACTTTGCCCAGAAAACAAATTGACAACCAATGGAATTACTTTAGTATAGGGGTGATATGCTCACTCCTGGTTGTTCCTGTGATCAATCTGGCTGCTGCATTCTGAACTAATTGGAGATTCCAAATTTGATACAGAGGAACCCCAATGTAAAGCATATTGCAGAAGTCCAACCTTGAGGTTATCAGTGCATGCACTATCATTTTTAGGATCTCGGAAAGGGTGCAGCTGGTGTATCAGCCAAAGCTGGTAGTAAGCACTCCTCGGCTGACATTTTACCTGTGGCCCTCCAGGTGTTTGAGACTCCCAAATCCTAGAAACCCTTGATAACTTGTCCAATAGAAAGTAATTATGGGAGCTGAAGTCCAAAACATCTTGGGGGGGGGGCACAGATCGTTCTACAACTTGGATGGGAGTTGTGTTACTCTCCAGATGTCAGACTGTAATTCTCAGCATTCTTCAGTATCTTGCTATTCTGACTTAGGGCTAATCAAAGTCACATCCAGAGGCCTTAGAACTTCCTACCTGGTCCATAGCAATCTACTACCCTTCACTCACTAAAACTACAATATGCCTCAGGGTGCATGGAAATAGGTTATGTTCATATAAGCCAAAGAAAATAAACTCATATTGTAAACAGTGCAAGCTGTCCACCTAACATAGTGAGTTTCACATCAAAATTGTTATTTTCAGCCATTTAATCCTCTGCAAGAAGAACTAAGTTACTGTGAATTTTCCAAGAAGCTCCAGAGTGACCCTGCCATTTTGAGGTGTGTACATCTGCATTGATATGGATCCAGGCCAACCCAGGTTCACGGGGTAGAAGCAGTTACCTGGCAGAGCTTTGATGATGATTACATCACTTCTGGCAATGTCACCAGAAATGATGTTATCAGCAAGGCTCTTCCAGGGAGCTGATTTTGGTCAGCAAAATAGTAATGGCAGTGGCAATCCCAATGCGCTGTTTGCCTGGCTAACCACCTGAAATCCAAAAGGCTTTTCAGGTGGCCCTGTTTTATCGGTGGTGGGGGGAGTGTTATCTGTTGAAATACTACAATTGCAGTATTTTAGCAGGAGTAGATCCAGCCATAATTGCTCTGGATCTGCAGCTGCTTATATCAAGGAAAACCACTCCCACTCCTATGTGTCTAAAAGAAGGAGATGCTTCTCCATCTTCAGAACAGGGCAAGCCAACACAATATTGCCACAGCTCACAGCCCAATGCCCCCAAACCATTGTCTTGGTAGCATGTGCCCACTGGTGTGAAAGGGCTTTGTTCCCTTTATGCCTTTTTCACATCCAAAAATCTTCTTCAAAGGAGTTTCCTTCCAGAACATGATTTGACTGTGCATGGGGAAAGCTGAGTCCCACTGATGGAACAATGCCAATGGATTCTGGTCATGCTCTTCACCTTGTCTTGGAAATGCTTCTATTGTACTTGCAGCTTCTTGTGAGCCTCCACATCCACGGTGTTTTAGATGTCTTTTAGATGTCCTGTTTCAAATATTTTTCCAAAAACTTCTGTATATTCATTCAGTGTACATGTGCTGTGTCTCTTGAATGGACAGAAATGATTTTAAATGAAGCTTAGTTTTTTTCACTCACAGGTCACATTTATGAATCTAGAAGAGCATCCATCACAACAAATAAGGGTCTCTTTGGCAGCTCCTCAGTGCTACCAAGTTCTTGTTCATTGGCCCTGGATTCATTGCCCATTGCAGTTTTGTTCTACTCCTGCAGCAAGGCAAAATGCAAGGAGTGCCAAGATATTGTACATTATGTCTTGTAGTAAGCGATCTGTGTTCTGACAAGACAAGCTACAAAGAAAAGCAAATAAGCCAATTATAAGGAAACATCAGATGAGCCCAGCCCTGTATTTCTCCAAGATGCAGCCACTCTTTCCCTCAAAGTCTCGGGGGATGGAGGGGGACCAGCCAGCCTAGGAAGGTACAGCATGCAATAATTACACATTCTTCTTGTGACAGCTATTGTCAAAAGATTAAAGGACTCAAACTAAGTTACTCCACGCCTTTCACTCCCACTGCACAAATGCACCAAGCTGAACAAAAGCGATTAATGCACCAAGGAAATAGAAGACGCATCTCCCTCCTAACATTGTTTAGTGGATGCCAACTTTCTCCATGTAGCCTGTGTTGGGGCGGCTACATTTTTCCTCCCATTGCCTTTGCAGCGTGGTTTACTTTGTGCTCAGTAAGCTGAATAAATACAAATAAATAGCAATAATGAGGAGACAAGCTGAATGTATGTCTTTTGGTTTCTCCCATCTCATGTCCTACCATTAACTTAGAAAAGCAGAACAGAATGAGACATTGGAAGGTTTTTGGCCCCTTTCAGACCTTTGGTTTTTCTACCCCAAACAGAATTGCAACTATATTGTTGAGATTTTAGTTACTACAAGAACCACTGATGTGGGGGGCCAGCATTTCTAGCTTCCCAGAAGGCCAAATAAGACACAGATGGGTAGAAGGCAAAATCTGAGGTTTATTTTCAATGGCCAGAGAGGACATCAGTGAATAAAGAACTCCAAATAATTGACATGCCGCAATTGCGAACACAGAGTGTATTTATTTCATTTGTCATCTATTCAAGATACCTGCATTAGCTCCTGATTAGCTAAGAAACTGTCTGACAAGGATCCACTTTGTAATTGATCTTGAATTCTCTCAGACCTCATCACTGGTCTTCATTGTGGTGGGAAACTCAAATAATCTGTCATTGGATTATTTTGAAGAATTTCTCAATTTATCTATCTGCCCCTGAGAGGGGTCTGATCAGAAAGGAATGCAATTTCACAATCAATAAAGTTTTAATGTCCTGACTTTGGTGGACTCAATGGGTCAGTGGTTCTCAACCTGTTTGCCCTCAGATGTTTTGACCTTCAACTCCCAGAAATCCTAAAAGCTGGTAAACTGGCTGGGATTTCTGGGAGTTGTAGACTAAAATATCTGGGGACCCACAGGTTGAAAGCCACTGGGATAGTTGAAGATAAAAAAAATGGGTGCTTTAGGGGGATGATCCTTTCAATGAATGTTGCAAAGGTGGATCTGGCATGGAAGAGGAAACATCCCCAGATCATATCAAGTATTTATTTATTGTTTCCGAAGTGAAACATGCAACCAACCAAACAATCAAATCAGGTGAAAACAGGAAAGGGGACCCTGGACACTGACACACATCTCACACTTAATTGTGAGGGGATTATAATAATTTGAGTTAATGTTTTCTTGAGGCCAAAGTGTGCTGGGCATTATTCCAAAGAAATTTATGCAGGGTTATTACAGGGTGAAATGGGAAAGGCAAGTGGGTGTGCTATACATCCCTATGGAACAGCAGCTCATAATTCATAATTTAGTATATGATTTTTTGATAGCAATGCTGTGGATGATGGGAGTTGTAGTCCAGCAGATTTGGAAGATCTAAACTGAGAAGGGCAAGACTACAGTAATCAGAAAAGAAAGGAATTGTATAAGTCTTTTCCAACCGATTGGCACCCAGTGAGGAAAACAATAACAGGATGGCAAATATTAACACAATAATCCTTACTGGTGTGGCTGCTGTCTTCACATCCACCTTTTGCTTCCTACATATTGCCCATTTCTGTGTCCTACTCTCTTGGCAAATGGAACAGTTGACTACAATTCCATGAATTTCCCAGCAGTATGATCACTAACTGTAGAATTTAGTTTCAAAAAGTAAACTTTTTAGCTCCTGCTGCAAGAGATAGTGTAACAGTTCTACACACTGTACCTTCTTCTAAATGTCTAGAATCATAGCACAAACACATTCCACATACCACACAAATTATTGATTCAGTGTGTAATTTGTTTACCTAATTTTTCTTTAGTAATGGTAAAATCTACAATTAAAATACAGGAAGATTGCAGTATAATACACCAGCCTGATTAAGCAGAACAATATGGAAAAACAACAACAATGTAAACATCCCAAAATATAATTCAAACTTATTCTATACAGATATCTGACTCAATTTTAAGTTTGGTAGACACCAAATTATATTTCAATTAACTCAAGGAGACGATATAGGTGCATTTAGGTATAAGAGAAAAAAATAACAATATAAATGTTGGAAAGTATAGTACAAACTATTCTATTTTACTCCAAAAGCTCCAAGGCAAATGAAGACAGGCTCTCCAGATTTTAAAGACATTTCAAAATCATTCCCCTTCGCTCAAGAAGTATTTAAATGCAGATATATGCAGCTTTTCACATTTTAATTTGCATGAGAGTTATTCCTTAGGTTGGTGCATTTTCTAGGTTAGACACTTTCCTGTGTTGCATTTGGACTTAATGAAATAAAAAAGCCACAACTAGAGATTAAAAGAACATCAATATTTTGGTTCAATATTTTTAAAAGATCTTAAAATGACAATGAAGAAAAGTAAAGAGAATGTGGTGGACCTGCTCAAAAACTAAAGATTTCTGGATAAAAATTCATAATGAAATGGAAATTTTATTTTAAAAAAACAAAAAAAAACATTGAAATCGGAAACCTTTCTATTAGGATGGTAAAATAAGCAAATACCAAAACACCAAGAAATAATATTTCTCTACATGACAACAGCAATAGGAATAGAATATGCAAAACTGTGGAAACAACAAGCAACATCAACGACAGAAGCCTGGATTACAAAAGTCTTTGAATTGGCAGAAATTGACAAATTAACTTTAGCTCTATAGCAAACTAATTTGCAGAATCTATAAGAAGAATGGAAACTGTTGATAGACTTTACGAAAATCCAAAAGAAGCTGACTATGACAGGATTTTATAACTAAAAATAAGATAAATAATATATTATTATCTACTGTATTTTGTATGCTAAAACTTAAGAGATGGATGCTATCTGATGGATGCTATCTGGGCCAATTGGTTTAAAAAATGCCCAATATTGATTATATAGAAATCATAGAAGCACACACATACAAATATGTGTGTGTGAGAAAAGGATTGATATAGAAGAAGGCTAGACAATGGACAAAGTTAATGCGTAATAATTATACAAGCATTACTAATACATTAACAAACGAAATCATCTCTAACAAAAACAACTGAAATGTTATTATTAAAAGTAAGGGAAAATAGAACATGTAATGTATAAGTAAAGTGATAAAATAAATAAGAGAAATATTAATGGTATAGGCCTAGAGGAAAAGACAAGAAAAACATGGGATAATATAAGAAAAAAGAAGATCAACAAGAAAGACAAAGGGGGGGACGAAGAAAAAAACATTCTTTTTATTTTTTCTAAGCAAAAGACATTGTAAATGGAACTGCTTTTAAAAATAGAACATGTATAACAATACCTCCCTCCCTAATTCTTGAATGTACATTACACTTATGGATAAAGCTAACTTATAAACAAAACCCCATAATCAATATATATTTTCCTTGGAAGATGACTTCTGTTCCTCAGATAATCTGTGTCTGTGTTTGGATGAAGGCATGCATTCTATGTCAGCTACTTAATTAAATACATCTGACCAAGAACACTTAACTAAGGTTCATTTACACTGGCCAGTTATTTGGTGGGCAGTTCAGAGGAGAAATGCTCCAGACTAGCTTCAAGGCCTTGGAGATTTCTCTGTCCCTGGCCCATTGTGGTGGTGGGATGGAGTTTGCACGCTCCAGCTAGGCCAAAGTCAATTTGGTTCAGTTGGATCATCACCTTACCTTCTGTATTGCCATCACTGCTCCTAGATGGTCATAGAGTTCTAGGAGAGCTCCTGGTCATTGGAAGTGCCCCATTTATCCTGGGTATGGGACTGGAAGTTCTTGGATATCATATAGACATTCAGGAATGATCTCTCATTGAATTTGGGTTATATAGCCTGCGTGTATAACCCACACACAGGCTATCCTTGCCTGCCCCCAAACCTGACATTCACTCATGCTCCTGCTGCTGGCAGATTGAATAATAGAATTGTAGAATAATAGAATCATAGAAGTTGGAAGATACCACATAGGCCATCTAGTCCAACCCTCCTCCATGTAGGAAAAACACATTCAAAGTATCCCTGATAGATGGCCAACCAGTTTCTATTTAAAAGCCTCCAAGGAAGGAGCTTCAACCACACTCTGAGGCAGAGTTCCACTACTGAATAGGTCTTGCAATCAAAAAGTTCTTCCTAATGTTCAGGTGGAATAACCTTTCCTGTAATTTGAACCCATTGTTTCAAGTCCCTCCTCCTTGTGACATTCTTTCACATATTTATACATAGCTATCATGTCTCCTCTCAACCTTCTCTTCTGTAGGCTAAATATATCCAGCTCTTTCAGCCTCTCCTCATAGGGCATGGTCTCCAGACTTTTGATCATTTCAGTCACCCTCCTCCTTCCAGCTTTTCAATATCTCTTTTAAATTGTGGTGCCCAGAATTGGACATAGTATTCCAGGTGAGGTCTGATCATAGCAGAACAGAGGGGCACCATGACTTCCCTTGATCTACATCAGGGGTGCTCATTACATCGATTGCGATCTACTGGTTAATTGCAGAGGCAGTACTAGTCGATCGCAAGCGTCAAGGTGCAAAAGGGCAGGACGCGTGCATGAGTGAATCCAGATGGTCATGCGCCGGTGCAAAGCATCTCCTCTAGCTCCGGCTAAGGAGCTTCCCCCCTCGCGCTGCGCATAGTAAAGAAAGGAGAAGCCATTGAGAAAGAATGAAGGCAGACCCTGGCCTGCTTAGCCTGAAGAAGAGCAAGCTGGGAGGAGACATGATCAGGGCCATGAGGGGAAGCCATAGGGAGGAGGGAGCAGGCTTGTTTTCTGCTACCCTGGAGACTAGGAGGTGGCACAGGAAGCTGGAGAAAGGGCGAGCGCAAGGTGAGTGTCTGCATGTGCACGTGCGGTGTGCCAGGAGGGAATGAGAGGGAGAGAGAGAGGCACGCGCCCACCCCTCAGTGGTGCGTGAGCATAGCGTAGAGTGTGTGCACACGTGTGGTGTGCCAGGAAGGAACTACAGAGAAAGACTGGATTGTTGTGAGTTTTCTGGCCTGAATGACCATGTTCCAGAAGCATTCTCTCCTGACGTTTTGCCTGCATCTATGTCAGGCATCCTCAGAGGTTGAGGGGTCTGTTGGAAACTAAGTAAGTTAGTATGTGTTGTTGAAGACTTTCATGGCTGGAATCACTGGGTTACTGTAAGTTTTTTGGGTTGTATGGCCATGTTCCAGAAGCATTCTCTCCTGGCGTTTCGCCTGCATCTATGGCAGGCATCCTCAGAAGTTGTGAGGTGTGTTGGAAACTAGGATTTCCACAGATATATAAACCCCATTTTCCAAGTTTTCAACAGACCTCAAAACTTCTGAGGATGCCTGTCATGGATGCAGGCAAAATGTCAGGAGAGAATGCTTCTGGAACATGGCCATACAGCCCAGAAAACTTACAGCAACTAACTCAGTGAGGTTTATATATCTGTTGCATGTCCAGGGTGGGAGAAATAACTCTTGTCTGTTTGAGGTAAGTGTGAATGTTTCAACTGGCCACCTTGATTAGCATTTAATGGCCTTGCAGTTTCAAGATTGGCTTTTTACTGCCTGGTTCATATATCTGTGGAATGTCCAGGGTGCAAGAACCACCTTACTGAGGTAGGGATACACAGACACATCATTCAAAACTGAGAAAAGCACTCCTGGCCATCTGGTCATCCAGGAGCAGCAGCCATAGATTGACACATAGAACTACATAGACAGACAGCAACATCTTTCACCTCCCCCCCTCCCCCAACCCCCGGTGCCGAAAAAGTTATACCTAAAATAAACCTCCAGCAAAACCCAAGTAGATCATTTTGACTTGGTTGTTTTATAAGTAGCTCGCATGCTGAAAAAGTGTGAGCACCCCTGATCCACACAATATATTGCTTCTAATGCAGCCCAAATGTACACTGGCCTTTTTAGCTGCAGTATCACATTGTTTGCTTATGATCAACTTATCGTCCATGAAGACTGCAAGATCTTACCCCCATGTACTGTTGATGAGTCATTCCGTATCTCTGCATTTCATTTTTTCCTGCCTAAATGTAGTATTTTGCAAGTTCATCACATGGGTAAATTAACCTGCCACATTACACTTTCACTACAGTTCGGAGATGGAGCACGCTGGATCCCATCAAACGACATAGAACTTCTTCCGAAGTGTTGTGAAATCAGTGTAAGAGAGAGCAACAAGAACATTGGAGGCTTCCTGTGTTCTCATTGCCTACAATGGGGTGAGCACAGGAGGGGGGAAACTAGATTTCCTTGCTGTCCGCCAAATTTGCTGAACTGCCTGGTGAATCCCCCTGCTGTTGCCCATGCTGAGCAACTGAATGGGATGAGGTCCTTACACTTGTCCTTGTTGAAATTCATTTTGTTAAAATGTATCTCTTTCTCTTCGTTCTTCATAAAGTAGATTTGGGGGAGTTACAATCATGGCATTAGTGTCACTTTCATGAATACGGAGCAATTTTGAATATGGAACAGTTACAAATGAGTAAGTATAGCTAATTAGATTTAGCTAAGTATATCTAAGTAGCTGCAATATTGGCTGACATCCATTTTGGGAGACCAAAAAGTATCTATTTCATATTAGCTTGAATATGTGTAAATGCATCAGAACACAAACATTTCCAGCATGAATTTGCATCTTGTCACCTTGGCTGGTCTTAGACTTTATCACAAAAAACTGAAAATGATAGCAGGATAATGCAATTTTGGCTGGTCCTTACCACAGAATGCCGTAGACCTCCTGTTGCTGTTTGTATTTCAATAGTTTGTGCAGCACATCTTGTAACTGACAGAGAAACCTGTCAATGGCTACCAATATTGCTGCTGCTTCAATCGTGCCTATAATTCAATCAGTAACCTTCTACTGCAATTCCAATATTCTAGTAGTCATGTTGTGTAAGTGGACATGATTCTTCCCATCTCCCCTTCGCTATTCCCATGGTCTTACTTCATTTTTCTTTCTATTAATTTTAAAATCATTTTGCTATTATTACACTTTTTAACATTTCAATTGCTACAGAGGCATTGTTCACATTAAAGATGGGTTAATATACTCCATGGGCACTTAATATCAGTTCTATGAATGCTTGAAAGTGTGCAAGTCAAGGCAATCTATTAACAGCAGAACACAACACGTTTCCTTTCCCTATAGAAGATGTTCATTTCTGATTTCCATCCCTTCCCCATAAAATGTCAAAAGCCTGATATAAGAAATAATGGATTTAAGGCCAAAAAGAGACAGCAGGCAAGCAGTTAGCAATAGGAAGAAACCCTGCAACCAGCTCTTGGGGTCTCTTTTGATGATATCTAGTCCCTCTTCTGGGGTATAGGTTTTGGCAGGTGCTCAACTCTGCCAACCTTTGGTGATGGCCCTGGAATAAACCTCCAAAAGCAGTCTTCAGAAATAATAAAGCAAAGTATTTTGTATTACAAGTTTTCTTTGAAGCCACGGGGAACTACAAAAGTCAAGACAGGAATGAGGGTAAATTTGAAAAGGAAGCATAGAAAACTTTATGCACTTAACTTGAAATGAATCTAGCCAAGTGTGGTTTCAAATTGATGGCTGATGAAAAAAAAAGTTTCATTCAACCCGCTCTAGGAAAGGAAGCTGAAGTCTCTCAGTGAACAAATCTTGCCTTCGACACACAAGTTTGCTAGCAAACAAATCTTAGAGCTGGAACGAGTCATCTTAGAGCTGGACCTATTCCAATCTCCTCCCAAGCAACTACAACACTCCGGAAAGATGCCAGTCCAGTCTGATTGAAGGCTCCCTATCTAATCCACTGTCAAACAGATCTTACAGTGCAGCAGTTCTAATATTTAAATGGAATCCATTTTCTTGCAATTTGAATCAATTGGTTTGCATTCAAGGCTCCATCTAATCCAGCCAAAATCCTAATCTGCCTACATTTGCAGCATTTACAGCATGGGGAGACTACATCTACTGTATTGTAAGTGCCCCCAAGCCCTCTTTGAGTCCAAGATGGTAGCTCGGCTGAGAGCGCACTGGCAGCAGTTCCCTGACATCTTGAGCACTATGCCCCCAGCCCCACTGTTTCAGTGGCCAGAAGCAGTAAAATACCCTAGCAGAGTCTTGCTGGTGACAATGCTTCTAACAAAGTGCCCAGCCATGTGATCTCTAGAAGCTCCAGAGGCACTACAAGCTAGCTGGCATTGCCCCCGATGCACAACAGGAAATAAGGTTGAACACTGTGAATGCCATCCACTCCATGGTTATCAGCCTCCTCCCAGTAGACTCACATCAAGGAAAAACTTCATGAGAACCACAATTCCTCTTAACGTTCCCCCAACATCAGCAAATGTATGTTTAAAGCTACAGAAACTGCGGTCGCTGTCGCCTGTTTTTGGTTTTTTAAAAATTAGCCACTTGTGCTCTTTCTATTTTTATCAGTTTTATGCTTATTTATGCAATGCTTTTGATACAAAATAAATAAATCTCTACAAGCAATGTCACCAGCAAGGCTCTGCCAGGGAGCTACTTCTGGCCAACTAAATAATAGAGCGTCCTTTTGATGTGTGGACACTAGATTATGCCTGGATGCAGCCAAATCCAGCTGTCCACACTTAAAAAAAACCCAGGATCACGGCAGAATTTCTTGGAAGCTCTGGAGTAACTTGCAGTTCTCCTTGTGTTGGAGGAATGGCTGAGCATCACTGTGTCATGGATAGCTGGATCCATGGATTCAGAATCCATGAATACAAAAGGTCAATACTAATATTAATACTAATATTAATACTATCCCAATTACAATATGTATTTTCCCAACCTACTCAAATGCAATCTGCAGTCTCCCATAGGTATTGGACTACCAGTGTCATCCTTCCCAGCAAGCAAAATCCCTGAGGTATACTGCCAGAGTATGGTGGGAGTTATAGTGTGATTTACCTGAAGGGCAATAGATTGTGGAAGCTGGCCTAATTTGTCTCCAGACGTATTGCGAGAAAAAAACTGGAATACTTTATTTGCAGTTCTTTGAGCGCCAGAGTGGAGAGATACAAATGCAGTTATTAATAATAGGTAAGAAGGTGCCAGACACTAAAAGAAAGGATAATGTGTCCCCACAGAAGGTGATCTAATAGCTTTTAGTCCAATTATGTACAAGCAGGAGCTTGTACATACTTTCTTTACAAGTTAACAGTATTAATTTATTCAGCTGAGAAGCTTCTTGTCACAGCCAAAGAGTTGCAAGATCCTTCATCTAAATTTCATTATAATGATTACCCTCAAACATATCCTATTGTAGTACATTACACAAGCTAATTACCTTCTCTATGAGATGCATGGGCCCATTTGAAAGTTGTCATTCTTTCAGCTTCAGTGCAGGCTGCCAGGAGGTGGGATTGGGGGGGTGTTAACGAAGAGATCCACAACCTGCATGCCCCAAACCTTTTGATGATTTTTACCTTTGTTTTCCTTTCTACATTGGGAAATAACAATTCTATTTTGTGCTTTCTTCAATCCCAGGGGAAATAATTAACTGCATCTTTAATGAAGCTTATTTTACCTAAAGATGGTGTGGGGCCTCAAACAGACTGCTAAAATCAAGCTCAAAACTGGAATACTTCTGATGTGAAAAACCTGTATTTGTTGGTATCTAACAAGGCAGAGGGTCCCTTGAAACCTAGGGTGCATCTACACTGTAGTATGAATATAGTTTAACACCACTTTAACTTCCATGGCTCAATACTAAAGTAATGGGAGGTGTAGTTTTACAAGTTCTTTAGCCATCTCTGCCATAGCACCTCACCAAACTGCAAATCCAAGGATTCCATAGCATTAAGCCATGGTAGTTAATTCCACAGTGTGAATGCACCCCTATTTAAAATGTCAGTTGCTATCCCCGAGGCTTCCTGCATAGATCATTCACTCTTTGTGCAGTTAGATCAGTGATTCCCAACCTTTTTTTTTAAACCAGGGACCACTTTGACCAGGGACCACTTGCCAACATTAGTACCAAAAGGGTTATGAATCAGTTTTTGGTTGACTTTAGATATGGTTTGGCTATTTGAGGGTACTGATTGAGAGAATTGCATTTGATAGACCACATCAACTCTAGTTTCGGATACAGAACAAATGGTATCCATCTGCTCTCCCACATAAAAATATATTTAATAATCTAGAGCTGGTGTGGTCTATCCAATGCAATTTTCTCAATCAGCACCCCAAATAACCTCAGGAACAGGCCTAAACATGAAGACACCAAGGCGCCCCCCACTTCAAGGTGCCTCATAGAACAGCTCTGCTCAGGTGGAGGGAGGAGGAAGAAAATCAGCAGTCAGGGGACTTGTTGACGTGCCTTTTGTGTGTAGTCAGCCTCTCCCTTTCCAACACCCCTGTTGCCTTGGCACTAAGAGGGTTTGTGAGATCAGTTGGTCTCATTACAACAGTGTCATAATGGTGAGGCTGCGGGCCATATTTTAGTTCTTGGGAACCATGGGTTGGGAACCACTGAGCTAGATGAAAGGGCAGATTGGGGACTCTGGAGGAATGAAGTTGCCAGAAGAGGGCGATCTGGCTGCAACATCTGTCACTCTATTGATCACCAGGGTTGAAGATTTGTCCCATCTTGTGCACCCTCCCATTGCTTAGCAATGCTTAACAAATGTTTTCAGGACCAAACCAAGCTCCACCTGCAGTGTGTTGCTGTATCTAGCCATTTGTTGCTTGAAGTTGACATGTGCCTGTGCCTGTGCCTGTAAAGCCTCTTAAAGTGTGATTTCCGATTCCCTGGGCCATTTCTGCGGTTTAATCTGTGACATTTAACATAAATAGTTTTCTATTCCCTGCTGACCTTTAATGGCTTTTATCGTCAGCTGTGGTTTCTGGCAGGCATACAAGAACTGCTGTCTGTTTGGCTCTGTAGATTCTGTCCCGAATTCTCAAGGAGACCATTGGTTTTCACAATGCAAGCAGGTCCCAGGGAGAGGCTGGTGTTGACGAGAGACTGCCACTCGAGCTCAGAATTATCATTATACGTTTCAATTAGAATTAGCAAGGAAGCCAGTTATTAAGTGGCTAGTTATTATGGTAATGGATATACTCCACATTAACTGGGAAGTCTTTGGCTAATGTCCAATTTTTTATTCTTAATTCCTCCCTTGTGTTTTCTTTTGTGTGCAGCATGAAAGATGCAAAAGTTAGGAGGTTCAGTCTTGCTTCATTGCCATAAAGATATTCCAGAAACAACAAGTTTTTCCTGCCTTTTAATCAAAAGACATGGCAATACTTGAGATTTGGCACCTGCTGACATTAAATCTGCCACCTTTCAGACTTATGTGATATGTAGTGGACTGGCCACAACTGCACAACGGGCTTTGCCGTACTGCAAACTTAAACTCATTTGAAAACTGGTTCCAATGGTTGTAACCTCCATCTACTGAATCCTGGGAGCTGTCTATCAGGAATTTACTCTGCGTCTATCAGGAATTTACAATGGTTGGTGGTTTGTATACAAAGTGGGATGATGGAACTGTTCCTATTTTAATCTGAACTTCAAAGAACTATCCAAGGTTCTGAACTCCAATGGTTTTGCATGTTGGCCATATTCGTCAAAGAAGTATCAAAAACTACAACTTGAAGGAGGTTTAGTACAGACTAATATTTGAAGTGGCCTCCATAAACCAGGAACAGAGAGATTTTGTAAAAATAGGTTTAACTGATGATGATTTGTTCTTACCTATCCATACGAACCTGTCCAACAATACCTTTTTCCTCCAGAAAAATATGGAGTAAAGAGAAACAGAAAAAAAGAGAGACAGACAGATAGACAGAGGGGCAGCGTGGGATGAGGGGAGAAATTTTGGTGCACTGGACCATCAAGATTTATTGGTCTCCATATATAGCTGACAGTATACCATATATACTTTTGCATAGGTCAACTTCAAAGTTATGGATTTTGATATGGTTGAACATGATTCCACAAAGAGAGGAAAGTGCCAGCACCTCATCTGGGGGCTAGACACCCTTGCTTGTCACCATTTTTCTCTTCAGGCAAATAAAAAGGTATTCCATCACCCTACTCAAAGAAGGGAATTGTTCCCTTTTTTGGGATAAAAATTAAAGTTAATTTGAAGGAGGAGGGGGGAGGTGGTGGAGTAGCTACTAGTACCACTATTCCCTTTTCTTAGTAGAATGGTAAAAAGCAACCCTCTATTCTCTCACTATACTTTTGATGGGAAGCACCAAAAAGCTGCCATTGCTGCCATTTTCACGTCCAGACAGTAAAAAAGGCTGGACATAGTGACATGATAAAATTTATTTATTTATTTATAGTTCAAACTTGCTATACCGCCACTCCCCGAGGGCTCGGAGCGGTTTACAGTTTGACATAAAAAATACAGAGCATACAACAAGACAAACAACATCGACAGGGAATGACAAAACTAACGAGAAGGGGAAGCCAAGCTCGGGCCCATGTGGGTCGGAGCTTTCTAAGGTCAGCTATCAGGCTCAACCGTCGAATGGGGGAAGCCTAGGAGGGTCCCACAGATCGAACAACGTCCGCAGGCACTCGAGATCCATACGGTAGCGATCGTCGCAAGCCTGTGGCTCCGGGTTCGCCAGCACCGGATTATCAAGCCTCCTGGGGTGGGGGTCCATCAATGGGGGAACCCGGCGCCTGAGGTTGGTGTTCCTGAAGGTTCTGGGACGGAACCCTCTGGGTGTTGCAGAGCAGGGCTGCAACACCCAGAGGGGAAATGAGTAGAGGGGATTGGTGCTTCTTTCAAGATCTCCTGGAACAAACTAATATTGTGCATTTTGCTATTCAGAAAAGGTGTGGTTCCATTTTTTTAAATAACAGTTAAGCTAAAGCACTTACATGAACCTATAAGTCAAGTTAGCTTTTGAGTTCAATTTTTTTGACTAAAATTTCTAGACATATTCATTATAAGCAGTAATTATTTTTCCTGTTCCCTATGTCCTAGTTCTTCCCTGCTCCTCTAACTTTCTGGGACACTTCCAGTAATGGTATCTGTGGCATGCACCAACTTTAAACCAGGGGTGCACATAGCACTTTCAAAAGTGACAAAAGGAATTCTGATGCAGTACAATACAGCTATTTTAAAAATGGATTTCATCAGACATGGGTGAAATTGGTGGCATGTGCAGGTTCATCTTCTCCTTTCCAGTGAAGCCTACCAGCTCCCATTACATGGTGCACTGCAAGTTCCAGCAGGGCACTGTCTAAAAGGAGGTAGTGAACCAGCACATGGAGGCTTCCCTTGTTGCCTTGGATCCCCCATGGGATGGGGATATTGGTGAGTCGGGCAATGTGGGGCATGGGGTAACAGGTTCCCCACACCCCCTGAGGGGGAACCACTGTAAGCACTAGGCATGAGAAAAAAGTTATGAAAATTAAAAGAATCAGAAGGGATTCGTAAGAAATGCTACTTTTGCGTATTTCCGCATCTGGAACGCCAACCAGGAAGTGGACTTTCTTTATAGAACTTCGGGGGCCACGATTTTCTTAAGTATCGTAATTAGGTTGTAAGGGGGGCACCCTCCTTCTCTCTCACCACCCTCCCGCCTCCCTTGCCAATAAGTATTATGGCAAGGCAAGCCCTAAACTCGCTCCTTCTTTCGGCTGGAAGCCTGGAAAAATGTAAACAGAGAGGTTTACTCAGAAGTAAATATGCAAAGGAAGTAAACAGAGATGTTTACTCATGAGTAAATCCACAAAGGAGGGCACTTTGGATGAAGTGCCCTCCTTTGTGGATTTACTCTTGAGTAAACCTCTCTGTTTACTTTTTTCCAGGCTTCCCTGCCCCTCCTGCCTGCCAGGATCTAAAGCATCAAAGAGTATTGGGGTAGTTGCACACAACACGTGAGAAACCAACCTAATGTATAATAGAATGAATGCTAACTTATAGAGTAAGTGCCTAATATTATAAGTAATCCAACTGGTCATATGCCTACATTCCATGCACATGCAATAATACAGCAGTAATAACAATGGGTATAAGAAGAGGTAAAATTCAAACCGAAGTATTCTGACTGTGGTCCCTCCTCAAGCGGTGCAAACTGCAAACGGCTCTTCTCTATGAGCCCGGGAGGCAGCCTCTCCCGGGAAAAGCCCGGGCACAGCGTTTGCTGCCCGGGTGCACATACATATTCTTTGGGGGAGGATTTGCTGCAGAATGCCGGGCTCATAGAGAAGAGCCCGTTTGCACCGCTTGAGGAGGGACCAGAGTCAGAATACTTCGGTTTGAATTTTACCTCTTCTTATACCCATTGTTATTACTGCTGTATTATTGCATGTGCATGGAATGTAGGTATATGACCAGTTGGATTACTTATAATATTAGGCACTTACTCTATAAGTTAGCATTCATTCTATTATACATTAGGTTGGTTTCTCACGGGATCTAAAGCGTGCCAAGCCTTGATGCGCTTTAGATCCTGGCAGGGGAGGAGGAGTGGACGGGCCCTCCCTGCCCCTTCTGCCTGCCAGGATCTAAAGCCTTGAAGAGGCTTCATGATGGGCCAACTTCAGCCCTCCAGGTGTTTTGGACTTCAACTCCCACCATTCCTCACAGCCTCAGGCCTCTTCCTTTTCCTCTCAGCCTGGGCAAACTTGGGCCCTCGCTCCCTCAGGATCGGGGTGAGAGAGAGGCAGCGAGGAGCGAGGGGGGGGCTCCTCCTCCTTTTCTACCTGCTTCCAACAATAGAAAACCCCCTCCCTCCCTCCGTTCGTTCCCTCCCTCCTTCCTATTTGGAGAGTCCCATCTAGAATTCAGTGTGATTTATCCCAGTTTGGGCCTACAACTCCCAGAAATCCCAGCCAATTTACCAGCTGTTAGGATTTCTGGGAGTTGTAGGCCAAAACCATCTGGAATGCGCATGCGCTGGCATACGAACTACTAACGAATTTCGTTAGTAATTACGTTACATTTTAGAAATTTTTGGAATTTTTTTGTAAGTCTTTCTATTACTAATCAACCCCCCCCCCATTAGATTTTCGATTCCCTATTTTTGGGTTCTAAACCATGCCTAGTAAGCACCATGATCTGTGGCAATTCCGGTGGCATGTATGAAGAGGTTAATCTGCTTCAGCAAGAGCAACTAAGAACACAGTGACACCTTGAAAATCTAATAAGTGTATTATAAGTCTTTGTTTTCATGAACTGTATGGCACTTCATCAAAGGCATGAACTCCCATCCAGAGTTTCAGCATTCTTAACCGGAACAGAGCACATATGGTTACGGGTGGTATTCTAGAAAGTGAGGCCAGAAGGAAATTAAGCACAACAAGTACAACAGCGACAATTACATTATTAACACTAGTCATTTGCAAAATTGCTGTTGCTGATAACATAAACATCTTGGCTCTAGAACCAATTAACATATGTAATGTGATAAGAAACCTTCATCCCAATTTAAGCTTCTAGTGACAAAGTGCAGTCTCTTGAAAATAGGCTAAAATATTTTAAAGCCCTCTTTTCTAGGATAGCTTTAACCCTGAATAATCTGATTCTGAAAAAAAACCCCAGTAGGGTGGATAGTCTTCATGGGATGAAATGAAAGAGTATCAACTTCGAATTTGAAGGACTCTCGGGCAAGATGTAATTAAACCAACTATTTGCTACTCTAATCACTCATATTCATGATATGAGACCCCTTGGGGAGATAGGGTGGAATACAAATAAAGTTTATATCATCATCATTCATAATAAGATTAGTACACAGCAAACAAGATCGCTATGCTAGCTTTTGTATTTGATCACGTGTTGGACACTTCCCAAGTGTCTAGGACTGTGTAATGTATTGGCGAATAATGCATGCATATCCGAGTAGGGTGGCCTTTTGCAGCTAACAGATGGTTGTTGTTGTTTTGATGATGATGATGATGATGATGATGATGATTATTTGAAACACAACAAGATGAGTCCACAGCAGACAGTCTTCTGGCTGTTGTATTGGCTCACACTTCGGACACTTCCCAAGTGTCTAGGACTGTGTGATGTATCGGCGAATAATGCATGCAAATCCCAGTAAGGTGGCCTTCTGCAGCTGGCAGATGGTAATTTTGTCATCGCCAATTGTGTTTAAGTGCAGGCCAAGGTCTTTAGGCACTGCTAGGGTTGCCATATGTCCCTTATTCTAAGGGGCGTCCCGTATTTTGGCCCTAAAATTTGTGTCCCGTTTTTTCAGGCCTTGTCCCTTATTATTGACAGGACTGGGTGGGGTTGACCAGAAGAAGGTGCGTTCTGCGGTTTCCACAGCAATGCCTGCCCAGGGATTCCAACTCGCAGGGCAGGCTGACAGTTGCACGCTTGCGAGTGTGTGCTTGCCTGCATCCCTGTTGGAAGGAAGAGGTGATACAGGACGTTTTCAAAGTACAGTAGACTCAATTAACCATTACCCAAGGGGAATGTTAGATCATGTTGGATAAAGATAGTTTTTGGTTGCTTGAGAGTTACTCTTAAAATAGGCCTAGCTGTGTATCCAAATACTATACAATGCTATGTATCCCATACTATACCATTAACTATTGACATAATAATGATGTACTGTCTTATAAAATTTATTTTATTTTAATGTTTAGACAGTGCACTTTTAAAGTCAGCAAAGTCAAGTACTAAATACAGATGGAGAAAATAAGGTTGTTCTAATAATGTTTTTTTTCTGCATGACAGAACATGCAGAAACATACCATGTACTGTTAAGAGGGTGTAAGCCAGTTTCTTTTGTGAGTTTCAATCATTATCTTATCCTGTTAATAAAACTATTTATACCTAACATTTGAATTTCAAGTTTTTAATGAAGTGTCCCTTATTTTTGTGAAAAATCCAGTAAATGTCCCTTATTTCTTATATCAAAAAGTGGCAACCCTAGGCACTGCACCCAGTGTGCTGATCACCACTAGGACCACCTTTACTGGCTTGTGCCAGAGTCTTTGCAGTTCAATCTTTAAATCCTCATATCATGCCAGCTTTTCCAGTTGTTTCTCTGAAATCCTACTGTCACCTGGGATTGCAACATTGATGATCCATACTTTGTTTTTTAACACAATTGTGAGGTCAGGAGTATTATGCTCCAAACTCTGTCTGTCTGAATCCGGAAGTCCCAGAGGACTTTGGCATGTTCATTCTCTGTAACTTTTTCCGGCTTGTGATCCCACCAGTTCTTTGTCGCAGGCAGATAGTATTTGTGGCCCAGGCTCTAATGAATCATCTGAGCAACGGTGTTGTGCCTCTGCTTGTAGTCTGTCTGTGCAATCTTCTTGCAGCAGCTAAAGATGTGATCTATTGTTTCATCTGCCTCCTTGCAGAGTCTATATTTGGGATCTGTTGTCGACGTTTCAATTCTAGCTTTGATAGCATTTGTTCTAATGGCTTGTTCTTGGGCTGCCAGAACCAGGCCCTCCGTCTCCTTTTTCAGAGTTCTATTTGGGAGCCACAGCCATGTTTTTTCTTTGGCGCTCCAGAAACTGTCCATGGAGGGCCTTCTTTTGCCAGTTTTGTCTTCTGCTCTGGATTGTGTTTTTACGGTATTCACTCTTTGTCTTTTGCACTTTAAGCAGTTTACTACTATTGACTTCTCTCAATATTGGTTCTTGACTGCCTTTTACATAATCTGCCAGTGCATGTTTCTCTTCTTCTACAGTTCATTTCACATGCAGAAGCCCTCTGCCTCCTGATTTTCTGGGCAGGTAAAGTCTGTCGACATCACTATGCAGGTCTAATGAGTAGTGGATTGTCATCTGTTTTCTTGTTTTTCTGTCAAGATCATCCAGCTCTGTTGTATCCAGTTCACAATTCCAGCAGTGTATCAACACCTGGGATGGCCCAGGTGTTGATAGCCTTGATCGTATTTCCGCCATTTGATTTGCTCTTCAAAACCTTTCCAACTCTTTGGATATATTCTTTGCTGACCACATTTTTCACATGCCCATGCTTGATGTTGTCCAACTGTGGTATGCCCAGATATTTACAGGCTTCAGGTTGATTAATTTTTTTGGTTTGTCCGTTTAGCATCTCTATGCCCTCACTGTGTGTAATTTTCCCTCTCTTTATTGCCACTGTGGCACATTTGTCCAGGCCGAACTCCATACTGGTGTCAGTGCTGAAGATTCTGATTGTGTTGGTCAGTGACTCGATTTCAGTTTCTGATTTTCTGGAAATCATCCATGTACAGCAAGTGGGTAATTTCTGGTGAATTTCTTGCTGTTTGGTAGCCTAGGCTTGTTTTCTATAGAATTATTGGTAGTGGGATCATTGCAATGATGAACAACAGTGGTGACAGTGAGTCACCTTGGAAAATTCCTCTCTTGATGTTAACAGATCCATAGCTTTCGTTGTCCATGAACCACTCAGTTTTCCATTGTTTCATTGCATTTTCAGTGACTTTTCTAATATTTTTACAAACCCCTATGACATCTAGATATTTGGTCATCCAACAATGTGGCAGTGAGTCAAATACTTTTTTGTAATCAATCAAAGTTGTATAGAGGTTTGTTCTGCGGCTGTTGCAATTCTCCAGTATCATTTTATCAATTATTTTTCTCCCAGTAATCCTGGATTTGATCAGTTATTTTGCCTGTCAGCAGTTTGAACATTGTAGGCAGACATGCTACTGGCCTATAGTTTCCTGGTATTATCCCTTTTGCTGGATCTTTCTGTATCAAATATGTCTTCTCAGTCATTACCCATTTGCTGATGTTTCCAGCATCTCATTTAATTCGGCCATTTTTGAGTGCAGGTTGTTGTTGTTGTTGTTATTATGAAATGTGGTTTGTTTTTAATTATAATTTATCCTCCAGGTGTGAAAACTGCAAATCATGGTTTGAAATTGCCTTGCTTAAACTAGCAATAGTTGAAACAGCCATAGTTGTTCACAATGACAACCTACAATTGTCATTGTGTAGGGAGGGGGAATGCACCTAAACACTGTTCATACAGCTATTTATGATTTAACATTACATCGGAAAACAACCACTGCCTGCATACATTAACCTCCTGCAAAACATTTGATCTTTCCAAGAATTTAGGTAAGAGATTGCATGACTAACTACTCCCTCCACATTTTTTGTGTGTTTATTAAAAACCATGCCTAAAAAAAGCAGGCATGTCATTTCTGATATTACAGAAAAAATAATATACTTCTTCAACAGGTTTGTTCCCTATGTAAATTGGTTTTTGAAATGGAGAATCTTTGATCATGCAATTATCTCTTCTCTACTATATTCCAAAGGGCTCTGATTTGGATATGGTTTTTTTCCCTGTACCTCTACTATAAGTGTATGAGTTTGCCTCTTCTACATACAGATTGATTCATTACAGACATTTGCCTCTATATGTACCAAAAGCATGTACATGTTAAGGGAGAAGGAAAAGGAGGGGAAGGGGGAATTGAGTGGGTGTTATTAAGTTGAGAGAAGGGTTTATTTGCTTTAGAGGGGAATCTTATTCGCTACCGCGCTGGAGCTACAGCAACTCTCCCACTTGTGTAATTGCAATAATTGTCCCATAATTAAGTAATTATTGGAGGAGAAGGTGCCATAGACGTAGGAGGGTGTTTGTGTCTGTGCATGGAGGAAGGCAGGCTCAGGAGGGGCTGTGAAGTTTAGAACCCTAATTTTGTACTTCCTACAGCTGTCAAAAGAGGAGGTAGTAGAGCTGTTGTGCTTGAAATAAGCTAAGGGAATAAAACTACAAAAAAGATGCAAGCTACTTTATCCTGTTTTAGCATTAGCACTGATTTTGCCAGGGGAAGAGTGCATTCTCCACCTAGGAAAGGTCCCGTGCTGTTTTTCACATGTATACCTATATAGCGAGCAGATGTTTCTCAAATATAGAATGTCTGAGAATTACCCGCATAATTAAAAAGCAAGGGTGAACAACCATAGAAGCATAAAAAGAAAATGTTTTAAAAAGAAAAAGTAAATACCATTAATTCCATAATCGGGTTGAATTCAGGGCATACTCTGAATTTTCACTGATCTTGCTATAATAACAAAAAGAGACTGTGATCCTATGCTTATTTAAATTCTATTGATCATGTGGAGACTTGGGGCCAAGTAAATATGCATGAGATAGCGCTGTAGAAGTATATAAAAGTTAAATTGATAGGTTTTTGAAGTCTCCTATTACACAGTAATACCATCCACACATGAAGGCTTCATGATTACATGTGAAAATGCTCTCAGAAGTTGATGTTGGGATAATAGTTGCATGCACATATCCATTTCCACTTTAGGAACAAGGTAGGCGAGTCAATAGATTATCTCTTTGGAAGTTGTTTACTCTCTGAAACAAGGTAAACTGCAGCTGTTTTTTAAAAAGCCATTTTCAGCTGACATGTTCATGCATAAGACACAGTGATTAGAAAGACATAGTTGAGAGCCCGCCCGTATTAGAGAGCCAGAATAACTTGCAGCCAATAAAATTTGCAGAGAAAAAGAACATGGCTAACAAGACTTCAAGTAGTGAGGAGAAGAGGAAACAAAAGCACATGGTTTTAGTGGGTGGTACACAAATGAAGGTCAAAAGGTTGTTCCTGGAGAAGGTCTGGGAGCAAATGTTCTAGGAGACCTTTCCCAATGTACCAGGCTTTTGATGTCAAAGAACATGCCAGAAGAAGGCGGGAGTCATTAAAAAAAAAGAGTCAGGGTCAACTGTGAAAATGTACATGGAAAATAAGGGAAGAAGTCTCTCTTTTTTAGGAAGTGGAAAGTTCAATAACCTGCAGCTACCCAACCTTCAAGGGGAAGTACAAGTACATCTCTGCATCTCCTATTGCAGCTGCTTTAGTCACTCTTCTATTCAAAGTGGCAGAAAATGGACTGACCAGAAAAAGTAAAACCATAACATTAATTCCATAATATCCATATTATATTGAAAGGTAGTTGGATTCAGAAGATGCAGTGCTGTAACAGCCTTAACTAGTTTCCCAGTCATAGTCACAATGGGTCATCCTGGGGAAAACTACTGCCATGTACCCATTCCCTCCTATCTATAAGGTCAGAAAAACTGAAGTGTTGCTGTGAAGAAGAAAAAATACAAGTCTGAGACAAGTCACAAAGAAAAATAATTCATGCATTAATGATTAAAGCGATCGGGAGGACTTCTGAGAAGGAACCTTCGAATAGCCAGGTTTTTTGTCAATAGAAATGAGAGACAGTCATAGCTGCTCACGAGCCCACCCACTCAACTCTCCAGTCTCCCTCCTTCTCTGTTTCTTTAATGGCATTTAATGGACAGAGAAGCATCCCCAAAGGGCTTGGCTTCTCGCTGGGATAGGGTAGGCAGAGAATTATGTGCACAGGTTGCTTGCACTCTGTGCCTGCCATATAAAATCATAATCAAAGATGTTCCTCACCACCTACATCAAAAGAAGCATCTGGTCAGTTAAAATGATTGGCTTCTGTGCAGATGATAATCTGCAGTCCAGATGTGCTTGTACATCAGCAATATGTGTACAGAAAAGATGAAAAATATGGCCAGCTTACTGCATATAGCCTAGGGTCATTTCTTTGCCTGAGGTTTCCTGCTCCAAAATATTCTCAAGCATTTTTTGCTCTGAAGGTGGCAATTTTGCTCCCTTTTGTTTGCCCCAGTTCTCTTATCCCTAGGAGAGGCCTTTTTTCTAATAGGATGTTAGATGGTAGTTTATCTCTTTGACTTGTTTTTAGGGGGGGAGGCTTCTCCTGGGCTTAGAAGGCTGTGGTTGGTCAAAATGTGGCAAATGTTGCTAAGGGAAATATTCCATAATATGTCAATAGACACAAACATGTTGCAAAATTGTACCCTAGATTACATAGAGATGGGGACATTTGGGGACAGAAATTAAATTTTTATATAAGGTAGTGTGAAAGGGGTTGTGGCCCTTTGGGACCAACCCAGTCTCTGAAGCCGTAGTACTTGTCCATTATGATGTAGAAGGACCTCACAACCTCTGAGGATGCTTGCCATAGATGCAGGCAATGAACAAAGGAAAAGTAGCGCAAACGCTAAGCAGTGCAGTGAATCACAATATAAGTATACATATGTCTGAAGAAAGAATCACAGTCTGCTCTAGTGAATATATATACATATAATGGCAATGGTAATGTCACAAGTACATGAAATGATCATGGAAACATAGCAAATATACATTTAAACATTAGTGAAATCACATTCATAGTAATAATATACAAGCGGTGGCTGGGCTCACATGGGAGTGAGCCAGGACGCCCAGGCTCCGAAGAGAATTGTTGGAAAGGCAAAGGCACAGTCCCGGACGCCTTCCCAAAACAATATAGTAGTTCAAAATAAAGTTCAAGGAGTGGATAATCTCACAAATGGAAGGGAGGGCGTCAAGGGGCCGATTTAAAAGGGTCCCCGCGCGGCTTCGTTTCACCCCCGTAGGGGCTTCCTCAGGGCCGGGGGCGTGGCCTAGATGCCGAAATCTCGCGAGCGTCCCAATGAGACCAGGACACTAGAGGTACAGTAATACATAGATTAAAGTTTGCGAATGCTATATAAGCCGCATCAATACAAATATATAAGGCGCAACTTGAAAAAGAGAACAGGCAAAACATGAGGAGATAATGCTTCTAGAACATGGCCATATAGCCCGAAAAACCTACAATAACCCAGTGATTCCGTCCATGAAAGCCTTCAATAATACATAGAAGGATGTTATTTCTCTCTATATGCATCTAATCTGACATGCATTAACACTTCCTATAATGATGGTGGTCTCATATATCGTTATTTTGTTATCTTGGTGCACTTTTGTTCTGCTAAATGAAGCTTTCTTTGAATAGGATGGAGAAAGTGCAGCCAATGGCTCACATGGCTCTTAAATCCCTGAAGGCTCCCTTAGTTTATTGGTGTTCTCAAAGGTGGGTTCTGGTCAATTTTCTATCCCAAAATTATTCAAAAAACAGTACCGGCACAAGAATACACAGAAGTTCGGGATCCTCCAAATGCCTGTGACCTCCTAAATCACTTTATTATAACTGAAAACTGCCTGAAAATGGCTACCAGCTGTAATGTAATATCATGTCCAGTGTAATGTGATGTCATTTCTAAAGGACTGAGATGGGTTTGTGTGGCCCATAGGAGACTACTGGCAAAAATGAGCCCCATACCTTTCAGTTTCTAGGATAGCCACAGAATAAAAATATTACAGATATAAGCCTTGAGAACAAAACTTGGAAACCTTTTGGCCCTCCACATGAATTGGATTAAAAGTCCTACACCATGGTTGATAGAGCTGAAGCACGTTGTAAGCCAAGATATCTAGGCTGCCAAAGGATCCCTAACTCTGCTTTAGAAAGAAAGATACTATTGCTAAGTAAACTTAAAAACCCTCTCATTGCTCAATTGGGCATACTCTCCCAGTCTCGATTATTCCTCTTTTTCAGATATTTTTGAAAGATCTGTTTCTCATTCCTACCTACATTTTCTTCTATTGACCTCTCCTAGCTTGTATTTTTTTCCTCATCAATAACTTCAACCATCTTGCCCACCGTCTGATGCTCCTCTGCTACACACACTCCATTTCCATCTAGGAAATTCTGGAGCTTCTGAGCATGCCTGGTATGTCACGAGACAAAAGACTTCAACATCTTCTAAAAGGCATCTTTAGTTGTCCCTATGGAAGGGCCACAGAGGAAGTTTTCCAAGCCACAACAGAATCAAAATATTAGCACCCTTAAACTGGTGGAGAAGGAAAATGTACAATTTGGTGGGGGGAAAGAAACAAACTCAGAAGAGAGGTGGGGATGGCGGAAGGCCAGGGAAGGAAAAGCTAACGGGGGCAGCGGGAGGAAGAGTTCAATCAGATTTGTAAAGGGCATAATTTACAAAATCCGTCACATATTTTACTAGGCTGGGATTTACGGATTAGCTTGTAATACTTAGGCGGCTTTTTGTAATAAAAACTGAAGCTGTGGCAGCCTTGGGAAAGGGAAGAGAAATGAAAGGAGCAGCCTCTCTATCTCACTTTCATTTTCCCCACAATTTTTTTCTGATCTAGGCAGTGCCATTAATCTGGGCTTTATCTGCCTATGGAGAAGGATTGAGCTCTTTATTGGATTTTTGTCAAGAATAAATGATTTAGTTTGGGATATTGCGGAAACGATTTCTGTGGTATTACACCATCTAATAAATGAAACAGCAGGGATCAATTCCTTTCTTCCAGTGTGTTCAACGGGCTGGTTGAAACATGTTCTACAATTATTGGTTATTGGGATATATAGACATACATATATGAACGCATGTACACAAGTATAGCTTAAACCGCTGAATAGGAGAACTACTACACCAGATCAGAATCTCAGCCCAACATCCTGTCACAAAAAAGTGAAATGTAATGAATGCTTTAAAAGGAAAATACATTTTAATTATGGGACAGTTTGTAGCCTGCCTGTTTAAAAAAAACAAACAAGCTTCCAGTAATGTCAGAAAATGATGGATGTTCTGGGCATGCATTTCAAAACTTTGTCCAAGCACAGCTCATTCTATCCAATGAGAAGTGATGAATGTCTTGACTATAGTACATCAAATACAGTTTGTGATTTATTTCTACCACAAGTCTTAATAATTTATGAAGAATTTTGCAACTGTCCCCCTTCAGAAGATTTTGGTCAAAATTTTTCATCAGCCCTAGCCAGCACCACCACCAACAAGGAATAATGGGAATTGCAGTCCCAAAACAGGTGGAGGGCTGCATTTGCTCACCTTTGATATAGGCTATATTCATACTACAGAACAGAGTTTGACACCACTAACTCAGAATGCTATGGATTGCTGAGATTTGTAGTTTTGTGAGACACTTACCTTTTTTGACAGACAGCTCTGGTGCCATAGCAAACTAAAAATACCACTATAGAAAAGCGCCATGGAAGTAAAAATGGTGTTAAATTGCAATAAGTCTGGTCTAATTGTAGTTACTATAAACCTGTACTTGTGGGTTAACAATGATAAAAACCACACAAATTGTATTCTTACTTAAAAAAATAGAACTTGGGTTTTCACCTCCCCCCCACACACATACACACTTTTTGCCATCATATTGCAAAAGCCAGGTAAAAAGGGCTAATACAACAATCCCACTGCTTTACTTCATTTTATTTATCCTCAGTATTTTTATGCATTCTATCTGATACACATTTAAAATGTCTCACAAGAAAGCAAAAACTATGAAAACAAAAATATAATCACTATAAAAACTGAATGGTGGCCTATAAAATAAATCAATATCCCCAAGGAGCAATAAAAGCAAATCAAGGTGGTGCCATAGTCCACTGCCGGCCATAGCAGACAATAGCCACAAACCAGCACACAATTTCCACAAGCACCTATTGCTTCCAGCTAAAACACCGTAGGAACAAGTGCCGCAAAAGCTCATGTAAACTCATAACACTTTAGGGGTTGAGAAGGATGGGATAGAAATATTGGAAATAAATAAATAAATAGCCTAGGGTTAGAGTAAGGGTTAGCCTTGGCAGACCGTTCAAAAAGAATCTGCGAACCCCACCTCCTCCAAGATGTACTGAACCATCTAAACTGGGCTTTACAGGCCAATGAATAGTCCACCTCAGGC
This sequence comes from Anolis apletophallus, assembly GCA_030556195.1. Classification (NCBI taxonomy): domain Eukaryota; kingdom Metazoa; phylum Chordata; class Lepidosauria; order Squamata; family Anolidae; genus Anolis; species Anolis apletophallus. The sequence continues at coordinate 126,794,357 of JARBWK010000001.1, read as the reverse complement.
ATCAGAAGAGCTGCAAGACCGAGAACAAGCCACGAGAGTAAAGACAAAGATCCACCCAGAGGAAAAGTGTTCTTGCCATACATACATCAAGGGAACCATTGACCGCATAGGGAAGCTGATGAGGAAACACAACATACATACTATTTATAGACCCACTAAGAAAATCCAACAAATGCTACGTTCAGCAAAGGACAAGAGGGATCCTCTTGCTTCTGCAGGAATCTACTGTATACCATGCAGCTGTGGACAAGTCTACATAGGGAACACCAAACACAGCGCCCAAACATGAATCAAAGGCACTGCAGGCTAACTCAACCAGAGAAGTCAGCCATTGCAGAGCACCTGATGAACCAACCTGGACACAGCATATTATTTGAGAACACAGAAATGGCTCGCGGCGGCTTACAAGAGCCGAAAGGCACAGTAAAACACAGGCGATAAAACAGTTAAAAACAAATTAAAAACAACAGCAGTACAGTAAATAATAACACAATTCAGCAATGAACAGCACATCGTCCTAGGAAGAATGAACAGATGGCGGGGCATGGGCAGGACTTACTTGCCAAAGGCCTGCTTAAACAGATAGGTTTTACAAGCCAGAAAATGCTAAAGACTTTGTAAAGCTACAGCTCCCATGATTCCATAGCACTAAGGGCCCTTCCACACAGCCCTATATCCCAGAATATCAAGGCAGAAAATCCCACAATATCTGAGTGTGGACTCGGATAACCCAGTTCAAAGCAAATATTGAGGGATTTTCTGCTTTTATATCCTGGGATATAGGGCTGTGTGGAAGAGCCCTTAGTCATGGAAGTTAAAGTGGTATCAAATTTCATTAATGTGCGGCCTATTGTGCCTTTTTATCTGTTTTCATTGTGGTTTTATAACTTTCATAACTTTGCTGTGTTTGGCTGTTTTTATTAATATGTTGTGAGCCGTCCCGAGCCATTGGGAAGGGCGACAAACAAGTATGAATAAATAAATAAATAAATAAATAAATAAATAATACAGTGGAGGTAAAACTCTAAATATAAGATGTTGAAGGGAGTTTCTTCTGTGGGCCCTTCTATACAGCCCTGTATCCCAGAATATCAAGGCAGAAAATCCCACAATATCTGCTTTGAATTGGGTTATCTGAGTCTGCACTCAGATAATGTGAAATTTTCTGCCTTGATATTCTGGGATATAGGGCTGTGTGGAAGGGCCCTGTGTCAGAAGACATGAGAGAGGTCCTTTTCTGCTTTGACCTCCCAATTATGGAATACCTTCCTCTTGAAGGCTTCATTGCTGCTGTTCAGGCACCAAGTAAAACTATATGAAAGCTCTGGGGGCTAAATGATTTTATGAAACCCTTCCATGCACATGGCTCCAATTCTTTTTAAAGTACTTTAAACTTTAAAAAATATTGTGTTGTTGTTTGCCTTCAAGTAGTTTCTGATCTATGGAGACCCTAAGGCAAACCTAGCACAGTTTGTTTTTGCAATATTTGTGCAGAAAAGATTTGCCAGTGTCTTCCTCTGACACTAAGTGAGCCTGATTAGCCCAGCATCAACCAGTATGTTTCATGGCCAAGCATGAATTTGAATTCTGGCCTCTGGAATCCCAGTCCTAGTTTTAACTATTTTTACTACTTTAAATAGGTTAAAAGACCATATCTGCTGTCCCAAAATCTTCAAAATAGAAATATTTTAATATATAAAAATATAGTAAAGTAAATCAGCTTCTTAGATGAGAAAGAATCAATAGGGCTGTTTCATAATGTTAATTTCATTTCAAGGGTGAACTTTATGGATAACCATGGCTGGTATTTCACACCAAGTAATTATGATGCTCAACAATATCTCTAGACATTGTCCACACCTCAACATCTTTCACTATCATTAATTCCCTATTTTGTCTATGAGATAAAGGCAGCCTATGACTCTGAATGATTTCTGGATTATGGTACAAACCAGTGGGGTTAAATACTGAGTCAACATGATGGTCTCTATCATAATTGAACCCACAAGTCTGGCTAATTACTCACATAATCCAAAAACCATAATCTTAGTAAGATTTAGAGCCATTGTTTTCCTTCAGCATTTTAGCAGACACTGTTTTATATATTTCTGGGCTTAATATAGCTAAAGGTAAAGGTTTTCCCCTGACATTAAGTCCAGTCATGTCTGACTCTGGGGGGTTGGTGCTCATCTCCATTTCTAAGCCGAAGAGCTGGCGTTGTCTGTAGACACCTCTAAGGACATGTGGCTGGCATGATGGCATAGAGTGCTGTTACCTTCCCACTGGAGTGGAACCTATTGATGTACTCACATTTGTATGTTTCAAACTGCTAGGTTGGCAGAAGCTGTGGCTAACAGCAAGAGCTCCCACTGCTCCCTAGATTCAAACCTGCGACCTTTTGGTCAGCAAGTTCAGAAGCTCAGTGCTTTAACCCATTGCGCCACTGGGGGCTTAATATACAATTCATAAAATGGTCAAACAAATATATATCATAGACATTCATATCCTGCATATAAAACATTGGGAAACTGTTGAGATTCAAAATAGTGTTATGGCCCCCATAGTAGTTACACCCAAATGTACCTCACAAGTGTGCAACTTCCTAGCCCAACCCAGTGAATTTGCACATTTTATTTATTTATTTATTTATTTATTTATTCGATTTGGTATACCACTCTCTCCAGAGCCCAGAGCGGTTTACAAGATAAAACCAGATAAAAGCACATAAAAACACATAAAACAGCATTATAAAAACCAAGTTCAAGCCCCGCTCCCAGCATTAAAAACCCAGCAGACAACAATAATACAGATGGCAAGAAGCGGCAGGGTGGCAGGTTATAGCAGGCATCAGTCGGAGCCAAATGCCTGCCTAAACAAGCTATAACAAACTTGCGAAATGCCATCAAGCCCCGCAGAGCTCGCGTCTCCGCAGGCAACGAATTCCAGAGGCTTGGCGCAGCCACTGTGAACGCCCTCTGCCACGTACTCGACAACCAGTAGGTCTTAATATTAGGCACCTCCAGTAAGTTAAGCCCCTCTGAACACAGTGATCTATTGGGCACAAAATTTTATATCCCTAGGCATCAGCAAACACTGTATTTATCAGGCATGATTCACCTGGCTGCATGACTGCATGTGTGAAGTGGGGAATGCCTCTTATTTCTAGAAAAATGCCTAGGGATATAAAACTTTGTGGCCATTTACCTTCTGTGATGGGGAATCATGAAATTCCTCAAATCCTGTGGTTTGCAACACATATGAGCCCGGCCTAACACAGCCACTGTTGAGGAATGCTGAGAGCTAAAAACCTATGGAGAGGGGTATGATTCCCACTCTTGCTTTGTGTCATCTTACTTGTTTATGCCTTAGTACAGAGGTAGTCAGCTGGTAATTCTCTAAAGGTTGTTGGACAGTAAATCACACCAGGCAGTGCTGTGAATGGGAAGGAATGATGGAAGCTGAAATCCAATCATGGTTGGTATATTGTTGCTTTGTCCCAACTAGAGTAGACCTGTTCAATCAATTGTTGAATAGGGTCAAGCCATAGCTCAATCTAATGATTTCAATTGGACTACTCCTTTTATTGTTACCTGCTCTCAGATCAATTTCAACTTATGGTAACCTGATAAATTAATGAGAGGGCTCCTAGTCACCTTATCCTCAGCAGCCCTGCTCAGGTCTTACAACACTCAAGGCCATAATTTTGCTGAATGTGACTATTCATTTAAAAATGGATTTAGGTCAGTATCTGAGAGGCTACAAGTTACCTACCCTGTATTATTAATGCATGCATCTGGACTTGTAATGGAAAGAATTACTCATTGCCTTCAAGCTATAACAAAATATGAACATGTATGTTTTACTTTTATAAGTGAAACCTAGCCATTCTAATTAGAATGAACACTAATGCTATACTCAGGTTTGTTGGAAGTCTTGCATACAGTCTATGATTTGGTAGTCATTAAAAGACTATTCACATGCCTTATTACATGCACAGTCCCCCTTTAAGCAATTAATCTTACATCTCACATCACAGTAAGAATGGATAAATGGGTTTCCTTGAAATGTAGAAAAGGTAAAAGCCAAAATTCCACTATGCCAAATATGTAAATATTAACATTATATGTATTTAGAAGGATTTCAGGAAAGGAATCATGACTAGTTGTAGAATATAGTAGAAATCAAAGTAGTATTTTAAACTGCATATGGGGCTTGAAACCTAGATATGAATCCTATTGAGACAAGATTCCCAACAAGACAAGTATCATTGAATACATTATTGAATTATGAGTCACAGGGCCGTAGCCAGGATTTTGATTCGGGGCTGAGTTTGGTTCGGGGTGAGACTGGGTGGAAGAGGGTCTACCCTAGCAAACCTTTTGTATTGTTATCCCAATAACCTCATTAATGTGGGATATAATGAGCATGGTGATCAGATCATGATATGAATAAACATAACAGTTTAAATAATGTACCAGTAAGGCCTTTTCGCGGACCACCCTGAGAACCCCTTAGCCCCCCCCCCCTCGCTACATGCCTGATGAGTCAACATGTAAGTAAATCCTCTTGATTCACCAGGTCTCCTCTAGTTGAGGACCAAGAACAATCTACGTGCCCCCTCTTACTTTTAGTTGTGGTTTGGCCTAGTGTGCAGATAACCATTATGTAACTGAGAAAAAGTGACATCTGTATTATCCTGTGAAGTAGGGTCATACAACAATACTTTTTTGAGAGGGAAATACAATACTTTTCTGCATCCATGGATTTCTGTTCATGTACAGAACTGTAGTCAGATTGTTTTCTCTGTCTGGCAAAACAATAGAGCCATAGAGTTTAGCCAATGATGATATGATATACTCTCTGGAAAAAAGACCAGGTCACCAGGCATACATCTTACATATTCATTTACAAGAGTTTTTTTTGTTTCTATAGTTTCTTCAAGAACTCTTTGTGAAGGTTTATTTTGGAACATAGGCCACATCTGCATTACTATATAATGCAGTTCAATGCAGTCAAACTACATTATATGAATCAAACTGCATAATATGGCAGTGTAGATAGGGCCTGAATCAGATCCTGATTTTCTATGGATACCTCAGAAAGAAATAATCCATCAACAGAATCATCATCAGGCTAAGGTGGAAGTGGGAAAGCTCTTTGCCAGCAGATTTTGTTGGATTACAGAACCCATCACCCCATAAATTGTTGTATCTGAAGTTGATCACAGTTGGAATCCAACAATATCTGGAAATTTATCTAGAGTGCACCACTAGTCAACAAAAATGACATCAAATAATAATTTCCACACTTAGCCTAAATATAGAATGCCTCTTTGCCTATTTTGTAAAAGAAGATCTAGTCAGGTATTTTGATTTTTTTTTGCTAAACATTCTAGAACCATACACAGATGAAACCCATCTGGACTAGAGACTGGGAACAGATTAGTTGATTTAACAAAATTGACTGTCTTGATAACTAGTAACTTCCATGTCAGTTCTGTGGTGAATCCACTACTAAGGGCCCTTCCACACAGCCCTATATTCCAGAATACCAAGGCGGAAAATCTCACAATATCTGCTTTGAACTGGGTTATTTGATTCCAAACTCAGATAATGTGGGATTTTCTGCCTTGTTATTCTGGGATATAGGGCTGCGTGGAAGTGTCCTCAAATGATGAAAATATACCCTGGAATACATTTAACACCTAGCTAATATCTGGTGCAGATTGAAAATAGCTGGACATGATATTGAAGCCAACAGCTACCACTTTTTGAACCTAGAGATGAGTACAGCCAGAAATGAGGCAGCTCCCTGCCTACTGCAAGGTAAACCATCCGCTAAAATGGAGGAAACCTGCTAGCACCAATGATTTGTGAATCCAGCCTTGCAAACTCCCATCTACCAGATGAGTCTATGGCTTTTTGGCTTTTTGCTTTCATATCAGGCCATCTCACAACACACTTTTCCAGTGTCATCTAAACTGTCAACACCAGGGCTGGCTGAAGACATGTTGCTGTCTGAGACAGAGTGGCAAACTACACTCCTGGGCTTTGTTTCCTTAGTCAGCTTGGCTGGCTGCAGACATTTTGCTGTCTGAAACAGTAAGGTAAATGACTACCTTCTATCACCACTAAATCCAAGGTGCACACTACCTAAAGCCTTCCAGGTTTCATTGGTATGTGAAGCAGAAGATCCCATAATCACCTCTCCCAACCCCTGACAGTAGAAAACAAGAACAGCGACAATAACACAATAAAACAAACAATGAATCCTGTGCTGTCATGGAACACCTCAGCTTTTCTGCCTGAGACAGAATTGGACCTGATCTACATACATATGGTTGTGCTTGGGTCGAAAGTAATAGTGGTGAAATAACTTATAATATTTTCATAAATGGAACAAGAGATATGTATAAACAAGAAATTGGCAGGAAAGTCTCAGTGTGTTAAATTTAGGTTAAATGATTAGATAATAAATATATGGATATGGAAGTCTTATATTGAGTATGTTTACATTGAAACAGGGCTGATTATTACATTTATGCTAATCCTTTAGATTTACATTTCATTACAGTACTAAAACATTTGGCTGATATTTTGCACAGGGAAATATTTTAATATCATATAACTACTTCTTTCATGGCAAAGCCTCCAAACCCACATTGTATGCATTGTGCAACTTCTCCACCCCATGGCTATTTCCATGCTGTCAGAAAGTGGAGAGATTAGTGGAGACACATCCACCTATTGTCCTGGATGTGTCCTGAATATGTTACAACAGGTACCTGAAAGGATCTTTGGTCGTCCTTGGGATGTTCCTTGTATATCTTTGCAACACATTCAACTCCAGGAAATTATCTGGACATGATATAGGGATATTGGTATCCAATTATGGTATCCTCTTACTGAAGCCAGGAGTGAATAAAGGTGGCCCCTCAGCCTCTTACTTGATGTTTGGAAGCAGCAGTAGCATCAGGAAGAAAATACCCAAATCACTTAATTTTCTGATTGAAGCTTGCCTTCTTTTGGCCCTCTCTTCAAACCTCTTATTTTCCCCTCCTGTCCATGCCCCACCTGTTTGCCCACCCTGACTGCCACAAGCCAAGCCCCCCCAACCTGGTTTGACTACTCAGTCTCTAAAAGGTTCACCATCACTGTTCTAAAATAACATGTTATTGAATTAGTTGAGGGAGGAGATACATTACGTCTTAATGCAAGTTAAAAACAAAACAGAACACCTTGTAATTAGCATAATACCAATACTCTGGCTGCAGTCTTTGGGGATATGCTTGTCATATTCTATTTTCAGACTAAGAATCATGCTTTAAACATTCCTTCTCTTATTATTATATTGTGAAAGTTTCAAATGGGCAGATGCCTCCTCTCCCATTCTGCAATAGCTTATTCAATTCTGATTTAAAAGCTAGGATAATATTTCCTCTTCTGCGTAAAGCTATATGGGGATGAGGAAGAAACCCAGTAACCACCCTACAGTCTGTCCTCAGTAGTTGAAAATCCCACTTGTGCCATTGCAGTGGGCATACTGCTCTGATATTCATTACACATACTTGCATCAGTGTCCATGTACTTGCATTAATAGCCATGTGCATTGGAAGCTAGATGGCACATCTCCTGCCAATTCTAGTGTATGCTAGAGACCTTAGAAAGGGAGATGAACCCTAAAGGATGACAACTCCATAAATTAATGTGAAAACATTTTAAAGAAAAAAATCCATATTAGGCAAACATCGGGATGAAGTTGCCAGCTGCCTGGAGTCAAATAGAAGGGATTTCTGTATCGAACAGAGACAGCATATCCTCCAACTAGCCCCATTTCACTGGGGGCACATCTAGACCGTCCCTTTATTGTGGGAGTTACCGCAATAAAAAGGGGACTGTCCAGATGACGTTATGGAAAAACCCCTGGTTTGTGGCAAATTAATTTGATAGTGTGTTTATTCATGCCTTCTTGGAAGGCGTGGGGTAAACCCACTACTTATGGTGCCTGGACTGCAGTCCAGACAGTATTCCCACAGTTTTCTGGGCTAAATTAGCCCAGAAAACTGTGAGAATATCAACTCCATCCCTAAAAGAACCAAAAACCAGTGTAAAAAACCGAACTTACCCAGCCTCCATTAGAGGGCTGCTGGAGTTCTCCTGGCATGTAAAAATGATGTGCCAGGAGAAAGCGGGGTGGGGTGGAGGACAATTGCTCCCCCCCCCCCGCTTTCTGCTGGCGTGTCATTTATATGTATCAGCACTCTAATGGCTTTTTGGGGAGGGAATTAGAGTGTCTGGGTGTTCTCCCAGGAAGTCTCAGAACAACATCTGGACACCCACCCCAGAAAACGCACCCTTTCTGGGGTGTGTATAGATGCTCCTGGGATGATGGCTCAGGAGGAAGGGCCCTGGGACAGTCCCAATTCCTTTTCTTTGACCCACTTTTCAGGTGCTTTCTAAATGTCCCAGTTTTTCTCTCCTTCTCTCATTTCCCTCTTTGTTCTCAACTTTCTGCCAGGTGAGTTCAAAGTACCAAAACAATTTGCCTTAAATTAATCCAATGATAGGATTGAAAAGGAGAGGGCAAAATATTCCTCTTCCAAAACTCTTAGTTTGTGTGTGTGTTTCTTCCTCATTAATAGCTTTTGTCATCTTAACCAAACTCTCATATTGCTTGGCCACATATGTCCTGGTTTCATCCATGAAATGTTGGAGGATAAGAACCTGGCTTGTGTGCAGTCAACCCTTTCCAATTTGAAATGTAGCTACATGGATTTGTGGGTATGATGAGATATAGTCTTCATTAACTCAATTTCCTGGTTCCAACGAAGTGCATCCTCTCAGGCTTTAGCTAGCTATCACCCTTTACGGCATTGTTTTTCCCTGAGCTGTGTTCAAACAGTCCATTAATGCCAGCGTGGAAAGAGATTGGTTGCATTTTCCCCGGGCTGGTTTGTTCCACCATAATTAGGTTTGAGCTAAGGCGATTAAGAAGAATCTTAGCAATGGTTTGTCTAATCCCAGTCTGAAAGGGAAATAAGCTTCTGATTTTATTTTATTTTATTTTCCCTTCGTGGTGTTTCTGCCTTTTTCTCTGGTGCGGAATTAGCAGCAGTGGGTTCTGGTACAGAAGACAAAGCTTTGATGAAAAACCTCTGAGTCCAAACGAGTTTCTTCAGCCTCTCAAGTGAAGGAGAGTCTTGTTTTTCTTATCAGGAATCTGGCTTCCGTCCGTTCCTATAAGCCTCTGGTGTGATCCTGAATAAGTGTGCAGAAGCCATTCAGGGCACAGTATGGAAAGGACTATAAGAGCTTGCAAAGAGGATCACAACTGCCTTTCCTTTGTCAGAATGCCAGTATGATATTGTGCCAGTGGCTACAGGAATGCACTTGGAAAGGGGAAAATTGGGTTCAAGTCTCCAAGCAGCTTCGATTCTCACCAGGGAAGTCTCAGCCTAGTGAAAATATTCAGCTTCAAGTCAGTGTTTCTCAGCCTCTGATATACATGTTTTGAGGCTAAAATCCACATGGGTTGTATTGAACCCCTTAGCAAAGAAGTAAATAAATAGAATTCAAAAAGAAGACAGGCAGGAAGGAAGGAAGGAAAATAAAGAAAAAGAAGTCAAAATTGCAAATGATATGGGTAATATAATAGGATGTAACTGCTATTTTGTGGTTTGTTTCAGGTAAAGACGACAAATAATGAAGTACTTGATGCCGATATGATCTCCACAGGAGGTTGTGATGGCATCCCCAGTTTCCTAAGTAGATCCAGGCAGGCAAGTGGCACAGGGTCTGGGCACCTGAGGCAGAAAGGTAAGATTAAAATGTGAAAAAGAAAGTGAAGGAGAGGAAGGGGAACACCCATCTGAGAATCAGACAGAGGGACATTCCTTTTAGCATAGTGACTATCTTCTACGAGCAAGATGTGTTATCAATTTGTCTCCTAACTCAGTGTTTCCCAACCAGTGTGCCATGAGCAATCATCAGGTGTGCCGTGGGAAATTGGAACCCCCAATACCCTTTCTTCCCCTCCTGCCGAACACTTTTTCTTCTCCACTCTTCTTCCCAGCCTCGCTCTGCTCACTTTGCCTCGCTTTGCTCTGGGGCGAGTCTGCGCAGTAGCGCCCGCACGGATCATGTCTTCCTCCCTCCCCCGAACACACTCACGTTGCCCCCTCGGATCAAAATGGCGGCAGAAGCAGCAGTGTAGAAGAAAAAGTAAGTGTTCGGCAGGAGGGGGAAGAAAGGGCGTGAAAGGGAAGGGGGAGGAAGAGGTCCCTGTCGAAAGCTGGCAGGGGCAAACTTGGACCTTCCAGGTGTTTTGGACTCCAACTCCCACCATTCCTAGCAGCCTCCGGCTCTTTTCCTCCCCCCCCCCTCAGCCATTTAAGCAGGAAACAGCCTCAGGCTGTTAGGAATGGTGGGAATTGAAGTTCAAAGTACCCAGAGGGCCGAAGTTTTCCCATGCCTGTTTTAGGGACCTTAAAGTGATGAGCCCCCTTCCAACATTGTGATCCTGCATAGAAAACAAACAACAACATAACATAACATTGTTTGAGTCCACAGTGCTCTCTGGGTGTAGGTGGACTACAACTTCCAAACTCAATTCCCAAGCAAACCCTTTCAGTACTTTCTGTTGGTAATGAGAGTTCAGTATGCCAAGTTTGGTTCAATTCCATTGTTGCAAGAGTTCAGGATGCTCTTTGATTTTGTGTTAACTATAAATCCCAGAAACTGTAACTCCCAAATGACAAGGTCTATTTTCCCCAAACTCCATCTGTGTTCACATTTGGGCATATTGAGTATTCATGCCAAGTTTGGTCCTGATCCAACATTGTTTGAGTCCACAGTGCTCTCTGGATATAGGTGAACTACACCTCCAAAACTCAAGGTCAATGCCCACCAAACTCTTATAGCATTTTCTCTTGGTTATGGGAGTTCTGTGTGGGAAGTTTGTGTCTTTTGCCATCCCTGCCAGGATATCTATGTTGTGTTCATCGAAACAGGCCCAGGTTTCACACTGAGTGTTTAAATACATTTAAAACATATTAACTATATGTATTACTGTGTCAGAGTGTCATTTTGTGTCATTTTGGTTGGTGGTGTGCCCAGGGGCGGACCAAGCTGTTCCCGGGGGGGTAAGTGAAAATTTTTTTCGTGCCCCCCCAGTGCGCATGTGCAAATCTGCGCGCGCACTGGCTCCAAAGCGGGAGCCAGTACGCATGCACAAAAAGCTCCGTGCATGCGTAAGCGCGGCTGGAGCACCCCGGGCTGCCTAAAAGGCGCGGGCGCGCGTGGCGACGGCTGTGGGGCCAGCCGTGGAGGCCTGGCCGGGCGCGCGGTGGGGCAGCGCACAGGCAGTGCAGGCACCGTGGGCGCTGGGAGCCGGCACGGCGGCGCCCCTCCCGGGTGACGTCGCCCCTCCCGGGTGACGTCGCCCTACGCGCCTGCGTAGTTTGTCTAATGGACGAACCGGCCCTGGGTGTGCCCCAGGATTTTGTAAATGTAAAAAGTGTGCCGCGGCTCAAAAAAGGAAACACTGTCCTAACTGATCCTTGTACATGTATCATCAAAATTAGGTATATCGCTGATGTATACTCAATGGCATCTGCTGAAGGCGAGGTGTTTTCATGTCCTTTCTGTGTGTGGTGTGTCAAAATCAAACAATACAGAATTGGAAGTAGGAAGTCCACTTGGATCTGAAAGAAGTTTTGCTTTGTCATCCTACTTTTCCTCCTCCAAAGGTGGACTCCTTCAGAAACAATGCAAACTATTTAAAAGGTGAACTTCCAGTTCTGGAGGTTTCCATAAGAAACAACTTCCTCCTTCCAAAAAAAGAAGCAAGAAGGGGTTCAGGAGCCACAATAGCACACTGTTTTGCCCAAGTCTGTTCTACAGAAGGAATGAGGAATGGACACATCGAGACTGCAAATTCCACTGGCCCTCTCTTGTGCCTGTGCTGGTTAGAGCTAATGAGAACTGTAGTCCAACAGCAGCTGGAAGACCACACATTTTTCACTTCTGTTCTAGACCATACATTCAATTTATACAGCTCACATTCCATTTATACAGCTCACTGGTTATCCGTGCTGAATTTCCCTATCATTCTGTGTCCATTGAGAGTGTGTCTCAGGAGCAGATCATCCATATTAGTGGGAAAACTGTCTTTTAGGATGTTGTTTCTATCTTGACTGATCTCTGACTGAGAAACCCCCCTGGTGAGTTTTCAAGAAACATCAAGGTTTCCAGAAAATACACTTGAACGCATGCTGCTTTAGAGGGGGAAAAGGTCTGACCTGCCTAAAAGGCCCAGGCAAAGTAGTATGTCCAAAGCTTGCTTCTTATGTAGTGGCAATGTGGTTGTAAACTAAAAGAGAAACTGCATATGAAGTAAAGCTTTGTGTGCCGAATGATGAAACATTTCCTTTTTATTTAAGGAATCAATTGATCCATCCTATAAATTTAACCAAATTCACAAAACATGCAAAGACTCAATATACTTGTCATTTTGAGATAATTTACAGCGATATAAACAACAGTGACTTCATTGTTAGAAGAAAAGACCATCAATAAAGACCATCTCTCTGCCAGAAGCGATTCAAAGGCAAATATTCTTTAAATATGACACAATGGTTCCTTAGTTCCACAAATTAAAATTGGCCCACACTGATCAATCTCCTAATGTTTAGCTGCTTGATCTCCAGAAATAAACAATTATGCCAATCAGGACAATTGAGCTAAGGAGACTTCATTTGGGGTTGGGTTCCACAGTTTAAGAAGCAGTACCCCGGAAGTCTCAGTGGTCGATGCAAACATTTTGCATCTGGCTGTGGTGACAAAACCAGATTTTTCTGTGCTCCTCAGAGTCTCCTCTGGGAATGAATAGGTGAGGGACAGTAAGTTGGCAGTGAGGGCCAGGCTGGTCATTGCAGAGGAAGGAAGTGAATATATGTTTAGCACCGCTTATGCAGCATTCCAAAACACTCCAGTATCCAAAGTTGTCCTCATAGGTGTCTGAGATTGTGATGCCTTTGCTTCCTGATGGATAAATGTACACAAACTGAGTTTCATGAATAAATATTATGTAAAATATTATATAACGTTACCGTCAAACTATGTGTATAAGGGATATCTGAAACATAAATGAATTTCACATTTTGATTTGGGTCCCATCTTAGAGATACCTCATTATGTATGCACATAGAGGTATCCAAAATCCAACATCCTCAACATTTCTGGTCCTGAACATCTTGGATAAGGGATAATTAACCTGAAGCAACCTCTGCAGCAAGAATGGACATACACAGGTATAGGGTTTACTTATATGTACATATGCCACTGACAGGATTTCAGTGATTACATGGTGCCATTGGAATGTAGCTTTAAATAACTAGTTATTGGTAACAATGTTGTGCGCTGCTTCTTTTTTTCCAAGCTTTGATTGTTCCTCCCCAATAAATGTATGCATGTAAGCATTATTTAAGTTGCTCTTGGGATGCCATCAACCAGGTGCTACTCATTAATGAGCATGGATTTGCTAATGCTGTGGAAGTGGCCAAGCCATTACTAGCCTGACGCTTCACTTTGATTTTGATGAATGCAACGCAGCTGAAGCAAGAAGTGTCAGGCGCTGCACCTGCCGGGTGTCTCCTCCACACTGAGAACAAAGTAACACAGAGGCACTAATGCTAGATAAACTCCTGTGGCCTTGGTTGTAAGTCACGGCTATAGCGCAACCTTCTGGTGTTGATTCCTCCTGGGGGCAAAATGGCAAGAGAACTCCATGCTGTGAAACATATATTCTTAGTCATTGTTTATGCCAACACACGTACGTCTGCTATTCATTTGAGGGAGGGGTTCATTGGGTTCTTTTAAAAATCTTGAGGATCACACCTGTTCACTCTGTGTCATTTAGTCCGGAAAAATACTGTCCCTATTCACAGATAGTAGAGTGGTTTAGAACCTCCATGTTACTAGTAGGCATCTAAATTACCTGCACTATTTTGTCCTCGCCTGCAAGAACAAATCATTACTGTAGTTCTTTTTCCTCTGCTGCAGGAGAAAAAGAATACTTCTCCATTGTAATTTCCAAATACCAAAAGGTTCTGGAGCATTTTGTGTAAAGGATATTCAATCTGTACATGGTTTCTAGGCATGGTTTAGAACCCAAAAATCGCGATTCTAAAATCAAATGGGGGGGGATTTTTTGATTAGTAATAGAAAGACTTACAAAAAAATTTCCAAAAAGTTCTAAAATGTGACGTAATTATTAACGAAATTCTTACTTGGTTCTAAAGTCTGAAAGCAGGGACACAGGACAGACCCTGATTTAAGCACAGGCAAATCAAGGGGCAACATTTCCCTTGGTTTCCTTGCAGGGAGATATAAAGCATTAATATATTATTATTATTATTAGTATTCTTATTATTATTATTAAATAAAATAGTCAAGGCTTGCTTCTCCAGAGCATTTATTAGAATTAAATAATAAATTCTAATAGTAAGAATGTAGTAAGGGTGATAGTGACCTGGAGGGTATGAGGAACGTGCTCTTGGTAAACTAGAACAGGGCTGTCCAACTGGCCTGGGTCGGCTTATATCTTAGCAGGAAAGGGGCCGCAAGCACGTTCCCTTTCCTGCTAAGATATAACCCGACCCAGGCTTGGGTCGGCTTATAACTTAGCGGGAAAAGGGCTGCTGTGCGGCGGCCCCTTTCCTGCTAAGATATAACCCGACCCAGACTTGGGTCAGCTTATATCTTAGCGGGGGAAAGGGCTGCCAGAAGGGCGGGCCCTTTCCTGCTAAGATATAACCCGACCCAGGCTTGGGTCGGCTTATATCTTAGCGGGGAAAGGGCTGCTGTGCGGCTCTTTTCTTTCCGGCTAAGATATAACCCGACCCAGGCTTGGGTCGGCTTATATCTTAGCGGGGAAAGGGCTGCCGTGCGGGATGTCTCTCTTTCTGCTAAGATCTAACCCAACCCCGGCTTGGGTCGGCTTATATCTTAGCGGGGAAAGGGCTGCTGTGCGGGCGGCCCCCTTCCCGCTAAGATATAACCCGACCCAGGCTTGGGTCAGCTTATATATTAGCGGGGAAAGGGCTGCCGTGCGGGCGGCCCCTTTCCTGCTAAGATATAACCCGACCCAGGCTTGGGTCGGCTTATATCTTAGCGGGAAAAAGGGCTGCGTCATGGCGCCCCCTTCCAGCTAAGATATAACCCGACCCAGGCCTGGGAAACAGGAGGAAACTCGGCCGGGCTGCTTCCAAAGCGCTTTGGAAGCAGCTCGGGCCTGATCGGAGGAATTTCCTCCTGTTTCCCAGGCTGTCTCTCAGAAGCGGAGGGAGAGCCTGGAGAACAGGAGGAAATTCCTCCGATTGGGAACTCGCAGGGGGTTAAGGGAGGCATCGATGCCACCCCTTTGCTCCTGCGAGGTCCCAATCCAACCCGTGTTCCCCTTAATACGGGTTGGATTCTGACATGGCAGGGGAAGGGTGGCATCGATGTCTCCCTTCCCCTGCCAGGTCAGAATCCAACCCGTATTAAGGGAACACGGGTTGGATTGGGACCTCGCAGGAGCAAAGGGTGGCATCGATGCCTCCCATAACACCTGCGAGTTCCCAATCGGAGGAATTTCCTCCTGTTCTCCAGGCTCTCCTCCGCTTCTGAGAGACAGCCTGGGAAACAGGAGGAAATTCCTCCGAATCAGGTCTTCGAGCTGCTTCCAAAGCACGCTTTGGAAGCAGCCCGGGGCCGAGTTTCCTCCTGTTTCCCAGGCCTGGGTCGGGTTATATCTTAGCAGGAAGGGGCCACCCGCACGGCAGCCCTTTTTCCCCGCTTAAGATATGCCGACCCAAGCTTGGGTCGGCTTATATCTTAGCAGGAAAGGGGCCGCCCGCACGGCAGCCCTTTCCAGGCTCCTTTCCCTGCAGTTTAAAGCGCTTTTTTCCTGAATCCTCCAGCCGCCCTAGGACTTCCGGTTTCGATCTCTCTATGGTTCTGGCTGGTTTTTCTCTTCCTGGAGGCAAGGCCTTTCAGTTAAAGTAGGCCTCGAGCATGGAAAGGCCCCATCTGACTGTGAGTAATGTCTGGGATTTTGGATTTTGGATTTTGGAGGGGTAATAGGGAGCCTTCCGAAATATTTAGAATTCTAATGAAATTTTGGGCCCAGGGGGTTCGAAAAAGAAAGTCCACTTCCGGGATTGGCCTTGCGATCCGTAAAAACTTGAAAGTCCCATTACATACGAATCACTTACGAATTCTTTTGATTTTCATAACTTTTTTCTCATGCCTTATGGTTTCTATACAGGCAACATTTTTGTAACACGCACTCACACTTCCAACTGCCCTGACTTGTGAAGGAAGGCTCTGATTAGTCTTCGATTCTCCCCTTTTCAGCTGCTTCTAAAATGTTCCAGTTTCTATCTCCTTCCTCCCTCCTTCCCTCTTTTTTCTTAGCTTATTTCAATTGCTGCAAAGGGACTTCAGTGAAAAATTTCCTCTCAATTAACTCATCAGGAGGAAAGGGAGAGCAGGGGGCAAAGTTATGCCCTTCCCAGTAGTGTTATAGAATCATAGAGTTGGAAGAGACTTCATGGGCCATCTAATCCAACCCCCTGCCAAGAAGCAGGCAAATTGGATTCAAAGCATCCCCAACAGATTGCCATCCAGCCTCTCCTTAAAAGCTTTCAAGGAAGGAGCCTCCACCACACTTCAGGGCAGAGAGTTCCACTGCTGAACAGCTCTCACAATTAAGAAGTGGAATCTACTTTCCTGTACTTTGAAGTCATTGTTCGGCATCCTAGTCTCCAGGTCAGCAGAAAACAAGATTTCTCCCTCCTACCTATGACTTCCCTTCACATATTTATATATATCACCATCATGTCCATTCGCAGCCTTCTCTTCTGCAGGCTAAACATGCCGAGCTCTTTAATCTACTCTTCGTATGCTTGTTCTCCAGACCCTTGATCATTTTATTTGCTCTGCTCTGGACACATTCCAGCTTGTCAACATCTCCATACAAATGCAGTGCCCAGAATTGGACACAGCGTGATTCCAGGTGTAGCCTAACCAAGGCAGAATAGAGGAGTGGCATGACTTCCCTGGATCTAGACACTATACTATTTATGCAGGCCAAAATCCCATTGGTTTTTTTTTTTGCTGCCACATGACATTATTACCTCCATGTTGAACTTGTTAGCCACAAGGACTCTTAAGATCTTTCTCACACATACTGCTCTCAAGCCACACATCCTCCATTCTGTACCTTTGCATTTCATTTTTTCTGCCTAAGTGGAGTATCTTTCATTTATCTCTGTTGAACTTCATCTTGTTAGTTTTGGTCCATCTCTCTAATATGTTAAGATTGTTTTGAATTCTGCTCCTGTTTTCTGGGGTATTAGCTATCCCTCCCAATTTGTGTCATCTGCAAACTTGATGATCATGCCTTCTAACTCTTCATCTAAGTCAAAGGAAACTGCTGCAGCCTGTCCTAGTTTTTTTTCATTAATAGCTTTTGCCATCTTGAACACACTCAAATGTTGCTTGGTCACATATCCCTCAGTTTACATTTGAGAAGTGCTGGAGGGTAAGATGTACTCACATACATTTTTTCACATAATAATTCCCTTGTAACATTTTGTGATATTTAAATACCAGGAGAAAATGGTGCTAAAGTCTCACTGCTGTATATTCTTCCCAATCAGGCTTCCCAACTGTTAGGAAAATTGTTCTCAGTTTTTGTGACATATTTTTGCTTTAGAAATAAAGAACTGTGAGCTTTCTTTCCTTCCCTTGTCAACCATAACCACTCACTGGGTAAGTTGGAGACAGCAGGGTATTGAAAAGGCAATGGATTGACATCAAGTGGTCTTGAGTAATCATCTGCCTGTCTGTCTTTCTTAAAAGTACATTTGGCCTTTGCTGGTGTTTGGTTCCAGGACCCCATAGATACCAAAATCTGTGAATGCCCAAGTCCCATTATATTCCATGGTATATAGTAAAATGGTCCACCCTGAATAAAATGGTGAAATTAAGATTTGATTTTTTGGGATTTAAAAATATTTTCAAGTCATGTATGGTGAAATCCATGGGTGCACAATCCTTGGACTAGATATAGAAGGCTGTATTGCTCTTTTATTCATATCCAAACATCTCAGTGTCACATGAAATAAAATCAATTTAAACAATTTAAAACATGAAAACTAATATAAACAAACTGAAACATATTAAAGGCATCAATAAGTTAAAACATAACTGTTCAAATGAGTTAAAATAGTTGAATATATGTAACTAGCTGTACCCGGCCACGCTTTGCTGTGGCAAAGAACAGCAACATCCCTTCCTACCTTTTGGTCTTGTTCTCCCCCTGTCTTCCTTATCCTTCAGCTTGTTCCTTCTCTCTTTGCTCCTTGTATATGAACTATAAATTCTAGTAACTACAACTCTCAGATGTCAAGGTTTTTTCCCCCCAAACTCCACTAGTGTTCACATTTGGGCATAAACTCCACCAGTGTTCACAGGTGGGCATATGGAGTATTGATGCCAATGTTGGTTCCAATCTGTCATTGATTGCACAGTGCTCTCTGGATGTGGTTGAACTACAACTCCAGAAGTCAAGGACAATATACCCACCAAACCCTTCCTTTTTTTTCTATGGGTCTTGGGAGTTCTGTGTGCTAAGTTTGGTTAAAATCCATTGTTGGGGGGGGAGGTGTTCAGAGGAGTTGGGAGGGAAGGAGGGCCGAAGTTGGCCCAGGCGTGCTGTAGGTCTTCCTTCTCTTCCCTCTCCTTCTCCCCCTCATGTAGGCATGGAAGGGTTCCTTGGCAGTATGGGAGGAAAGGACAGGAAGGAGGGAAGGGAGGGAGGGAGAGGAAGAAGTGAATGCACAGTGCATCTGTGGTGCAGGGGATCCTGGGAATTGTAGTTTCCCAGATGTTTTGGCTTTTTGGAGTGTTTTATTTTTATTGTTTGTGTGGTTTATGAAGGCTAAACACACCTTGTGTTATTTCCGATGGGTCTGGGGAGTTCTGTGTGCTAATTTCGGTTGAAATCCATTGTTGGTGGAGTTCGGAGCAGTTGGGAGTCCCAAACTCCTGGAGGGAAGGAGGGCCGAAGTTGGCCCAGGCGTGCTGTAGGTCTTCCTTCTCCTCCCTCTCATTGGCAGCATGGGAGGGGAGGAAAGGACAGGAAAGAGGGGCAGAAGTGAACTGTGCTCACCCCTTTGTGCCTTCCTGCCTTCCCTCGTTGTGGTGCTCGGCGGCGGGGAGGTGGGGAGGAGGGAAGTGTGCCTGCCTGTCATTCCTCCCTCTCCCTCTCTCCCTCTCTTCTCCCTTTCTTCCTCATTCTTCAGCTCTTTCCCTCTGTCCTCCCTTCCTTTCCTTTTTTTGTATCACTCCTCCCTCCCTGAGAGAGAGAGGGCGAGGGAAAGAGAGAGGGAGGCAGGTGAGGGCGGCATGGAGTCAGGGCGGTTTTGGCGGCCCCGGGGAGAGAGAGAGAGAGGTGAGTGGGAAGCAGGTCTGGACCTTCCTTTTTGCCTTTCCTTGCCTGAGGGGAGCCCTTCCGAGGCCTTCTCTCGAGGGGAGCCTGCTTCTCTGGCATTCGGAGCAGGAGCTCAGGACCCGGGCCGCTCCGCCGTGTCCTTGGCCTTCTCCGCCGCCTCCTAGGCGGTCCGCGGCTGGGAAGAGGCGGAGGAGGGCTCCGATTGCCGGTGGAGAGGCGGAACGGAGGAGGAGTGGCTACGAAGGAGAAAGGGAGGCACCTCCTCCTTAGACCTTCCTCCTGCGTTCCGCCTCTCCCCCCGGCGATCGGAGCCCTCCTCCGCCGCTTCCCAGCCGCGGACCGGCTATGAGGCGGCGGAAGAGGCGGGCGGCGGCGCGGCCCGGGTCCTGAGCTCCGATCGCCGGTGGAGAGGCGGAACGGAGGAGGAAGGGCTAAGGAGGAGGCGGCTCCCTTCCTCCTTCGTAGCCCCTCCTCCTCCGTTCCGCGTTTCCCCCCCGGCGATCGGAGCTCAGGATCCGGGCCGCGCCGCCGCCTCCTCGGCCTTCTCTGCCGCCTGAGGAGGCAGAAGGAGGAGGCGGATGAGGAGGTTTGAAGAGGAGGGAGGGAGCCGCCTTCTCCCCTGCCCGGCCCCCTCCCTCCCCTCCGCCGGCTTTCCCTGCCTGTGCTGGCAAGGGGCCCGCTTCTTCCTCCTCTTTGTTCTGTGCTGCTCCTGGGCGTCGCTCCGCTGCCATGCATGCGTGAACGTTCTATCTGTGCGCTGGCAGCAGAGAGGGCGGGATGTGAGTTCCGTTGGGCAATTATTTAGGGTTTGTGTTTGGGGGTGTTGGGAGGTATGTAGGGCCGTTTTTTGGGCCCTCTCGGTACCTTGGGGGATAGTTGTATGGGCTGCCGAGTTTAGTGGTTCTGCGTTGCATAGTTTCGTTGTCTATACCGGACATTGCACGACCGTAAGAAATATATATATATAGATTTAAAACTATGCAACTGGGCATGTCTTAATAAAATGAATTATGTTGCAAAGGCTTAATAAAGTACCAGGATTTATCTGGCTCTGGAATGGAAAAAGCATTGATGCTGATCAGGCATCTCAGGGCCCTTCCAGACACCCTCATAATCCAGAACAAAGAAGTTGGGCAAAAAATCGCAGTACCTGAAAGTAAGTCCAAACATGAAGCTGTGAGTCCCAGCAAATGCATAGTCCTCTAGTATACTGAAAGGTTTGTTTGTAATGGATTTTAGAAATCCCACACAAATGGATGTGGGACATCCACCAGAAGTTTTTTTTGTATTTTTTTTTAATTGACTCTCTGAAATGTGTTGGACCTCATAGGTGCTGATGCAGATATACAAATGTTCACACAAGCAGATTTCTTCTCATTATCTCTCCTCACCCTTCTTTTGCCTTCATGTTTGTTGTCTTAAACCCCACTTCCCTTTGGGGTCACTTGCTTGCCTTGCTGGTACCTATTGTGTAAGTTCAAGCTTTGTTTAATTTCATAAATATGAGAACAAAGGAATGGTTGCAGAGAGTTCTCATGGGAATTGCTTTCTGCTTGTGCTTCCACTTAGCCACCTGTGTGTCCGTCACTCATCTGTTTACAGCCTTCACCAGCTGTTTCAGGATTTATAAAATGGAGCAATCCACACCAGTCTATCACAATACAGTCCTGGGTATCTGTCCTGGCCAAAATCTATTGCGACATTCAGCACGGGGAAGGCCATGTTCCACAAAAAAAATGAAAAGCCCTCCAGAAAATGAGGTACCAGCTTCTACTCAGCACCATCCTATTGAATTAACACGAACGCACATACAGGGATTCAAATATAGACATTTAAGAATGAAGGTGGATAAAACCAACCACTTAAAGCTCTTCTACATTTATTTTCAAAACCCCTCTCAACTTCTTTTCTTCCAATATATTACTAAAGAATTCGTGAATCTAGATTAATTCTGAAAAGGAAAGATGAAGGTTGAATGACTTCTCACCTGCTGCAAAGAAGAACATGGAGCATTTTGCAACACAACATGGACAAGAGAAGCTGGGCAGGACAGGAGTAAACACATGGAGATCTGGGATTATGAAAAGGCCTGCTCCTAATATCTGTTTATTAGCTGAGGGTAGCTATACCTATAAAATACTATGTCTGGAAGTTTTTGTGTTTGAAACTGAACATATATGCTACCATGGTTCCCATTTCGATGTGTGGTTATGAAAGCTAGACAATGAAGAAAGTGAATAGAAAGAGAATAAACTTATTTGAGAAGTGGTTCTAGCTCCGCAGATATCATGAACTGCTAGAAAGACACCTAGAGCAAATCAAGTCTGGACTCCCTCAAGAAGCCATGATGACTACACTGAGACTGTCGTATTATGGCTATATCATGAAAAATCATGACTAAAAAAAAGTAATAATGCTTGGTAAGGTAGAATGTAGCAAAAAAACCACCCTATTCCAGATGGATGGACTCAATCAAAGAAACCACAGGTCTGAGTGTGCAGGATCTCAACAGGGCAATTTATGATTAAAGGACTTGGAGGTCTATCATTCACAGAGTCATCATAACTTGAAGTTGACCTGATGGAGGCTAGGAACAATAACAAATCTACAAATTTTGTCTTGAAGACACACAGGACCTTTTATTATAACTCACCAGCTAAGGATAGATCCTATTGTAAATATATTTTTCTTCCTTTATCTTTTGAAAAAGTTAGTAGTCTGCTTGTTTAATTTCATTCGGAGGGTAATGCTGTGTACATACATACTATTTCCCCTCTGATCTTCTCATTTTCAACTATACTGTCACATAATATGGTATTGTACATCTTCTCCAGTCCCTCCAGAAAACAGATACACAAGTTATGCTGGAACTTGTACGTTATGTACGGATTTGTGCCCTGCCTATGCTTCAGTGGGCCTGAAACATGAATTATTACATCAAAGTAATTTCATTCACATTGAAATTGATTGTTTCAGCTTGTTCTCTCTCCCTTTCTTTCTCTTTGTCTGTTTCTTGCAAAAAGCAGAAATACATAATATCTTGAAAAGACCCAAAGAGATTTTATTTGAAAACAAACATGCTGGCTATATGCGGGAAGAGGGGGGCCAAGGAGGGCACGAATCAGAGATTAACACTGTAATCCTATGTGTGTCTAATTGGACAGTTGCCCTGGTGAGTTCAGTGAAATATACTTCCCAGTGGATGTACTGAAGGAGCAGGAAAGAAAATATCAATAGAAGTGTTGAGGAGAAGGAAACTTTTAATAAAATGGGTTCTTATCTAAGGCTGATGGATACTTTAAAATTTGTGCAGCCCAAGAATATGGCCAGTACCTTTAGAGAAATGTGTAATACCCTCATGGTATATAGGGTGTTCATACTATATAGCATAATTATAATCCCTTTTTCTTGGAGAAGGCCCTAGAGCAAGCATGGGCAAACAAAAGACCCAGGGCCAGATGTGGCCCCCAGGGTGCTTACCCCAGGTCTTCCTCATTTTCCTTTCAGCATAAGGATGTGGTGGTCTGCCACACCCTTGTGCAGAAAGGACAGGGGAGGAATACACACAACAGCTGAGAGCTCTCTGGAGCACTCTCAGACACTTGCCCTCTTCCCAGCTTAAGGACAGTGTGAGTGACCCCATCCTTATGCTGAGAAGATGGCCCAAGGAAAGGCTTGTAGTGGCTGAGGCCCCTCTGGAGTGCTCTTGGCCATCGCCTGTCTTGCTCTCCTCCCAGCATAATGCCAAGAGGACAGCCCGAAGGTCAGGGGAGGAGGATTGGCATATCTCATTTTCCTCCAGACATAAGGAAGGAGTGAGTAGCCCTGTCCTTATGCTAGGAGGACAACTTGAGGATGACCCAGGCCCTGCCCCTCCTGACCCCACTCTTTCCCAGGCCATTTCCCTCCTGGGCTTGTCCCATCCAGCACATGCCCAGCCACCCTCTCTTCTGGCCTAGCCGGACCCACAATGTGGCCCCAAGGCAAAAAAAAGTTTGCCCATGTCTGCCCTAGAGCATGTAGCAGCTATTAGCTTGAGAGGGTACTGGATGAACTGGATTATTTTGACCCATTTTAGACTGGTTTGTTTCAGCCCTTGTTATGGATTGAAGATACTTTTTCACATCTTCATTGATGAACTATCCTGGGAAGTGGACATCGGGAGTGGGTTCCGTTGGTTCTGCTGGACCTCTCCGTGGCTTTCAATCCCATTAACCATGGCAGCTTTCTTGGTCATCTCACTAAGTGAGGCCTTGGAGTTACTGTTAAAAAGAAGCACTTTTAGAGGATAATGCTGGGGGATTCTCCTACATATCTGTGGGAGAGATTGCTCTGCATTTTAACTTTATAAAGTAATTGTTTTTAAATAACATTTATATCCATACTTTTAGTGAAACATTTGCATAGTTTTAATCTCTGTTGTTTTTCAAATATGTTGTTCTCAACTCAGTCTCATTATAGAGAGAAAGGTGGGAGATAAATCAATATAATAATGATGATAATAATAGTTACTATTCCTTACTTCATGAATATTCTGATTGAATCACTCTCCAGTATGTACATCAGCTAGAGCTCTAGCATCTTCAAGGCTGATAGAGTATTGTGGTGTGTTATACATTTTGCTCATCCCCCTTGAAAACAGGCAATTCACAGCTAAAAACATAAAAGGATCTCCTTTTTATGGGTAGGGAGTTCACAAGAGTTGCTTGCACCCAATTTTCAGTGTTATCTCCCAGTTCATCTAATACAACAGATTCTTCTAACCCAGTGTCAGTGACAGTTAATGCTATCATATCAGTGGAGTTTCTTTGGGTTGTAGTCTTAATTTTAAAAGAATTGTCTAAGATGCTGAACCCTGTGCTGGAAATAGGTTCAGCACCTTGGGTAGCTCCTTTAAAGATTGCCTTAAAACCTATAACCTTTTCACCAATTGTATTACAGTGTTCCCTCGCTTATTGCTGGGGTTAGGTTCCAGGACCTTCTGCAATAAGTGAAAAATCGCGATATAGGGATGCTCTATTTATTTTAATATTTATACATTATTTTAGTAGTTATACCCTATTTCAAGTCTTTATAAACTTACAATAAAGTGAAGGAAAGGAAGGAAAGGCCCTTCAAGGCTGGAGGGAGGGAGGACTGAGGAGGGAAAACACTTTGGAGAGTGGCGGTGGCAAAACCCCACCAAACAGCAAACATACCATGATATATATTTTAAATTAATATTTTTTTAAAATTTGCAAACAGCGAGTCCACAATAAGCAAACTGTGAAGTAGTGAGGGAACACTGTACATGGGAACTATCATTTGCCTGTCTTTTATGAAGCCTTTTCAGAGGTTTTGGGTGCCTAACCCACTGAGTTACACACTCCTAAATCTGGATAAAATCTTGATTCTGGAAATCACAGATTAATTTTCATTCTGATACTGCAGTCTTTTAAAAAGGACACCACTCTGCCTTGTGGTTTACACTTTCTTTCTTCCTGTTAAACAATTGTTGAGTTTCCATTGCCCTGAGGTTGCAGTTCTCATGAAGAATTACACCCTAAGGCTACAAATTTAAGCACATCTCCCTGGACCTGGGCATAAGTCCTGTTGAGCTCTATGGTATCTAATTTTGAATGGAAATGCATTGCATTGCAGTGTAAGTGTGGGTTCAAATTTAATTTCATTATCTTAGTTTTGTAGCAGAGAAATGGGCTGGCAACCTCTTAATGGTGTGTGCACATGTGCAAGCACACACACACAGAGTTTTTCCATTACACTTGCATATGCCCTTTCTGGAAGCTGCAGAGGTTACTAACCTTTTTCTTTGCAGTGCCCAAACGTGTCCCACCGCATTGACCATTCAAATTCTGAAACTGCCCACATCTCTCCATAGTTAATGATGAATTTTAAACATCCATTCTATATCTAATTTTTGTTTTGTGTATTTTAATATGTATTTAATGGAAATATGTTTTAATTTGTGCATTCTATGGAGTGTTTTTACATGAGTATGTGTTTTATCTGTTTTAGCAATGTTGTAACCTGCCTCAAGTTGTGAGGAGAGGTGGGCAAGAAATAATAATAATAATAATAATAATAATATTGTCAGACACCAGAACTGAGATCCACTGAAGTATTCTGAAGGCCCAGGGCTGCTGTAACAATGTAATGTTTTCTTAAAGGGACATAAGTAGAAGCATTGTGAGCTTGGTAGTGCCTCACAAAGCATGGAATGTATGTGTTTCCTGGGACTGCTCATAAGTCAGGGTGGTATATGTCACAGACTAGCATAGGTTCATATGTGGACATATTATGCTATATTAATTCTTCCTGAATTTCAGCTTTGGTGCTATAAACAAGTTGGTCAAATAGAATAGAATAAAGCAAAGCCAAATGAATCATCAATAGGGAAGCAAAAAAGCCACTTCATTGGACAGGGAACAAATTAAGTGTGTTTTTCACCAGGCTTTCATGAAGCAGATTCTCATGAAGGAGCAGTGAAGCCACTCAGTATTATCATAGGGAATAAGAGTGATGTGACGGTTGATTATGTGCTGCTACACAAGAAGGAATGAAGAAAGTGAGGAACTAAGGAATAAGAAACAGGGAGGCAAAATAGTGATGTTTTCTCTGTCTGACTGATCACCAAAACTGTGAAAGAGTGGACAGGAAATCCAGAGCACACATTTGCTGAGATTATTGCTTTCAAAAGTCCTATATTTGGCGTGTGGGTTAGGGGTGTGGGGTCTCTGTGAAAGCAGAGGAAATGTGGGTATAAACATACTTTGCTTATGTTATTTTTTCTACCCAAGAGAATACTTCTCTGAGCATTTGTAGGCACCAGCACATTTCTATAGTCTCTTGTTGACCATCAAATTATCTTAAAGGATCTGCAAACTCCTAGAAAGAACATGCTTTTTTCAGTTGCATGTAAGGTAGTAGCAGAGACAGTGGGAAATACAGCAATCTATGAATAATCAAATATGTGAATGTGTATCACGTGAATGTGGAGGATCAACTGCACATGAATTCTGGCACTAAAAAACTGATTTTTTCCCTTGACCAGTGTGTCATTTGAACCAAAGAGTAATGTGAGGCAAACAAACAAAAGCTGCTATTCCTTCTTTCAAAACCTAGGTGGTTTTGCTTTTTTCATTAGCTAAGGCCATGAAGTGATCTGTGGAAGAGGGGAAGTAAAGTTGGTGTCTACTGACTGAAATGCACCAGAACTGTTTAGTTCAGGAAGAGCAATATCTAGACCTCAAGATGATGTTTATGTGTATCTCCTCTAACCCCCGGTAATTGACTGTGTTGGCTAAGGCTGTTGGGTGCTATAGTCAGCAGCGTCCAGAGAATCACATGCTTCTTATTCTAAGTTTTTCACAATGTCAGAGTTGGGTTGGGGGTGAGGGCCCCAGATCACGGAATAATAATATTATGAGAAAGACTTGGCTCTTGGGTGGGAGACTACCTGAATGCCTGTGTGCAAGATTGAAGCATGCAATGCAACTCTCTTAGATTTGATATTCATGGTTCCATTTACCCATGCTATCAAACATATTCACCCCTACAACCTGCCCCAGAAGTATTTAGAGCTTCTCTATGTCCTTCAGTGCAATTCTGTAGTAAGTCCATAACTTTAGATATCCAGAGAGTGTGTCTTGGAAGGTTTTCTTTATGGATATGAGAGTTGTACTGCATAGAGTGACATATAACAAATAACCTTAAAACTCTGTGGTAGTGAGTGCTCTGCCTCTATCTTCTTGGTAATGTAAGGTATGTGTGAGTAAACGACCCGAGGAAGAGATAAAAGTCTAGAATTATATCCCCAAATTTTCGAGACAGCCGTCTCTGCTGAGCATAAGGGAAATGTATAAATACTTCTGTTCTCTTCCTCAAACCTTGCTGACCCATCATCCCCAAATGGCCCAGTGTTTTACTCCTCCCTGCACCATCTGCTGTCTCAGCTCAAACCAAGGGTTTCAGTCACAGCTTGGAGCTGTCTGAACTCCCCCAATAGATCATCCCACATGGAGAAGGCCTAAATGGTGTCTGTCTAGAGGTTTTTCTCCCCAAAACAAAAAAGAACTAGAAAGAGGGATGGCTGTCAGGGAACATCTGTCACCCAGCACCTGGACTACCAGAGGAGGGAGATGAATGATTGGGAGATGACACAGCTAAAACAGCATGGCTTAAAGGGTACAGGGAGACATACGCTTCTTCCACTTCAGGACCGTGCAGCCAAGGATAAGATAATGAATTATTACCTCAGGAAATGAAACTGCTAATAAATTCAGAAGCAAAGTTGGGGGGTTGAAAACTCCATTTTTTTAAAAAAAAAAGAAGCTGTGATTTATAAACTGCTTCCTGGCTTAGTTTCCCATTTCCACTGCCCTTTCTCTCAGCATGCACCTCCTTCCCCCTTTTAAAAACTCATTCCATGATCTTCAGGTCATGTTAAAAGACCAATTTGGTATATTGCGTGAATATTTGAAGGATTATACTGGTTGTTTCTGCTCAGTAAATTTTCTGATAAATTGTTGTATCAAGGTTGGAAACTGTGACTCTCAAGGTGTTGGTGGATTTCAGACCCCAGCATCCCTCACCATTGACAACACTGGCTGCTGGAACTTGCAATCCGACAATGATTGGAGGGTGGTATATCTCAATTGTTGTCTTATATTTATAACCGCAATTTAGAGCCATTAAAATCATTATTAAAACTGCCTTTGAAATCCTTTTTTGCAAATGTTTATGTTGAGTAGTCTATTTCCTCTATATAGCTATTTTCTGAAAAAAATATTTATTTTTCTTAATGTTGCCTACTCACTGGATATCTGCTTTGCTTCCCAAGACTGTTTGATTACAGCATTTAGTACAGACTGAGTATGGGTATCCCTTATCCAGAATTCCAAAGTTTTCCCCAATGATTAGCTGAGACAGGTGCCACATTTGCTTTCTGACTGTTCAGTATACACAAAAATTGTTTCATTCAAAATTATTTTTAAAAACTGCATATCAATTTTTCTTTGACTTTTGAGTTTATGAAAATAAATTAATTTCATGTTTCCCATCTCTTCTCCAAGATATCTCATTATGTACTGTATATGCAATTATTCCAAAAATCTCATTCTCATTCTCTCTCATTCTCTCTCCCTCCCTATCTATATCATTTCTGACCATTTTTGATAAAAGATACTCATCCTGCACTTCACAATTGACATTTAATAGCATTTGACCAGTGAATAATAGTCAGTGGTGCTTAGTATTGGTCTCACTACATAGTAAAGGAACCGACGATCTAGGCTCCCAAGGAAAATCCGGGATAACAGGCAGCCAACGAAGTGGAAATCCATGTCTTTTAGGGCCATTATATCGTGTCCTTTCATGATACTTTTTTTCTGCAGCAATACCTCACCTTCTTCAGGTAAGGTGACGTGGATTTCCACTCCGTCAGCTGCCTGTTATCCCGGATTTTCCTTGGGAGCCTAGATTGTCAGTTCCTTGTTGTCCTGCATGATTCATGATATTGTTTCGATACTCTGATGTGACTACTAATTTTGGAACTGAGCCTATATTGCGCCTGACTTTTGCAACACCTAACAGATTACATTCGGATTTTCCTTCTTCATTTTCATTGGATCATTGGACTACTAAGACATTGTTTGTGAACTTTCCACCTTTGAATGGAGAACGGTATTTTGCGTGCATTCGGTCTTTGTGATATACATCATATATATACACACACACACACACACACACACTGATTTCATAGAATGCTCAGACTCCTTCAGTACTTGTATTTCTGTTTATTGCATTATTGATTATTATGCTTGAGCTAACTTCATTGGTTAGTTGTGTTTGCTTATACCCTTGCTCTAGTGTTACTAGAATAATTTAGCTGCCATGGAGACCTCTATTGCAGATTATAGTTGTACATCTTCTAACTCAGTTGACATAAGTCACTGCAGATCCCCATCTTCACAGTGCTTTATTCATTCACATATGATTGTGCCCAATAGTAAGTCAAGATCTGCTTCAATCATGGTTTATTAAACAATCCAGTTAGGGCACATCTAAACTGATCACTTAGGCCAGTGTGAAACTGGCAGAAGGGAAAGTAATTTCACTGTGTTGATGGTTACATAGGAACTCTTGGAACTAGTTTGGGACCTTGATGGTACTTATATACACCACAGAGGCTGGCCTCAAACCAGTTCCTGGATTCACAGTATCCCTGGCTTCATGGCTGTGGAAGGTTCAGGGTTTTTTTTTCCATCTCTTCCCACCACAATAAGCATGTGCAGATTGCTGGAGCATCTGTCTCTTAATTGGTTTTATCATGCAATGTAGTTTACACTTAGGCACACTGATGCATATTATAGGCTCTATTTCGGAGTATCCCGCAATTTTGCTTATCCTGATTTAAAGCCACTAGAGCACATTGCTGTGTGTCCTCATGCCCTGCATTGTTTAAACACTGTGCTGCCTTCAGACTGCATTAAGGGGTCAGTGTAGATGTGTGCTTAGTCATCAGTAAGTAAACACAACCTTATTTAGCCAGTTCCAGATTTGTTTCCCTTCTGCTCTCCTGATATTTCTTGAATAATATTTGAAACATTTTAGCCAGTGATTGTTTTTAATCTATGGTGAAGTACATGTATTACATTTGTGTTGGTGTTACCTCTGTGTGGCTTTTTTATGTGAATATGCATTATTGTGGGATTTCCAGCAAGGCCATGGTGAATTTTTTGGTGTGTGTTTGTGTGAATGTTGGGGGTATTTTTTGCCTGTGTGCATCTTATGCAAATTGGGTATTTTAGTGTGTTTTGTGAGGATAAAGAGGTGTGTTGCCATTTTGATCACCTCTGTGTTGTGTTAAGGAAGGGACTGGCCATAGAAAGAACATGGCTGTTGGAGAAAATTAAGAAGCATGAGGATTGCATAGGGAAAGCAAAGAGTGACAAATTTAGACAACTTATAGTTCTGGACTCTTCCTCTTGCAGCCTGGTGAGAGGATGCACCAATGAATCCAGGCTTCTGGGCTCTTCAGGCATAATAACAAACTTGGTTAAAGGAATTCAGGATTTGTGAACCCATCTTAAGCCATGATGTCAGATTGGAGTTTGTTGCCATTTTTAAAAATATGCTTTGATACCTGATATGGATGTAAGCATTCATAGAAACTACCATTAAGGCTGAACAATCATGGCTTAGTATTATGTGAGAACCAGTCCCTTATGTCCTGGAATGTATGATTCTTTTCTAGGATTTTTAAGAAGAACAGCAACAGTACTATAAAAAGAAAAGCTGTTTTCTGGGCATTGTTTTCTAACATAACAGATCTTTCCATTAATCCCATGCCCTACTTGATAAGCTTTCAAGAGCCTTCAGTCATCTTAAAAACCGTTTTGAAAGAACATGATGTATCATGTTTGGCAGTATTTTATGGCTCCAAAAGAATAAAGTTTTGTCATTGTCAATATTTATTTGTCAGTTGGCATGTAATGAGATTTTATTTTGTTAGCTCATACCATTTGATAGATAAGATGCAATAGCAGACAGTATTACATAGTCTAACATATCCAAACCCTGTCAAAATGAAAACAAGTGGGTGAAGCCAACAAGTTTAAAGGTTACATTCTGAATTTAAATTTTGTGGTTAAAGAAAGGTTAATTGTGAATCTGAAACTTCTTCTTCAAAATATGGACAACAAATCTGAAATGAAAATAACTTAGCGATAAATATAGGAAACATAACTGTTAATTATTTCTGAATAAAGGCTGAGATCCTGTATTTGGAAAGCCAAAATACTCCCAAAATTGTTCATGTGGATCGTAAGATGCCTTTGTTATTAGCAGTCTCGAGTTCTTATACTGGGAGAAAGGCAGAATGAAAATGAAGTAAATAAGTATAAAAATGCCTTCGGATGATTTAATTTACACAAATCTTTGTTTCATGCACAACTTACAGAAATGTACATTCCCTTCTCCATGCTTCTGCTCTTCAAATATTGTGAAGGTAAAAAGGTAAACAGAAAGAGTGTTAAGCAATCTCAAGCACCTTCTGAACTCCTGCACTGCTGGGTTGCAGCCTAGTTTTCTTTAAGATATACATTGCCATATAAGGCAGTTTCAGAATACAGATTATGTTGTGGTACAGAGACGGCCGTGGCTGAGTCCAGGAGTTAAAAGATAACAAAAGTTTATTTGAACAACAAATGGGTGTTGGAATAACAAAAAATAGCCTATCATCGGCTGTACAAAAAGCCCCAATAACCCCAGGGAACCCCAAAACCAAAAATGCTGAGAAGAAAAGAACTCAAAACAAAAGCAGACGTCCTTCTGTGGCGTTCAGTCAAAGAGATGTCCATAAGGCGTGGTCCAAACAGTCCAGAGATCATAGGGCAGGAAACAAACACACAGGAAAAGGAGGAGACGTCCCAGAGTCGACAGGAGCTAAGTATACAGAAACACATAATTCACAGCCCCCCATAAAACACAGCATCTTCCTCCCTCCCATGTAATACTATACCAAACACTCTGTAGCAGGAAACTCACAGCAGTCACAGTGAAGGTCAAGAGGTACACGGCAGCAGCTAAACACAAAAAGCAGACATCAATCCCAAAACCCCCCACCTTTTCCCAATATCAGCTAGAGCTGCCATAGCAGCTCTCCCAAGAAACAAAGTGGATAAAGAACCCAATAACTCATGAGTAATCTGGAAACCAGGAACCAAGATACAGGAACACAGGATACATGAACCAGAATAACAAACTCCTTGACCACCGTGAGGGTCAAGCCAAATACTCACTTCTTAAGATTAACTGGCTCCTATCCCATGCGAATCCCACCATAATAAAAAGAGTGGCCTCCTTTTTGGTGAAGGCCAAAAGGAGGAGGCAGAGATTTATTGCTTCGATTGGCACCAACTGCTGGGGCGACGAAGATCAGTAGTGGAAGTAGGATTAGCACTATAGAACTATGAAGATAGATAGGGCACATCCACTCCAAAGTGACAGTGATTAGCTTTCACACTGTCTCAAACCAATTTTAGTTACCAGATGAGGATGAATTGATCATGTGATTATCTGACTATATTATATTACATTTTACCCTACTATATTTTATTTCATTCTGTTTTATTGGTGTAATATATATTGATATGACTGATGGTCTCTCAATAAAGATTCATTCATTCACTTCTTATATAGCACTATCAATCAGATTCATAAGAGAACCCGCCCTGCTCCAAAGCAGCAGCATTCCCATTCCCTGCAGCTGTTGTACCATGTCCAGATCTCCAACCTAGCCACAGCTCTTCTTGGCTTAAAGGGCCCCACTCAGTCTCTGAAAGGAAACATGGCCAGTCCTGATCCGTCTGGAACCCCAGAAATGTGCTGTCCCCCGAGTTCGCATTGCATACGTCTCTCACTTCCTGCACCAATGCTGAATCTAGGTCTGTATCACTTTCTTCTGACTGTAATTCTGTATGCCCTGGAAACCCTTCAAATGTATCAGACTCAGAAGGTTCCCTAAGTAGATGCTGAATCTTTCTCCTCTGTTCTCTGTCTGAGGCAAGGCTTGAGGCACTAGCCACTCTCTTTACCCCAGCTGTAGGAGCCTGATCATCCAGAGCCGCGCCCCAAACTGAGCTACTGCTTGATGTTACTGCCTCAGCACCTTCCTTCATGCTACTATCTGTAGTAACTGGAGGCTCATTTACAACAGATTAATTGCATTGAACTGAATTATATGAGTCTACACTTCAATTATATGGCAATGTAGATCCAGCCTAAAATAATATATCTAGGCAGTTAAAATAGGGCAAAGTGATACTAAGGACTTTATCGGAAGGGGGGGGGGATAATCTTAACCTATTCCCTCCCACTTTTTCCGATCTTCCAGGATGGCAAGCCATTCCACAAACTTACCACATGGCCACCTTCCCCCAGTGCATACTGAGAGGAAGGAGTTTTGCCTCCCTCCCACGAGGAAGTGAGTTGGGGGAGGATCCGGATGGAGCCTCCCTGCAACTGGGGCGTGGCTTCATCTACTGGAAGCCAGCCCCAGTTGCTCACTTCTTGCGAAGACTTCGACCCACCACTCCCGCCCATTAACAGTATCGGCCCGGTTGCCCGTTGGAGCCAGGGAGGAGTTTTTTCCCCTCCATTGATAGGGGTTTTTTTGCCTCCCCCCATTACTGTTTAGGGGCTAGAGGGAGGGGTGGTTATAAATAGGCTTAGCAGAAAATAGATAGGGAAATTCCCATATCTTGGTGTGCATTCACCCCGTTAGGGGTGAAGGCCATCATGTTAATACTCAATCAAAGTTCAAGTTGATCGGGGAAGTTCTGTTGAATGGCCTGGAATGGGAGGAGTCTGGTCTCAATATCTTGGGGACCAGACCTCGCTCTCATTTCCCTTAACGGGTTGCCTTGGCCGGATGTAAAAGAATCCAGTTGTTTCGCTCACAAATTAACATTGAAACCAGGTAGGGTGGCTACCTGAATTGGATATACCAAATTCCTGACACCCCTTGCGTTAAGGTTAAGGACAGTTAAATAGGTAACAATTCAAATAAATGTTGCCCAATTTGAACCCAACCACTGTTGTCGTGTGTCTTATTTCGGGGGTGGGCAGACAAATTTCCTTGCCTTTCCCTGATTCCTGATGCTTACAGTTGGCTAACAACTGACTCCCGAGGATAGTTACTAGACTTCATTTATTTGCTTTGGTTTTTTGCATACTACTAGAAACTCATCACAAACTACAAGCAGTATTCAACTGAGCACCAATGATAAAGGCACCTCATAATTTTAAGGCATTCCAAAACTGCCACAGTTTGCTTTTGGCCCAAGACAACTTGGAAGGGCAAAATGCTGACCCTTCCTCTTACCTCTCTCAACTACTGAATTAAATGCATAAAAACTGCTTCTGTGCTTTGAACTCAGTTTACAGCAATTGAAATAAGCTGAGGGTAAAGAGAGAGAAAAGTTGGGATATTTTAAAAACAGCTGAAAAGTGGTTGAACAAAGGATTAATCCAAAATACTTGGTGGGTATATGCAGGATGGAATACATAGCTTTTTCTGCCACCCCTTTCTTGTTCATCAGCTCCTCTTTTTTTCCTTTGGACTATACCCCCTTCCCTTCCCCCTCCTCTCTCTCTCTCTCTCTCTCTCTCTCTCTCTCTCTCTCTCTCTCTCTCTCTCTTAGTTATCATGGGAGGGACAGATCACTCTTGCCAGAGGCCTGAACTGATCACTTCCAAAGGGGTTTTGAAATTAGGCTGAAGGTTGCAGGTTGCCCATTCCTGTAGAGACTATGCTGTCAATCAGGCCTCTTCAAGCAAATGTACTCTGAATAATTTATATCACAGCATGAATTGGAATGGACTTTTCTCTATCTGAGAAACGTTTTCTAAAGCTTGAGGCTAAATCCATGTGGCTTCCCTCACAAATCTGGAGATCTTATTTTCTATGCAGGCACCTCAGCACCTTCTGTAAAAGTACAAACATTGGATGAGCAGAGGTTGAGCCTGCTGCGTGTTTGAGGTGTTCAAAAGGAGTAAGGTGAGACCAATCAATCAGGCCGGAGAAGAACTTAAAACTGATGATATTGTGCTTTTCTAAGAATTATTTTTAAAAGAAAAAGTGATCTTGTGTTTCTTGTTTAGGATATTATTTCCTGCAGAGTGACCAGAATATATTTAAATAAGAAAACCAGGAGAAGAAAGTGAAGATGAATAAAATATGAGTTTATTATTTAATGAATAATAATGCTTCTTAGGAATTATTGGCCTTCTGTAAATGAGAACATTTGATTGGTATCAAGAAAGGAGGAGCCTTGAGTCCATGATTCTAATTCAGCTTGCTTATGGTTCCTGTCCACTCACACATCCAAGGGACATCGTTCCCCTTCTCTAAAGCCCCACCAGATGCCTGTGGGAGGTGCCTCTTTAGGTGGCCTGCTTGGTGGGAGGATACACTGTCTACAGGAGAGTCCCACCATTATAAAAGACCAGTAATGAGATAAAATAGCAAGATCCACCAACATGCCACCCTTCCTATTTACTGGGTAGGGGTGATAATGGAGAGGGAATCAACTCATTCCACCTACTCCAATTGTTTATCAGAGATAACAGTGGGTTAAACTTTCATGCCCCCACTTGGGAAGGTTGCAGGAGATTTCTTTTGCATGTTTTTTGTCTTCGTTGTCCAATGGGATAGTGACAATGCTGTGTAACGGGACTTTCTTCATGCTGAAAGAGAAAGCCCCAGAGAATAGTGAAAAGGCCAGGGGTGAATGGAGTTTAGGTAATTAGACCTTGCCCCCAGTTCAAAATGTTTCTCAGATTTAGATGACTCCTCTTGCCATGGACTCTTGTTCTGGAGCTATAGCATAGCATCATGTGATGATTTCTTTATTCATGATATTTCTACCTCGCTCTTCTCATCCCGAAGGGGACTCAGAGTGGCATACAATTATGATAAAATTGTCTTTAAGACAAAAATAATGCCAACACTCATATTTGGGGCTGAAATTTGGGGGCACAGCAATTTGACTACGATCGAAGCCTTCCAAGTTAAGTAGCTACACACCCTCCTGGGCCTTTCCAGAACAACGCTGATGGAAGCAGTAAGGGCGGAGCTTGGAATGCCCCCAGTAAAAGCTCAAATCCTAATAAGACAATTCAATTAATGGTCAAAAATAAACCAGATGAATCCCAATAGCCTTCCATGCCTATGTGTAGAGGACCAAGTCCAGCATGACCAAAAGTCATCATGGATAGTGGCTCTAAATAATGAGTTGGCTAAAATTGGCCTGCCTTTACAATTTTTGAATGATCTAGGACCTAAGGCAAAACACGTGCTCATGCAATGCACTCGAGATATCTATGCTCAACTGGACCTAGCAAGCACAGGTAGGTCTTCTGCCACAAGGTTTTCAGCTTCTCACGAAAGAAATATTCATTTAGAGCACTATCTGACTATCCCACTTCCGTTACCATTAAGAAGAATATATACTAGGGCTAGGTTTGAAGAACTGGGTATTATGATGCAAACTGGGCGTTACTGTAACAGCCTAAGAAGTGAGAGATTCTGCATATGGCAAGAACAAACAGTGGAAGATATTGAATATTTCTTAAGTGACTGTCCAGCATATGCTGAACTGTGATACAGATATAGACATCCAATAATATCCAACTGCTGGTCCCTCAACAGAAATGATCTTCTGGCATTCTTCTTGCAAGGACAAGAAAGAGCCACCACAATCGGATTAAGCCTTTTTATTCTGAAGGCTATCAAGAAAAGAGCACATTTCCTGAAAGAAGAACCAGGAAAATAAGATCCTGACTGTAAATAAGTCAGTGGCTGTCCTCTCCTTTTTGCCTTTTCATGTTGGATTTTGAAATGGTCATATGACTAGTCAAATAAATAAATAAATTATTATTATTACTGCATTATAAATACAAAAGCCAAAGCAACACATTGAGCAATAAAACCAATAAACAATAAAACGATAAGACATAATGCCTTCATAGTCTTTATTCATGGTGCTGTCCGACAAATTCCATATTAGACTACTGCCCAAACGCCTGGTTCCAGAGCCAGGTCTTTAGTGTTTTCTGAATATCAGGAGAGAGTGGGCCAATCTAATGTCAGTGGGAAGTTCCACAGCCAAGGGGCCACCACTGAGAAAGCCCTGTCTTTTTCTCCAACCAACCGCACTTGCAAGGGGGTGGGGGTGGGATTGAGAGCAGTGCCTCCCTGGCAGATCTTAACGCTCTCACATTTGACATTTGTACTTCACTGTGCTGGATGTGCCTCATTTGTTTGGTTAACCTTTCCATTAAATGTGCATCTGGATTTGGGCTTAGATACCAATCTGTTCCAATGCATGGCACATTTGTCTTCAAGTGTTCCCATGAGGTATAGATTTAAACACTGTGGGTTATTATTAACTGCACAAGCAGAATGGTATAGGACAAGATAGATCTTTTATGATGCTATTCTTTTGCTAGTATATAATTTAGGACACATTTTAGTTAACTATTTTGGGAATTCATAATACTGGAGGTCAAAGCTAGAGTTTGCTATGCATACTGACAATCTGACAATCTGAAAGCCTTTTAAGGTTTCTATTTTTTAATTTCTAAGTAGAGCAGGAATGATAGCCTTGAAGCTTGCCTCTCTAACCATCAGTGTTCATTACTTATCAGGATGGATAGTGCTACACAAAGAAGAATGATGGTACAGATTTACCATGTGTCCCAAAGGCAGAATTGGGACAATATTTTCAACCACTGAATACACTGAAATAGGCTGCTTCTACATTGTTGAATTAATGCAGCTTGGCACTTCTTTAATTGCCATGGTTTAATGTTGGGAAATTGTGGAGCTTGGAGTTTGCACCAGTATTTTGTTGGCAGGGAAGGCTAAGGACTTATACAATCTCAGAATTCTATAGAGCTTAGCCATGGTTGTTAAAGTGGTATCGAACTGAATTAATTTTACAGTGTAACTGCACTCATAATATATATGAAGCTCATGTACTTTATATGAAGATTCACTCACCTCATCCCACTCTCCATTTGCTTTTCTGCCACTTTCCTGCAGCGTGGTTGAGGTAATC
This sequence comes from Anolis apletophallus, assembly GCA_030556195.1. NCBI lineage: Eukaryota > Metazoa > Chordata > Lepidosauria > Squamata > Anolidae > Anolis > Anolis apletophallus. The sequence continues at coordinate 126,756,234 of JARBWK010000001.1, read as the reverse complement.
TAGATTTGATATACGGATCTATGGGGAAACAACAGGAAGGCTAGTCAAAATTTGATTTGCAGAGTTGGGAAAAATTATTTTCTCATCAAAAACTCTCAGAATCCCCCAGCTAATACCACCAGTTATTTTGAAAGGAGCATTCTGGGAACTATAGTCCAAAAAGTAGGTTTCCCAGTTTTGATGGTGAACATTGGTACCATTTACACTGCCATATAATGCAGTTTGAAACTGTTATGGTATGGTCGATATTATTATTATTTACTATTAATAATAGATTTCAGCGCCCTTTGGAAGAAAATACTGGGATATAATAATTTTTAAAGTGTTTTCAGCCGAGGATAGATAGCAATCATCTGGAGCAGTACAATTGTACTCTTCCTGTTTTATAGTTCTGTAATGCAAAAGTCTGAATTTGCTAGTTGCAACCAAAGTAAACCAAGTGACTCAATGGGGACTTACACAAGTCTGTTCTGCGTGGCACTAACAAAAGGTTTTAGGCCAGAGAGAAATTGTTGTGTACTTTCAAGTAATTTCCGATTTATGGAAACCTTAAGGCAAACCTCTCATGGCTGTATAAATTGGCCTGTGTTCCCAGTGTGCTTCAATGGAAAGCATTTTTAAGGGGGGAAAGTCTCATTTGTAAATACAAAATATGAATGTACCATCACTCCAAATGTATACCCACTGCAATAATCTGCATACATTTTATACTCTGTGTGATGTCCTGAACTGATCGATTCACAGTGTGATCCTATGCATCTTTGCCCAGGCATAAAGCCCTCATTCAGTAGGTTTGCTCTTTAGTAAGCACGTCTGTGAATGTATTCTAAATGACATACAAACAGCACGTTGATAAACAATGCCAACAAAACTTGAAAATGTATTAGAAAATAAGCTTTAAAATGAAAGAAATCTGAGAACATATTAACATCTTTTAAAAGTATAGAAACGAAAGCAAACACTGCTTATATTTTCTTATTGTTTGTTTGGTTTTTTTTTGCCAAAGACAAATCACACTACCATGTATTTGAAATCAAAATCAGGTCAACTGTTCATATGAATGCTACCAAGATTCACTTCAAGGTACCAACAGGTAGATCCTTACTTTTTCTTTTAGAGTCAGCATGTTTAAATATTTGAAAGGATGTCAGGTTGAAGATAGAGTAGCCTTCTTTTATGCTTTTTGTAAATGGCTAATTTTTCCAACCCAAAAGCATTGCGTTTTATGCAGTGCTTTAACAAGAAATAAAATAATGCTGCTCTGGAGACTAGGATTTGGAGCAATGTATTCAAATTGCAGAAAAAGAGATTCCACCTGAAAATAGGAAGGACTTCCTAATGATAAGAGTTGTTCAACAATGGAATACGTTGCCGTGGAGCATGGTGGAGTTTTCTTCTTTGGGGGTTTTTAAACAGAGGCTGGATAGCCATCTGTTGGATGTGCTTTGTGAATTACTGCCTGACAGAAGGGGGTTGGACCGGATGACCCTTGGGGTCTCTTCCAACTCTATGATTCTATGATTCTTTTTAAATGGCCAATTTTCAACCAGGAAACATTTGTTTGATTATGTTCAGTCTCTGATGTAGCTGTTATGGGCAAGGAAGTTCCAGTGGATGACAAAACCAAAAAGAAACACTGGCTCGTTTTGTGGGACCATTGCTTTCTCCACTCCATGAAATTTTTTTTAGTAGGTCTTGTGTTCTGTGGATATGTTCTACCTCAGAAACTAATGATTGCTCATCTTTGAGATGACAGCTCTCCATTTCCCACCATTAGCTCACCCAGACCAAAATATCAAACTAGGGGAACACTGAGTTATTGTTTAGACGAAGGGATTTGACAAAAGGTGGGGGAACAGCATCTTTTACCAGGCACAGTTCTTGGTTCTTTTTTTGAAGGCTACAAGGGAAGGTACTCATTTTCTTGTAGCCTAATGTCCTTTTAATGACGCAGCAACTCCATCTACCATTATCTCTTTCACGAAGCATTGGCTGACGCGCGTAATGACACAGTCTCAAATTATCCATCTTGTGCAAAGAAAAGAAACGCTGCACAGCAGACCTTTGCGTCAGAAAGAACAGTGCGACTGCCGGCTCTAAAAGTCATCTCATTAAAATTTCCCTACAGCAGCTCTTTAAACGTCCCCTCCTCCCTACCCTGTATATTTAATGAGATTTATTTGAGACACTTACGAAGCATCACGGAAATGCCAGAGCAGTATTAAAAGCAGGGCTTCCCCCTCCCCCAAGGAGCAGCAACACTGACACAATTAATACAGGTGCTTGCTCATGTGCTCATACTGTGATTATGACAGGTAGCTGAGCAAGTTTCTGTTGCTGCCGCTGCCCAAGAAAAGGACCAAGGGCTACTTTGCCATGATAGCCACTTAGAAGATACACTGAAGACTCTGAAGATGAGGACTACCAAGGCCAACGTTTCTCAGTTACCTTCTTGGCCTGGTCCATTTCCCTTCAGATTTCTCACATCTTCACTTCCTTACCTGAATGAGGCAATCTCTTCCCCTTGTGCCCTCTGTCCTGGAGTAGAAGGAGAAGAAACCACATCATTGCAAAAAAAGATGTTGAAAAAGAGGAGGTAGCAATGTCAGCCCTATCAACAGTAGACAAAGGCAAGCAGCAGACATAACAGAAGCTCTGGAACTCCCCAAAGATGCAATTTGCCTACACAACAGAAAGGCTTTGATCCTTCCATTTCTCAATGACAATTTGCTTTGATCTTTTTACACAGGGCTAGTTTATAGGGTGCCTCCCTTGACTTTTACCTTTTAGCTCTATGTACATTATTTGAGTAATCCATTTCTTGTTCAGCTGAATGCACACAGTCATTTTGGTGTGTATGGGGAATACCTGACGATAAAGTGAAATTGCAAAGGATTTTTTTTTGCATAGCAGGCAAAGTTATAGACCTGGAATAGTTTGACTCAAAGCTAAAAATTATGTGTTTATGTTGGACTAACAGCTAGTGACACCTCTTCTTATTTCGTATTTATTTTGTAAGCTCCTGGAGCCTTCATAAATGTGTCTAAGCCTGCTACAAAACTGCCGTTGCTTTCTTGTAAGACTTGCAAGTTCCTATGCGATGAATGGAAGTTTTAGACTGCTGTTCAACTAAATACCTGCAGCCTGATATTTTCCCCATATATTATCCCCCTAATTTTATCAGCATTCTTTTAATTTTAGCTGGTAGTTCTACCAATATTTCAGTCAAGCAAGGTCCTCTAAGTTTCTGCCCACTATACTGCATTATTTAAGCTGCCAGGGAAAATATGAGATCTTGCACAAAACCATCATGATATTAATATTCTATAGGTAGGCAAGAAAGTTCTACCAATTTTTATAAAGTTAGGGAGAGCCACAACTGAATTCCCCATAGCTTTCTTCTTGATCCATACTGCAGTTTCTGCTCCCTTCCGTGTATCTTCAATCTTTGGGGAGTTATTACAGATTGTCTTGACAGAATCAAGGATATTAGGCTTCCATTTAAAATATGTATATAGTTCAAGGGAGTAATATAAATCATATGAAGGTGAATGTTTAAAAATAGGTCCTTCCTCAAAGCTTTTTACCATGAAAATAGTTGCTAGAGCCTAACAGCAGGAGATAGCTCTTGGGGAACATCTACACTGTTGATAGCTAAGCTATGTTTAAATATTTGAAAGACTGTCGTAGGGAAGAGGGAGCAGGCTTGTTTTCTACTGCCCTGGAGAATAGCCACTTCATCACACAAAGGGATTTTGGTCCCTTGCTCCTCTTCAGGGATGATGGCTGCTGAGTGCCATAACGATGCTGGCCGTAGTCCTGTCTCATTAATGGCTGAAGTACTGGGAAAGGGTTGCTATATGTTTCCTTGCCAAAGACAGTAAAGGAAGTGACTTTTGGATAGCTTTGACAGAGCTACCCACTCTTTTTGGCCCTTTTCATCTGATGGGAGCAGGGACAAGGCACCAACATACCTTGTCCCAATGTTCCCATGTGTTGGAGCAAGAAGGGAGGGTGGGTGTGCGGGTTACCACAAGGTGCCCCTCATGCCTTCCATTCTGGTGAAACAGAACAAGATTGGGGGGGGGGTCATCTGTTTGATGAGGTAATAGGACTCGGAGCAACGAATTCATATGACAGAATATGAGATTTCACCTGAACATTAGGAAAATCTTCTTGACCATGAGAGCTGTTTAGCAGTGGAACTCTGCCTCTGAATGTGGCGGAAGCTCCTTCTTTGGAGGCTTTTAAACAGAGACTGGATTACCATCTGTTGGAAGTGTTTTGATTGTGCTTTTCTGTCATGGCAGGGAGTTGGACTAAATACTAGAGCTGGTCTCTTCCAACTCTTATTATTTAATTATTTTATGATTTTATGAATGAATGCAGTTTGACACCACTTTAATTGTAATGGCTCAGTGCTATAGAACCACGGGAGTTATTGTTTTACAAGGTTTTAAGCTTTCTCAGTGAAAGAATGCAGGTAACTGATCTAACCACAACTCCTAGTATTCTACAGCATTGAGTCACAGTATCTAAAATAGCACCAAATTGCATTAATTCTACAGTGTTGGTGCATCCTTGGTCTCAAGTCATATTTGTGGACTTAGTGGAGGTATCTCATTGACTACTATCAGATGAAGCATGCTGCATTAGAAACCTCAAAACAGCTGAGCTCTTCTCGAATGTGCACCCAATAAGTGTTTATGTTTATAATCCTGTTGACTAGAAAGGCACATGGGAAATCATACACGTATCTATAGCTGCCTACTTAGAACCCATATATGTGACCACAAAAAAGACCAATATGGGTCTCTATTTTGTTACTACTACAGCTGCAGTATCTTCATTATTTATTTATCATGTCAGAAGCAAATTGCGAATACAGTTACAATGTATAAAACCCACAAAGTTAAAAACTTGGCAATGCATTATGCTAAATTTCTTTTGACCAGAAGCTGGCCACTTCAAGTGCCTCTAGTGTCACTATAAGAAAGTCCTCCATTGTGGTGGCAGGGCTCAGACTGCATTGTAGTAAGGGGTCTGTGGTTTGCTATTCTCCACACTTGCATGTCGTGAACTCCACTTTGTTGCCCCATTTCTTAAGATTGGCTCTGCATTTTGTGGTGCAGTCTGTTCAGTGACTTACAAGTCTCCCAGTCTTCTGTGTGCCCAGGAGAGAGTTCCTCATCTGGCCTCAGTCACTGATTTGGTTCTGGCTTTGCCTACCACTTTTGGACTCTTAATTGCTGAGGTGTTCCTGTGAATATCTCTGTAGATTTTAGGAAGTTGTTTCTTGATTTAAATCATTGGCATGCTGGGTGATATCCAAACAGAAGATGTAAATGGCTTGGTCCTTTAATTGCTGGCTACTACTTCCCAGTGGATATCAGTTGGAGCAATACCAGTTAAACAGTATAATTTCTCCAGCAGTGTTGGGTGTAAACATCCTGTGATAATGTGGCATGTCTCATTAAGAGCCACATCCACAGAATCAAACTATGCATCTGTCACAGATAGATTATGGTTCTGTTTGCCATGGCAACTTTCAAGATGGTTAATAGTACTGCTATTTGCAATCTAGTCAAAAGGAAGAATCTGAGCAATCTTATTTTTTGAACTATGTTTGTTAGAATCTCCTAGCCATCAGGACTGCAGTGCCTCACTGTACTATCCATGGGAATATGATTTAGTTTTGTAAACATTAATGGGCCTTTAGTTGTGACAATGTAATTACGATTACTCCTGACACAAGAGGGAGAGGTGTTTGGATATTTCCTACTATCTTGTTGTAAGCCATCTAATCTTCTTCATCTATGTTCATACAGTCTGTGGATGCATACTCTTTTTCTGCATAATTTAATGTCTGCTAATGACCACAGTATTGCTATTCCATTGCTAACAGATGAAAAGGGGCATCTCAGATTCCAATAGTTTTAAAATATAAAAGAGTTAGGCTAGTGGCATTTTCAGAAATGCTGATAAGGTAATCAACTCTGAATGGGGAAATAGACTTCAAGAAAGAATGCATTTAGTAGAGTTTGGTATATTTTTGTTTTGCATGCCAGGAACAATACTGATCAAGACAAACGTCCTCCACTGTTGCATAAAGGTACATGCGTAAGTTCATTCTGAATAGTGTGTTGTTTCCTTTCGAATAATTTCCGATATATCACAATCAAAACATTGAGTATTCCATTTGCATCTGTTTTTCCACAATAACAAAATCAAAGGGTGCACACTAGAAATGTGGAGTGTGGAAATTTTTTGCCTTAGAGTTTGGATTACAATTAGGAAGGAATCTTGGGGGATATAGGAATGGAGCTAAGAGCATGTTTATTTATTTATTTCATACACTTCTATCCCACCCTTCTCCCAACAAGGGGGACTCATGTTGTAGAGCTGAACCACTGCAGGCAGAATCAGATGGGATTGCATCCACAATTGACCCTTCATATCAATAAGTTATTTACCCACAAATTCGACCAATGATGACTTGAAAACATGGGGGGAGGGGGAATACCTCCAAAACAAACCTTGATTTTATTGCATGCTGAGCACTACACTGATGGGACTTTCTTGAAGACCTCAAAGCCTGGGTGGGAGTGTATGGAAAATAATAATAATAATAATCTGCGCACATCATTTGAAAATACATCACACAGTCCTAGACGCTTGGGAAGTGTTCAACTTGTGATTTTGTGATATGAAATCCAGCATATACAGTATATCTCATTTGCTGTGACATACTGTGTTTTTGTGTAAGTAAAATAATAATAATAATCTGTGCGCACCATTCAAAAATACATCACATAGTCCTAGACACCTGGGAAGTGTTTGACTTGTGATTTTGTGATACAAAATCCAGCATATATATCTCATTTGATGTGACATACTGTGTTTTTGTGTCAGTAAAATACTACTACTACTACTACTACTAATAATAATAATAATAATAATAATAATTCTTTATTTGTATACTGCCCTATCTCCACAAAGGGACTCATGTGAGATGATCTAAAACTATATTTAAACGTTTTCCTCTTTATTTTATTTGGCATTTGAAACTATTTCAGGTATTTTTTAATCTTATTGTATATTTTTGAGTAAATAAACCCTACAGACATAAGCCCTTCTTTCTTTTCAAGCCCCCTTTTCTTTATATGTCTGGATGTCTAAGGGCTCCAAGGAGTTCACGGGAGATGACTTCCTATTTTCTAGGCATTTCCACCACCCAGTGGAATGTGACACCCCCATCCCTCGGCCTAACATCTTGTTCACTTCTGCAAAAATAGGGCCAGGCTATTGTGTGCTCCATCCATTATTTTCTAGTTCCTTCCTTGCCTTTCTCCAGGGTAATCCCATCACTGGCTGACGACAACGGCTGTGTGTTTTAATAGAATGTTCTTTGTATAAACTATCTCCTTCCGTGATTTTAAATTGCATTCTTATTTAGAAGCATTACACAGCCGCTGCTGGGCTTTTTTTGAGGGGAGGATGTGGGAAGTGCTGCTGTGTGGTTGACAATAGAGAGGGAAACAGCACAAAACAGAAGATTTTGTGGGGAAGGGGAGGGGGGAGCAAAGGGTGTGGGGAAACTCTGCTCGAGCACATCTGAGATTCTGCTCTTTGGAGCTTATCTGTGTGCCAGCAGCCAGCCTATAAAGCAAGCAAAGGAAGTAGCAGAGGGGTGCAGAGTCTGCCAGCCACATTTCATTAGCTAATCAAGCAGGTAGAATATGAAGTGCAATCATGTAAGGATAGAAATGTTAAAGGAAGAGCACAGCTTGCATTCAGGAACTTCACACACGAGTCTACTCCTTGGGAAGACATTTTGCACCAATCTGTGTGCTGCTTTCTGTGCCAGTTGGATGTCTAGGTTGTTCTGCAGCTTCCTTCTGCCAACTGTTTCCAACGCTCATCCAGAAGAGAAAAGTTACAGTTGTGTTCGCAGTTTGTGTGGTTCCAGAGAGAGAGGAGAGAGTTTAAGAGAATTTGTAAAATAAAAAATTAGAGTGGAGCTCTACAGCACAATATTATTTCACTGGTATCATGTTTGAGACCAAATGAAAAAAAATGCATAAGCTTCCATGGACTCTGATGAAGTGGACAGCAGTCTACCAAAGCTTAAAATAAAAATTTATTTTTCTCAAGGCGGTTCCAGACAGCACTTTATCACAGGCTTTAGTGAGGGGCAAAAAATCCTGGAACTTCAGGTGAGGTCCACACACACACATTGATCCCAGGATTTCTGCCTCCGTTGTCCAGACATCATACTTTGTTCTGAGATTTAGAGGCTCCCAAGATGGCCACCAGAGGCAGGACTTCTTCTGGAAACTTGCAGTTTTCTTAAACCTGGATGTGGATATGCAGATATGCGAATGTTCAGTTATAAGGTGAACTGCAAAAGTTCTGTTCTTTGTCCTGGCCAGAAAAACTGTTCCCTCCAGATGTTTCATGAAGTGCCTCCCAAATTTACAGACCTCATGGGGTAGAACCACTACTGCCCAAGTCAGCAGTATACAAACAGGAACATACATTTTTAAGCCAGGAACAGAACTTTGTCATTATCTACTATTTTTAGAGCCTGGCTGCCTGGTCATCTGTCTAGATGGATTTGGTTGTGTACTTGTGGCATCCAACAACAAGGTCCTGTTTCTGAGTTTTATTTGGCTTTCCATATTACAAGATATGCAGATATCTGCATATGCAAATCTGATTTATGTGAAGACCAAAAAAACTGTGTCCTCCACATGTTTCATCAAGTTTCTGGCACAGAAACAAAGTTTTTGGAGTAGGACTACATCTATCCAAGTCAGCACTGCACAATGAAACAGGAACACACACTTTCAAGCTAGGAACATAATGTCATAATTGTCACTTTTTACAGGCTGCTTGACCATCTGTCCAGACAGATTTGGTTGTGTACTTGTGGCATCAAACAACACAGAGCTGTTCCTGGGTTACACGTGGCTTTTCCTATTAGCCACCTGCATAACCTTGGCTCTCAGTATGTACATTCCTCTCCAGCACATCCATGTCCCAACAGCCAGTAGTAAGTTTTTGCCATAAACTGTACACATGTTATCAGCATACACCCAATGAGGAACCAGCATGTATCACCTGGAAACATAATCCTGTTGTTCCCTGGCACAAGTACACCATGAAACCTGTCTGCACAGATGGCCACACACCAAGGTCTGAGTAAGTATAGTAATGATGGCATTCTCTTCCTAGTTTGAAAGTGTCTGTTCCTGTTTTATTGTGTACTAATTACTGTGAAAGTACTTGTTGCACCCCAGGAACTTCATTTTTCTGTCACAAACTTCATTGAACAGGTGAAGGATGAAGTTCCTCTTCCCAGGACAAAGTTTTTTGCCTTCTACTCAAGTGTCACCTTCTTTTTAAGGAACTGAGCAATCAGGAACAAGAATCAAAAACCCAGGAACAAACCAAAATCAAAACATCCCTTGATATCCGATTGCAGGGACATACAGACATGCGCATATCTGGATATTCAGCTAAAACTGTGATATTCCTGCACTTGGGAATCTCACACTTTTTGCCTTTTGTTGTGATTACTTCTGGGTTTACTGAGAATGGTGCCTGGGCACCCTCCTCATTGTTGCAGGAGCTCCTGGGATAAAGATACTGTCTGGATGGGCCCTTAGTCATGAAGATGCTACCAGACCCCTTCATATCTTTTTCTGCTTAAATGAACTAGGAACTTATATATGCTAAATACTTTACTTAGCCCAGTTTAAGGACTTCATCACATTGATGAGGCCCCCCATGTCAATTTGGCAGTCTCTGTGGCGAATCAGTGGGGCAATGGGGAAATCCCAGCATCCTGTGCCCAGCCTGGCTAGCAGCAATGCTTCTCCATCATATGTGGGGAAGCATTGCCGCTAGGCATGGTTTCGAATCCAAAAATGGCGATTCTAAAATCAAATGGGGGGGGGGGGGATTTTTATTTTGATTAGTAAAAGAAAGACTTACAAAAAATTTTCCAAAAATTTCTAAAATGTAACTTAAGTACTAACGAATTTCGTTAGTAATTGTATGCCAGAGCATGCGCATTCCAGATGAGTTTTTGTTTACAACTCCCAGAAATCCTAACAGCTGGTAAATTGGCTGGGATTTCTGGGAGTTGTAGGCCAAAACTTGAATAAACCACACTGAATTCTAGATGGGACTCTCCAAATAGGAAGGAGGGAGGGAAGGAGGGAGGGAGGGAGGGAGGGGGTATTCTATTCTTGGAAGCAGCAAAAGAAAAGGAGGAGCCCCACCCCCTCGCTCCACGCTGCCTCTCTCTCACCCCGATCCTGAGGGAGCGAGGGCCCAAGTTTGCCCAGGCTGAGAGGAAAAGGAAGAGGCCTGAGGCTGTGAGGAATGGTGGGAGTTGAAGTCCAAAACACGTACCTGGAGGGCTGAAGCTGGCCCCTGCGATGGGGCATGGCAGAGCAACGGGGAAGAGAAGCATCTGAGAGAGTGCAGGGAGAGAGAGGAGGAGAAGTGTGTGTGTGTGTGTGTGTGAAGCAGGCCCCTGCGATGGGGCATGGCAGCAGAGCAACGGGGAAGAGAAGGAGGGGGGGAAGCGTGGAGGACTACACTTTCCAGAATGCATTGCCTACCTAGCAACAGCGTCACTTCCAGTTCCCCATAGAAATGCGGGAAAAAGAAGAAGCTGAATGAAGGCGGGAAGGAAATGAGGGGGATAAGACAGGGAGAAGTGAGTACGTAGTACAATAATTAATTAATTAAGAATTAAGAATTTATTACGATCATAACACAAATTGTTGGCCTTAAGGACCGTAAAAGGAAGTCTACTTCCGGGTTCGCGGCAGCGATCCGTAAAAGCTCAAAAGTCTGATTACATACGAATCTCTTACGAATCCTTTTAATTTCTGTTTCATTTTTCTCATGCCTAATTGCTGCTCAGCTTCCCCCTGTGATGCCTACAATGTCCAGGAGCTTGGCTAGACTTCTGTGACTGATTAAAAGGGATGGCAGTGCTGATATGGGCTCAGTTCATCCCCTTTCCTTGCACTGATGAGGACAGGAAAAGGTAGTGATGGTATTATTCAGTCTGGATAATGGATTGTTCTGAAATGGACCCAGTTGTCCAGCCTACGCTGAAGCCCTAGGATCCTCCACATTTTCAAGGGAACTACAGAGTATTTCCTGACCTTCCAAAAATGGAGCAAACTCTGCTTAAATTTACTCCTCCCCCCAGGACACTAGATATGGGTTAATGTAGACAAGTCCTAACACAGATATGTCTTTGAATATTGCCACTAGTTTACTAAATACAGTGATGAAATCACTGAGCCGACTCTCAGATTCTTATCTTACTCAGACAAATAGACACCACTATACCTCTCCTTGGGATAGTTTCATTAAAACGGAAAAAAACGGGAATGAATAAAGTGGGACAGAATGGTACAAAATGAATGGCAGGCCCCTTCAAAAGTGTGTCCAAGATGAAATGGTGGTGTGAGATGTGGGGTACCTCTTTCAACATTTGCCCCTAAATGACCCCTCAGTCAGGGATATGGAATTTGGAAACTTGATCTCCTTGCTACTGCTATGCAGCTAATGACATTTCTGTGATGTGTGGCAAAGCCGACTCTGGCAGTACAGTATTTCTGAAGCCTTCTTAAGATTTTCAGGTGAAAAGGGCAAAGGATGATGGCTCTCGGCTGGCGGCTACCATTGCTTAAGATTTAAGCTGCAGAGTCCTCCCACGCCTGGTGCCTTGTGAACTGTAGTGATGCCTGCATATAATTTGCATGTTTATTTATCCCTCTCTCACCCCAATGACTTTCCTTCTGGCTGTCCTAATTCTATTAAAACAGGTCTCTACTTCACTGGCTATAGGCAGCCACCAATTAAGAGCATGGCTTTGAAAAGGCGTCACTCTGGAGAAGCTGCATCCCATGATTGCCCTTTCTCATCCCCTGCCACATTTGGAGCATGGAATGGTGTAATTAGCAATCGCAGGAAGAAGAGGCTGCTGGGATCTCAGCAGGCTGACTGAAGGGCTGCAAAGGGGATTGGAGCTTTATTAATGCACGCAGAGGATACATTGACCTCATATAGAAGTAGAACAGCAAGCAAGTTTCACAGGTGCCTGGCAAAACATATGAAAAGGAAAGACATATGATGAAGTTTTTGGTACCTGTGTTTTTGTTGGGCCTAGAGAGGGCTTTGAAATTTAACTTTTTGAGGCCAAGATGCAAGTAGGCCATTGAAGGGGTCTCTCTGCCGGCATACCTAATATGGTCATCTGGGGGGTATTAACTGTTATTTCTTTTCCACAGCAGCAGCTCCACCCCTGAGCCACTAAAGGTTTGTAGGTGTGCATCCACAAACCGAGTGCACCAATGTGTTGTCAAAGGCTTTCATGGACGGAATCACTGGGTTGTTGTAGGTTTTTCAGGCTGTATGGCCATGTTCTAGAAGCATTCTCTCCTGACATTTCACCTGCATCTGTAACAGGCATCCTCAGAGGTTGTGAGGTTTGTTGGAAACTAGGAAAATTGGGTTTATATATCTGTGGAAAGTCCACGGTGGGAGAAAGAACTCTTGTCTGTTGGAGCTTGGCGTGAATGTTTCAAATGGCCACCATGATCAGCATTTGATGACCTGGCAGCTTTTAGGTGTGGTTTGTTACTGTCTGGGAGAATCCTTTGTTGAGAGGTGATTAGGTGTTCCTGATTGTTTCTTGTCTGGAGTTCCCCTGTGTTTAAGTTTTGTTTGTTTTTTATTTACTGTTATAATTTTAGGGTTTTTTTAGTACTGGTAGTCAGATTTTGTTCATTTTCATGATTTCTTCCTTCCTGTTGAAATTTTCCATGTGCTTATGGATTTCAATGGCTTCTCTGTGTAGTCTGACATGGGAGTTGTTAGAGTGGTCCAGCATTTCTGTGTTCTCAAATAATATGCTGTGTCCAGGTTGGTTCATAAGGTGCTCTGCTAATGGCTGACTTCTCTGGTTGAAGTAGTCTGCAGTGTCTTTCATGTTACTTGATTCATGTTTGGGCAATGCTGCTTTTGGTGGTCTCTATGTATACTTGTCCACAGCTGCATGATATACGGTAGACTCCTGCAGAGGTGAGAGTATCCCTCTAGTCCTTTGCTGGATTTTCTTAGGATTCTTGCCACAGATGAAAGCAAAACGTTAGGAGAGAATGCTTCTAGAACATGGCCACATAGCCCGAAAAACCTACAACAACTTAGTGCACCAAGTTTTGTGGACCAGGTGCCACCCTTCAGCACATGGCTGTTCTTTGTTTTTTGAGAGCTGAAGAGCAGTCAAACTGTGCCCAAGCCCAGGGCCGTAGCCAGGATTTTGGTTCGGGGGGGGGGGGGGCTGAGTTTGGTTCGGGGGGGGGGGCTGAGACTGGGTGAAAGAGGGTCTACCCTAGCAAACCTTTTGTATTGTTATCCCAATAGCCCCATTAATGTGGGATATAATGAGTATGGTGATCAGATCATGATAAGAATAAACATAACAGCTTAAATAATGTACCAGTAAGGCCTTCTCGCGGACAACCTGAGAATTTCGGGGGCTGAAGCCCCCTTAGCCCCCCCCCTGGCTACATGCCTGCCCAAGCCAATCTCATAGTTGACAGAAAGAAGCAGAGCAGTATCTGTGAGCTCCCTAGCTGCTATTGCACACCCAAAGTTGAAGGCATTGTGCAAGGAGGTCCTATATTCCAAAAATACATAGGTGTCAAAATGTAGATTATGCCATTTTATGGAAAGGTTGTGTCATTTTATGTCACCAGTAAAATTCTAGCTTGATCTATTGTTCTCAGAATGGTAGCTGTGGATTCTGAGAGATACAGTCCAGAATTGTAACATTTTGTAAGATCCAGACCAAGATGAATGTGTATATCCAAGACTAACAAAATGGGAAATCCTGGTCTATCCTCTGTGATTCAGGCCATTTGGTTGCTGTCACATCATATTTTATTGTTTGGTTCTGTAATTGTCTGTATCCTGTGGTGCAGCCATGGTAGCATTAATGGCAGCAGACTGCACATGGAACAAGGACATAATATAGCCTCTACACCAAAATTAAGAACGGGAACTCTTTGACCCAAATATAATTTCTGTGTAGGGCAAGTAAAGATTAAGATAAAATTACACAAAATAATTGCTTTGCTGGATCAGACTATGTTTCATTGATTGCATTGAATTTTCTACACTAGAAACAATAGAAAGGGCTTGATGGGTCTCTTTGCTTTGTAGCATATGGAAATTTGTGAAACATTTACAACCTCTTTGCATGCCCAACAGCAGAAGGCAGCAGCGCTCTGCTTCGCCACAAGGTGTGGGGAGTCTGGTGCCCCATGTCTCACCTGCCGGCAGGGAATTATGAGGGAAGGGTTGAACATGCCTGGCAGGGCCATAGCCAGGATTTTGATTCGGGGGGGGGGCTGAGTTTGGTTCGGGGGGGCTGAGACTGGGTGGAAGAGGGTCTACCCTAGCAAACCTTTTGTATTGTTATCCCAATAACCCCATTAATGTGGGATATAATGAGCATGGTGATCAGATCATGATATGAATAAACATAACAGTTTAAATAATGTACCAGTAAGGCCTTTTCGCGGACCACCCTGAGAATTTCGGGGGGGCTGAAGCCCCCTTAGCCCCCCCCCCCCTGGCTACATGCCTGATGCCTGGTACATGTGGTTTCTCCCCATAGTTTGGGCAACACAGGAAGCCTCTCATGTTGCTTGTGCAGCAGTGGCATGCTAGTTCCATCCCTCTGCACCCACAGAGCCCTCTGCACCCACATGACATCACTGAATCCAGCCCCATATGATGAGGTCACTAGAGTAATGGATTTAGAGAATGGACAAAGAATGTGCAACTTTCCAAATGTCACTAAAATGTATTTTCTCACCAGTCCCATGCCCCTTCTACAATGCCCTATAATCCAAATTATCAGATCAGATAATCCAGATTATCTGATTTAAACTGGATTATATGGCAATGTAGATTCAGGGCCCTTCCACACAGCCCTACACCCAGAATATCAAGGCAGGACATCCCACATTATCTGAGTGTGTACTCTGATAACCTAATTCAAAGCTGATATTGTGGGATTTCCTGCTTTGATATTCTGGGATATAGGGCTGTGTGGGAGGTCCCTGAATCTACATTGCCATATAATCCAGTTCAAAGCAGATAATGTGCATTTTATATGGCAGTGTAGAAGGGTTCCCAACCAGCATGATCTTGGATGATCAAGGCTGTAGTCCAACAATATCCTTTGGCAAGCTAGCTTTCCTGATGGAGTGACTTTCTTGCATAGATATGTATGTATGTCATATCTGCATGCTAATATTATCTGCCATCTCAATACATCTCAATACAGCTCACAATGACAGCACAAAGGGGAAATAATGGAATGTCATTGGTCAATGGCCTATAATAACCAAATGTTAATGGAAGCATATCTCCTGGAATGTAAAGGGGGGGGGGGGAGACAGACCTAAGTGGGCACAGGCGGGAGAGTATTAAAAGACATGTGTTGCAAAGGTTTCATAAAATTTTACACCTCTCCATGCTTAAATTAGATGGTTAAACTGATTCAACAGCATATAAATTTGTAGGGAGTCAGGGGGAGGGGGAGAGAATAATGTATTGTCACCTGATACAGATGGGAAATCATTGTTGTCATATGAAACTTGGTATCAGACTTGGAGCCCTTCCACACAGCCATATAACCCAGAATATCAAGACAGATAATCCACAATATCTTCTTTGAACTGGATTATCTGAGTTCACACTGTTATATAATCCAGTTCAATGTGGATTTTATACAGGTGTGTGGAAGGGGGCTTGGTTAACTTTCAGCACTGAAAATGTCACTTCATTTTACTGCCATGTAGAATATCTCCCAGCCAATAGGGTCGTTATACTGTTTTAGAGATTCTGTGTAATCCAGTAACCCCCCTTTTCTACTTGGATTCCCCCTCCAAGGCAGATATGCCATACTTGATTCCTAGAATCCTATGGGGTGGCAAGGAACCATGTTAATCTATTGCAACAAAAGCAGCAAAGAGTCTTGTGGCACTTTCAAGACCAATAGGTTACAACTGGAATATTCTTTTATGGCCTCCAGTTCACTTCATCAGACACTTTTTATGCTTTGCAGTCCACACAAAATGTCAAATAAAACACATTAAGCCTGTAATCCAGCACTCCCTTAGCACATTCATATGGAGAACCCCTACTCAGAATAGCAACATCACGCAACACATGGCGATGCCTAGGTGCCATGTGCATCACACAATACAGTAAACGGTATTGCTGTATGTGCAGATGTGTTCCTACTATTGTCAGTGCTATGGAAAATAATACATCTTGCATGTGCAGCATGGTTTGTGTATGCACATGTCACTAACAAAATGCTAATCTAAGCCTCTAATGTGCCACAAAATACTAGCTTTTTTGGAGGTGGCCTTTTCCCAATGACATGTAGTCATTGACCAAGTCTTGACCTTAAAATGCATATTTCTTGTCTGCATACTGTTCATCTTGTCCAAATTAATAGGGACAGGTAGCATAGATATTATGTTGACTGCAAATGAGTGTGGTCAGCAGATGCACCCAGTGACAGAGACATGTACAGAACTGTACTGACCTCAGTCTAGTTTCCTGGCAGGCTTAACCCTATTCGAGATGTAGGCTGCAAGGAGTGCTATCCCCCACTTTCATGGAACAATTCGCTCCCCATCAAAACACAATATTCATCAAATGTCAGGAGAAGAAAATTCACTGAACCTCAGACACAGGGCTCTGGCTTTCCAGTGATCTTAGGCCTGGCATTTCTTCTATTGGCACTACAGCTTATTCATATTCTGAGTCCAGGCTAATGCTAAACTTGAGGAGAGGGGTCATGATGTTAGCACTTTCTGTGCTATTAAAATACAGGGGGGAAACTGAAAGACTTCAAGGGAATATAGAATAACATGACTGAAGTATACAGTTCAGCCTATTCTCAGTAATATCCTGTCTTACTATTCCTGACTACTGATATCTATAATTCTGATTAGCATTGGAAAGGAAATACTAGTATGCAAATGCCATTGACCAGGCCTACTTGGCAACATTTAACTTGGAACTGGAGAAATATATGCTCTGTGGAAGATCACATTCTATCTCTGAAAATAACTCTATTAATATTTAATAAATCTTCATTTTCTTCCTCTGAATATTGTTACCAAATGCAGAACTGAATTCCTGATCCTTCATTCCTGCCTCTTTCCTGTCCATCTGGAATTTCATAATTCAGTTTATAGAATGTCTCTTTCATCCACTTGAAGAAAAATGCTATAAAAACCTGCCTGATACTGTTGCACAGAATTCCATGGTTTATGTGAGTTGCCCTATCTTTCAGGCTTCTTTAGAACAAAGTCTTGCCATGTAACACATGGTAATTAGTACTGTCATGGTTTAAATCTAGTTATTAGTCCCAACTAGACTGGATCATGTATCAGTGGAATGTACATGATTGCTAACTTTTCATGTACTAATTGATTTAATGGATCTACCCTTATTGAGGCAGCCCTCCAGATGTTGGAGTAGTTGTCCAGCATCCTTCACCTTGACTATGCTAGGAATTACAGTCCAAGAATATCTGGTGGACATAGGATATCAATAGACCATGGTAAGAAGATTCCAATAACCTATTGGATTAAAAATGGTTGGTAGAGGGTGGATTGGAATGTACTGGTAATCGCTTTCTGATTTTACTATGTTAGCAAAGGCATTAATTTTCCTCCAAAGACAGTACCATTAAACATTTACTGTATGTATTCATGTATAACTAGGACAGTGGTTGGGATGTTTTAATGGTACTATTGTGTAAGTATTGTTTATTCTATTTTATTTTATTTTACTTATGGATGATACCTCTTGTGTTATACTTTATATGTTTTGTTTTAATTTTCTATGTGTTTTGCTTTGTTATTCTTTGTTTACTTAATTTTTAAATCGTTTATATGTTTATTATGATTTACTTTGTTAATAATTATATTGTTGTAAGCCACTCCGAGGCCCCTTAGGAAGAGGGGACAGAATATATCATCATCATCATCATCATCATCATCAACATCATTTGAAACATAACAAGAGTAGTACACTCAGCAAACAACAAGATCTCTATGCTGGCTTTTGTATTGGATCACATGTTGAATACTTCCTAAGTCTGATCCCAGTAGGGTGGCCTTTTGTAGCGGATAGATGGTAATTTTGTCAGCACCGATTGTGTTTAAGTGCAGGCCAAGGTCTTTAGGCACTATTCTTATTACTATTACTATTTTTTGACCTCATGTAGTAGTCAGGTTTGGGTACCAACATTATGGATTTTGTTGTCACTTATGGCAGTCTTTCTCAACCAGTGTGCTGTGGCACACTAGTGTGCCGTGACGGACCTCCTACTGTGCCGTGAGAAAAGTTCTCTGCCCCCCTTCCTCCCCCCTCCTGCTGAACTCCTGCTGCTTGGGGGAGGAGGAAGGGCCAGGCAGTGGCGAAGAAAAAGAAAAAGGGACCGGGCACCGCCTCCTTCGGCCGTTTTTCAGCCAGCCTCCAATCCGCCATGACTCCCACCATGAATCTCGCCCCTCGCTCGCTGAAGCCGCGTGGAGGAGGAGCCCCACCCACTGAAGCCCATCCACCACTCATGCTCCTCCTCTGTAGGAGGGCTGAAGCTGGGGGGAGGGGGCAAGGCATGGGGCGGCCTGTAGGAGAGCTGAAGCCGGGGGGAGGGGTGGGGCATGGTGCGGCCTGGCTCTGCCCCCTCCCCCGGCTTTGGCACTCCCAGCAGCTGCTCCCAGCAGGCCACCAACCCCCAGCCGTTCTTTACTGTGTTAGAGTGTCATTTTGTGTCATTTTGGTTGGTGGTGTGGAAAGCATTGGTTCCACCTCATATAGCCAGCCACCTCTAACTGCCACCATCATTTCCCCACTGAGGCAATCAAATAGAACAGAAGCAGTCCACTGTCAGAGAAATTAAAGGGGATTAGTGATTTCTGTAGGTTCTCCCAGGACAAATTAAGTTACTGCCTTTCAAAATTCTACTCAGGGAATTGGTGGGTTCTTTTTTGAGTTAAGGTTTAGCACATACATTGGCTCATGGATAAGTTGACCCATGGCTATATAGGGTGTATAAAGATACCATTATTAAAATGCAGTATTTTAGCAATATAACTTTTTACAAGTATCATTTTAAAATCCTTGGCCTTTAGCACAGACAACTGTTGTACCCATATATTCAGGGCATCTAAAATACAGGTGAGCAGAAATGTTAGGGACTAGAAGTGTTTTGGATGTTGTAGAACCTGTATTTGCATACACAGTATTTACATAACGAGACATCTTTGAGATGTGGCCCAAGTGTAAAAACTAAAGTAGGATTGTGCAAGCCTGAAGTTTGTTCTTCTTTCTTGTAGATTTCAACAGGCCTTCTCCATAAATTCTAAAAGTGATTCTCATAATTAAAATTCAACACCTTATGTTCCCCATCTCCACATTGTCACCATGTAACTAAGGTGGCCCTCTTCCATTATGGAAAAGAGAGCGGGGACAAGGTGTTTTCCTTATTAGCTATTAGAGGTATGCAAAAAATTTATTTGCCATCATAAGTTGGATCTCGTTCATTAGATCCATGCATACGATGCATGCAAAAATTTAAGAATTGAAACTGCATAACTCTATGTGATGCCATTTTAATTCACAAAACAACCAAGCATTACCAGAAGGCAGAGCCAAACTTCTTGCTATGCCTCTCAGCCAATCAGGGAGAGGTAAAGAGGGCAGACAGAGCCACAACCATTGCTCTTTAATTTCCCGAGTGCCACATTGCAGCCTCCATTTGCAATAGGGCAAGGAAAGTTAAAAGAGCTCAAGGCCAAGATAGTTAGCTTTACACAGGCAGGCTGGAAGGCACTAGGGTACATGGGAGATAGAGGGGGGAGGGGGAGAGGGTGAAGGAGTAAAGCTGAGGCTTTACTGTTTGCTTCTTTTTGGGGGTGAGTGTGTGCCTTTTGCCTTTCATCTTTTTTTTGCAGTATTTTAAAGGTATCTTCTAGGGACTGCCAGCCTATTTTGTGTGCATTGGTTGCCACAACCCACATGACAAGTTGTTTGAAGAAGGCACAATCATTTTTGTTCATTTTGAGGGTATTACTATCTTCTAGGGCTACCGCCAGCCTATTTTGTGTGTGTTGGTTGCCACAGCAAGTTTTTTAAGGCATCCCCACCACCACCACCACCACACACACAATTACTTAGCGAAATAATAATGCAAAACTTGTTACTCTTGTTATAGTAACTAAACGGATACTTAACAATATTTTAGAAACACTATAGAGAAGACTTGCTGGCACCTCCTAATTTTGTAATGAGTATTGAAACTTTTTTTCCATTGACCACACAGGCCTATTAGCTATGTTTTCCATATGTAATGCTTTTACTGTCAGCTACATGGGAAATCAGTCATGTACATTTCTTCTAAATGGTGGTGTAATTCTGTTTCTAAATATGAAACTATTTCTATTTCATGCACATTGCTAAAAAGAAAATGATGATTGCCTTTCTATTTTGTGGAGCTTATGTGGCAACGCACACCTAATGCGTGCATATATACATAATATATGTTCCTTTCTCTGTCTCTGTCCATTTATCTATCTTCCAGTCTCAAACTGGAGAACACAGTGATTGTGTATGTAAACCATTCTGAGCACGGGGAAAGAAGTATATAAATATTTTAAATAAATACATATGTGATAGGTATCTCATAAAGAATTTATGTAAGATTGACCTCCTTGGTCATTGACGGGAAGAGAAACTTCCCAAACAGACTGGGAAGCCACAGAAAATAAGAATCTGTCTGAGATGATTACACTTTACCTGAGGCAGAAAAACAGGATTTTTAAGCATCTGACAGCACCTTCCACAATCCTATACAAATCTATCACATGATTCAGTGAATGGACACTACCCTTTGCCTCCTTGTGAGTAAAGTATTTACAGTTATTGTAGATGGCTTTGCTATATGCCCTGCAGAAACTCATCATGACAATGGGAGATAGCATGGCAAATCTTTTAAATGGAGACATCCTGGCTCACCCTCCAAGAGCCACCTCATTCTCCTTGAAGCAAAATCTTGCTGCCATAAATCTCTTAATGGGTTCCCAGTGGAATAGTCCAGGCTCTTACGATCTGAGGCTGTGCCATCCGAAACATGACACCTGGTGCCATTCAGAAATAGCTTCTGACTTTTCCTAGGTCATTTGGCAGAATCTAACGTTCCCTCAGTTTGCTGGCTCTGGCTGCTGAGAAAATAGCAGATCTCAAGAAAGCAGCAAAATTAGAAAACCTAATTGCTTGGCTGCCAAGGAGAGAGGCAGCTTTCAAGAGGGGTGACTACAGCTGTTGGTTGTTTGTGTGTATGTGTGCGGCTCAGGATAATTGTGTTCTGCTGTCAGATCTTCTCCACGATCCTGTTATGACACATGAGAAAAACAGAACCCCCCCCAAACAATATACTTAATATTGGGGGGGGGGGGGGGTAGACGAAGTTTCTCTGGGGAAACAAAGGTGAGAACCCAACATTTAAATTTATCCATTTGATAAGTTAATTCTGGAAGAAAACATGGAGCATGAATAATTCTACTGTGGCATTGTATACCAAAGTCACAGCTGCTGAGATGAGATTGGTTTTCAGAGATAGATATATGAGATTGAAAGCCATGTTGCCCAATCCACTAAAGCATAATCAGTGTTATTTTCTTTCTGGCCCCAGAGAGACTAAAAAATGACATAAATGTTAATAATTTTAAGTCTCCAGTGCCAGCTGCCAACGCGAAAGCCCAATTAGTGTAGATTGCAACAGGGATACTGGTCCATAGAGATCTAGGCCCAAGAATTGCAGAAGCTCACTACACAAAAAATAAAGATTTTGCATCTAATGGGAATAATCTTTCATATCTGGAAGTGAAATCAGAAATAGTTATCATAACATTCAAAGGTTTTTTATTTTAGGATGCTAAAACTCAGGCTCCCAAATGGTTTTCGAAGACACGAAGATCTAGTATCCAGGTGAATAAAGTAACAAATCCAGAAATTCAAGTTGCATAAAAACCTTTAGTCTATGCACATATTTCTTTGCCTTTTCTTGCGGTGGCCATGTTAATTGGGGGATTATTTTTAAATAAATAAAAAACCAAATTTAGAAAAGCCTTAGTGTTTCCAAATGTTACCCATTTAAGCATCTTATTGGGTGTTGGTCCTCTAAATTAATTAGTCTCACATTTATGAAGTAACATCAACAGAAACAATCCCTTTTATTCTATTTTGCATCCTCTCCCTTGCATGTTGTGGATTTGTGTGTGTGTGTGTGTGTGTGTGTGTGTGTGTGTATGGGGGGGTGTTAAAGGTAAAAGTTTCCCCCTGACATTAAGTCCAGTCGTATCCGACTCTGGGGGTTGGTGCTTATCTCAATTTCTAAGACGAAGAGTCGATGTTCGTACACACAGCCAAGGTCATGTGGCCAGCATGACTGCATGGAGCACCATTACCTTCCCACCGGAGCGGTACCTATTGATATACTCACATTTTCATGCTTTCATACTGCTAGGTTGGCAGAAGCTGGGGCTAACAGCAGAAGCTCCTGCCACTTCCCGGATTAGAACTGGCAACCGTTCGGTCATCAAATTAAGCGGTTTAACCCACTGCACCATTGGGGGCTCCATATATATATATATATATATATATATATATATATAGATAGAGAGAGAGAGAGAGAGAGAGAGAGAGAGAGAGAGAATTGGATTTATAAGCTATGATACATATTTTCTCTTTAACTAAGGTTGGTGGGTTGAAGAAATAGAAAAATGTGAAAATACACTATACTATATACCAGTGTTTTTCAACCTTTTTTGAGCCACAGCACATTTTTTACATTTGCAAAATCCTGGGGCACACCACCAACCAAAATGACACAAAATGACACTCTAACGCAGTAATACATATAGTTAATATGTTTTAAATGTATTTATACACTCAGTGTGAAACCTGGGCCTGTTTTGATGAACACAACATAGATATCCTGGCAGGAATGGCAGAAAGACACACACGAAGGTCTTGCTCAACAGCTGGGAGTTATAGTTCACCTGCAATCAAAGAGCACTCTGAACTCCACCAATGATGGAATGGAATCAAACTTCCCACACAGAACTCCCATAACGAAAAGAAAATACTATAAGAATTTGGTGGGTATTGACCTTGAGTTTTGGAGTTGTAGTTCATCTATATCCAGAGAGCACTGTGGACTCAAAAAATGTTGGATCAGGACCAAACTTGGCATGAATACTCAATATGCCCAAATGGGAACACAGGTGGAGTTTGGGGAAAATAGACCTTGACATTTGGGAGTTACAGTTTCTGGGATTTATAGTTAACACACAATCAAAGAGCATCCTGAACTCTTGCACCAATGGAATCGAACCAAACTTGGCATATTGAACTCTCATTACCAACAGAAGGAAGTACTGAAAGGGTTTGCTTGGGAATTGACCTTGAGTTTGGAAGTTGTAGTTCACCTACACCCAGAGAGCACTGTGGACTCAAACAATGTCATGTTATGTTGTTGTTTGTTTTCTATCCAGAATGTTGGAAGGAGGCTCACCACTTTAAGGTCCCTAAAACAGGGATGGGAAAACTTCGGCCCTCTGGGTGCTTTGGACTTCAACTCCAAGGTCCAAGTTTGCCCATGCCAGCTTTCGACAAAGACCTCTTCCTCCCCCTTCCCCTTCATGCCCTTTCGTCCCACTCCTGCCGAACATTTACTTTTTCTTATCCACTCGGGCTCCCTTCTTCAGGAGGGGAGGGGGGAGGGAGGAAGACGTGACCCATGTGGGCGCTACTGCACAGACTTGCCCCACGTCTTCCTCCCTCCCCCTCCCCTCCTGAACATGCTCATGCTGCCCCCTCGGATCAAAATGGCAGCAGTGTGAGCAAAGCAAGCAGAGCAAAGCTGGGAAGAAGGGAGCCCGAGTGGAGAAGAAAAAGTGTTTGGCAAGAGGGGGAAGAAAGGGTATTGGAGGTTCCAATTTCCCACGGCACACCTGATGATCGCTCATGGCACACTAGTGTGCCACGGCACACTGGTTGGCAAACAGTGCTATATACTATACATACTATATAGTTTATTTTTCACATTTTTCTATTTCTTCAACCCACCAACCTTAGTTAAAGAGAAAATATGTATTATAGCTTATCATAAATCCAATTCATTTTCAAAGTCCCAACAGAAGGTTATATATCATTCTTAATATTCAAGATGTGCTTTTTCAGAAAAAGGTTTGATCAGATCGTTGGTCAAAAGCCAAGTTCACATGAGTTCCATAATTGATAGAGGCCTCCCACCCTGCCACTAGCATTATGTGCATTGATAAAAGACATGTAAAGAAGTAGGGGGCACCCAGAAGCAGTAACAACACTAGAGCAGCAAACTTGATCCAATTTGACACAAACATATGCACAAATTCTTCTCAGTGGAAGAACAAAGGAAAGCCACGGCCAGAACCCTGTTAGTGTTGTATACATGCACTACACTTGTGCAATATATGTATAATGCATATTGCATAAAGCTGGGGAATGAAGAAAAGAGGAGGAAAAGACAATCAACTCATTCAAAGTATGGGTTAGAAGGAGAGTAATATGAATGCAATGGGCTGCCAGGAAGAGAAATAAATGTATCCTAAAACAAATTGAGCCTGAACATTCATGAGAAGCCAAAATCCTGTTATCCTGCTCAAGACATATTGTGAGCAATCATGGCTTATTGGAAAAGGCCGTAAGGCTGTGGAAAGTAGAAGGCAGTAAGAAGAGAGGAATGCTTCTTTACAGATGGATTGATTCACCAAAGGAAACTCCAGCCCTGAGTTGGCAAGACCTGTTGATAACAATAACCTGGAGGTCTCTCATTTCTGGAGCTGTGATGTGTTGAAGCCAACCTGATGGAACATAGTAGCAAAATGATATTATTTTACAAATACTGTGCAAGGAGGTAAGCACTGTGATATCTGTTTCATGCAGTGATACCCCCTCCATGACAAACTCACACGCTGATGGGACAATTGCTGCTATTTCTCTGCTGTGGTAATTTGGTGACTGTTGAAGTAAGATGCATCTAAAAAATTAAACTTGCCAAACCTCTGGAGGAGGTTCAGAAGGTTTGGAGGAATGCTATAGTCTTTCTCCTCCTGGCTGCAGAAATACAGTCAGACTCTGTCTTGCAACCTTCACCAGCCAGTAAATGACCTTGGGTTCATACACCATGTTGATTCCATATAAACAGAAAATGAGGAGGAGGTGGATGCAAAGTAAAATACTAACAATGCAGACAAGAACTTGGTGCAATTAATTTTAGAATCCCTCCTTGCTAAACAGGAAATCAGGAAGAATAGAAAATAAGGCACAGACAACACAGTAAATAAACAAAAGTGGAGCCAGGGAGGAAGGCTTCTGTCATATCTGTTGTTTAATTCGTGCTACCACTGAGGATACTTGTGAAATTCAACATTTCCATTGTCTGATGTGAGTTAACCTGGTCTATAGCTCTTGGACTTCTGTGTGAATAGTAACCTAATTGCCCACCCACTTTCACGCATATATATTTTTTTGTGTTTCACATGCATGTTAAAATGTGTATTTTGGGACCTCTGCCAGAAGTCATATGACATCGTGCAATCCCCGAAGCTGGCTGGAAGCATCCTGGGATGCTTGATTTGGTCAATGCGATGAGATCCTTGGTCAAAGTTTCTCAGTGGTTTCCATGTGTGACTGAGGATTTGAAGCTTGGACCTCCAGAGTCTGAGTCCAACACTGAAGCCTCTATGCCATTTTGGCTTTGTAGTCAAGTCTACCCTCCCTCCCATAAGAACTCTTTAGTCCCATTCTGTAACTTTTGGATCATAGAGAGTTGGGAGAGACCTTGAGGGCCATCGAGTCCAACCCCCTGCCAAGAAGCAGGAAAATCGAATTCAAAGCAACCCCAACAGATGGCCATCCAGCCTCTGTTAAAAAGCCTCCAAAGAAGGAGCCTTTAAACAAGCAGAAACACACAAGATACAATGAAATAAGCTTCAGAAAAAAATGTGTTGCTGTAGAAGTCACCACGTTCACTTAGAGGTATCTCTCCAGTTGCTCAACTTACAAAGAAGTTGGGAAAGGGTTAAACTTTGGGAAATCCTACATGGTTTTATTTGTGGCACACAAATTCCCTCACATAAACAAGTAGTTATCCAGTCATCTGCATGCAGGCTGAAAAGTAATAAATCCTTAATGCCATTTCATGTATAGCTGATTATATTCTATTTAATGTGGCAGTGGTGGTGTCTATCATTAAAGTAAAAGTCCTAACAGACATCAGGGTTTGGGGCTGGGTGGAAGTCCCACAAATTCTTACTTGCTCCCCACCTTTAAAATATCTGCTTGGACTTCTCTTTTCCCTTTGATGTTCAGATTAATATAGCAAAGGAACAGCGGGTTGAATTGCTTCTTCGACATGCCAAAATGCACGCATGGCACAGTAACTTGTCTAAAGGAGAAAACAAAGTTAAATAAAAACAGCAACGATGAATTGTGCAGGAGAGTGCATAAGTTACTGCCGCCCTGAGATGTTCATAAATAATGTAGATGCCACGGGGTGGTGAAGCTTTTTACTCAGTTAATTAATATGTACAGTAACGCTCATGCACTCGAAAAACAATGGCCTGGGCTCCTTTCCCCCATGTGCTAAATAAAAATATTTCTTGAAAGACTGACACATTTATTATTTCCACCGTAATTACCTTATTATGGAGCATTTGTAATAAAACACATTAAGGAACTTCAACCCCATACAGGGCTGGTACATAGGGATTTTTGCTTTGAAAAAATTGTGAGGAAGATCAGTGTTTACAGAAAGTGGGTTAATTTCCATTCAGAAGCCTTCATGAAGTATTGCTTGTGGTTTCTTCTCTTTTCTTTCAGTGCTGGCTCTCTCTAAGTAGCAATATGTTACTTCTCGGTACCATGACAAAGTCCACATGCAAATACTTCTATGTACAGTTTTACCCCATCACCAGGAGCATATTGATTAGGGAATTCAGGGGAAAATAACTTTCTAAATCCCTCATGTCTCCAATTTTATCCCTATACTCATTATTTTGTGAGAATCCAAGGGTAGCCAATGGTGGTAGTTCTTCTCTAATCTCTTAGTCTTCCTGCTAGGTTGGAGGTAGGCATCCTTTCATACTTTAATAATTTTATTCTAGAATGCTGCTGGACTAGTCAAATCTCCAGGCTTACAGGTACTCTTCTAAATGAAAAGATACTAGAAGGCTCAATACTGGGGACTTTATCACATGGAACTGCTACTTCATGACAGTCAACTGATCATAGATAGCAGATACATACTAGTATCAGCACCTTCTTTATCATGCTGCTCTTCATTCATACAATTGCACTACTTCACTGATCTGCAGTCTCACAATTTTACTTCCATATATTTTGATAATCTTATCTTCCAGCACTTATATATATATATATATATATATATATATATATATATATAGAGAGAGAGAGAGAGAGAGAGAGAGAGAGAGAGAGAGAGAGAGAGAGATGTTGTGGTTCCAATGGTCAACAAAAAAGGCAAATATAACAGTGAAATCTGTATACCTTTATAAAACGGAATGTTTGTATGTGTGTATGTGTGTGTGTATGTGTGTATGTGTGTATGCGGAGGGCGGAAGGGCCATATGTGGCAGCTATTTGCATAAAGTCCTTTGATTGGACAGCCTCGCCACTCCAAAATTCTAAGGCACCAGACAGAGGGCATTGATAGCCACTGATTAGCCAGCAACCCAGAATCCAGGCATCTACATTCAAACAACAGGATTTCTTCCCACTGAGGGGAAAAAAGCCAGCAACCCAGAATCCAGGCCTCTACATTCAAACAACAGGATTTCTTCCCACTGAGGGGAAAAAAGCCAGCAACTCAGAATCCAGGCCTCTACATTCAAACAACAGGATTTCTTCCCACTGAGGGGGAAAAAGCCAGCAACCCAGAAACCAGGCCTCTACATTCAAACAACAGGATTTCTTCCCACTGAGGGGAAAAAGCCAGCAACCCAGAATCCAGGCCTCTACATTCAAACAACAGGATTTCTTCCCACTGAGGGGAAAAAGCCAGCAACCCAGAATCCAGGCCTCTACATTCAAACAACAGGATTTCTTCCCACTGAGGGGAAAAAGCCAGCAACCCAGAATCCAGGCCTCTACATTCAAACAACAGGATTTCTTCCCTCTGAGGGAAAAAAGCCAGCAACCCAGAATCCAGGCCTCTACATTCAAACAACAGGATTTCTTCCCACTGAGGGGAAAAAGCCAGCAACCCAGAATCCAGGCCTCTACATTCAAACAACAGGATTTCTTCCCACTGAGGGAAAAAAAGCCAGCAACCCAGAATCCAGAATCCAGCCTCTACATTCAAACAACAGGATTTCTTCCCACTGAGGGAAAAAGCCAGCAACCCAGAATCCAGGCCTCTACATTCAAACAACAGGATTTCTTCCCACTGAGGGGAAAAAAGCCAGCAACCCAGAATCCAGGCCTCTACATTCAAACAACAGGATTTCTTCCCAGGATTTCTTCCCACTGAGGGGAAAAAAGCCAGAACCCAGAATCCAGGCCTCTACATTCAAACAACAGGATTTCTTCCCACTGAGGGGAAAAAGCCAGCAACCCAGAATCCAGGCCTCTACATTCAAACAACAGGATTTCTTCCCACTGAGGGGAAAAAGCCAGCAACCCAGAATCCAGGCCTCTACATTCAAACAACAGGATTTCTTCCCACTGAGGGGAAAAAGCCAGCAACCCAGAATCCAGGCCTCTACATTCAAACAACAGGATTTCTTCCCACTGAGGGGAAAAAGCCAGCAACCCAGAATCCAGGCCTCTACATTCAAACAACAGGATTTCTTCCCACTGAGGGGAAAAAGCCAGCAACCCAGAATCCAGGCCTCTACATTCAAACAACAGGATTTCTTCCCACTGAGGGGAAAAAGCCAGCAACCCAGAATCCAGGCCTCTACATACAAACAACAGGATTTCTTCCCACTGAGGGGAAAAAGCCAGCAACCCAGAATCCAGGCCTCTACATTCAAACAACAGGATTTCTTCCCACTGAGGGGAAAAAAAGCCAGCAACCCAGAATCCAGGCCTCTACATTCAAACAACAGGATTTCTTCCCACTGAGGGGAAAAAGCCAGCAACCCAGAATCCAGGCCTCTACATTCAAACAACAGGATTTCTTCCCACTGAGGGGAAAAAGCCAGCAACCCAGAATCCAGGCCTCTACATTCAAACAACAGGATTTCTTCCCACTGAGGGGAAAAAGCCAGCAACCCAGAATCCAGGCCTCTACATTCAAACAACAGGATTTCTTCCCACTGAGGGGAAAAAGCCAGCAACCCAGAATCCAGGCCTCTACATTCAAACAACAGGATTTCTTCCCACTGAGGGGAAAAAAGCCAGCAACCCAGAATCCAGGCCTCTACATTCAAACAACAGGATTTCTTCCCACTGAGGGGGAAAAAGCCAGCAACCCAGAATCCAGGCCTCTACATTCAAACAACAGGATTTCTTCCCACTGAGGGGAAAAAGCCAGCAACCCAGAATCCAGGCCTCTACATTCACACATCAGGATTTCTTCCCACTGAGGGGAAAAAGGCAGCAACCCAGAATCCAGGCCTCTACATTCAAACAACAGGATTTCTTCCCACTGAGGGGAAAAAAGCCAGCAACCCAGAATCCAGGCCTCTACATTCAAACAACAGGATTTCTTCCCACTGAGGGAAAAAAGCCAGCAACCCAGAATTCAGGCCTCTACATTCAAACAACAGGATTTCTTCCCACTGAGGGGAAAAAAAAAGCCAGCAACCCAGAATCCAGGCCTCTACATTCAAACAACAGGATTTCTTCCCACTGAGGGGAAAAAGCCAGCAACCCAGAATCCAGGCCTCTACATTCAAACAACAGGATTTCTTCCCACTGAGGGGAAAAAGCCAGCAACCCAGAATCCAGGCCTCTACATTCAAACAACAGGATTTCTTCCCACTGAGGGGAAAATGCACAATCAACATTCCTCCCCACTTGGCTCTGTGAAAACAAAATGGATTCCTGTATTCTCCTCCCTCAGCTTTTAGAAAACGGCTGCCTGCCATGCACCCTTTAAAGTTACCAATAGCAGGCCATAACATTACAGGCCCCAAAATAGAGTTTAGGGCAGGATGGCCGATTTAATGATGGGATTTGCATCCCAATTCACTTCCCAGAAAACATTGTAGCCCCTACAAAATCCCCTTCTCCCAGATAGGCCCAAAAGAGGCATCCATCTTCCCTCTTCAAGACAGTGTCAGAGAAAGGCAGCTTCTGACAGGATCTTTAGAACAGGCACTGTCACTCTACAAGGTAAGGCCCTATTTCACTCAAAAGACACAAGAGAAAACAATAAATACCTTTCTCTAATGCCTTTTAATGCTTATATAAATAATTCTGGCCCAAATCCCCTCACCCAGCCTCATTGACCTTACTGCTAATTCCATGCAGGCCTTTTCCATTTTTTTACTCTTTTCTTTTTACACCTGTACTTTCACAGGCCAGGGCGGATATGTGGCAGCCACTTTCACAGGCCAGGGCGGATATGTGGCAGCCACTTTCACAGGCCAGGGCGGATATGTGGCAGCCACTATCACAGGCCACAGTGACCAGCGCGGGTGATGGACCTGCACCAAACTTGGTACACATAACCCCCTATGACATGACCCACGTATTATGGGATTTGTAGTACTTTCCAAGACTTTGGTTCCCACAGACCACTGAGGCCACCAAAAAGGACCAATACAGACCACACTCAGCACACACAGCCCCCATGACCCACTCTACGTCCTGGTGCAGTTCGGAGGAGGATGGGCCATGGATGATGGGACTTGAAGTGCCTCTACTCACTTCCAAAGTCCGCTGCAACCCTCATCCAATCACTGATCGAGACCAAACTTGCCATACATAACCCCCATGACTGCCTTCACGTCCTGGTGAGGTTTGGGGAGGACTGACAATGGATGATGGGATTTGTAGTACTTTTTTACACCCCTCTGTTCCCACAGACCACTGTGGCCCCCAACAAACACCGGAAAGTCCACACTTGGCACACAGAGCCCCAGTGACCCACTCTACATCCTACTGAAGTTTGGAGGGGACAGAACATGGATGATGGGACTTGCAGTACCTTCCCTCACTTCCCAATCCTGCTACAAACCTAATCCAATGACTGATCAACACCAAATCTGGCACACAGAGCCCTCATGACCCACTCTACAGCCTGGTGCAGTTTACTGTGAGACGGACCACGGATGATGGGACTTGAAGTACCTTCACTCACTTCCGAAAAACAATGCATCCCTCATCCATTCACCAATACAGACCAAACTTAGCACACAGAGCCCCCATGACCCAATCTACATCCTACTACACTTTGGGGGGGGGGGACGGGACACACAGAGATGATGGGACTTGCACTACCTTCAGTAATTTCATGATACCACTGCAACTCCCAATAATGATGGATCAAGACTAAACTTGGCACACAGAGCCCCCATGACCCACTGTACATCCTGCTGCACTTCTCAAATGACCCGGGCAAGGCCGGGTCCCCAAGCTAGTATTAAATAAATATGAAACAGACAACTCTTAAAGGGAGGGGAAGAGGAAGGGAAGTAGAATTTTGCCCCTGACTCCACTTTACTGCCAGCATGCTCACACAGAAGCAGAACAGAGCCAACACAAGGCTAACGGTGGAAATATTGCAGGATTGCAAGCTCTGCATGGATTTCTTCTAGGCATGGTTAGGTACCGTCAGAATCTTCATAATTCGGAATAAAGTTAAAAAAATACCGTTTTGAAGTGGTTTTGAACTTTTATAGGAAACCGGAAGTCCCTTTGCCTTTCCGAAGCTAGTCACACAATTTTTCTTCTGACTCAAGAAGTTAGTCGGAAATGAGTCAGCATTTGTAGGCAGCAAATGCTGAGTGGGAAGGGAGAAGTTTTGAGGAGGGGCGGGGTTTTGGCATGGCAGCCATTTCGCTGTATAAAGAGCAGCACGTGGATCATAGGCTCATTGTGAGCCTGGGAAGGCAATGGGAGAGAGAAAGGGAAGGGAGGTTGTGAAGGGAGGTTGGAAGAGCAGGGCAAGTGGAGAAGGGCTGGGAACAGGGCTGTTGCCTGCCTGGGCTTCCTTGCAGCCACTTGTGTGTGTTTGCTGTTCGGGTTTAGGATGGGTGGGCGACATGTGGCTGGGTATAATATTGGGGTGTGACGGTGCAGTTTGTTCCCTCAGTTTGCCTTGCGTTGCCAAAAAGTCAAAATATTATCCTTCAACTTCAAAAAGCCAAAACGGCTGTGTGCTTACTTGCTTTGTGTTGCTATTGAGGAGACACTACAAATCCCATATAGTCAACATATTATCTTTCCAAAAGGGGTGAAATCCACTTCAAAAAGCCAAAACGGTCTGTGTGCTTACTTGTTTTGTGTTGCTACTGAGGAGATGCTGTGGCAAGTTTTGTCAGGATTGGTCTAAAAGTGAGGGAGAGAGAATCCCCTGAAGTTTGCCCAGTGCCATTTGCTGTTTTTTGCATATTGCGCAATTGCGACCGCCATTAACAAAGTGATTCGGAAATTTTGGAAAGTTCCGAACTTTTATTAGGAAAAATTCAGAATTCAATTCCGAATCAAACCACCAGTGCCCCCTACATCCGAAGCGAGTTTTGAACCATTTTGGGGGGGATCAAACAAGCCTAATTTTTTCATCAATAATGGAGGGCAGGTCTATCATGGGGACAAGGAAGACTGTCAACGGGATACATATGGTATAGTGCAGTAGTGACATCACCAAAAGTGACAGTCCATGTTCAATAATACCATTTTGTCTGCCTTCAATGTCTTCTCATTTTGCATGAGCTACCTGCCAGGGCACAAGTAGAGCATTGCACAGTGCTTAGCAGTGCAAGAAAAATAGAACAATCAGACACCCTGAGGTTTCTGTAATCGTGCAGAATTATTGTTGTCTTCCTCTAATTTCACAAGGAGAATCTCTGGACTAACCTCATTCTCTTGTAATGGTTAACGCCTGCTAGGTTTACCAGACTGAGGGAGCCGAACCTTTCTTTGGCGAAGGTATTGTCAATTTGCATTCCCTATCAACAGTAATTATTACTTTATCTGGAACAAAGTTTATACATTCACCAAATATGGGACACTTCTGAACTTACCTCCCATGGTTATTAATTCTCAATAAATTCTCTATTTCCAAGAGTAATATTGGCATTTTCCCATTGTGTGACTTGCCCCCACCACAGGAGCCTCTATGCGTCCCCTCCCATGTGGATCAGGGGGCATATACTCTTACATTATGGGAGCAAATCATGTGATGAGTGCTTGCAAATCTTACTCACCATGAAGAGAACACTTTTGACTCAGTCCCCATGGAAACTGTAATGCCAGATATGGTGCTCAAACTATCTTTCTCATAGCTGTTATGCCAGGGATTTCACCTACTGCTTTTCCACTTCCACACAACTTCCAATCTCTCAGTTTCAACCTTGAATATAATTATGATAATGTTATCCATCATAGAGAAACTTGCTTGGAACAGTCAAAAGTGATGGACTCAATTCCTGCAGCAGCCCGGCCATTTAATTCTGAATGCTGAACATGTATTTGTTTGTTTGTTTGTTTATTTATTTATTTATAGTATTATATCCTACTCTTCAGCTACAGAGCGGCTTACAAAATGTTAAATTGTCTTCAGGCTTATAAAATATTCTTTTAAGAGAATGTGGAAATTGAAGTTCTAAAGACTGAAAAAGAGACACAGCTTTACTCTTGCAATCATTACATCCCTCATGCTACTTAAGACTCCGAAAGCATTGTGAGCAATAGGCTCCATGCATGCAAGCATGGTCAATGAGTAAGAAGGTTAAATAGAGAGAAACAATTCAAG
This sequence comes from Anolis apletophallus, assembly GCA_030556195.1. Classification (NCBI taxonomy): domain Eukaryota; kingdom Metazoa; phylum Chordata; class Lepidosauria; order Squamata; family Anolidae; genus Anolis; species Anolis apletophallus. Next base: position 126,722,108 of record JARBWK010000001.1, on the reverse strand, counting down.
GCATCACACAACTGCATGAAGAAGAATATAATCTAAGTGAGTATTTGTCAGGTCAATGATTTTAGAACCAGCTGGGAGACACTTGACATCAGTTGTTATCTAAATAGTTTTTGTCAGTGAGCACAGAAAGGTGGAGATTTGTTGGAAGCTGGTAAAGCTCTGTGTATTGTAAGATGGCTAGTAACTGTTGTAGCTGGTCGGACAGAAGTCTTGTAGAGTTCCAATATCCTGTTTCATTTTGGAATAACTGATGTTGAACTAACAGTTGTCGTGTGAGCACCATATTTTCCTGTGTATAATACTACTTTTTAACCCAAGAAAACCTTCTGAAAATTCAGGTGTCGTCTTATACATGGGAGTCATCTTATATGCAGGAGTTGTCTTATAGAGCGGGTGCTGAAATGTAGCAACCCAGTTCTCTTTCGTGCCTGGAGGGCAGGGGGCAGCACCGGGGGTCCCACTGGCATTGGAGCCAGCTGATTCTGAGGAGGATTTGGAGGGGCTGGAAGAAGGGGATTTTGAGGTAGCTGGGCCTTCTTCCCCCACAGAAAGCCTGGCCTGGGATGACGGCTGGCCTGATCCTTACGAGATGCAGGAAGGCCAGACGGAATTCGAAAGCAGTGATAGTGAAGATTATGAATGGCCGGGGGGGGGGGGGGCGAGGTTCACAAGAAAGAATGTGGGAAACAACTGAGGGAGAGGCCCGGGAGGCAGATGGGGAGTTCGACTCTCATGAAGGTAGGGAACCAGGTGCTGGGAGGCAAGGTCGAACCTTTGATAGGAGACGGAGCATTGAGGCTAGCAGGAGGGGTTGGTTCCACAGCCTAGACCGGCCGAGGTCCCGCAGCACAGATTGGAGGAGGAGAAGCCTAGAGCGTCGGGGGCCTCGCCAAGGGGATTAAGTATAGGATCCGTGGGACTAATAAAGGGAAATATTTCTTCACCCAGAGGGTCATTGGGTTATGGAACTCACTTCCAGAGGAGGTTGTGACAGCGGTCAGCCTGGACAGCTTCAAGGCAGGATTAGACAGATTCATGGATACCAAGGGAATCAGTAGCTACTGAAATGGACATCCAAGTACCACCTCTGTGTTGATGGAGGCAGGCAGGATTTCCCCGGGTACTGGTTGTGGGGGGTCGGGAGCAGGTGAGGGTTTTGCCCTCCTTTCTGCTAGAGATCCCCGTGTACAACTAGTGGGCCACTGTGTGACACAGAATGCTGGACTAGATGGGCTGAGGCCCGATTCAGCATGGCTCTTCTTATGTTCTTATGTTCTTATCCTCAGTACCTCGGCCACGTCTATCCTATGCAGACGTGTAGCGAGCCAAGACCACGTAGCTAAGTTTTGGGCTAGTGGCCTGCCAAGGAGTGCCTTGGATCTTGGATCTTTGCCTTGTTCCTGAATCCGCTTGAGTTGAGCGGAGCTTTGCCAAGTCTTTGGAAACGTTCCTGCCAAGATTGCTTTTGGACATTACCTTTTACCTATTGGATTTGTTTTGATCTTTTTATGGACAATTACCTTTTCAACTGTTTCTTATTCTTCAATAAAGTAGTTAGCTGATTACCGTCTCTGTGTGTGTGATTAAGGGGCCGGCCAAAGTCTTGCATCGTGACATGAAACTTCCAATCTGGATTGGAGAATCTGTGGTTGCCGCATATGGTGGGGCAGCTCAAAAATGGCAGTGGCCGCGTCCCTGCCATATGTAGTGACTGTATGAAAGTATTAAGGGCAACGCTGTACAAGTACAGTAGAAGAACATGCATTCATCAGGATTCGTGGACTTAATGTGGTCCCGATAGTGACCGGTGAGGGATGCCTCACCAGAAAGGTGTAAGTGAAGGGTGGAGCAAGCTGCAGGCGTCCGAGGTGCCTGGGGTGTGGAAAAAAGAGATATAGTGGCTCTGGGCCCAGAAAAACACACCTCTTTTACCTGTCTGGCCAGCCCTTGTATCCTATTACCATACCTCCTCCTCTGCCTCTCAGATCTCGCTCCTGAGGACTGCAGTGAAGTGGTGCAGGTGCGCATGCATGAGATCTGAGAGGCAGAGAAGGAGGTACAGTAATAGGAAAATTACCATATTGAAATCAAATCTGATGCTTTAAAATTTTTTATTTGGTGTGCATTAGAAGAGGGGTAGTCTTATACAGCGAGTATATTCCAAACTCTATATTTTAACTGGAAAAGTTGGGGGTCGTCTTATACGCCCAGTCGTCTTATACGCTGGAAAATACGGGTACCAAATTTGAAGACTACACTTCTAAGTGAAATTAGTCTATTACTAGTTACTCAATGGAACTGCCTTAGAGAAAGGGAAGACATGTGTACAAAATGTCATGACACTAACAGATTCATGTCATTTTGTTGATTCTCCTTTTTAAAAACCTCTTTAGCCTGCATGGAGGCCCCAGTCTTCTTCATGCAATCTGTAATCTCCTACCCAAGTCATTCTACCTCCAAAACCCACAATTTTCTTGGCAAGTTGCCCCCCTTTGTGTTTTGAATTCTTTTCTGATGCTTGTGCTCTCCTAGTCATTTCATTAACTTCTCTTTCCCCGCCAAGTATTTTCTCGTTACAGAATCTCTTAGCCCCTGAGAATGGCAATCAAAGCCTCTATTAATGAGAACTAAAGTGTTCAATTCTGATAGTTTCCCCTCCCTCTTTGCTCTTTCTCTTTTTCCCATCACTGATCTGTCCAATCCCATGGTAGCCTTGTTGGCTGGCTGGAGTCCACCAAGCCTCTGGCACAGCATCTGAAGTGCAAAACGCAAGCAATGGCTAGGGAGAAGAGCAGAAGGAGGTAGACGGAACAAGGGCTTAGCTGAACTAGGCAAATATCAGCCTATCCCATGTGAGCATGCAGCAGATGGGCTCTCCATGTCAGAGATAAAAGACCAGAACAGTTTCACTCATCTGCATGTAGATAATATAATTTTCAAGTCTGGGCTTGGATAAAAAATTGAATGTATGTTCTTTTGGACATTACCTCAGACACTGCGCATTTTAATAGAAAAGCTGTTGGCTGTCATGTTAGTCTCATGCCTGGATTAATGGCACAACAAATAAAACAGTACGAATAACATATTACAAGGTCAGATCAGCGGTTCATCCAGAAACCTGATCTTGACAAGACACAATAGCAGATGTTTTTGAGGGTGCAAAGAGTATATTTTGTCTCTGTCAATTTCCTATTCCCCTTATGTATGTGTCTTCAGGTCACTTGTTGACTTCCCTAACCCCATGGATTTTATTGGGTTTCTTAAACAAAAAATACTAAAGCGATGGTTTTGATCGTTCCCTTCTTTGAAATATAATCAAACATCAACTGGAATTCATCTAAGAAACAGGGCAGTCATAAAAAAAGATTGCAGTCCTTCTGACACTATGGAAGCATGCTTATTGACACCTGCCCCCAACCCCCACATGAAAATGCTGTTGCCCAGTGTCAGGTCAATTAATGGGAAAACATCTTTGATCCAGTATTTGATTCTGGTGACCCCATCAGATGGGGTGAAATCAGTGTCCAAGGATGCTTCCACTCCACTTGGGGGATGAAGGTCAATGTGAGGGCAACACTTTCTCCTTGTGATAGGGAAAGCATCATGAGAGGAAGCTGTGAGGGGGGTGACAGATTCACCCCACTGTTCCCTATTTGCTCACCAGAAACTAGGCAAAGTGTCCCGCTTCACCTGGCCTTTCTGATAAACTCATGGGTGAGCATTCTAACCTGACTTAAATGAATAAAGCTGGAGGAGTAAAGCTCTCCAACTCTATTCATGGCCTGGATATGGCAGTGGGGGAGGCACAGTTGTATGGTCTATCAATATATTCTGTTACATTCAGCAGGTGCCCTGTTCCACAGCCTCCTGGCTTTGGGTGTGGTATTTTGAAGCTACATGACCAGAATATAGCAGTGATTCTGTTGTGTGTCACCCACTTCATTGCTCAACACCTTTTCCTAAGCTAGCTGAATTGATTTTGACAGTAGTGTTGGTGTAGTGCTTGCTGGGACTTCAACAACTATGTTGAGACTACTATGTCAGGAACAGCTCAAGACTTTATGTCCACTATGGCAACCATGGATCTAACCCAAGCAGTATTTGGTATCACCCATATTGCAGGACACATTCTGGACCTATTTTTCATTTTGAACTGAGATGGCAATGATCTGTATGTGGACCTACTTTCTGCAGTATCATGGACAGATCACTATCACTGAGACTTGGAGCTTCTGCAGCAATGGAGTGAGTGACAGTTCAAATGGACTCCCCCCTTCAGTTCCATACCTGTTACAATAACCTGTGTTTTTAAATGTGATTGCGCTTGTGCCCCATTTTGTGCTGGTCAGTGACCGTAATAAAGTTTTGTACTTGTAAAAAATGGTCTCCTCAGGAGGTCTTGATGTTTTGGAAGGTGATCTTGTCAAAGTGTGGGTGTCCTCTGGAATAGAGACAGGGCAGTGAAGTGTCCCCTCCCATGAAGTGGAGCCAAATGGATCCTTTTGTTCTCTAGGGAGCCAGCAGTTAAGAGATTAGAGCAATGATGGGGGAAAACTCAGAACTAAACTGACTAGATATGGATTAGAGCCAATTGGAAAGCATATTTTGTGGCAATAATAACAGCAAAGAAATCATTCTTTTCCTCCACCATTACATCAGTGCAGTGTTGTCCAAAAGAACTGCCTTGACTGACCAGGGGACTTTTATGCTCTACCTCAAAGGAGGTTCTTCCAGAATTTGAAGAACTCGACATTTAAATAACTCAGATTTGCTCTGGCATGCATGCTGTAGCTGATACAGTAGATGTGACATTGGCATCTACCTGTCTTTTTTGTTGAATACTTCTCAGTTTTTGTAGCATGAGGAAGTGGGCAGGATCCTTAGAGAAATGGGAGCCACCAAATGTATGCTGGGTCCTTGCTCTCCATTGTTTTTTAAGCAGCTGTAGATAGCCAAGCAGATGAGCAAATTAGTGAATGCCTCACTGAAACAAGGAAACTCGTTAGTTCTTTTGTGGAAAATAAAAACCTTTGTGAAGCCCATCTTCTTAGGCATCTCCAGTATCTTCTTTTTGGGCAAGGTTCATGAACCTGTTGTGAACTTACAACAGCAGTTCCTATATGAAACAGGATTACTTGGATCCACTTAAATCTGGCTTCAGCCTGGCTATGACACAGATACAGCCTTGGCCACTTTGGTGGATGACCTCTTCAGGAAACTGGGCAGGAGGAATGTATCCCTGTTGTTACTGAGTGTGAAACTCAGAAATTGAAGGACAGATTGGGCTGAAGGACAGATTGGAAGATAGAAGAGCCATGACGTGTGACTGCCCAGAATTTTATCAAGGTAGGGCCAGAAAGGGCAGGCGGATACTCCATAACGGTTAAGTCTGGCCTTATAGTTTGCATTGGTATTGCTTCCACCTAAAAATTATATTGTCCAAACTGCCACTGAATGCCCATTTGTAAGGGAGGTCTGTGGAAGTTGCACATTAAGACAATAAGACAATGCATTTAAATATTGGATGGATCTCCCCACAATAGATGTCAGTTTACATAGTGCAATGTCTCATTTAATTTGCCCTTTTCTTGCCCACTTTCCACATTCAGTCATATTTTAGTTTCCTTTAGACTTATCTGTCTGGAATAATGTTGTATAATCTGAGCATCATTCCATCGTGCCTTGGATTTGCTTTCATTACATCCTTGAATAATTTAATCATTACTTCCAGAGGAAACTGCTGCTGAAGATTTCCACAAGGCCAAATTAAGGTAGTTGGGGCCTGGAGCAGTTTCAAAAAAGGCACTCCCCAATGTACATCTGTGAACTATTCTAGGATTTCTGGCACAAAAAATTAAATAAACTGAATGAAGAAACAATTAAAAGATAGACTAAAATAGAAAATAGCACAGAGATCCTAGTATCCTACAGCTTCAGTGAGACTAAGAATCTCATGCATTTTTAGTCAGTTTATTTATTATTTATTTATCTGAAGAATTTCTGCATTGTCTCACAGCCCACAAGCACTCCTGAGGCAATGAACAAATAAAAACCAATGAAAACAATGCAGAGATAAAAAAAAAACATTTTAAAATACTTAAGATACTAATGTTACTTAAAAACTCATAAAAGCAGTCTAAAAAGAATTCTAGAATCCAGTTTTAAAGTAGTTGAAACAACAATTTCAAACACTGAATGCCTTGCAGAACAGCACTATTTGAGTTAATTAAATAAAATAAGAAGCTTAAATAAAGTGAGGCAAGCCTAAATTTCTTGGGTAAGGAGTTCTACAGTTGAGATATTATAATTTTATTTATTTATTTACAGTACTTATATTCTGCCCTTCTCACCCCGCAGGGGACTCAGGGCGGATTACAATGTACATATACATGGCAAACATTCAATGCCATAGACACACAACATATATAGACAGACACTCTAACACGGAGAACCTATTATGTGTACTACTGGCCTGTTGTGAAAAAAACCGGAACCTTCTCTGAAGATACCCAGTTATTCAAGTAACATAGGCCCCATCTACACTACCATATAATCCAGATTATTAAATCAGATAATTCACATGATCTGCTTTGAACTGGATTATATGAGTCTAGACTGCCAAGTAGATAATCTGGATTTTAAATGGCAGTGTAGAAGGGGACATACACAGTGTTGGTACCAATGAAAAAAACCAGAGTCCATTGCAACCCATTGTGAAAGGAGATGCAGAGAACATAGCTGCAAAACTGGCTGGGTTAAATGGGGTGATTATGTTGATGATGGTTTGAATCCAATTGCATCAGAATGATCTATTAGTTTTACCTCAGTCAGTGGGATTTACTTGTGTTGACTTACCTCTTGGCAACTGAATCAATGTGTCTGTTCTAATCATATTGATGATTATGATTGCTATGGTATTCATAAACCACTGAAAAGCAGGTTTTGCAACCCACCAAGTTTAGAGAGAAATTAAAATCCAGTATATGCTTTGTGTTCAACAAATCACCTTTTTTATGTCTACTCACAAGATAAGATATGTACCACAATCCTCCCCCCCCCCCAGAATTATGATCTAGATTATTTAAGGGAAAGCATAAGCAGGGCAACACATCCAGGGAACATTCACAAACCCCTGTGGCATGTAATAATAATGATAATAACCTAAAACACTAAACAAAACTATTTGCTTCACCATGCCCATATAGAGATTATTGCAAAAATTCCCCTAGCTGCTCCTGGATTTTTCCTGGATGGTGACCTTGCAATGCCAGACTGCCTTCTCCCAATAGATTTTATGCCAATGATCAATACACTTGGAATTGTATGGTTATTGCTAGAGAATTTCCCAATACAATGGTTTGCTTACAGACAAATTACAGAATGGCTTAAAATTGATAAAAATCTATTTATATTTGTAACGAATAAGCCTCAAATTAAAACTGTTCTAGATTCTGAAGATGATCATTTGATTGCCAAACTGTATGAAATATTAAAATATGAAATGGAAGAGGAACAGGTGAACGTTTGTATGGTTAAGTGGGTGCTAAATGTTGGTAAGCAAATACAGTTTGAAATTTTCATTGAGTAATGACTTGAAAGCAAACTTTTATAAGATGATATCTGACACCAGAAAGGCTTTCGAAGATATATAAAATGGCTCTAGTGATTGTTGGAAATGTGGGGAAAACATTGGTATATTTTATCAAATATAGTGGTCATGTGAAAAGGTACAGAAATACTGAGTACAAATACATCTGGTTCCATAAGAAATTGTTAAATTTGAGATGAAACCTGAACTCTAATTGCTAAGAATGTTAGATGATCAACTTGGGAGAAAATGTGGCAGACAAATGTTGTATATGACCACAGTAATGAGAATCATTTATGCTCAAAGATGGAAAGAGTCAACCACCCCGACACAAGAAGATTGGCTTACGAAGATGTGTGAACTAGCAGAAATGGACAAACTCACAATATTGATTAAGGAGAAATCTCTAATTCAGTGGTTCTCAGCCTGTTGGTCCCCAGATGTTTTGGCCTTCAACTCCCAGAAATCCTGATAGCTGGTAAACTAGCTAGGATTTCTTGGAGTTGTAAGGCAAAACACCTTGGGACCCACAGGTTGAGAACCACTGCAAAGACTGCAACATATTTATTATGTTTTTCAGCAAAGATGGGATCAAACCTTCACTATTTTTTATTAGAAGAGTGTTATCCTATGAAAAACACAGCCTTTATTTAAATGGTGGTGGTGGTGATGGTCTGGAGAGGTCAAGGGGCCACACTTTGCCCCCTTTGCCTGAGAAATAAACGTAAAACCTCCCCAGCATTGTAGCCACAACTAGTATGCAAGAAGACTAGAGCAAGATAGTAATAAATGGGCCAAAATGGACACTGTGTCCAACTTGGTCCATTTATTACTATCTTGCTCTAGTCTGGTTCCTCCAGCTGGCCTCTTTAAAGCACCAGGTGGCCAATCCCTGGCCAAAGGTGGCAGGAGAGCACACATAAGATTGCAATGCCCTCTTATGTGCCAAGGCTAATTTTCCCAGCAGTGACCAGGTTGCTGAGGCGGCCGTGGGGCTAGAGCCTATGGGGGTTTCCTGCTACTAGAGGCCTGTCAGTCCAGGGCAGGGTATATGCTCTGAGTTGGTGGCAGCCTCTTTGCTGGCACTCCTCTGCAGGTGGCTTTTGGGCAGGAGTCTTAAGACTTGGCACACACCAGTGGAGGAGACATGCCATAAAAGAGTACTCACATGTCATTGGATGAAGCAGACATTTTCCCCTCTGTCTCCTTCTGGAAGGACATCCACCTTCTTTTTCTTCTGTGTTTCCCCATAATCTGGTAGATGACAGCTCACATCTTGCTGCTGACTCTCTTCATCATACTTTCATTGAAGGAGTTGCTGATGCTGCTAGACCTGCTGGTCACGAAGCTGTAGCGGATGCGAATGGCATGACCATTTTTGGTTATGGAAAGGTTGTGCTTGAGAATATTGGCCAGCTGGGTTCAGAGGGCGAAGAAGGTGGGTTGCCTGGGGTCCTCTCCACTGTGGGGCTGCCGCTGCATAGCCATCAGCAGTGCATTGGGCATTAGGAAGCAGGAGTCTGTGGAGTTCACCCCTTTGGTCAGGTTGTTGATGTCCACCCATCTTCCCTTCTTGGTTACCTGGATGAAATTGCTCTCAAAGACCACTGATTTAGGGAAAAGGTTGTAAACTGGGGAGTAGATCAAGTGGCACTGCCATCATCTTATGGACAAAGGAAGTATTTATGGTTATTCTTCTTTTAATGGATGTGGAATCCCGAGGAAATGAAACCACAAGGCAGAAAATGTAAAGCTCCCAGATTAGGTATTCTAGATCTGTGTGTACTCAATGTTCCACTTCATCACATTCATTAAATAGCAACACTACTGAGCCACCCACTTAAGAAATAGCAACCTAGAGTGCTATACTCCTAGCAGGATGTTCTTCCTGCAAAGACAAAGTTTGAGCAGTTTAATAACTATTTCCCATATATTTATGATAGAACCAATTCAGAAATGACATTTATAACCCAGGAACAAAAAATCATAGTCCAGGAGAGGAGGTTTTCTTTTCACAAAGAAAACAGAGGAGGGACAGTGGGTGGGAACAACTTTCTACAATGTGACGGCAAATCAACTGAGAACTCCTAAATAAAATGGATAGTTTGCTAGTTTTTAATGGAGGTAGGAAAATCATACATTTAATTTCAAAATGGAGTATGCCTGAGCCATATGATGATCTACTCTTCCAAACACTTGACATGTTCAGTGAGATGAAGTCTCCAATTGATGGTTGTATTAGTGTGCTTTTAATATTAGGAAAATGTATTTCTGCTTTCTTCCTCCTTTGTGGGTTTGTATTCTTGTTTTGTCTGTCTTTGCGGATTTTGTGTTAGTTTTTTCTGAATTAAAATGACCCAAACAAGTTTTTTTTAAAAGTATACATAGGTTGGGGTGAGGTCAAGTCTCTTCAAGCAGAAACGTCTTCATCCTAACTCATCCATTTTCCAGACAGAAATCCATTCACTTAGGACAGAAATTCTATCATACCACGCACAGATGCACATCATTGGTCATGCTAGCTAAAGCTGATAGAAACTACAATTTAAAATTTCTGGAGGGAACTACATTTAGGAAATGAAGTCGAGATCTTGTTTGTCCTGGCAAAAAGCTTGTACTTAACATATCAAATTGAATTTAGTTTCAGAAGCACATTAAATGATATCAGACAATTACAAAGAAGATATCCAATCCTCCTTTGTTTTCTTTCTGCTTACTCAATTAACCTCTTTCCTTCTGAAATGTCCATTCTTTGAAAGAAGCAAACCATTCCTCCACCTCCAGATTTCTTTGGGACAGTTTCAGAATTGCTTCGTGTTAATGTGCCATTATGTCGAATCCAATATGCCATTATATCGAATCAAATATTTGAGTGTTTCTCAAATTGTGCTCCTCCAGGTGTTTTGGACATCAGCTCCCAGAAATACTAACCAGCTTACCAGCTGTTAGGAATTGTGGGAGCTGAAGTCCAAAACATCTGGAGGAGCACAGTTTGAGAAACTCTGATCTACAGCCATATGCTTTGGGGGAGGTCAAATAATGGTGTCAAATAATAATTTGCCACAGTGTCCTTTTATGTTAAAAATGTTACATTAGACAATCTCCTTCCATGTCAAAGAATATGCAGGCATTGTCTTCTTGTCAAAATGGCAGGGTGATGACAAGGCAAAGAATAGTGTCTTACTGGGCTTCTTCCAGGCCTGATGGTCTTTGGGCGTTTTTCCAACTTACCCAGCTGTTCTATCATGTAAAGGGGAAAGTATTTCAGTCCTAAATGAGAGAGGAAGGGATCCTTTTATGAAAACATGCTGCAGATGTCTGGCCAGGATCCACCCTGAAGATTACAGTAGAAAAAGGATAGGGTGGGGGACCAATTCCACAGTAGGCGGCTCTGTTTCATATTCCTTTTCGGGTAACACATGGAGGCCATTCAGACCCTTGTCAAGTCTCCTGAAAAGGGGACAGGCCTGAATGACTGTAATATGAGCCATGAAACTGGATATTAAAGGCTTTATTACAGGGTGATGCCTTCTAATTGCAGCACTTCTTTCAGGGAGCAGAGGGATGATGAACGCTGGAGACAGCACCCAATTATTAGAACTCAGCTGGTGGAAAGAGAAGGAGGGCGGCACACTTTCCAGAACTTTATCTAACTAACATCATAAGCCTTGATTTTTTAAAGGAAAAAATGCCTCATTGAAGCCTGTTCCATATCATTTTAGTGTTGTTTTGATTACATTTTCATCCTCAAGAACAATGGGGATTTTTCATTCCAGCCATGTGTGCTATCATTAAACTATTTTGGGACTAGACATCTCCTCAGAGCAGCTGGGGAGCTTTTAAAGATTGTGGGAGAAGGTCAGAGAAATCACCTTCCCAGCTTGTTTCCTTTATCTCTTCTTTAAATCATTCCTAGATAGAATTTGAGAGGGAATCCATTTTACCAATTGTTTCATTTATTAAATGTTCTTTCCCTATTTTTACAAATAGTATATTTATTATCTGGAGAGAGATGCACATAAACACACCAATCCCATTTAATAGTGATGGCTAGCATGTATTTTAGAGCAAAGGTTCTGAACTTAATAATAATAACAACAACTACTACTACAACAACAACTTTATTTTATACCCCACCTCCATCTCTCCGAAGGGACTCGGGGCAGCTTACAAAGGGACAAGCTCAGAGAGTTCAGAGTTAAAACATAAAATGTTAAAATGTAATGCAATACAATAAAAACAAAACCAAATAGAAACGTATCACAATAAAACATAACATCATGAAAGCTAGGGATCTTTTAAATATATTTTGTTGTAGCAGGCCCCCAAAACACCTTTCAAGATTTAAAAGTATATAATGCACCAAATAATTAAAATTTCTCATCAAGAGTCTTCAAACTTGAAGCAAAGGGAGAAATAAGTAAATGCATACATCCTTGTTGGAACATTTGTATTAGAATTTATAATAATCGTCATCATCATCATCATCATCATCTTAATCTTCCCTATCATCAGCATACAACCACCACCTTAGAAGACTGTCATGGCCACATTATGGGAAAATCCAGTGTATTTCTGAATAAATGAAGCATGAGCAACTTGCAGCCCTTTCTGTGTTGTTGGACTGCAGTGTCTCTCCATCTTACCCAGAATAGCTAATGGTGATGGATGATGGCAGCTACACATCAACACATGAAAAGCCATGTTGCCCAGCCTTTTGGATAAGGAGCATTTCTTATCCAAAAATTCCAAAATCTGGGGCTCTGGACCAGAAGATGAGTATATGTATGAGAAAGCCCTTGCTGCTCCTCACCTTGCCTAACTTGCCAGCTAAATAAATTAGAAATAGAGGTTCTGAGAGTGATTTGGGCTAATCTTTTTGAAATCTTTTTCTAAAAGGAGTTAGAGATTTAAGTGTATGCACTTTTCCCAAAGCACTCCAACAGAAGATTACTGAAAGAGAGTCAGCATAAGAGATGAGTGAAGAGGAGGAGAGTGTGCATCACTCCTTGGCATGAAGAGGACACCTGAGACAATGGAGATGCTGGGACAGCAATTGCACTCACGATTGTGTTCAGGCAGCACACTACACAGTGTTCAATTGCTCAGTGGCTCTAAGGCATTGCTAAGCTGTGCATGGCAGAAACACTTGCAATGAAACCTTCAACCTGTGAAACATTCAAGTAGGGAAGGAAGGATGATGGGAATCTCAAATATATATATGAGTGAATGTGTGGGTGGAAGGAAAGGCTGTCAGGAAAAGGAGAAACAATAGAACGCACAATAGTGAAACATAGTAGATTATGTGGGTGGAGAGCTAAAAGAGGACAGAGGCCTCAAATGCAGCCTTCAATTGCTGTAGGGATGAGGGTTGTGTCTGAGCATTGAGGTCTGGAGATGATAGATAGATAGATAGATAGATAGATAGATAGATAGATAGATAGATAGATATCTTACCACCAGGATAACCAAACCAATTTAACCAAGAACATGAATTTAATTCAAGCAAACAAGCAATTATTCTTCAAAGCTTGTCTTCAACATTACTGAACATGTAATGTTGAAGACAGGCAGAAGTAAACTACTGCCTTTCTACACAGAGAGAAGCAGCTTGACACCTCTGCATATATTGGACTATGACTCCAATAATCATTACTGTAGGCAGGCATGTAGCCGGGGGGGGGGCTAAGGGGGCTTCAGCCCCCCCCTGAAATTCTCAAGGTGGTCCGCGAAAAGGCCTTATTGGTACATTATTTAAACTGTTATGTTTATTCATATCATGATCTGATCACCATGCTCATTATATCCCACATTAATGGGGTTATTGGGATAACAATACAAAAGGTTTGCTAGGGTAGACCCTCTTCCACCCAGTCTCAGCCCCCCCCCCGAAACAAACTCAGTCCCCCCCCCCCCGAAACAAAATCCTGGCTATGGCCCTGACTGTAGGGTGCACTGACAGGCTGATGGAAGTTATAGTAAAAAAAACACATTTGAATGGGTGCAGATTTCCAATCCCTGATTTCTTTTTTTGACAAGAGATGAAATGTTTGGGTCATGATACTACTGATCTTTGGTGACAATAATAAGCTTTGCTAAAGGCAATGAGGGTTACTCCTGAGTAGAAGGGGCATTGGAGTGTGTTGAGAAATACTTTAGAAGGGCTAGGAGCCTTCAAAACTCTTTCAAACACCAAGCTGTCACCTATTGTCTAGGAAACTTATCAACAGAATAGTTCAGAAGGAAGGTTAATCCAGGCTGCAAATGGCAAAACTGCAGGACAAATGAAATATTTCTCAGTGGTAGCTTAAAACATCGCAGACTTTTGAAACTTCTGATATTTTTCTTTTTTGTTCACACATGGCTGCTCAGAATGATAATAAAATAATATAAAATGGAATCTGTTCTTAGATGTCCAAGAGTTTGGCTGTCAGTCACCCGGAGTATTTTGAGAACAAAGAAATGGTCAAGGCTGCTGGTTCAATTAAAGGCTATTTAAAAACTGCAGTGGCAAAGGAGTGCCATTGGAAGGCAAAGACAAGGGTGACCTTATTACAAACATAGCAATTATAGTCAGATGTATCATAACAAAATATTGGATAAATGAGTAACAACTATTGGTGGATAAATAGTAAAAATGGTAGGGGAAGTTTTAATATTATCTGTGTCATTATATGAGTTGCATTAGGAGAAATACAGACTTAACAAAGCCTTCTTTGAACAAAATTGGACTTTGTTTATCACATTCTGAAGCAGCAGATAACTATAATGGAAAACTTCTGCCAGAGGAATTAGGAATGGACTGATCCTCCTTCCTAACAACCCTAAAGGCCTGTTCCTAATGGATGAGAAAAGCTCTGGGGCATGTTTTTGGCACCAAGGAGAGCTACAGCAAGGAAGGAAAGTCTTCTAGTGTTATTGTATTTCAGAGTCAATGTTGTTTACCCAAAATGCTTTGACTAAGAAGTGTTCCAGATTTCAGTTTTTTTACCAGATTTTGGAATGCTGGCATATACATAATGAGATCTCCTGGAGATTGGATCCAAGTCCAAAAAGAAATTCATTTCTGTTTCATATAAGCTGCATACAAAAAGTCTGAAGGTAATTTATTGAACAATATTTTAAATACTTTTGTGTATGAAACAAAATGTATGCACATTGAACCACCAAAAAGCAAGGATGTCACTATCTCATGTAGATTATTTTGGATTTTGGAGTTTTTCAGAGTTTGAAATTCCAAATAAAGGATGCTTGATCTGTATTAGCTCTATGACCTCTTTACATGGCCCTTCCAGGAGAAAAGGAAGGCACACGGGGTGGCTTGTGGTGTCCTGCGTGTCCTCCCTCCTCCTCTCATCACATAGAGGGGATGGGAGAGGGTGCTTTGGCACCCTTTCCCTCCCCTCATCAGATGACAGAAATGGCAGCAATGCAGGGCAACTTGCCTTGTCCCACTGCCCTTTCTGTCATCACATGGCAAAAAGGAGAAGAAAGTGTGAGCAGCTCCATTGGAGGTCTCCAAACTACACTTTCCTCCCCATACACTTTCAAAGGAATGTGAGTGGCACCTGCTGCCTGTCATGTGATGGCGCATGGAAGGCCCTATCCTTGCCATGATTAAAAGTGGCAAAATGGGGCAAAAATGCCCCATGTGTAGAGGTACTTGGACAATATGAATCATGATCTCAATAGTATGCTGTAACAAGGGGTTTTCTCCTTTGATTTAGGTGTTCTTAATTTATACAGTTTCTTTCTGGCATTCAATTACATTCCCAAAAGAAGCAGAGATGAAGCAGATTCTAGCAATGCAAGCAGAGAACAGCAGTTGGCATATTACACATCCTTTTCATAGTGCTTTTAACTTGGGCCATTTCACATTGATAGTGTGATGATTCCATTTTAACTGCCATGGTCCATCTTATGGAATCCTAGACTGGAGGTTTAGGGAGGGACATTTTGAATTCTTAGCCAGAAACCTCCTCTAGTGCCTCACCAAACTACCAACCCTAGGATGGGATCTTACAATGGCAGTTAAAGTGCATCCATACTCCTATAACAACTGCAGTCAATTCTAGCCCTTTGTGATTAGGTGGTTAGTGTAACTCAAATCCAGGACACTATGAATAAATGATTTTTCATAAAGGTCAACCAGGAAAAGTTGGATGTCTCTGCCTGCCAAGCCCCTAAATGCTAGGATAATTTTTCTTTTCCTCTCCTACAGCTATATGTGTGGCAGACCTATTAGAAAGAACCTTGAGCAGAAAACCAGCTCATTTTGGTACTATAGTGGCAAAAATCAAGGATCCAGAGCTTATGCAATACTTTGTATTGGCATTGGCTCAGTAATTGACAATTAAATTTAATTATACCTTTGAGAAATAATAGCGGAAGTTTTTTAATGGGCTTATGTAGGACTGCTCTGATTTTCATGCAGTGCAGTTTCTCCTAAATGAGATGGATAATGCAATGATGTTCACACCTTTATCAAGGCTATTAGCTGAACTCAGCAGTAGGACAAATAGTACTGCTGGGAATATTTCATAAGATGGAAATGTAGTTGCTTAAAATTGTTTGTTCTTGTACTTATTGTAAACTACAGAATGATGTCAGGAGGCTAGCAAGTTGTGCTGGATGGTATACAAATGTAGCTACGACCCTCTCTGATTTGGAAGACTTGATCCAAAGTAAAACTTGATTTTCACAACAGATGTATGTTACTACAGGCCAGCATCTACTAGGCTGATCTCAAGTGAAGCCTTTGTTTTCAAGAACTCTTTGCCCATCCTTTGTTTCTAAAGTATTTCTAGAAAATCAGAATGTCAATCTGTGCAATACTCATTTTGAAATGCGGAAAATTTATGAAGGCATTATCAGACCTAAAGTAGGCAATCACAATTAACCAGGTTGGGCTTCTGTGGTGTATATTAGGCATGAGAAAAAAGTTATGAAAATTAAATGATTCGGAAGAAATTCGTAAGAAATGCTACTTTTGAGTATTTCCGCATCTGGAACGCCAACCAGGAAGTGGACTTTCTTTATAGAACTCGGGGCCAGGATTTTCTTAAGTATCGTTATTAGGTCGTAAGGGGGCACCCTCCTTCTCTCTCACCACCCTCCCGCCTCCCTTGCCAATAAGTATTATGGCAAGGCAAGCCCTAAACTCGCTCCCTCTTTCGGCTGGAAGCCTCGAAAAATGTAAACAGAGGTTTACTCAGAAGTAAATCTGCAAAGGAAGTAAACAGAGAGGTTTACTCATGAGTAAATCCGCAAAGGAGGGCACTTTGGATGAAGTGCCCTCCTTTGTGGATTTACTTCTGAGTAAACCTCTCTGTTTACATTTTTCCAGGCTTCCCTGCCCCTCCTGCCTGCCAGGATCTAAAGCATCAAAGAGTATTGGGGTAGTTGCACACAACACATGAGAAACCAACCTAATGTATAATAGAATGAATGCTAACTTATAGAGTAAGTGCCTAATATTATAAGTAATCCAACTGGTCATATACCTACATTCCATGCACATGCAATAATACAGAAGTAATAACAATGGGTATAAGAAGAGGTAAAATTCAAACCGAAGTATTCTGACTGTGGTCCCTCCTCAAGCGGTGCAAACTGCAAACGGCTTGTAACGACTCTCCAACACTCGGTAAGGATCACGCGTAGATTGAAGCACGGTCCAACATGATTTTATTGTAGGTACGACACATGTGAAGCAAAAGCCCCGTCCCGCCACCCAAACACACCTTATATACCCTGAGCCCCTCCCTATTGCCCATGCAATGTCCAAGCAGGGTTGCACCATATCCGGGTGATTCAGCATATCCCATAGTCCAAAGGGATGTGACCTCATGGGCCCATGAGCCAGCATTATGAGTCCAATTGTCCAATGTCCAGGCTCGGAGGAGTTTACCTCACTTCCCTCCGGAGCCTCACACACATCTGGAAGTTACGTCACTCCCACTTGACTCAGCACAGTCTCTATGCAGCTGGAGCCAAGGTCACCAAATAACTGGGGCAAAGGTCGGTGCAATCTCATGGCAGGTTGGGAGCCTGAACTTCTCCTAAGCTCAGGTCTCCCAGTCCTGACATAACGGTCTCCTCCACCACGTCCTCCCCCCCAACACTTTTTTTTATCATCATTGTCCCCACTTGCTGCTTTAGCAGAGGCCACCTTCACTGGCTCCAGCACCTGCCTCTGCCGGCATTGGGACGCAAAATGACCGGGTTGAGAACAAATAAAACAAAGGCCCCGTCCCATCGTTGGCCTCCTCGTAACACTGGATCGGTTGTCACCACCACGTCTAGGCTCTCCTCCTCGGAATCGCCCTTCAACTGCACCACGACTGGATCCCCTGGACCTCGCAGGCTGGAAACGGCGCCGCTGCACCTGGGCAAGGATTCCTTCCACGCTGCCGGCCAACTGGATCCATCCATCGACATTGCCAGGATCATCTCGATGCAGACACCACTCGAGGATCTCCTTCCGCAGCCCGTCCTTAAACAACTCGAGTAGGGTAGCTGGGGACCATTCGGCAATTTTCCCAGCCAACCCCATAAACTCTTCCGCATACTCGGTGACGGACCGGGATCCCTGGGTCAGGCAGCGCAGCGCTTCCTTCGCTTAATCCTCTCCAACGGATCTCGAAACCTATTCCGAATCGCCTGCAAAAAATCTCTCACAGATCTCAAACATGGGTCCCGGCGGTCATGGCATTGGACATACCATTCAGCTGCCCTTCCTTTGAACACCGCTCCGATGGCCCGCACTCGGCTGCTGTCGCTGGGATAAAGGTGACCGTAGTCCTCCATATGGTCTTGCACCGCAGCGGCAAAAAAGGCTACTTTACAGGCTTCACCTTCAAACTCAACCCGTAATGGCTCTTTCTTCATACGGGCCCCAAACTCCTGGGACAACACTTCCCTCCCTTGAGGGACCTCGAGCCTGGTAACGCCTCTCCCCATGCCAGCCGGTTGCGCCGGGCGCCTCATCTGAGCCGAACTTCCTCCTGGATGGCCACCAACGGTCCTCACTCCCAAGGGAGATCTAGGACGCTCAACTGATACTCCACCATCCATCCATGAATAGTAAGTGAAGTCTCCTCCTCCCGGGGCACTCCAAATGGACTCTATCGGCTCTCTTCGGGACATGGCCCGAGACATCCTCCTCATGGTCTGCTCCATAGCCTCCAACTTACATTTCATCACTTCCAATTCGAAGGTGATGCAGGTTCCGTGGTTTCACTACCACACTCCATCAGGTTCATCCGAACTGGCCTGTCCTTCGGCACAGTCTCCTTGGGCCCACGCACCTCTGGATCCGCCTGAGCTGACCAGTCGCCGGAACAGCTTCCTCGATCCCTCTGGCCCTCCGGACCTCCATCTGAGCTGGCCTGTCCTTCGGCACAGTCTCCCTGGTCCCGCACACTTCTGGATCCCCTTGAACTGACCAGTCCTTCGGAACAGTTCCTCCGATCCTTCCAGCCCTCCAGACCTCCGCTTGTCTGGAGTCATATCGCTCTCTCCTTCGGCGGGCCACTTCCAAGCTCACCTGAGCTTCCCACAGTCGCTCCGCTTCTCCAAGCTCCTTCTCCTGGGCAACCGCACCTTCCATCATCTCACGGTACTCATCCGGGCACCCCTCTTGGTCGAGGGTGGTCCAATCCCACTCCATAGTACGCGGATTTCCTCAGGAGCCGAATCCCATCCATCAATATACTCTTCCTCTCTCCAAGCCAACCTCTCCATTGCTGGGATAGTTGAAAAGGGGCTTTTGCTTCTGTAACGACTCTCCAACACTCGGTAAGGATCACGTGTAGATTGAAGCACGGTCCAACACGATTTTATTGTAGGTACGACACATGTGAAGCAAAAGCCCCGTCCCGCCACCCAAACACACCTTATATACCCTGAGCCCCTCCCTATTGCCCATGCAATGTCCAAGCAGGGTTGCACCATATCCGGGTGATTCAGCATATCCCATAGTCCAAAGGGATGTGACCTCGTGGGCCCATGAGCCAGCATTATGAGTCCAATTGTCCAATGTCCAGGCTCGGAGGAGTTTACCTCACTTCCCTCCGGAGCCTCACACACATCTGGAAGTTACGTCACTCCCACTTGACTCAGCACAGTCTCTATGCAGCTGGAGCCAAGGTCACCAAATAACTGGGGCAAAGGTCGGTGCAATCTCATGGCAGGTTGGGAGCCTGAACTTCTCCTAAGCTCAGGTCTCCCAGTCCTGACACGGCTCTTCTCTATGAGCCCGGGAGGCAGCCTCTCCCGGGAAAAGCCAAAAGCCCGGGCACAGCGTTTGCTGCCTGGGTGCACATACATAGTCTTTGGGGGGTCTTTGCTGCAGAATCCCGGGCTCATAGAGAAGAGCCCGTTTGCACCGCTTGAGGAGGGACCAGTCAGAATACTTAGGTTTGAATTTTACCTCTTCTTATACCCATTGTTATTACTGCTGTATTATTGCATGTGCATGGAATGTAGGTATATGACCAGTTGGATTACTTATAATATTAGGCACTTACTCTATAAGTTAGCATTCATTCTATTATACATTAGGTTGGTTTCTCACAGGATCTAAAGCGTGCCAAGCCTTGATGCGCTTTAGATCCTGGCAGGGGAGGAGGAGTGGACGGGCCCTCCCTGCCCCTTCTGCCTGCCAGGATCTAAAGCCTTGAAGAGGCTTCATGACGGGCCAACTTCAGCCCTCCAGGTGTTTTGGACTTCAACTCCCACCATTCCTCACAGCCTCAGGCCTCTTCCTTTTCCTCTCAGCCTGGGCAAACTTGGGCCCTCGCTCCCTCAGGATCGGGGTGAGGGAGAGGCAGCGAGGAGCGAGGGGGGGCCTCCTCCTCCTTTTTTTGCTGCTTCCAAGAATAGAATACCCCCCTCCCTCCCTCCTTCCCTCCCTCCCTCCCTCCTTCCTATTTGGAGAGTCCCATCTAGAATTCAGTGTGATTTATTCAAGTTTTGGCCTACAACTCCCAGAAGTCCCAGCCAATTTACCAGCTGTTAGGATTTCTGGGAGTTGTAGGCCAAAACCATCTGGAATGCGCATGCGCTGGCATACGAACTACTAACAAATTTCGTTAGTAATTACGTTACATTTTAGAAATTTTTGGAAAATTGTTTGTAAGTCTTTCTATTACTAATCAACCCCCCTCCCCAATTAGATTTTCGATTCCCTATTTTTGGGTTCTAAACCATGCCTAGTGTATATCCATAAAGGTATTGTGATAATTACATAAATGATAGGTCAAGTGAAAACTAGATGTTCCATTGTAGTGCAAAAAGCAATTTTCCTGTAGATTCTACACTATTCGTGGAGAGAGACATTGCTTCATGGGCTAATTCAGTATACAGACCAGCTCATCTTGTTTGCCTTGTTACATAGTTGTTACATAGACAACAGTTACAGTAGTAATACTTCAAAATTTCTTAAACATTATTAGGTAATTGGGGCCACTTATTTATTTCCTTTCTTTCTTCTTCTTCTTTCTCTCCCTCTTCCTCTTCTTTCTCTCTTACTTCCGACATTATCCATCTTATTTAGTAGAAACTGCATGGCACGAGAATCAGAGCAACCTTCCATAAGCTCATAAAAACGTTTCCTATTATTTATCAAAAGTATCATTTCTGCTTTTTCTTTCACATATGGCTAGTGATGTTGCTATGATGTTGTTCTCTTGGTAACTATGGTTAGCTCCAAATCCTATTTTGCAATTACAATTAAATGAGAGTTTGTGAATTGTAGTTTGAAGCCATCCATGGCCAGCAGGAAGACTCCAGTGCAGTCTCATTTCTCATCACAGTTCGCTCCATAAAGAAAAGTACATGCCAGAGAAGAGAAATAGTGAAAATGGAGAGGAAAAGACATGGCGGTCTATACAAATTTATGGTCACTTGAGAGCTTGTAAAATCTGGTAACTACTATTATTAAATAAAATACTGATATAAAGGTGCAACATTAGCCGTGATTTTCTCTGATATTACAATATGATAGTAGATTTGTACTTAAAAAAAAAGAAGAGAGAAAACAAGTATGAGGAATACTTTCATCCATAACTAGAAGATCATCTGGTGTTGCATTGGCCAAGTGTCAGTGATTCTTCAGTCATAGATTGGGGGATGTGATCTTAATATAGCAGGGTATCTGAAAAGTTCAAGTACTTGATGGCCTCCAGCACCATCAGTAGCTTGGATTTCATCCAACAATAGATCCTCCCATGCATAATTCATTCCCAGGCACAAGTTCAGTCTATTATCTGAATTGTCCTTCTTGAATAGTTCACTGAGATGACAAGTGTAGGATGTAGACTTTGGAAGTCTATCTGAATCACAACTGTGAGTGTGGCCATAATCTGTGAAAGTCATTTTGAATATGTGATAATCCAATAAGAGTTGGTGGAACTATGGTCAGTGCAACCTGCTTTTCTACACATTGAAGCCCACATTGACTAATGTCTTAAAAGAGTATTCCTTGTTCTGAATGATAGATCCAATCTATTCCTTCTTCTGCAATAACAACACAAGTATTTATCCACACAGAGATTTTCTTCCCTGATTTTCAATTTAAAAAACATTTTTCCTTCATTAGAATTTTTCAAAATGTACAGCTGTACATGTGCTTCAAGGAAAAGGCAGTATAATGAAGATATGAAAGAACCATAAAAATATAAACCAACCACTTAAGGAATAGGAACAAAGAACAGTGTCAATTAGATTAAGTTGTAGCACTTAGCAATGAGGAAAACATTCGAGCATTGCACTTATACAGTCTATTTTATATTCAAAACATTTTTGAATACCAACATGTAATGATGCTAAAGGCACTAATCTTCCAAATGAAAAAGGATATTAAAACCAAAAAGACATTGAACTGCTGAACTACACAAGAAGGGCTCTGGTATCAGGGAGTAGACATGGGAGTTTCATGGTCCTCCAGATCTTTTTGGACTGCAAGTCCCAGCAGCCCTGGCTGGCAATGAATAAAGGGTGCTGGGAAATGCAGTCCAACAAAATCTGGAGAGCAATCTGCTGCTCAGACCAGTAGTAAAGCTGAAAGTTTCCATAGTGTAGCCCTAATTACATTTAAGGGTTTCAGCAAAGTGGAGATCTGCATGCATGTGTGTGTGTGTAAAGAAAAGGTGTCCATAGTGTGGCCAACCAGTTCTGAAAAAGCAATGAAAGAAGATCATTGCTTTAAAAATATCAATCCTCTCTATCTCTATAAACACCTAAACAAATTTCCACACATCTACAATATTCACATTTTTCTCATCTCTAAAGAAATCTGACCTTAATAAGCATGCCTTGAGTTTCCAACTGTTCAGGGAAAATGCAGAAAAATAGAAATCTCATTATTCAGGCTTTTTTGATCTAAAAGCACCCCCAGTATAGATAACAGCACAGAAAAAATAGATCCCATATGTAATATCACTCAAAGCAGCCTATCAACAGTTCAGTATTCGTAAGTATTTCCATATCGAGGGCTTGAATGTCCTCTAGTAGAATTCATATGAGGTGAATTTGAAAGTCTTGGCAAATATGTTGATTATTTCACAAACTGCAGATGTAGGCACAATTCCTTTTATATGTATGCCATGAGGAGGAGAATAGTTTTCCACCTGTTAAACAGGAGCAGTTTGATGCCAAGCCCATGTCCAACTCAGGAGCTTCTGAAAGATCAACTTCAAGATTAAGCCATAGAAGTTAATTACAAAATCTAGGTCTATTTTTCCACTTGGCAAATTATAAAGCCCCCTCCCTTGCTTTTTTCACCCAGCCTGAATCTCAAATCTTCTGCACTCCTCCCTCACATCTTGGCAGCATTAGGGACTGTTTGATCAGTAAGCACTGAGCAGATTGGATGTCTGGACATCAAGGTCAGGAAATTATCATTCCACATCAATCTCTAAAGGGGATTTTGTAGCAAAATCATTATCAATGAAGGCTCTAGTATGTTAACACCATAATGAAATTGAAAGATAGATTAAAAACTACTGTATTTTAAAAGGATCAATAGAATAACTTTTTTGAGAGAGAAATTGTAATCACAAATCCTAAAATATCCCCCTCTATTTTATATGCACACACGCATGCACACACACGACATATACATTTCCTTTTATTGTCCTTTAGATTTAGATACCAAAGCGTAAAACAGTTGGAGCACTCTCTGAAAGAAGCTTTGTGGGAGAGTAATGGGGTATCTGCTTTTGAGACTAATTAATTGTCTAATTAAATGCAAAAGATTCACAGGAGGCTAAGGGTACACTTACACTGTAGAAAGAATGCAGTTTAACACCAATTTAACTGCCATGGCTCAATGTGATGGAATCCTGGGACTGGCAAGGCACCAGCACCATTTGGAAGTAAAAGTCTAAAGACCTTGTGAAAGCAGAATTCCCAGGATTCCATAGCATTGAGGCATGACTGTTAAAGTGGTGACAAACTGCATTACTTCTACAGTGAAGATCCTCCCTAAGAGGAAGAGCAAAAAAAATCAATCCTCAGGGTTTTTTTTATTGAATGCACAGTGCTTCCCATATTCTTTTGCAAAAGAAGAAACGGGTCTCCACACATACTTATTGAAAGTTGTATTTTATTGTTCAAATGAGATTTATTAGTGTTATTTTATTTTTAAAAAGCTCAAGGTGTTTTGGCTCTTATAATGTAAATTGGCTTTCGTCAGGCCTTGTACGAGTATCATGTAGTAATCCAGTACATATAGAAAGATTCCGGAAATTTGCGTGAAACAACCCACAGACATTTGTGTGAAACAAATTGACTTGTTGGATTCCCTTCCTACCATCCAATAAGAATTGAGATAAAGGATGTATGTCTTTAAAAAAAAGTTTTAACAAAACACTAAAGGACCCATTCTTTCCTCCCTTTTCACTCATCAGGAGGCAGACAGGAATCAATGCTTCCTCCTTTTCTTTTCTTTTCTTTTGGAAACTATTTGTAGCTGGCCACGAGCTTTTATTTCAGTTTCGAACCTATGCATTCTGTAACAAAAGTGTTGGGAGAAAGAAAGGGAGGATGTTCAATCCTTTTCTGCTATTCTGCCTGCCAGTCTACAGCCCTTACATACAGGATCACCAGTAGCAAGAGCAGCTGTGTTGACAGGACATTTCCTTTTACTTTTGCCTCTAAAATCCCATGGGGGGGATGAAGATGAGTAATGAAGCCATCTGGTACTTTGTGCTCCAGTAAGAATGTAAAGAATCTTTACATTTTCTCCTACTGTATATAAAAGAGAGTATCTCAACCAGAAACAGGGGAATTGGGAGTCACTGTTGAAAAAAGCTGGCAGCAACACAAGAGATTTCCCATGGTTGCATTGCCCTCAATGGGGCAAGCCAACTGCGGACACTTCCCCACATGTGGTAAGGTAGGGAGGAAACTGGGATGGCGCAGGACACGGCAGTGGGTTCCCATGCCTCTGGCTGTGTATTGCCAGAATCGCCACAAACCACGGTGATTCTGGAGACACATCTGAAGGGGTCCTTTGAAACCTTGGCATGATTTGAAAAGAAAGGAAAGGCATTTTGAATTTCATTGGTAAGGTGTTGGATGGGTGAGACCTCCATGCTAGAGCTTCTTGACTTGCGCATGGAGGTTTGGTCCTAGTAGTGGCTCCTAGTCCCTTTGGTGACAATGTATATTACTACAAACTGGAATTATACAATTGCCATACTAGATTATAACTGCCATTATTCTATACCAACTTGCAATTGCATTATTAAAAGGATACTTTGCCCAACATGGTTGGAATGTATTAATACAAACCAACTCTTGACTTGAATCCAATTAATATTCCCACTAAAGTAGACCTATTGAATTTATAGACTGTACATAATGTTAGTCTATCATTTGATTTGATGGATTTACTCTGATTTTACTTAGGAACAAGATTCAGGTATTTGCTTAGCACCCGGACCAGAATGGGAGAACTTGATCAGATGGAGGTCCATAAGCTGGGGGACAGTGGGAGAATCCATGGGGCAATGGAGAAATCTGTGCAGCAGTGTGGGCAATCATGGGGCAAAGCATTGTTTTAGAGCAGTGGTTCTCAGCCTGTGGGTCCCCAGATGTTTTGGCCTACAACTCCCTTGAATCCCAGCCAGTTTACCAGCTGCTAAGATTTCTGGGAGTTGAAGGCCAAAACACCTGGGGACCCATAGGCTGAGAACTACTGTTTTAAAGCCTTACCATCACACAATCTTTTCCAGTGGTAGTCACCCATGTTCTCACGGCTGCCTCTGACCATGCTGCTGAGACACAGCCAGGATGGAGTCCTGCCGGAAGTAGCCCTGTGTCATGTGATGGGCTCCTGTGGTCTCCATCCTGGCTGTGACTTGGCAATGTGCTAAGATGGGGGGAAAGCTCCATGTGAATTGGTGCTTGGCCGCTACATGACTGAACCCTCCTTCAAGAAGCTGAGGAAAAAGGTTTTGGTTGTTTGGGCCAAACCCATGTGGAGTTATGTGTCCAACTTGAGACAAAGAAATAATATTTTCGTATCTAAATTGTGATGCTGCATTCACTAGTAAATATAATCTCTTAAAAGCACTTAGAGGCAGAGCTATCTCTGTAATGCCAAATTCTTCTCATGTTACATCATCTGGAGGTTTTAATACAACATTAGTCCAGGGAAACACTATATCATCTACTTACTCAAGGAGCATGTGACCTCTGCATCACACAGATGAATTCATTGCCTTTTTCTCACACTGCAGTTCCACACATTGTGTGTAGTGTTTTGTATGACAACTGGAATGAGATTGTTGTTCTAAAGCTGACAATAACTTGGAACCTTCTTTTGGTTTGCTTCTCCTGCTGGGGAGAAATAATTGGTGGATGAACACTCCCCCCCTTCTCTCTCTCTCTCTCTCTCTCTCTCTCTCTCTCACACACACACACACACACACACACACACACACACACACCGGGGGGGGGGGGTCTGCTTATGCATGTGTGCATAGACTTAGTGGGGTGATATGATGAGACAGCAGACATATGGTACTGAAGGTTATTGCTAGGTTGGCCTATTGTTTCCACCATGTCCAAGACATCTCCCAGCTGAGGGCTGACATGTTGCCATGGAAATCTGTACTGTTGAATACTATTATTAGAGCTGGGTGGCACATAAAATATATATCTATAGATATAGATATTATAAAGACAGCAGGACCATAGGAAAGAAGAACTACAGATTGTTCCAGCATGTTTAATAAACCATTCTTGTTGTTATTTTAAACATTTCTCTGGCTCTCTGAATTGGAATCAGGCACACATACCAAACTAAAGAACTCACACAACAAGTCCATGTTTAACAGATCATCTTGAGACCCAGTAACTGAATCCAATAAGTGAATAATTGGAAAAGCAAGGACAAAGTTAGGGGCTGGAGCTTTGGGGGTCGGACTGAGTAAAGGAATCTGTCACAACCTTCCACTCCCGCTTCAGCTCCCAGCAGCAAAATGTTAGCATCCCTTTCTGCCTGTCATTCCATTCAGCTCTCACAGCATGGTGCCCACATTTGTCCCAGAAGAATATGTGTTTGGTTCTTTAAATTCCCCAAAGAGGACCTCTGCTTTGATGGTTGCACCATGCTGCGAAGCTTTACACATCACAATTCAATGGGAACACAGTTTTGAAATGATGGAAATTTAGCTGCATTGCTGGACATTTCAAATATTCACATACCTTAGTTTTTCTTCTTTTTCCTAGGGTTAAAACAAGGTGTTCTGGTCATCTTTGTATAATGGCAAAACCAAATGCTAAAGAAACCCACTAAATGTGAGCTAAAGTGTTTTGAAAAGGTAATAGTAATTCTGTTTGTGTAATGAAAAGGTTCTTCTAAAAATAAAGCAAACACTTGTTGAAAGAATAAGAGAGCAAAAGAGAAAAGCCTACAGAATCTTGTGGTAGCTGCTGAGGATTTCCCTTTAGTGCAGCTAGCTAGCTAGCTACCATTCTTTGTGATCTGAGAGAAAAGAATATAAAGCCTAATTGTTACCTAAGGTGTTGCTGTTGTTGTTGCTGCTGTTGTTGTAGTTGCTCTTTGAGCTTTCAAGTTATTTCCTTGGCAGGGATTTTCTTGGCAAGAGTTGTTCACAGGGGGTTACCATTACCTTTCTATGAAGCTAAGGCCCCTTCCATGCAGCTGAATAAAATCAGATACTGTAACCCACCCAAGGTCACCCTGTGGGTCCTCATGTGCTAGTGGGGATTTTTTTTGTCACCAGTTTTTAACTATTATTTATTTATTTATTTATTTATTTATTTAATCAGTCTTATATTCCGCCCTTCCCGGCCGGCTCGGGGCGGTTCACATACACATCAAAATGCACAATAAAACAGTAAAACATCATAAAACAACAAAAGGTAAAAGTTGCAAAATAATGACAGTGATAGTAAACAGTTCCTATATCCAGGGGCTTCAATCAAAAGCAAGCCTGAACAGAACAGTTTTGCAAGCCCTCCGGAATGGGATAAGCCCCGCCATGGCCCGGACATTGTCTGGTAATGCATTCCATAGCATCGGGGCGGCAACTGAAAAGGCTCGTTGCCTTGTGCTGGAGAGATGGCAGGAGTGGACTGATGGCACTGCTAAAAGGTTTCGCTCTTCTGAGCGCAGTGATCTCAGGGGAACGTATGGGGTGAGGGGGTCCCTCAGGTACATTGGCCCTAGACCATGTAAGGCCTTGAAGGTCAGAACCAACACCTTGAAGACAATTCGGTACTCGATTGGAAGCCAGTGCAATTGCTGTAAGATGGGCATAATGTGCTCTCTTGCCGGCGCTGTCGCCAGCAAGCGAGCTGCAGCATTTTGCACCAGCTTGAGTTTCTGAATTGTCAACAAGAAAAGGCCTATGTAGAGGCCGTTACAGTAGTCTAACCTCGAGATGACCGTCGCTTGGATTACCGTGAGTAAAAGATGCAGATCCAAGAATGTTTTACAAGATCCCCTGAAAAGGCAAGGTGCAAAGGAAAATAAGGAGAAACAATGGTAATTACACTGGAAAAAGCATGATCTGATTTATTTCAGGAATCCAAAATAAATATGTTATTCTAATGAGGGAACAGTCTACTTTGAACTCTTTTAACGGTTTGACTTTTCATCAAAACATGTGTACCAAGCAGCTCCTTGTATATAAGAATGATTGTTCTCCCACACAATTGTAGTTTATTAATGCCAGTGAAATCAGTGATATTTGTGCTTCTGCATTTCCATTCACTTTCACCCCACTGATTGCAACCTCCTATGCCATCCATGTGTATAAATATCTACCAATTGAGGCAACTTTCTATGGATCTGATAAAAAGAGTTACAGTCTGCAAAAATGGTATTCTGTAAGATTAGGTGTTTTTGACTTGCTAAGTTTTGATACTAGATTCTGTTGGTTTTGCTGCAAAAAACTAAGACAGATACACCCTCAAAATATCTGAAATATATTCTTTGGTGCAAAGGGAAGAGGGAAACATTTAAAAGCAAATGCCAATCCAGTTTGGCAGATGTATTCTCCCTGTAACACTCCATGCACTTCTCAGCATAAATACCTTCAACATTTTCATCCTTGCAGCTGCCGATTTGGTTCATATGCCTGTTTAGCCAGTAATACATAGGTGTGTGTTTAGATTAGAACTCTTATCCCCAAAATAAATAAATATGGAGCCAGTGCATCAAAAAAGGTTTTATTTTTATTATATTATATCTGAAGATCCACATGAAACATCTACCTCAATAAGCTGCTCTCATCCCTCTCCTATTGCCTTTCCTCAGTTCCTTCTATCGTCAGGTGGCATCATGAGGCAGCTGCCTGGAGAGCAGAGTATGGGAACAGTGAATTGAAGAACCCTTGCTATTGTTGCCTTGCCTCCACTGAAAATTCTCCACCCCATTTTCCCACTCCCTGGATGTTGCCCCCTGCTACCTTGTCCTTTACACTCTGCTGCTTTGTCACTCACCTTTTCCTCACCTTGTGATTCCTCTGTACCTTGTCTCTAATCAGGCCTTGCTTTCTTCCCCCTTGGACTCTGCCACTCCATTTCACTCCCCCCCCCCCCAACCCCATTCCCTGTCTTTCTATTCACAGCACCCTTCTACATTGGCCAAAATACCCACATTTCTTGGCCAGACCAGGGGGGGTGGTGGTTGGGTTGAAATCCTACCTTTTTGACTAAGGAGTGGTCAGATGCCCACCTGTGCCAACTCACGATCAGCATAGGTGCACATGAGAATTATTCCCCTCCCTTCACTGCCCTCTAATTACCCTTACAAATAGAGACAAAGCCTTCTTATGGAGGCATGAGACTTGCCTTGGCTTCCTGGAGCTTGAAAATAAACTATAGAGCATTGGTAAGGGGTATCTTTCCAAAGTTCTCTAGTTTCATTTTCAGACCTCAAGAAGGTAAGGCAAGTCTCACGCCTTTAAAGGGACTTTTGTCTTTATTTAAAAAGGCTAAATGGGGATGGGGAGGGAGGTTGGCACTGCCACCCCTCTTCCCCAGGCTGCCTGAGCCTAGGAAGGAGGTATGGCTGTGGGGCTGTCTTCTGGGAGACAGTCACCAGTGCAACCATACCCATACAGGTCTGCTTTGAACCTTTTTGAGAGAGTGAATGTGATAGACAGATACCATTAAATAAATAAATAAAAATATTCCAGTATGATCAGGACTGGAATAAACATGGAGAATCAGGTTTACTCCAGACTGAAAATGGATTAGCCAAGAGCACCATTTGGATGCCCCAGGCTAATCCATTTCCTATGCCACATTTTGCGGCTTTATAGATGGGGCTACAGTCTCATCTCTACTTGTGCCCTTGCAATGTGCCTTTGCCTTTTTTTTTGCACTTAGCCACTCACACAGCTAGCTCCCCTCTCTCTCCTACTCACTCTCTCGCCAATCCTTTCCCCAGTGAATTGCCTCCTTCCCTTGCACTCATTCCTATCTTCTTACATTCTACTAGTTGCACCCCGTGCTCTTCTCTCTCCCTATTCTCCTGTATTTGTGTCATCTGATTGCACCACCACTTCTTGCAGTCTCCTATGCCTTGGCTCACCCCTTTCAGTTTTCTTGTGGCTGAAAGGCTGAGATGGACTTATTTTTCTGCAAAACAATTTGACCACAGAGTGCCTCCATTGGCTTTAGAGCTAGAGATTTCATTAAGAGGAAGGAAGGAAGGAAGAAGGAAGGAAGGAAGGAAGGACGGAAGGAAGCTTGGAGTCTGGGTCAAATGTTTCAATGATTCAGGCACTGGGGGTATATCTAGAATCTTGGTAAAATCCAACTATCCTGGTGGAATAGCAACCCTTTGCATGAGTCTATGGGGGATCTCCAATGCTTAACTGGAGCTAAAAATCACTACATCTGAGCCAGACTCAACTGTGACAAGAACTAATAAGTAGCTGAACATTTGTACCTCCTCCTTTATGGTGCTATAACTTTTGCCTGTTCTACCTCATCTGCAGTGAAAAAAAGTCTTCATGGAAGGCTTGCCCTCTCCTCTTCACTTCCTGCATGGCAGGTTTAGAATACATGTCAAGAGTAAATGACAACTAGGGGAGTTGGGGGATATTTTATTTTCCAAGTGAGCTATGGAAGCCCATAAAACTGCACAGTACACCTTGGTTCCTTTTGTAACTACTTGGACTACTGCACCACTCTCTACATGGGGCTGCCTTTGAAGATGGTTTGGAAGCTTCAACTGGTACAAAGATCGGCAGCCAGATTACTAACCAGAGTGCCATACAAGGAGCAGACAACTCTCATGCTGTGGCAGCTCCACTGGCTGCCGGTCTGCTTCTGGGCTAAATACAAAGTGCTGCTCATTACCTTTAAAGCCCTAAACAGTTCAGTCCCAGGCTACTTGAAGGGCTACATCTCCTTTTATAGACCTACTTGGACTCTGAGGTCGGCGGAGGAGGTCCTACTCTTGATCCCACAGCCATCTCAAGTGTGGTTGGTGGGAATGAGAGAGAGGTCCTTCTCAGCAATCATCCCTCACCTCTGGAATGCCCGCACTAAAGAGATAAAAATGGCCCCTTCCCTCCTCTCCTTCAAAAAACAATTTAAAACCTATTTGTGCACTTTAATATATGGAGAGAAGGCAGACTAGGGAACAACAGTCAGCAATTTCACCTTTGATTAGATATTTGCATTGTCCTCTGGCCTTGGCAGATCGGCCTGGTGCTGTCAGATATTATAGCATTTGCCAATCTTGAATTTTTAAATATTTTTTTAATGTAGTGAACTTTCAGGAGCTCATTAAACTGAGGTTCATGTTTTTATGGTTGAAATAATTTTTATGTTTTTATGGTTAGATATAATTTTATTATGTAAAATAAAATTACAATTTTAGGTTTTATTTATGATTGGCTGTTTGATGTTGATTGGTGTTGGGATTGGGTGGGTTGTTAATTATATTCTGGCCTGCTTTTGTGGTGAGTCATTGAATGTTTGCCTCTATGTGTTTCTTAGTGTATTGTAATCCACCCTAAATTCTCTTGGGGAGATGGGGTGGAATATAAATAAAGTTATTATTATTATTGTTGTTGTTATTATTATTAAGTATGCCTGACTTTGGTGAGATTGTAAATATTGTCTTGTTTAACGTGATAGATTCAGCTCATCGTTTTTGCTTTTAAAAATTGTTGCTTCATGCAAATACTTGCAAGTTCTGCAATATTTGGTTGCAGAATGAAATGACCTATAATTTTCAGTTGATATTTTTATTGTAGCTCTCTCCAGTGGTGGTTAGATGGTGACTGATGGAAAGCAACAGTAGGAGGCTTATTAATGCTTTTAGCGAAACATGGTGAATTCGTTATCAAGGAGGAGCTTTCTTTAAAGAGAGATAAAGTGGAAGTCAACCACAAATGCTACACAGTTGTCCCTATTCCTACTTCTGCTTTTTGCAAAGGAGATATTATCTATATGACCACCTGATGGGCATTGGGCTCAGTGATAAAAGTTGGATATCTTCTTTGAAGCAGGCGATATTGTCACTCCTGGGTTCTTTGTTAGTAGATGGTATTATTGTTATGTATAAATCTATTTCTGAGTGCCAAACTCTATATGTTTTACAAATTTGTTCCGGATCAAATACAAAATGAGCTTCAGTTGGTTTATAAGACAGATCTTTAATAATCTTGTTATATCTTATTATTAAAAGAACTTGCAGAAAAGCAGTCTGTTGATTTTCAAGGGTATTTGTGTAGGTGAATTTAATAATAGGATAAAGAGAATTGATGTAGTTATACTGATGTAAATATAGATGTAGAATATGACCCCTGTATCCAAACATGTGGATACGTGAAACCACAGATAATAAAGAACTCTATTGAAATGAAAGCCAAAGAATACCATAGAACTGTGCTGGATGACTTAGAAAATGCCTAAAGATGACATACTTTGTCAAACATGTAAAAATGAAATTGTGGCTAAAGGAGTCCTCTAGTATTGGTGAAACAACTCAAGCTACTGTTACTATTATCCCTCATCTTTTATGAATCTGTTGTCCATATCCCTCTCCACCCTGGTCAATGCCAAAGCTGACATAGGTACCTTTTCTGTCCCTCCTGGATATTGTGAGTATCCTTTTCCATGTGAGAGGCCAGTATCTAACATTACCCCATGAAGTATTTCCAGCATTTTTCCATACTGGTCAGCTGTGAATTACTGGCACATCATAGTTATTTGTATTAGACTGCTGTCTGCAAAGAGGCCATGAATATTCCACCCCTGTCTTTGCTTTTGTCACTGACGTGCCTGTGTCATCAATCACTGTCGCTGGTTCACAAGGGCACAACAGGCTGGGAGGCCCAGCTATCAACTTGCAGGCTTCCGTGAATGCAGGGTAGCTTTTAAAACATGGTGTGGAGGCTAAAACAAGATAATCTTCCCCAAACCTGATTGGTACTGCTGCATAAGCAAAAGTTCTTTTTTTCATAGTTTCATTTTTAAAAAATATCAAGGAGACTCCAAAGTTATATATGTTTCACTCTGTTTTACACCTGCACTATGGATGGATAATTCTTCTGCCCTTCCATGCTGCTCCATAAAGAAGCCATAGGAAAGGGAAACTTTGGGCTCGTGCCATTGGATTGTCAAGCTAAACACAATCCACCCAAAAGGCAGAACAAGAATTTGAGACACTATGAAGACCTGATGAATAGGAGACCTAACTCTATTATCAACAGCACTGAGCAGGCAGTGTAGATCAGGGCTGTGGCTTCCTTGATTGATACACGACCTCATCACACGATGATTGATGGAGCCCCATGCTGCCCATCACATGACACAGGGTGAATGCCAGTGGGGCTCTGGGGGTGAACTGGGTTGCAAGTGTCTTAGGACACTTGGCCCAGAACATAGGAGGAATCATGGAATCATGGGGCCAGCGTGGGGGGGGGGGGAGGATCCCACACTGCAACACTTCCCCATGTGTGATGGGAAAACATTGTTGCCAGCAAGGTGGGGTGCAGGGTGATGTAATTGCCATCCTGCCCCACTGATTCACCATGGAGGCTGGCAAATCGATCTGGGGGACGTCATCAATGTGATGAGGTTCTTAGTATAGACACTGGAAATGTAGTCTTCCTCCTTTTCTACTGCCTTCGACCTGGTCTTAATTCATGGCCCTTAGGACCAATCAAATGCTTTGCTCCCTGGAGAAAGCAATGGACAAGATGGTGAGCACTTTCCAGACCATGTATGGAAGCCGAATGTTCTGGCACTTGATCCACTGTATCTGAGGTAGATGCACCTGAGGTAATTTAGATGGGTCAGGACAGATTGTGAAGTTCTTCAGTGTGAGCTACAGTGAGATCACAGGCTTTTTCAATGTTCTCATTGATCTCAGAGAAAGTCTGCACATTTTCTTGAATTGTTTAGATGCATTCATTTTTAATGTGCTGGCTTGGCACAATAGTTCTTTGTTGGGCTTCCTTTCTCTTTGGTGTATGTGTAATTTCAGAGTGGGGAAATAGTGCTAGTTTTATGGCAAGGCAGCAGTTTTGCACAAAATATTAGTGCACAAAATTACAAAACCGATGGTGGGACATAACCTGCATTTTGCATCTCAGACTCATGGTGAGGGGACAGACAAACTTTGAGATAACACATTTTCTAAAATCACAGCAATAGCAAGAATTTTTCATAACTCTAAGCCATAGTTGTCTTGTATTCTGTCTTGATCTTGTTTCTAATTGGTAAAATTGGAATAAAATTAGCTGTACCTTGCAGAGCTTTGTAGAGATTAATGAAATAAGTACAAACTAATATGAAGTTTAAAGATGTTCAAATAAGGTTATACCAAGATAAGCTTTATCTCCTCACCATTGTTCATCATGGCTGCCATCCCACAATGTATCTTAGCTGTCAGCGTGGTACCAGGCCGGAGCCTAGTAGAGTCCTGTGTCATATGATGGGCTCTGGTGGACCCTGTTCCGAAAGTGTACTGACAGGTCACTAGGATGGGGAATAAATCCTGTCTGAAGAGTACGACTGTCTGCCCTCCACTTTCATGGGTTTCATTTTTGTGAATTTGATTATTTATGAATTATTTGCTGCTGCTTTTCTTCTGTCTGTATGCACACTTCAGGCTACTAAAACTGTAATATCATAGGGATAGCATTCTAAGTTTGAAGACGCTGGCTGAAGGAATAAATATTTTTATATTTCTTTTTGTGTAATTCCAAAAAATGTCATCGCAGTTCCTATTTCTTCCTAACAGTTTATACCCAGTCGTATTAGAAAGATTTTATATCTTTTGTATTCTTGTTTCTCTCAAATATTTTCAAAGTTTGACTTTTTCAAGTTGTCGAGTGGCACAAGAAAATCCAGGTAGCAATTTGCACATTGTAATTATCAATGGATTCTGCTAGTTTCTGCCGCTTTCAAATTATTCTTTTGCTGCAGGCCCACTTCTGTTCAAGCATGTATTATATCATATAAGTATGTCAAGTTCCTGGAAGAATTATCAACACATCTGTGTTATTAGTGACAGTGGCAACATGGTTTGTTATGGTACAGAATATTGCAGGGTTGTAAATCAGTCAGGAATCTGGCTCACCATGGTTGGATTCCAAGGAGCTCAAGTCTTCATGGTAAGAAGAAGTACCATCTACACCAGGGGTGCCCACACTTTTTCAGCATGCAAGCTACTCTTAAAGCAACCAAGTCCAAAAGATCTACCTGCCCCCGCCGCCGCGCGCTCTTGCCACCACGCATGCTCCTGCTGCTGTTTTCCGCCCGCACAGCACTTCTTCCGCCTGCGGGGCATTGCAGGAAGGAGAAAGCATGAGGCGGGGCATCCAGAGGGAGCGCTCTGCCCTGCCTGTTTTGCTGGCAACGGAGGCTGCACATCTGCTTCTGGATGAGAGAGAGACAGGGCGCTCCCTCCAGAGGCCCCGCCTCATGCTTCCTTCTTCCTGCAATGCCCTGCAGGTGAAAGAAGCACCGCGAGAGCGGAAGCCTGCAGCAGGAGCACGCATGCACTCAGGGTGTACGCACGCATGGCAGGAGCGCCTTATCCGGCTGGTGAGGCCCGAAGATCACCTGAAAGAGGGCCAAAGATCTACTAGTAGCTCCCGAGCTACCTAATGAGCACCCCTGATCTACACTCATTAAAGCATGGTGTTATTCTTAGGGTTGCATGGAATAATGTATGAACATCAGACATAAACATCAAACATTTACACATTTGTTACAATGGCACTTGACATTCATTTGTGCACTCCACTTCACCTTACTCCAAATGGAAGTTCATCTTGATTCTGTTCCAGTATTTGCACACCCCAACCATTTCACTTTGGCTGCCATCTACCTTGTAGAATTCAATGTTATGGGATCATGAGAGTTGTAGTTTTACAGTATATTTAGCCTTCTCTGTCAAATCATGCTGGTACTTTACCATCAGCAGCACTGTGATTCCTTAGCTTTGAGTCAAAGCAGGAACAGTGGTATCAAACTGCACTAATTTTTCAGTGTACATGCCCCTTTTGTCTTTCTTTCTCATTCATGATCTTTAACTGATGGATTTATTGTCCTGCGTAAATAATGCTTATCTCATTGATGCTCTTATTGCACAATATTAGGCGAATGTGTCCATTTGTGCCTCCAGATTTTAGGAAAGCCACTTAAGGACATAAGAATGGATATAAGTACTCTGCCAGCACTGTCTATCTACCTTGCATTTCTTAGCAACTTGAACAAAGAGATATATTGCTTCTAATTATGGAGGCAACATATAGTCATTCTGTCTAGCTGCCACTGATGACCCTAAACTCTGTGAGAAATGCAACCTGAAGAACATTACATCAACTCAGTAAATTTTTTTGACAGTAAATTCTGTTTTCAGTTCTCCTAGTGAATGCATGGTGGTACCTATG
Source organism: Anolis apletophallus (assembly GCA_030556195.1). Lineage (NCBI taxonomy): Eukaryota > Metazoa > Chordata > Lepidosauria > Squamata > Anolidae > Anolis > Anolis apletophallus. Next base: position 126,685,109 of record JARBWK010000001.1, on the reverse strand, counting down.
TAATGCAAAGCAAGAAACACTGGAGTCTGTGGATATATCAATGTTGCCTGTTAATCGGTTTCTCTCCCCTTCCCCCTGCTTTCTTTCTGTTTTGGTGCAGATGTATGAACAGAAAAGCTAATGTTACTCAGAGTTCTGTTTCGATAGTTCCATTCTTTAGCTACATCAGTCCTTATGTAGCATCTATAACGTATTGGAATATGTGCTTTGTGCTGCTTTGAATTTTTGGTAATTTTGGGTAGCTAGAATAACAAGCATCGTTGTATATCTTACTCAGCGCAAAGGCTAACCCAAAAGATAATCCCAAAACAAGTTATCCCGATTTATTGTTTGGAAGACATGAGGAAAAAATCAACAGGGGATGGAAAATTGCCAATTTTCAAAAATTCTTATTTGTGGGATTAAGTGAAATAAGCATTTGCATATGTAATGAATGAATACATGGCTGATGTTTTCTTATTTAGGTACAATGGCATGGGTCTAATTTACACGATTGTAACTCACTTTCTTGGTCATTTAAGAGGCTGGAATTACATTGTGAGTTTGTTCAACAACAAAATTCAATGACAAAAATCTCACCCCAAATTTACCTATTCTGTTTTGCCTTGCAGAAGAGTGTTAATCTATTTTCCTACAAAAATGAATGCATGATAGCCATCCTCCAGAAACACATGGTGCTTTTCCAGAGGTCCATGAGGATAGTGACATTACCACACATGTCTTTTCAATCACACTAAGTGAGAGAAATAAGTTATTTGTGCATTTCATAAGGAATGTACTCTAAGTGTAGGGACATCCTTTCCTTGTTCTTTGGCATGCGGACCTAAAACTTTCACTCTTGACCATTATTTCCCCCTTCATCTCTCAGTTAAGCTTTCACTCTTTTATCACAACTTTTCTCCTTCCCTCAACTTTAAATTCCACTACACATTTTGCTTTCTAGCTCACTATCCTCTGGCAAATAAATTGTCGTGCGCATATATTTGCCCTTCTCTGGAAACTTCTCCTCATCTATATTATTCCTAATGGCCTTCTGCCACTCTTTTCCAAACCATTGATTATATCTGCCAACTAGATTATTGACTTTATTCTGGTTCTTGCTATATTCTTCTATAATATCTTTCAGTGTTATAATAAAATTCATCTCTATTGATTGACTGGATGCATAATATGACTGCTTCATGACCACATGTTAGGAGTAAAGTGCAGCCTTGGAGATATAAACAACTATGTCTGGAACGTTGCCTCCAAAATTTCATATCAGCTAGCACTGTTATATCTGTTCCCAACTTGGCTTTAACTTGTTTCTCTACCATTTTTTTCAGTCTGAATGTGGATCCTTGAGAAGCTAGCTATATATATCAGAATCCACAAGCTCGGGATCTATAATTGTCATTCACTGTGGATCATCATGTCCCATATTTTTAATGGTGGTGACATGAATGTGGACTTGCTGAAATATGTATATTCCCATCATCATAATTTAATAGCATGGAATATGAGCATCTATGTTTTTTCATATTTGTACGACTGGTTCCAAAACCAAATCTCTGTAGCTCCTACACCATATTTTGCATCTTCAAATTGTCTGGATTAAATGATGTAGGCCCTTGTGGTATTGTTTAATGAATCTGTCGTGTTCTTCATTTACCTTATGCTGTAGTGGCTGGTGAGGCTTTTCCGGAGCTAATGTTAAACAACAGTACGGATTTGACATTTACATCAAGTAGACTTAAACTTTTTTTTGCAGTCCTTACAACGATGCTCCTAATCTGTGCATGATCTTTTCACAAACTGGCAGAGTGAATGTTAGTAGTGATATTTTCCTCTTTGAGGAGCCAAGTTCTTTGTACACATTGCTCAAAATGATTTTTCTTATGTGATGGCTTCAAGCCCATATTTTGGCAGATCTCAAATCAGTGACTGCTGATTAGATGACTTGCAACATTAGCACTGGCTGTCCAGTTTGATGACATGTCAACAACAAATCTTGAGAAATTCTTATTCATTCAGTGTTTGGCTTGAGCCCTTCCATGAGGGAATTTTTATAACTGCAATGCCAGGATGAGTCTCTTCTATTTTCAGTACGTTTTCATCCCGTCAGGTTAAAATAAATTGTCTAGCAGTTTGGCTAATTGAAAACAAAGAACATGCCAGATACCTGACACAAAGCAAAGAAGCTTGTGGTTGCCAGTTTGTATGCTACAGGGAAACCTGTGAAATTGGTAGATGAGTCTGCTATAACTAAGTCAACGTGGTGTCATTTTTGTATCCTCGCTCCACTCCATTTGCCTTGAGAATTCCACATCTGAAATGTGTCACTTCCTCTATGAAGTCTTCCTTTCAGAAGCATGAAAACGATGTTACAAAACAAGTTAATTCCTTAACTATTTTTAAAGGGATATCACAATCAGTAAGGGGAGTAAGAATGCCATAGCTGCAGTTATAAGCAGCTATAGCATTTTACAATTGTTGAAGGCAGCTGTTACAAAACCATTCAGTAGTGTGTCAGAAAGCACTCCAGATTTTCCACGATGGAAGTAACTCCAAATTTCTCAACAAAAAACTTACAGCCCTCAAAAATGCCGTGCAGACATGAAATCTAGTGAGCATTATGAACAACTTGTCAAACCTTGATCTACTGGTATTATCAGTTTGGGAAAAGGCCAAATAGTAAGTCACAGTATTATACTTCTGCTGGCATGCTGTCGCTATTCTGAGGGATCATTCTATTATTTTTGCCACAACCTATGGCAATGTTGAGAACTGCATGTTTTTAAAGAGATTTTCCATTCTCTGTCAAGATGTTGATGTCTGAAAAATTTGAAATGCCAGCATACACTGAAGTTTCTTCTGTTATGAATGAAAATCATATTATTCACACAATATAATCAAACACAAATAAATATTCATAATTACTAAAGGAATGCAATTATTTTCTCATCTTCAAAAGATACAAATGTGCCCTTTTGATATTCCTGGGACTTTATCACATGAGGTAGGCAAACTGGCATTGAATCTGGGTTGTTGAATATAGGGAAAGTCTCCATCACATAATGCCATGCACATTGATCTGCTGCTTTCCTCTAACCAATTCCCCACTATATGGAGACAAAATCCTACTATATTGTGCAATGTGTTCATTTGTCTTTTGTGCCAGTATACTGACAGGAAAGTCATGTCAGGGGTGGGATTCTTGCACCATACCTCTCTCTCCACCCACTCTCATATTATTCCTAGGCCATCTGTGCTTATGTTTATTTAATATATTTTAGTTGTATTTACTTTTTTGTTAATCATTGCTGAAACTGCAAAATTTCTGTTAAAAAAGTCTAGGTCTTGGCCTATAAAGCCCTATACGACTCCGGCCCAGCTTACTTGTCCAAATGGACTTCCCTCTACGTTCCGCCTCGTAGCCTAAGATCCGTCAGGGAGGCCTTGCTCTCGGTCCTGCCAGCTTCACAAACACGGCTGGTGGGGACGAGGGACACCCCCCCCCCCCCGGCCTATGGAACTCGCTTCCCAGCGAAATCAGATTGGCATCCTCCCTCTTTTCTTTCAGAAAGAAATTAAATACGTGGCTGTGGAACCAGGCATTGGGACAATGAATATAATGACACTGAACATTGAAAGGACCTTGTGATTGTTGAAATGGAAAGGCTTTTTGGACTGTGTAGATTATGTTATTGTAATTAATGTTATTTTAACCTGTGCTTTGTGCATGTTTTTATCTTTTTATTATACTGTATCCTCTACGGCATTGAATCATTGCCATGTTAGCCGCTCTGAGTCCCCTTGTGGGGGTGAGAAGAGTGGGGAAAAAATGAGGTAAATAAATAAATAATAAATAAGTGCAGCAAGTTGGGGTTGGAAAAGAATATGGAACTATTATCACCAGACTATCGGTCAGTGAATTGGTGCAATTGCACAAATAAAGAGAGGCAAGATAACAAGGGTGCACAATACCTATGATCATGCAACTGCCACAGAATAGCAGCTTTTTATGATAATGTTCTCTCTTGTGTGGTTCTAGTTCCAAATTAAAAGCTGTTGAGAGCTCTTTTTTCCTTTCTTTTGTTAAGTAAGGGGCCAGTTGTTGCTTCCTCTAAGACAGTGGTTCTCAACCTGTGGCCTGTGGCCCCCAGAACTAAAATATGGTCCACGGCCTCCCATTACTATACCGTTTCACAAGAGCAACTGGTCTTGCAAAACCTTCTTATAGTGGGATATCAGGAGGGGGGGGGGGGAGAGGCTGACTCCCCACAAAAGGCACCACAACAAGCCTCCTGATTGCTGTTTCTGCTCCTCCCTCCCCTGAGTGGAGCTGTTCCATGTAGCACCTTGGTGCCTTGGTGTCTTTGTTTTTAGGCTTGTTCCTTGGGTTATTTGTGTACATTAGATAGACCACATCAGCTCTAGATTATTAAATATGGTTTTTTGTGAGTGAGCAGAACTAATGGGTGGCAAAAGTTCTGTATTAGAAGCTAGAGTTGATGTGGTCTATCCAATGCAATTTTCTTAATCAGCACCACAAATAACCAAACATAATCTAAAGTTGACCAAAAACTGATTTGTAACCTTTTTGGTACTAATGTTGGAGAGTGGTCCCTGGTCAAGTGATCCCTGGTCAAAAAAAGGTTGGCAATCACTTCTCTAAGAGTAGGGGCAGAAAAATATAAAGTGGGGGGGGGGGGGGCAGTAAGATGTTTGCATTTTAATTTTCAGAATTAATAATTCATACTTTCCTGATGCTGGTCATTGACTGTAATACATTATTGAGTTCATACTTTCAAAATTGATGTGCCTACTGAAAGGCTAGAATCATATGTTCTGAATTTTTCTACACATTTCCCCAATTCCAAAATGTACATATATTGTGAGAAAAGATAGACAAAAATGGATGTATCAGTGAAAATATTGTCCACATATGCACTGTATTACAGGAAAATAGCAAAATGTCATTCAGGCAAAATTGCATACAAAAATATCTCTACAAAATGAAGTGCACAAAAATACACACACAAACTATCATATGGCTTTTAACACCCAAATTGCAAGCTGATATGGAAATGGAAAGCAATACAAGCTAGGAAAAGTGAGAAACTGAAATAGACAGATTCCTCCATTGTTAAACTATGTGTTTCATTCTTAAATAATGGGGGGTTTTTTTGCAGCATTTTCAAAGCAGATACCAACTGTGCTATGGAAAGCTCTTTATCCATTGTTATTATTGTCATGGGCATCATAATTATCCCAGACAACTTCAGTTACTAACTGTGGTGATAATTTCATTCCTTCTGGGGTGGTCCATTGCTCATCATACGATGGCTATGTTAATTTAGTCTTTGCAACTTCAACACAGTTATAGCTGACACAATGTCCAAGGTGATTAAGAATATTAAGACTCTTCAAATTACTTGAAATTACTAGTCATTGCATAAAGCTAAAAAACAAAACAAATACAAAACCCAGGAGCTTCCTTTGATTGTTTAAAGTGGGGTAGACAAACTAAGACCCTGGATTGATATAGACTTTCCCGTTATTTTTGTGGTCTTCCTCCTTCCAGTTTCCTTTTCTGGGTTAAAGAAGAGTGACTTGTGTTTTCCTTACCAAGAGCAGTGATTAAGTTTTTTAACAGGTTTCTGATTTTTGTAACATCAAAAAAAATTCCCATCTCTTCCCCCCACCCCACCCCATAATCACCTCCAAAGTGGATTTTCAAATGCCTCAGAGTACTTTTGTGTTCTTATTTTAGGGCAGGTGATAGGGTTGGAATATTGCTCTCTGGATATAGTGTAATTTCCTATTCTTAGCTCAACTTGTCTTTGTCTTAAAGCAGATACAACATTGTGCGAAAAAAATGTTGTGGTCTTAGACCAAAACCCAGAAACCCAGGGCCTCTACATCGCTCCCCGTCTGGTAACTTTTAGAATCTCACCATACTGCTGGGCTCTCCAGATCATTTTGTGAAATGGAAGGTGTGCAAGGCACCTCACAGTGATGCAAACACCCTCCCTCCTTCCCCATCACATGGGGGCATTGGCACCCTGTCCCTGCTCCCATCAAACAGGGGAAAGGGTAACAACACACGTTGCCACATTGCCATTTCCCCATCAAGCAGGGAAAGGCTTGAAAAAGTCATCCACACTTGCTGTTTTGTCATGGGATTTTGCAGCCCTCAAGATGGCCACGACAAAACTTCTGCCAGAAATTTCAGCTTTTTTTTTTGTTAAAAAAAACAAGATGCAAAGATGATAATCATTGTATAAGTTCTGTTCCTGGGTCATAACCTCCAGGGCTATTTGTGCAGAGTGTTTTATCTGGGTTATACATGTCTGTTCCTGATTGTTCTTATTGTGAAAAGATGTACTACGTTGACTAGTGGGGCTGGCTGGAGAAAATGTGCCCTCCACACATTTCATGAAGTTTCTGGCACACAAACAATGTTTTTGCCTTGTACTTAACTGTCACCTTCTTTGTAGGAACCAACCAATCAGGAACAAACATCGAAAACCCAGGAACAAAACCAGATAAAGAAATCCCATGATTTCCGAGTACAGGGACATACAGAAATTCAAAGATGTGGATTTTTGCCTTAGAACCTGGATATTTCTGCATCTGAAAATCTAATGGTTTTTGTTTTTTGCTGTTTGTTGCAATTGCTTTTTCATTTATAGGGAATGGTGTTTGGCCACCCTCCAGTTTGCTGTGGGAGCTTCTGGGATAAAGTACTGTCTGGATGGACCTTGTGTGTGTGAAACCTGGAACAGTGAAATGTAAACATAACATCCATAAAGCAACCTCTTTCACAACACACAGAAAGAAAGAGTAGAAAGTGACGTGAATTTGGGTGTGGGGATACACTGGGGACAACGCCTACATAAGAAACACCTTATCCCATCAAAGTTACCATGCTGTTGAGTAACTTTTCACTCTACAAGTCTGAGAGCTTGAGCTTGATGGTTCACTGAGAGCTTGAGCTTGATGGCTCACTGCAAACATAATAAGATGCACTGTATAGAATAATGATCCACAGTGTGTTGGAAATATATAAACTGAATGCCCTCAAAAGGTCTTTTTCCATCTGAGTGTCTGTATGTCTGAGAATCAGCCAGCAGAGTTTTTCTTTTAGTTGCTTCAAGATCGGAAAGGTAATCAGTTTGTAAAGGATGAAAGAAATTTGAAAGAGATCTCACAGTCATTGTGGAAAGCTGACTGAATATCGCCAGGCTGCAGCCATCAAAAAGGCAAACAGAATGTTAGGAAAGGCCAAGAGAATAATGCAGAAGCCTTTCATAATGTGTCTGTCTAAATGAATGGTGGGCTCACATCTTGAGCACACTGTGTATACACCCTGTGGCAGAAAAAAGAGAATGAAACAGAACAAAATGTTAGAGAAGTAGGGTAACAGCCATGATCATAGAAAGATCATGCTTATGAAGAAAGGCATAGTGAAGGAAGACTTTTTAACTTCCAAAAAGAAACAAATGGCTAATGGAAAGGTGAGAGGGGAGGCATGATAGAAGAATATATAATTACTTATCTCACTCTGGTAAAGGCAAACCCTTTCACACAGTCGGAGAAAGAGAAGAAATTAATACAGCATGTGTTGAACAAACAAACGAAATATCTTTTTCCATCCAATTAACCCGAGGACCTTGCAGCCAAAAAAGGAAAGGAAACACAAAGAAAACAAATGGGCCTTTTGTTTGGGGAATATTAACAGCATCTATGAGCCAATGAAGTTGGTTAGAGCAATGCTTGCAGTCTCTAAAATGGAGAAGCAGTATCAATATGTACGTAGTTTGTGTCTACGCTGTAAAATTAATGCAATTTGATATTACTTTAACTGCCATGAATCTATGTTATGTAGTCGTAGTTTACAAAGTCTTTAGCCTTCTCTGCCAAAGAGTGTTACTCCCTCCAAACTACAAATCCCAGTATTCCATATCATTAAGCCCCTGCATTACTTCTACATACAGTGTTTACGTGTATACCAGGTGGGCATATTTTATGTATCAACCACTTAAGGACATGGAAGCCACTAGGTCAGACCTACACAAGTTGGCATACATAAGGGGCAGATTTTAAGATAGGATAAAATTCAGTAGGACATCCTCTTCTCTCTCTCTGCAAACTAAATCCTGATCGACTGCAACTCCTCACATGACCACCAGTGCACTCTGCCCCCCTCTCTTTTCCCTCCCACTCTCCACAGAATAAGCAGGCACTCTGAGTACTTGCCATTACAAAGTGTCCCCCATTTTTAATGCAAGATCCAAAATCCAGCAAACACTGATGCCATTATTGGGTCAATAGTATTTGATGTCAACAATTCTACTGCTCCTGAAACAATGCTTTTATCATTCGGATTTCTGCTGCTAAGGGATACGCAATTCTTCCCCTCACCTCCAGCCTTTACCTTCACTCTCCAGCAGCACTGGAGGAAAGGGGGTCACAAGTTAGGTCACTTGCCTTCACCTTTGAGTGCACCTTCTCAATCCTCACACTTTGAGGTTTGGGAAAGTGCACACAAAGGCAAGTCCAGCAAGGAAAGGAGAGAGGCTGAGGGAGTGCAACAGGGTGAGTGGAACTAGTAGGCTGTCCTTCTGTTTCCCAACCAAGAAGATAGATGGGTGGGAGGCAGGCAGTTCAGGCCCATTAAGGCATCAGCACTGGACTCCAAGACTATGTGGTCCCTGCATCAGCAGTAGAGGAGGGGCTGATGTGGCTGGCCTGGCACTCCAGGAGGTGAGTGGTGGAGCCCTGTCACTGGCTTTTCATCAATGCCATGCAGGCAGAACAGAGCCAGTGTGTTGCCTTCTGCTGCAGCTGCCTCCTTCAGCAGTTTCCTTCTGTCTTCTTCACTGTAGAGCAAGGGAGAAAAGGAAGCGCCAAAAGAGTAGATGCTAGGGCAGCAAGGAGCCCAATGGAAGGGCAACATGGTTGATCCACCCCACCCATCTGGAACTGACAAAGGGCTGGTGATGAGGCCTGAGCAGCCTACATTGTTCACCCCAGACCCTTCTCCACTGGTGATGCCTGGAGTGAAACCCAATGCTGAGGCCTTTACATGGCAGACCTGGACCCAGTGCTGCCCACCTACCTGCCCACCTGCCTCCTAGTAGGGAGGCAAAAGTGGTTCTGCAGGCCTCCCAAAATCCTCCAGGCTGTGTTTGTGCATCTTGCACTAGGCTGTACTCCAATACTTGTTTTAGCTATTCTTGTACAGCAGCATTAGGAAAGTTAATCTGTTTGAACCACAATGTCCCAGGATGACCCAGCCACTGGACTTAAATAATTTTTCTAATTTCTCTTAGGTTGTCTCAAAAGGGACACTGGAAAAAACTCAGTTGGCAAAGCGAAAGAAACTTATCACTGTACCCTGTAATAACACACAAACGCGTACACACACTCCACATGTCTGAGGTGTTTGGCCTAATCTGGGAACTGAGTTCCTGACTCCTGCTGCAGAAATGCACACAACACAAGAGCATTCATTTTAGCCCCCCAGTCAAGATATGTCACTCACTCACACCTTCCCATTATCTATGGCCAATTGCCAAAGATCCCTTGAGCAGATGCCATTCAGGCGGTAAAGAATGTGTCACAATGTCCTCTACAGTTTAATGTTCACATTGGGCAAGCTTCATCTGCTCACACCTTGTCAATGTCCACCTTGTGCAAAAAGAGAAGGGCAGACAATTTGGCCTGGCAGAGATGCCTAGACAAAGTTGCAGGAAAGGGTTTGGATAGTTGGGTTCCAGACAGTTGGGCACTTCACACAATTACCAACAGAAAATTAGGCCAAAGCTAAGACCCGTTTTACTGTCTCTCTCTCTTTCTCTCTCTCTCTGTCTGAGTGATCATCAGCCTCATTAAAAAAATGACTAATTATTATTCTGGCTCATTAGCAACTATAAATCTCCAGTGTCACAACTTCATTAGAAATGACAAGTTAGCACTTCATTATTTTTCATAGTGCCAAACGTTAACCTTTGCAAGACTGTTTTATCCCCCTTTAATGCAAATGGGCCAGCCAATTCCAGATTCATTGGGAACATGTTTCTCTGAACACACCAGTTCAGGAAGAGCACCAATATCATGTTATGATATAATCCAGATTATCAAATCAGATAATCCACATTATCTGCTTCAAACTGGATTATATGAGTCTACACTGTCATATAATCCAGTTCAAAGGATATAATCTGGATTTTATATGGCAGTGTAGAAAGGGCCTCATACTCAGCCTCAGAAAAAAACAAAGGCAAGTTCCTTCTAAACAAATATTATTAAGAATAAGATAGGTTTGCCTTTGGCTATAGTTTAGAAAGAATTTGAAGGCAAATAATTTATATCTGAAGTGAGGAGGTTGGGTTGTTTGGTAGTATTGCTAGATGTCTCATTTTATGGCAGGCTTCTGAATGAAATATCTACATTATATGCTGACTGGCTTGACTCTGAAAGAGCTGGGGGTGGCAGTGGTCTGGTTCATGATGTCACGAAGAGTTGGAAGTGACTCATTGAATAAGCAACAAATTTGCTACAGGACACTGCAAGTTCCAACTGTTGTTACCATTGGATACGGTGGCTTAGTGTTGCAGTCAAGCAACATCTGGAGCACTATAAACTGTCCATCCCTGAAATAGGACTATCATATTCTGAAATAAGAGAGGATAAATAAGTGGCATCCAAGGTAATGAATCTCTTTTGGGGCTAGGGGCCAATATTTGGGTGTCTTTTAAAAAATTCACATAAATGCAGAGTGGATCCAGTGTACTGCTAGTGTCGAAGCCATTACCTGCCACTGAGAGACTTCAACTTCAGAATCCATACATCCATTTTTTTTACTGCACTTCCTTAATTCCAGAATGCAAACATTGGTTTTATTTTGATTATATGGCATGATTAGGTTAAAATTACATCTGTGAATTCATCTGCAGACTAAAGAACAGAGGGCAAGCCTGGCATAGCAGGGGGTCAGCGTGGAGGCAGACAGTGATGTGAGAAATGGGGGAAAAACAGATCTGAGACTTGCAGTGCTAAAGATAGGCTTCTCTGCAGTTTTGATCTTTAAAATAAAATTAGCCCCTACAGCTATGGTTAGAAAATACTCAACATCACTCCAATGCTGAAAGGAACAGCATGGTCATATTACAATTGTCAGCCCACGGGGCAGATCTAGAAGGTCTTACCCGATTCTGTGCTATTGGGGGGAAAACATGCACACCTCCAAACACATTCCCACTGACAGGTAGTTGGTTGCTGAATCCCCACAGGGAAGCATTGGTGAGAAAGAAATTACTGCTGTGGAACTAACTTTCCCAAATTATATCACCCTCCCTGACAGCATAATTGCCCCCTTTCCTGGAGATTTAACATGGCACATACATCCTTAAACAGTTGAGTGTTATTTTAAGAATTTTCCATCCTGCCCACCCCTTCTCCCTATCAGCAGGTAAGGCAGAAATTCATTTTACCTTCAAGTATATTGCTCCAAGTGAATGAAAAAACTATTTGGCCTGATCTGATAGGTGAGAGCCAGAAAGAATGCACATTATGGGAGGGGTAACTGGATGCCATGAAAGCTCCCAGTTGTTGTTTCAACCAACTCAGTATTGCTGCTTGCTCACCTCTTCATCCAACTGGCAGGGTGGGGACTTGGGGAATGAAGAAACCGTGTTGGAAAGGTCATGGTGACATATAATTAATACTGAGATTTGACGACAAACATGAAGAAGCAAACAAAGCATTTCTCACATTGCGTGATGAGAAAGAGTAAAATTATTACAAAGCCAAGATTAGAGGCAAGGCATGTTTTTTTTAAAAAAAACACAGCAAAAATGAATCTATTTTCCAAGAAGTCCTTTGAAAAGGAATATTTAACTGTTTACAAGATGGCAGATGAAGAGAAGCACAGGTTCATTATGGCTAAGGACCTTATCACACATAGGACCCCCCCCCCCCGGGTGCTGTTTCACCAGCAAGAGTGGCAAAATGGCAGGCACATGGGGTGGCTCTGGCATGCTGCACTGGCATGGTTACTCCGGCATCCTGTGGTGCAGTGAAGCTTTCCCCATCACGTGGGGAAAATATTACTCAACAAAGGAAGAAGGATGCTTCCATGACGCTTGGGGTCAGGGCCTCTGCTGGAAGTTGAGGGACATTGTGTGATGGGCTGTGTGCTCATCCATCCCTCAACTGGCTAGCAAGTGTCCTAGGATGCTTAAATTGCTAAGTGTGATGAGGTCCTTAAGCAACTGGTCTGATACCCCTTGCTCTGTCATAGTAGTGCCTCATTGATATAACTCAAATGGCAATGATGGTGCACATATTGAGCAATAAATCCTGATAATGCTAATAATTCATTAAAGTAATTTATTATTTATTTATTTAAAACTTTTGTATCCCGATCTTCTCACCTTCATAGAGGGACTCTGACTGGATTACAGCAAGGATTCAATGCTACAATAAACATTAAAAACATCCGAACAACAATACAAGATTAAAATACATATAGAAAATACATAAAAGCCAAATCGCTGACTAAAAACAAATTCAACTCAGTCTGTAAATGTGGTCATTCACTTTGGTCTATAACCAGTCTCAGCCTTCTTCTGGGAATGCTACGTTCCATAGCCAGGTTTGTACTAGCCTCTTGAAGGACAAGAGGGAGGGGGCAGCTCTAATCTCGCTTGGGAGAGAGTTCCACAGGGGCCACCACGGAGAAGGCCCTGTCTCTCGTCCCCACCAGACGCGCTTGCGAAGGTGGCGGGACCAAGAGCAGGGCCTCTCTGGAGGATCTTAGCATTCTTGATGGTTCATAGGGGACAATCCGTTCGGACAGGTAAACAGGGCCGGAACCGTATAGGGTTTTGTAAGTTAAAACCAGCACTTTGAATTGTGCTCGGAAGCTAATTGGCAGCCAGTGGAGCTGGCACAAGGGAGTTGTGCGCTCCCTGTACCCTGTTCCCATTAGTAACCTGGCTGCCAAGCGTTGAACTAGTTGCAGTTTCCGATCAGTCTTCAGAGGCAACCCCACGTAGAGAGTGTTTCAGTAGTCTATACGGGATGTAACAACAGTAACAACAGTAAAGGATCTTGTGGAACTAACAAGCTGTATTCACCAGGTTTAGAGGCTGCAACCCATGGAAGCTTAGGTCAGCCAAAGATGCCATTACACTGTAGACTAGATATGCAGTTACACTGTGGAATTAATGCAGTTTGGCATCATATTAACTGCTATGGCTCAATACTATGGAATCATGAGAGTCATTGTTTAGTGAAGGCTAAAGATCTTGTGAAATTACAACTGCTGTGATTTCACAGCATTGGGCCATTGCAGTTAAAGTGGGTTCAAAATGCAACTTTTGATGTATCAGAATAACCTGGACTCCCCGCCACCCTTCATCCATTGCAAATCAATCCACTGAAATTGTTCTAGAATTGAGAGAGAAGATCTTCATTTCATCATGTGCATCTGTAGACATGTTCTGGGCCACCTAATCATGCACATTTAAGCTTAAACAGAGTTAAATAAAGCTCATAGGGCTTGGCCCCACTCCTCAGGATGAGGGAAAAACATCTTGAGAGCACAGGCCTTGAAAATTGTGTGTTTTCTCCATATTTTACACTTAGTATTTTTGGTTTGAATTGCATGCTCTGTGCAACTGTGGTTGATGCTTAAAGCATTGTGCCTTGTAATATCATGAGAGGCTATCCCTGGGACATCTCCATGTATAGCCATCAGAACCTGCCCTGTGACATCAAAAAGGGCATTTATAGATCTCAGGTTGTGGCTCAGAACTCTCACAGCATGGCATGCGTCTGACCTGGTAATCCTATGCAGCATGTGTTTGTGCTGAAAAAACAATATATCAGGAGAGGGAGAAGACTTTTTCTCCCTCATCATTTTTTAAAGCAGTTAATTACAACTATAGTTCTGAAGCCAAAAAAAGGTGTTTATTTACCATTGCATTTGTATTTTTTAAAATAATTATTTAGTTCTTGGAACAAAACTTAAAATATACTCTTAATTCTTTTTTAAAAAACAATCTGAACACGACAAGCTGCTGCTCTTCGATATAAAATACATGTAAGTAGTCTAGGACAATGTTTTAAATAAATCTGCACAGATTTTTTCAAGGTACAAGATTAACATGAAATAGCATGCCCATTATCATGCCATCTTACTCAAGAATAAAATATAAGATTGTTTTTTCAAATATGACAAAATTGCACTTCGTGTGCCACCCTGTTCTGTTTTAGAACGACTTGTTGGTCATTAAGATGCCTTGGAGGGATATTTTTTTGGCAGCATAATGCATATTATTCAAAAGTAAGTCATTGCATAGAAAAAGCAAATGAACAAAACGTTACTTGAATGTTGTCTGTGGTGTAAGGTACCACGATTGAAATATGTATATGCATTTTTCAACAAACTTAAAGAAGTTAAAAGAACTGGATTACCCAGGAAAGGTCATGGGCAACAATTTTTATAGCCTCCACTTTCAATGATAACAGCGCACATCGTAATCTGATTGGCTACATGACACCGTTATACTGTTCTGAGAATATACAGTTAAGAAAAAACCCTTTCAGGTAACAAGCAACAAAAGGGGACGGTACAGAAGCAATTGTAGAACAGGGAAATAATCCCTGCAATCATGCTTGGAAAAAAGATTAGGGTTCTTTGCTTTGTGGACCCTTGTCCACCCTCTACCCTAATCTTCCACATAACATGAAAGGTAGCATTGAATACAAGCAAAACTAATGAATATTTCATGGATTATAGATTAAGAAATAGCAGGTTACATTTGGCTAAGTGAAGAAAGCCTAGTACTCATGCCTAGAGTTTCTACAGGGCCTGTATATTCTTCAAAAATTAGAAATGTTACATAACTTTTCTACCTTATGAACTAGAGCGGGCCTGCCCAACAGGCGGCCCGCGGCCCGCACACGGCCCGCCAGCCTTTTGGCTATGCCCCCCTACCCTCCTGCAAGAAATAAGATGTTTAAAAAAATATTTTAAAATATTTTTATTATTTTTTTATTATTTATTATTATTACTTTTGGTCCCGCCCCTTGGCTTTCCATTGGCCCCCTCCTCTTCTCCTGAGGGAGGGAGTGACGTCTCTCGGGCCCCGCTCGTGATTGGAAGAGGAAGGCCGCTCTGTGTGCGCCCTCCTCCTTGCGCCAGGCTTGGAGGCACGAAAAGCCTCCCCCGAGTCTCCTTGCGGCCTTGCGAGACCAAGAGAAGCAAGGAGCAGGGCCACAGCAAGAAGAAGGGAGCGTGGGAGGGGCGTCGCCAGAGGCAGCTCCAACCGCGGCTGCTGTAGCAGCATGGACACGGAGCTCTTGGCAAGCCGGTAAAGGGGCTTTTCTCCCTCCCATCCATCTTCCTCACTCTCTTTACTTCATCCCTTTCTTCCTTCCCTCTTCCCTACTTCCCATCTTTCTTCCCTTCTTTCCCTCCCCTCCTTTCTCTTCTTTCTTCCTCTCTCCCTCCCTCCTTTCCCTTCCTTGCTTCCTAATCTCCTTTCTTCCTTTCTCCCCTCCTTCCTGCCTTCCTGCCTGCCTTGTCTTCTTTCTTTCCTTCCTTCCGTTCTTCCTTTTTCCCCTCCCTCTTTCCTTCATTCCTTCCTTCCTTCCTCCCTTCCTTCTTTCCTTCCTTCTGTTCTTCCTTTTTTCCCCTCCCTCCCTCCCTCCTTCCTTCCTTCCTTCCTTCCTTCCTTCCTTTCTTCCATCCATCCCTTCTTCATCTCCCCTCCCTCCCTCCCTCCCTCCTTCCTTCCTTCCATCCATCCATCCATCCATCCATCCATCCATCCCTTCTTCATCTCCTCCTTACTTCCTGTGTCACCCCTTACTTCCTGTGTCACCCCTTTCCTTTCTGGCAGCACGAACACGGAGCAGGGCTTCCCTCCCTCCCTCTCTCTCCCCCCGTCCTCATTGCTGTTTTTTTATTTGCTGTTGCTTGTGGGGGATTTTTGTGGGGGAAGTTTGCTCCAATTCTGTTGTTGGTGGGATTCAGAATGCTCTTTGATTGTAGGTGAACTATAAATCCCAGCAACTACAACTCCCAAACATCAAGGTCTATTTCCCCCAAACTCCATGTGTGTTCATAGTTGGGCATATGGAATATTCCTGCCAAGTTTGATCCAGATGCATCATTGTTAGAATCCACAGTGCTCTCTGGATGTAGGTGAACTACAATTCCCAATTCTGCTTTGAACTGGGTTATCTCAATCCACACTGCCAGATAATCTACTTCAATGTGGATTTTATGCAGCTGTGTGGACGCAGGGACTTTTCACACAGCCATATAACCCAGAATATCAAGGCAGGTCATCCACATTATCTGCTTTGAATTGGATTATCTGAATCCACATTGCCAGATAATGCACTTCAAAATCCCACATTTTCTGCTTTAAATTTCCCCCCTCTATCGCATTGGTTCCCAACCTTTTTTTGGCCATGCCACACCTAAGCATCTCTAAAATCCTGACCCCGACCCCCACCCCATGACATATAATTCTTATTATTCAAAAAGTAAAGTTGCATTGTTTTTAGCTGATATTTTAATTGTGGTTTTTTTTTGTTTTAATTGTCTTTGGGCTTGTCCCTTGTAAGCCACCCCGAGTCCTAATGGGGAGATGGTTGGCGGGGTATAAAAATAAAGTTGTTATTATTATTGTGAGTATTATTACAACATTATTTAAAAGAATAAATTCAGAGGCTTATTATACACACATTTAGTTGAATTCAGTCTTAAAATATATTATATGGCTCACTGAAATAAATTTCCAAATATTTTGCTCTCTGAGTCAAAAAAGGTTCCTGACACCTGTTGTGTTATTGCATTATCCTTACAACCTTTCTTATTGTCCTCTGTTGTTTGTTGTGAACCTTCCTGGTAAAGAAATATGTAATTTCTTTATGCTTGTGGATAAATAGTATTTCTTGTTGTTTCCTTGTAAGTGTACTTGTGGAGATTGTCTGGTTTGCCTACTCTGGAACATGCAATGCTCCAATTCCATCATTGGTGGGATTCGGAATGCTCTTTGATTGTAGGTGAACTATAAATCCCAGAAACTGTAACTCCCAAATGTCAAGGCCTATTTTCCCCAAACTCCATCTGTGTTCATATGTGGGCATATTAAGGCCAGGCTTGGAAAAATATTAATAATAATGGGTTGCTGTGAGTTTTCCGTATGGCTGCCTGGCCCTGTTCAAGAAGCATTCTCTCCTGACGTTTCACCCACATCTATGGCTAAAAAGGCATCCTCAGAGGTCTGTTGGGGTTTGGCCAGTGGGGTTTATATCCCCACTGTGGGTGGGAGAAAGAAAGAAAGAAGGAATTGTTGTCTGCTTGAGTTAGGTTTGAAGGTTGCCCTTGGACACCTTGATCAGCACTGAGTCCATCAATGGGGCCCTGCCAGAAGTGAGCCTGTGTTGTGTGATGGGCGGTGTGGAGCTCAATCATCAGCTAATTCAATCAATTTATTCTACTTAAAACCAATAATTACAGAGGAAGAACTAAACAGATGGCAACAAATGATAAATAAATATTGTAATGGTAGTAAAAAAATAGACTAAACAAACAGTTATGGTATAAATCGCAAAAAGAAGGAGGTTTAGCACTCCCTAACATTAAAAAATATTATGAAGCGAGTAGACTGAGACTGGTTATAGAAGGAATGATTTAAAAAGATGGGGTAGAATGGCTAAGAAATTACTCAGGAAAAGTGGAAGAAGAAATATGGAATATATTTTTTTAAAGAATTCACGAGAAAAGAAATTAGGGAAATTAGAAATCCAATGTTGAGTAATATATTAAAAGTATGGAATAAATATAGGAGAATGTTAATAACGGATGGATCAGTAATAACCCCAATTGTAATGGAAAAGAAATTTCCAAAGAATTTAAAACAAATAATGGATAAAAAGTTAAGGGAATTTTTTTTAGATAAAATGGGGGATTGGATAAAGGTAGGAATGAAGACGGAAATGATTATGGAAGAATTTAGAGAAATAAAACTGACATGGTTCCATTGTATACAATTAGATCAATGGTTTAAAAATTGGCTAAAAAATAATAAGAAAGGAAGTAAGGTCAACCAATTTGAACAAATAATACTAAATGGGAGGGATGTAGAAGAGCACGAAAACTTGAAAGGAATAACTAGTAAAGTATATAAGATAATAATTGAAATAAAGGAAGGAAAAATAAAAAAATAACACCCTTAAGGAGGTTTGGGAAGAAGATTTAGGGATAAAAATAAAGGAAACAGAGTGGCAACAATTATGGAGACAAAGACATCTAAAAAATTTATCAATAAGGATTAAAGAAAATTACTATAAGTTAATATGGAAATGGTGCCTTACACCAGTATGAATTGCAAATATAAATAAAAACTACTCGAAAAACTGTTGGAGAGGATGCCAAGAATCAGGAACATATATACATATGTGGTGGCAATGTAAATATGTAAGCAAATTTTGGGTGAAAGTATTTAAAGAAATAGAAGATATAATGAATATTAAAATAGAAAGAAGTCCTAGTATAGCTTTATTATCATTATATAATAGCAAACAATTGGAAAAAAGGGATAAAGATGCAATAACAAACCTATTAACAGTAGCAAGATTGCTTATAGCAAGGAATTGGAAAAAAGAAATAAATATACAAATAGAGGAATGGTACAAGGAAGTATGGAAACTGGCAATAAATGACAAGTTAACATGTATATTAAAAGTAAAAAGAGGTACATGGAAACAAAGTGATTTCTATGAGGTATGGAGAAAATTTATTGAAAAAGGATTAGAAAAGGAAGAAGGAAAGTTACCTCCACAAGAAGAAATAAAATTTTGGACGAATGATATATAAAAGCAATGGCTTGGGGGGGGGGGGAGGGGAGCACAGTGGTGAGGGATACAAAAATGTATAAGAGAAACATAATGGCAGATGCTAAAGATTGAAGTATTGTAGCTAGAAATGAATAACATGAATCTGCTGTAAATAGACATTGTATAATATTGTGTTCACAATGATAAAACAATAAAAATATTAAAAAATTAAAAAATAAAACCAATAATTAATTAATTGATTGAATTAATGGGACTTAAGATTTCATTACATGATTAGCTGATGATTGAGCTCCACACCGCCCATCACACAACACAGACTCAATTGATGGCAACGTACAACGCTGTGCCCAGAACATGAGTGGCTTCCTGTGTTCCATTTGAAACATGAGCGGCTTCCTGTGTTCCATTTGAAACAACAGGGCCAGCATGGAGGGAAGCCTCACAACGATCTGTGATTGGAAAGTGTCATTGCAAGTGAGGCAGGGTGTGGGGCACTGGGATTGCCCCGCTTCCCCGCCAATTCCCACTTAGGCTGGTGAATCGCCCCACAAGACCTCATCAATGTGATGAGGTCCTTAGTCAACTTTAACAACCCCTATTTATTCAATAGGTGTACTCTAGATGACAATGATTGGGTTTACTCTGTCTCTATGCTTCCTGGAATGCTTTCCCCATCCTCAAGCGTGGCAACAGTCTGCACTATTGGCTCATATGCTTCAACAATTCTAATTTAGTAGGGACAGTTCCAACTAATCCTCTGCCACCCCATTTTTCCAGTTGCTTTTAAATGTATGTTTCTCTCTCTTTCT
The DNA here is from genome assembly GCA_030556195.1 of Anolis apletophallus. Lineage (NCBI taxonomy): Eukaryota > Metazoa > Chordata > Lepidosauria > Squamata > Anolidae > Anolis > Anolis apletophallus. The sequence goes on along the minus strand of JARBWK010000001.1, from coordinate 126,665,427 downwards.
CCGACTTTCCCTCTTTACCCTCAGTTTACATGAATGACTCTAAACTGAGTTCAGGTGAAAAAGTAATTTGCATTAACTTAGTGGGAGGTGGGAGAAGAGAGGAGGGAAAAGCATTTTGCCATTCCCAGTAAGCTCAGGCAAAAGCAAACTGCTGCAGCATCTTTTAGATTAAGTGCTTCCTCATGAATAACTTTTGCCATCTTGACCACACTCTGATGTTGCTTTACCATACTGGTTCCAATTTTCATCTGTGAATTATCATAGGCTATGTGGTCTTTCCCAAAATAATGACAATGATTATATTTTAAATGAAATACACATGCACTTACAGTATATCCCCTTTAAAACCAGCTCCTTGTGATTGGATACAATGATTGCTGCCATTCTTCACAACAGTAAATAAAGTCTTCAATTGAAATGTTGTTCAAAGCCCTCATTGCAGCTGCCTGCATGTTTTCAACTGTCCCAAAATGATATCCTTTGAGTTTGGGGAATAAAAAGAAATCACACAAAACCAAGTCAGGGCTGTAAGGTGGGCAGGGAAGCATTGTGATAGTATTTTGAGCCAAAAATTCCCTCACAGCAAATGATGTGTGACTTAGCAGCTTGTTGTTATGAAGGAGCCACGTGTTTGCAACTGCTTGGCAGACATGCACGACTCAGTTTCTCAAATGCTTGAGTACCTTTAGATAAAATGTTTGATTCACAATCTTTCCAGGTGGCACAAACTTCTACCTGTCAACTACCTTTGACATTTTTTTAAAAGATGTGCCTGGATTTCATTCTTTATTTGCTCATTAGGGAGTTTTTTGGTCAAGGTGACTGGGAAGTGAGCCACTCTAAAATCCGTCTTGCAGGGGTGGGATCATATTCCAAAAGTCCAACTTTCATCTCTAGTTAACACTCGCTACAGAAGATTGGGCTCACTTCTCACATGGTTATCCTTTTGTTCATCAGAAAAATATTTGAAACCAGTTTTCCAAACATTTTTCTCATGTGTAGATCTTCCACTATGATTTGGTGAATGTCTGTTTTCAGTATTCCTACCTCCTTTGTAATTAATCACATTCAAATCTCAGTCCAAATCCAGATCAGACTTCACATGAACCACATTGTTCTCAGTTTCTGAAGTTAGATAACACCCTGCACACTATTTGTCCTTGGTGTTCCCCCTTTCATTCTTTGAATGCCTTGTGCCACTTGAAGGCTTGGGCTTTCAAGTGGCACAAGGCCGATAAGCTGCCCTCAACAACTGCAGCTTTTCAGAACCAGTTTTTTCAACTTTTACGCATAACTTGATTGTGTGATGGTGTGGGGGACTTCTCTACATTTTCACCTGTGACAGGACACAAAAACTACTACACACTTTGGTAATGAACTGACTGCTACAAAGACAGAGATTCAACTAAGGAAGTCAAACTGTATGTCTGAGTTCCCCCTTCACCTGCCTCGAACCCCGCTTTATTTTCCTGGTCCTTCTGCACTTTGCAAAAAGAATTATTCTCATTATTTTTGAGACTGAAATATTTTGCATCCAAATTTGGGTTTGCCTTGGTAGCTCTAGTATTACTAATCTTACTTTGTGACCCAGTTATTTATATTCAAATTCCTACCATAGTCGTCTTTAGTAGCTTAGGGTCAAGGTCCCACTTGCAAAGCATAGAAAGCATCTGTGAGTGCACTGCTGTTACTGCTTTATTACCCTTTAAAATATTCCTTAAGTAGCTTTATTAAAAAACTTGTTTTTATTAAGTACATTCACTTTTCCTTAATGGAGGTCATAGCAACATCTTGGGGTCACTTCTATTTGTAGGAGAACAATAGTTTCAAGGACACGCAGAGATTTCCATTAACAGATTTCCATCATTGGAGAACAGCACTAGGTTGTATTTATTTACAGCATGACTCCCATACCTGCAGAACCACACACTATGTTTACATCTATTTGCACCTGTTAAAAATGACATCTTTATGAATTTTCTAGGTTCTCCAGACAATTCTGCAGCATACTTTCACCAGAGTATGATCCTCATACAATGGGACCAGTATCTGCAGTTTCACCTATTTGCATCCAAAAAAAATATGTCCTCTCTACTTTTGCAACAGCTGACTTAGATGTTGTCATTGCAGAAGAAGTCAATGAGTGGAGTTTCAATTGGTGGACAAGCTGCTGGAGTAAGCAAGGAGGACAACTTGCTGTCTTTCCACCTTAATCACATTGAGAAATTTCCCAATCGTATGACACTTCAGCCTCTTTTCAAGCATGGAGACTCACTAAGATCATCACATGAGTTAAACAACTTCTGGCTGTCATGCAAAGTCCTCTGTGGTTGAAAAGCAGAGGAGGTCAACTGCATTCTCATCACACCATGGTGGCCCCGCCAGCCATGGTTTGCCACTCTTCTCCAACTCGCAGGCAGCAATTACATTCAGTTGCCACTCAGACCGGACTTGCTGACTGTGGGAAACAGCCCAGTCCTGTACTCCCAGATCACTCAGTTGTGGTTGACGGCATGGTGGATCCAACCTCAGCCCTCTCTCAACCAGTATAGGACATTTTGAACCTTGCCCTTAGACCTGCCACCAAATGTTCTTACATTTGTAAGTGGCGTTGCTTTTGTATTTTTTTCACAAAAGCATGGGGTTGAGCCTCTGTCTGCTCCCACTTCCCTCCTCTTCGATTTTTTGATTTATCTGTCAGATTCAGGACTCTATCATCCTTGAAGATCTATCTGTCAGCTATAGCTTCGTTTAGAAGAGTGCATTCTCTTCCTTCTCCTTGTAAAGAGGTTTCTGCAAGGCTTTAGAAATTTCCGGCCACAAGTACACCTCTTGGAGGTTGGAGGTTGTTCTTTCCTCCCTTACAAAACCACCATTTGAGCTAATGGCCACTTCCGGCATGTCCCATCTATCATGGAAAACAGCATTTTTAATGGCTATTACTTCTGCTCATCATGCTAGCGAGCTTACAGCTCTTCGAGTTGATAGTCCTTACCTGAAATTTCATACGGATAAGGTCATGCTCCGCACAGACATTAACTTCTTACCTAAGGCAGCAACACAGTTTCATACGTCTCAGGACATTGTCCTTCCAACCTTATTTCCAAAGCCCTCTACTCCTCTGAAGCAGTCTTTACACCTTCTTGCTGTGCAGAGAGCCCCACCTTCTATGTCCACTGCACAGCTCCATTGCGGAAGTCACTAAGACTTTTTGTCAAGTACTATAAGGACTCTGTAGGCCTTCCGGTTTCTATCTAGAGATTGGCAATCTGGATAGTCACAGCTATCCGGCTAGCATTTCAGATGGCAGGACTGGACTTACCTGTTCAGATCTATGCTCATTCCACTCGAGCAGTGGCAGCCTCTATGGCCTTTTTGCCTGGTGTGCCACTGGATGACATTTGTTGGGCAGCAAATTGGTCAGCACTGCATACATTTGTCTCCCATTACAAACTGGACTTGGCCATCAAAAACATGTGGCTTTTGAGAGAGCAATTCTTTTTTCTGCACTAGCATGATGCCCACCATCCATGGGACTGCTCGCTAGTCTACCACAGGTGTGTATTTCACAGTGACCCCACTGAAGAAAGTAAGGATTCTTACCTGTAACCATGTTTCTTCGAGTGGTCAATTGTGAAATTCACACAACCCGCCCATCCTCCCCACACTCCGTCATGCCTTCTATCTCCGACTGTCTTTCACGGTATAGAACTAAGGCCTAAAGCCCTGCTGCCTAGCTTTATTACTGAATTGGGTGGGCAGGGCTGGAGCCCTTGATTTGGCAAAAGCTTTTCCATAAGGATCCGAATCAGCTGTGTGGATGCAGGAAATACCATAGGTGTGACTTTCACAGTTGACTACTTGAAGAAACATGGTTACAGGTAAGCAACCTTACTTTCCATTTCAAACTGGCTTCTGAGCATGATACACAATTGGAATTCCTCAAAGGTCTGGGAATCAGAGACACTGTGCTGCAATGGTTCCAGTCCCTACCTCTGAAGCAGGTTCCAGATGGTGGTGCTTGGGGATAGCTGCTCCTCAAAAAAGAAGCTGTTATATGGCATCCCACAAGGAACTATTCAATCCCCAATTCTTTTTTTTACAATTACATGAAACCTCTGGGTTAGATGATCAGCAAGCATGGGACAGGGTGCTATCAGTATGCCTTCCAAAACAGCTCTTGCTAAGGATAATGTGTCTCCTCTGAATGAATGTCTGAAGGAGGTAATAGACTGGATGGGGAAAAACAACCTGAAACTGAATCAAGACAAAATATAGGTGCTTACTATTAAGGGCCCTAACCTGGGGATGGAAGTATGTCAACCAGTTCTGGATGGGGTTACACTCCCCCTGAAAGACTGTTTGCAGCTTGAAAAAACTCCTGGATCTGTCTGCCAGCTGCACCCCTTCCTTGTACTAATGATGTTGTTCACCATGTTGAGCGGGTAATAAATATTATTAATAATAATAATAATAAAGAGTTAGAATATAGCACTCACATTTAACTGTGAATAAGTTGACCCAGGTTTTGGGGATTAATTTTTTGCTTAAAGTTTCTAGTCTTATACATGAGTATTGAGAGTATGTTAAGGATACTTTTTAGTCACTTGAAAATAAAATGCCAGAACATTCCAGAAACTACCCACCTGTGGTAGATTTATCCAGGAATCCATACATTGTAACAATGGGAAAGGAAAATAATTATTAAATGTTAAATTACTGTCAAAAGTTGGTTTACCTATATCCTGGTTGCTGAAAAAAATGTGACTATTTACTTCCAGGGTCTGGAGTCAAGAATCACTTGATTCCAGTTTCTGTCAAGCTCAGGGAGTCAACAGAAGACTAGTTCTGCACAATAAACAGAAAAGCACAACTGAAGCCACATAAGAAGGCATGCTATTGTGTGAAGGAACACAAGAGCTTGGCAAGGTCTACAAAGTAAAGAAATGAAGACTAGAATTGAGACTACTCCAATACAAAGAAATAGTGGCAGTTTGAAAGCATGAAATACAGTCACTTGCTGCTTAAGGTTGCAGAATGCAGGACACTGGATTTTAAAATTCTGCCTCTGTTTTCTTATGTTATAGTATCGCCATTCCAGTTTTCCCTTTTCTCTAGTCTTTGAAAGTCTTGCTCAGGTGGGTTTTTCTTTTCCCCCAGTATCCTCTGAGTATCTCAGAAGGGGTCACTTGCACCTCTTTTTGTGCTTTTCTCCTACCTATTGTAGCCAAATTCTTCCACCTAACACTTTCAAAAGTCCATTCATTTTTATGCACAGTGTAAAAACTGAAGGCCCTTGGGTTGGCTTGAAACGTTGCCAACCTTTCAATGTCATTAAAAGTCTCCCTTGTTCTTGTTATCAGCACCAGATTGATCTTGGCATCAGTCCTGGTACAGGTATATCATTGGAATGGAGAGATATTGCTTAGAGCCTCAGTATATAAATATCACCTTCTGCATTTCCAAGATTTGGCTCTGATTAAAAGGAGTCACAGGAACAACAGACAAATGCTTTTAGAAAGCACTTTAACAGGGGGCAATCAAATAAAGCTAAAACACTGGGCTAGGGAAGAAAAGCGGTAACTATCAAAGGCATGCATATCTGAATTGTGCTTTGTTAAACCTCTCTGCTCCTTTTCTGATTCTTTAAATACAGAAGCAATTAAATAGCAAGCTGCTGCTTCAGGTGTGTTTGCTTTCTCCCAAACCTCACATCCCGAGCCCTTGACTGTTGCTGGGTTAGAAACAGGGTCTTCTGCTGTGCCATTTATGAATCCCATTTCTGAGTAAAGAAATGTTCATATTAAACACTAAGATGGATTTTTTTAAATACCCTGGTAGTGCCCTTGAAATAAAAAGAAGGCATACGTTGACCCTTAAGAAGCACTGTACAGCCATTATGTTAAGTAGTAACGGAGCGGATGATTCAGTAACAGTAATGCAGCACAGAATCGGTAAAGAAGCAGTGCAGAAATGCCTTGCTAATTGAACTGAATCCACGACTTCAAGCTCAAGGATATCCAAGGATATTAAAAGAACTGGCAGAAGTAATTTTGGAACCACTAGCAATCATATTTGAGAATTCCTGGATAACAGAAGAAGTCCCAGCAGACTGGAGATGGGGAAATGTCATCTTCACTTTCAGAAAGGGAAAAATAAGATTCAGTTACTGGCCAGTCACTGACATCAATATCAGGAACTATTCTAGAACTGATAATTAAACAGGCAATCTGTAAGCACATAGAGATGGGAAAGCACAGGTGACCATCCTTTTAGCGTAGAGGATAGCCTCTCTAGATCATCAGCAGTCCCATTTCGAGTTCTGCCTCTCCATCACACTCATACATGGAAAAGCTAAGAGCTGGCAATACATTCATCTTACATTCATTGCACGGTTAGTATTACTTTTTTAAAAAATCAGAGGAAATAACAATATCTGAAAGTCAAGAGATCCCTTGCCCTTCCCAAAGCCCCTTACATTCAAGGAGACTGTCACCAGTATAAAACCACTTCTTTCCATGGGATAAAATTGTTCTGCACCAAACCAATAGGGTACAAGAGACAGTGATCCGGGTTAAAATGATTACTTTGCATGGTATCATATTATTCTGCATCAAACCCCATAGGATACAAGAGACTGCTGATGGGCAGGCAATGAAACAGGATGGGTTCCCATCCCACATGTTTTTCAGTTATAAATATGGGAATGAGATAAGAGGTAGGAGCTTTGAACACAATTTCTGGCCCATGTTCAGTGTTCCCTCCTTTCAGCTGAAGGGAATGCTGTGGATGTAGCAAAACTTCATTTCCTAAAGTCCCCCATGATATTCTTGCAAACAAGTTTGCAACATGTGGGTTAGACAAGGCTACTCTTAGGTGGATTTGTAATTGACTGACTAACCAAACCAAAGGGGTTTTCAGCAGTGGCTCATCTTCAGCCGGTAGAAAAGTGACATGGGGTTCTGTCCTAAGTCCACTGCTATTCAGCTTTGGTCAAACCTCACCTGGGATACTGTGTACTGGACACCATAATTCAAGAAGGGTGACTAAAATGGTAAATGATCTTGAAACCAAACTCTATATGAAGTGGCTTAAGTGGCTGAGTAGGTTTAGCCTGGAGAAGAGAAGATTAAGTGGTGATATACATGTTTACATATTTGAAAGGATGTCACCTTGAAGATGCAGCTCCAGAGACTAGGATACAGTGAAACAATGAATTCAAACTATAGAAAAATAGATTTCACCTAGACATTAGGAAGGATATCCTAATGAGTTATAAGATGAATGGGGAGGGAATCGCTCCCTTGTTGCATTAGCTCCACTGGCTGCCATGGCTACCAAGCACAATTCAAAGTGCTGGCTTTAGCCTATAAAGCCCTAAATGTTTCTGGCCCAGGCTCCCTATCCAAATGTATCTTCCCCTACCAACTAGCTTGGAGACTAAGGTCATTTGGGGAGGCCCTTCTGCTTTCTTAGTGGCGGCCCCCCAGCTGTGGAACTCCTTATCTAGTGACATCAGATCAGTTCCCTCCCTACTAGCCTTCAGGTAGAGATTCAAAACCTGGCTCTGGGAGCCAGCTTTTGAAAATTAGGGCAATGCAGTATGCCGAATATAGAATTACGTGCAATTTGACCTTGGAATGGCCTTAGACCTTGAACTCTGGATAGCATGTTTTTAACTTATATTTATTTATTTATTTATTGTTCACTTTTGTATTCCGCTCCTCCCAGCAGGCTCGGGGCGGATCACAGCAAAAAAAATATATACATGGGCGGCAGGTTGTAACATGTCAACATGCGACCCTACAATTGATAAAAACATAAAACCACATTTAAAACAGGTTACATCGTCAGAACACGGGTTGAGAGGACATATATCATAGTTCTTAGTCCGGTGTGCCTAATTAAAGGCCAGCCCGAAGAGGGCCGTCTTACAGGCCCTCCGAACGGGCCCAGTTCGAAATGACTCGGGTACTGTCCGGGAGGCGTTCCAGAGCACCGGTGCCGCCACAGAAAAAGACCTTTGTCTAGTCGTCGACAGGTGGCAGGAGCGGACTGATGGAATTAACAACAGATTTTGCTCATCTGAGCACAGTGATCTCGGGGGCGAGTACGGGGTAAGGCGGTCCTTCAGGTACACAGGCCTTAGGCCGTGTAAGGCCTTAAAGGTCAAAACCAACACCTTGAAGGCAATTCGGTACTCAATAGGAAGCCAGTGCAGTTGCCGGAGAATAGGTGTAATATGCTCCCTCGCTGGCACTCCTGCCAGCGAGCCGCGACATTCTGCACTAGCTTGAGTTTCCGGATTGTCGACAAGGGAAGGCCAGCGTGAGGGCATTACAGTAGTCTAATCTCGAGATGACCATCGCTTGATTACCGTGGCCAGGTCGGTCCCTGGACAGGTAGGGTGCCAGTCGCCTAGCCTGTCGGAGGTGATAGAATGACGTCCTGCTGACCACAGAGACCTGGGCCTCCATGGTCAGCGAGGAGTCCAACACAACCCCCAAGCTCTTAACCGATGGCGATGGGTTAAGCCGCTCGCCATCCAGGGAAGGCAACCGGCACCCACCCAGTCCAGGCCGACCAGGCCACAGGATCTCCGTCTTCGATGGATTCACCTTCAGCCGGCTGGCACGCAGCCAACCAGTCACGGCTTCAAGGCATAGATGGAAACAATCGGGTGGAGTCCGGCCTGCCGTCCATTCTCAGCAAAAGCTGGGTGTCATCAGCGTACTGATAACACTCCAGACCAAAGTCACGGGCCCAGCTGGGCCAGGGGCATGTAAACATTGAATAATAAGGGGGAGAGGATGGCCCCCTGGGGGACCCCACAGTTAAGTGGGAGTCTCCCGGAGACCTCCCCGCCCCCCTCCACGCGTTGTCCTCGGTCCCGGAGAAAGGAGGCCACCCATTGAAGGGCAGTCCCCCAACCCCGAGCCGGCTAAGCGGTAGGTCAACAGCACATGGTCTACAGTATCGAATGCTGCTGTCAGATCTAACAGGACAAGAAAGGATCAAGTCCAACCATTTTAAATATGTTGAAATTTTAAACTATTTTAAGGTGGATTTGTTGTTTAGAGGAACTGTGTATGTGCCATTGTAAGCCACCTTGAGTCCGCCTGCTGGGGTAGAGAAAGGTGGGGTATAAATATGGCAAATAATAAATAAATAAATAAATAGCTCAATCAACCCCCTCACATGGCAGGGCATGTTGATCTGACCTTACAGGAAGTGACTCCACGAGCAGAGCTCTGCTCTGGTGGTTTTTGGGAGAAATGGCAGCGGCAGCCCAAGGAGGAGGACACAGGAAATTTTGCCTTTTCAATGATGAGGACCCTGACCTATCTATCTATCTATCTGTCTGTCTGTCTGTCTGTCTGTCTATCTATCTAAAATGCTTGCAGCACACTAATCTATTCTACCCATCCACCCCTTCCACCAAAACTACTCTGATCCAGATACACACTTTAGAAAAAAGTATTTTTGCCTTAAAACTGTGAAGCAAGAAATGCATTTTTTAAAAGTATTAATATTTGAAAGAAGAGCTTTCATTGTTTAAATAAGCATACAGCATGAGTTCTTACAATGCCGGAGTAGAGGTGAGCCGTACAGATCTCTTTTCCCCCCCATATAGACATCTTGGTGCATGAAATTCTTATTGTACTAACTTCTTTCTCTCAATTAATCTCCAAGGTACAAGATCTCTTTGTAAACTGATCCAGATGAACACAGCTATGTCTTTGAATTGTAAATGTTAAGTTTTCTTAGATGCTTACTTGTGAATAGTTCAAAACTTCTTTACTTCCCTAATCATTCTCAGCTTGAACCTCTGTTTTGATCTAATTTGGTCCCTCAGTTCCTTTCTTTTATCTCTGGCCAACAGCTTAGCATTACACTATATATGGGGGGATATGGACGATGCTGCAAGCTGTGAAACCAGCACGAGTGCACGCATTAATCTGATTCGGAGGCATCTATCGCCACATGGTGATTATCTCCCTTAATTTGATGGCATGCTATGGCTTGGCCTTCTGTGAGTGAGAGGGGATTCATGAATGAGAGGGAAAGGGGCTGCTTGCAGCAAGAGGCTTACTCTCCACATGTAGTAATAGCTATATCAATGCTATCTCCCCCAGAAGGTGGCCCATGACAGATATATTAATGACACAGTGTGAAACTCCAAGGGGAAGGATGCACAGAGCATAAGGAATCCAAACAAACAGCAGCCACTGAAATGCAAGGAGATTTCCTCTGCTGGAAGGGAGGGGAGGCTGTGAGGAGACATCCAGCATTGATTCCCATCCATCTAGTAGATCTTGGCTTGCGGGAAGGAATGGTGCTAAGCCAAGTGTGACCTGATTGAATATCTAAATGGCCAGCCAGGACAGAAACGTGCAGGTGTTTCCAAATGAGCTATGTGAGGGTAAGCAGCAATGGCTGTGATGTGGGATCTTGAAGGAAGGTGCAGTCACGAGACAGTGAGCCTCGGACTGTGTATCCAGGAAGCCCTTTGGATTTGTCAGTCAAAGAAGGAAGTGGTGCGGATCTGACATAAGACATCTGCACACAATGGAGAACATCCTAGGGTTACTTGCTCAATCCCAATGTTTTATCAAGAATTCAAGGACTGTCAGCAAGCTAGTTTGGGGCTTACCATGGGCCAAATTAGACTTATGACTCAGAGATTCCTTTCATTTAGTGCAAGACGTTGATTGGGTTTATCTGGCTTTATTAACCCAGATAAAACATTCAAGAGCAAACTCAAATCATTGCACATTTGTGAATGGTAGCAACGCTGGAAAAGTAGCCTTTCAATAAAATTGCTGACCATCATTGACTTTTGTCACTGAATTTTGAGAAACAGAAGTAAGACTGTGCAACTACTACAGCCCAATCTGAAATAATGAAGTGAATTTGTTATTTCAATTTGTATTAGTTCTGGAGCTTACAGGTTGGCCCAAAATAGAACGACCGTCTGAAACATTTAAGACCAATGCAGAAACATGAAAAATGATTTTAGATGTCTTTTTAATGCTAGTTTTGACTTTCTTAAAGCGTGACTTTAAAATCAAAGTTTATTTTAATTGTTTTAACTTTTGTATTAAGAATTTTAACTGTCTTATTTAATTTTTTTTAAGTATACTGCTTGAATCTCATGCTGAGAAAAAGATGGGAAATTAATTAATTGAAAATTGATAGTGTGTTCTCAGTATGACTGTATATGGAGGATGGTAAGAAGTAATAAGACTTCATCACATGGAGGCAATGGAGTAAATTGTGGATCAGTAGGGTGAATCCTTTGCCCAAAGACCTGCTTTACCAGCACCACTTGCTTGCCCATGCCCATCACACACCGGAAAGTGTATCTTTCAGGTGTGCTCCTGCACTATTCTCCATGATTTCCTATCTGAACATGAGTAGTCTCCTGTGTGCAGATTTCTTCTGCATAGCATACTTGCCCAATGCAGCCAGCATAGAGCTCTGCTGGAAATAAATGTGCATCATGTGATGAGATCCGGTGGGCTCTGCACTAGCTGCATGGGGGCAGTGTTCTACGACAGGTAATTTTTCCCATTTGATAAGGTCCTTAATGTAGAGAGGGAAGGGTCATGTGTTTATAGACATTGACTTACTACATTTAAATATTGCATCAGCTGCCTGATTTTTACCTATGCATGAATGGCTGCACATTTCAGATGACACTCAAGTGTCATGTCTTCGCATGTACAAAGAAATTGGGCAAGACTTGTGTGTAATCCTTCCCTCCACTTATTGTCTGAATCTGGCCTCAAATGATCCAGTGCAAAGCTTTGAATAAAAACTGACTGCAATATATGCATATACCTGTGTACTAGGCTTGTTTGATTAAAATGGTTCAAAACTCATTTCGTATGTAGGGGGTGCTGGTGATTCGATTTGGAAATGATTTCTGAAATTTTCCCAAAAAGTCAGAATTTTACTAAATTTCCGAATTGCTTCGTTAATGGCGTCCATGATCGCGCAATACTCAAAAACTTGGGGGGTTCCCTTTCCCTCATTTTTAGACCGCTACTGACAAAACTTGCCACATGGTAGAAAAGATTCTCCTCTGTCAGCATACTGATTTTCAACACGTTTAGAAAATCCCTGGGTCCTTGAAAATTTTTAAAGTAATTTCAGTAAGAGGATTTCCAAAGTCCAAAGGGACTTTCTGGAATTCCAAATTCCAAACTGTAACCCAAAGGGGATTGAGGTGTTTTGAAAGTTTAATTCACTGCTTCTAAAAGGTAAATTGGCAGTGGCAGGCAAGAGAAGAACACTTGTCCCAGCTGCCCTTATGTGCTGCCCTGCCCTTCTTCCCTCCCCACACACAAGCAAGCCTCACAGGCAAGGGGCCTGCTAACAGCTGTTCTCCCCAATTTGTTTCCTTCCCAGGCGGTGGCACCTTTCCCACCCAAGCTCCCTTCCTGTTCATGTCCCCAGCTCGCAATGAGCCCATGAGGCACGCACAGCCCTTTTTAAAGTGCAATGACTGCTGTGCCAAAACCCCTCTCCTCCCCACATGGTTTCCCCTCATTGGCTGGAGGCAAGCATCACAGCATGCAAGTTGATGCTTGCCTCCAAACGCTGAGTCATTTCCTATTCACTTCCTGAGTCAGAACAAAGATAGCAAACAGTGGCTTCGACATGCCAAGGACACTTCCAGGTTTCCAAATCGGTTCAAAAAGGAATTTGATCTGAATTTCATCTGAAGTACAAAGTTTCCGACTGGACCTAACAATGTCTAGTGTATACATATACAATATGCAGGAAGATTTCCACATTCCCTTGAGACTAATTGGAATAAGCTGCATAATCGCACTCCTATTTGATTGACCATTGGTAATATGGTCAGTACATGAAATGTTAGAAAGGGAAGATCATTGAGGAGTTATGTTGTCTTGGAGCCAAACCCCAATAGATACCAAAGGCCCACGGTATCCCACAAAGTGAGATTTGCTAAACAATTTTTCCAACAACATCTCATACTCAGCTTTTTGACCAGGTTTTAAAATGCCCAAAGCATATACATATTGCAACAATAATCATGAACAGTAGAACAGTGTTTTGATCTTCATATTATGGGTCAGAGAACAAGGGAGCTGGGGCTTTACCAAGGGCATGAGATTGGAATTAGGGACCTCTTGACTCATTGTTGTCTGCCTTAGGAGTGCTAGGAATGCTTTAAATATGATTTTCCTGCTTCTTGACAAAAGGTTGGACTGAATGGCCCACGAGGTCTCTTCCAATGCTATGATTCTATGATTCCAAATCGTATTCCAAGGTGCAAATATCCGTTCTGGAAGAGGAAAGAAATTGCATTCCCCTTAGATTCTACACTGCATGCTAAATGTTGCTAGGACAATGTGATGCCTCTGAAATAGCCAGTTTCTTGAGGGGTTATGTTAAAGTCCTTCAAAACAATAAGCAACACCTGTCCATGAGCTGCACAATAAACTGGTCATCTGGAAAATGCCCCTGAGTATTATTTATACCTGGTGACTCTCTGCCTGTGATGTCCCTTCCCTCTTTGACAGCCATTCTTCCTTTGATGCTAAAGTCAGGCTGCATTTAAAAAGGGGAACAAGCAAATAGCTCCAGCTATGTTTTAAAGCCCTCTGAGCGAGTGCGGAGTCTGTTGGCTCTGAATCCACCAGCCGCAGACATAAATCCCTTTGCCGCTCCCTTTGTAGCTTTTTGATGTCTGCCCCCTTAAACCTTTCCCATGTGTCCTGTCCCCTTGAGAACGTATACACAGTGACTGTCTGCAGCTCTGCATGGGGGTCTGGATTTACTCTTCTTATCAGGAGGCAGCAGATACTCGCCAATTGACGTGGGCATACAAGGAACAGTCAGCCCTGCCAGAAACTGGAGGCCTGGCCCATGGGACCATCTTGAAAAGAACAGTGCCACCTCACTCCCTTCACACTGCACCCTTTCCCATTCAGTACACCTGATTAACAATACCAAGTCTTTACTTTCCCTCCCCATTTGACCACCACTGTGTGCATTTCACACTATCCAAATTACTGTTCCCAGTTGATAAGCATATTTCCTGCTGTTGTTTTTCACTGCCCCAATATGCACTTTTCCGTGTTGCCTTGTGTCCTTTCCCTCATTAATGTCTGCTTTCTTCTAAAGAGGCATAAAATTTGTGTGCAAAGGATTCTGGGCCACTGGAGGGTAAGGAAATGAAGCAGAACATGTTTGGTTTATAACAAGTAGCTTTGCAGGCAGTGCCAAAATCATGGGAATACATTAGAGCCCTTTGGCCACTACTTACTGTACAACCCGTCTCAAGTTCAGATACTGTCCCCAATGTTTTTTTAAGGTAACCTATGTATTCTGTACAATCATGTACAGAAAAACATTCACTTTTCTCTTTAAAATATGCTCAAGCATAAAGAATAAAAGGAGTTTGTCCTTGTTTGGGCTTACTTTCAAAATAATCACAAATTTCCAAACATATCTAACAGAACTAAAATGTTGAAACATACCCTGGCGCAAGGATCTATCTTGAACTGAGATTGAAAACTTATCAGATTTGGATAGACTAGGTCTCAAATAGATTTGAATCCAAATATTGAGATTTGGAAAAGCAGATTTTTGGGTTTTCTATTCAACACCATTGAGCAATCAAAACAATTTTAAATTTTTAAATTTTCTTTTGGATCTTCTTTTTTCTTTGTGGAGCCCCCAATGGCACAGTGGGTTAAACTGCTAAACTGCTGAACTTGCTGATTAAAAGGTTGGTGGTTTGAATCCAGAGAGCAGGATGAGCTCCTGCTGTTAGCTCTAGCTTCTGCCAACCTAGCAGATCGAAAACGCAAATGTGAGTAGATCAATAGGTACCGCTTTGGGGATGGAAGGTAACAGTGCTCCATGCCACATAACCTTGGAGGTGTCTAAGCTCTTCAGCTTAGAAATGGAGATGAGTACCATTTCTCAGAGTTGGACACAACCAGACTTAATTTTAATGGAAATCTTTACCTTTACTTTTTATTTGTGTGATTTTTTTTTGAAATGCTTGATGAAAACATATAAAAAACAATTTTAGCTTGCCACATGTTTCTGTTTGACACAATTTTATTAAATTTAGACTGCATCTACATTGTAGAATTAATGCAGTTTGGCATATCTTTAACCACCATTGCTCAGTGCTTTAGCCTTTTTTTTGCCAAAAAGTACTGTTGCAATATGAAATCCCATTATTCCATAGCATTGAGCCAGGGCAGTTATAGTGGTGTCAAACTGCATTTATTTTACAGTGCAGATGCACCTTTAGAGATTGGGCAACCTCTTTAGAACAAAGACTCCCTGACAAATTTCAGACATATGTGCTAGCCAAATTTAAATTTGACATAATTTTCTAATTTGCAAAATCTGGTAAGGAAATCATACTTTCACTGCATGAGTTCTATGTGGATTCAGTCTGCCTAGCTTCAGATACATCATGCTCAAGTCTTTATGAAAGTCCCAAGGCTTCAGAATTCAAGGACAGCTGCACATAAAGAACACAGAAAAAACAAGATGTAAAGTATTTTTTCTTTTCAAAAATAAAGTTTTAGAGGGCACTTGGTGGATGGACAGACAGGCAGAGATGAGGTGTTATCAGTTAAATCAAGCAAAAGAGCACGAATCTGCAGGAGATTACTGAATATATACAGGTCAGTAGCTTCACACCATCCTTCCCCCAAAGTGCTGTGATTAGAGAGCATTGGAGATATTTTTTTCTCACACTTTCTGGCTGTTCCTATGTTTTATGGTTTATTACAGATCAGACTGAATCACAGGCATAATTGGGATAATCTGACCTGCATTGTATCCCATCCAGATCAATCAAAATCAATCTGAATCAGTGTAACTTGAGAATCCAGAACTTGTTCACAATGGTTGTATACATTTGATGAAATGTACATTTTGCATTTTTAACTACCAAACATCATAATACAATAAATTACCTAGGAGCCATGAGGGTAGTAGGGTTTGCATATGCAAGAGGTTGCAGTTCAAACTCTTTTCAAACTTACAGAGTAGGCACTGAAATCTCTCAATATGCTGATACATATATTTAGTTGTTTTCTAAATTTTGTATAGTAAATATTAGGTCTGCTTTGTTTTCATTAGTTGTAAAGTGTCTGGCTGAGAGTTGTAAATGAGCCAATAGTTAAGAAAATTAAATGAAGGGCCCTTCCACACTGACCAGGATCTGATCCCAGATTATCTGCTTTAAACTGGAATACATGAGTCCCCACTGCCGGATAACCTGGGATATACAGATAATCTGGGGTCAGATCCTAGGATAAAGGAGCAATGGGGAAGGGCCCACTAAGTAGGATAGTAATTGCAAAGCACCTTTCACACAAAAACTATTCCTATCTAGATGATAATCATTCTTTTACCTATAAGATAAGGATTTAGCAATGGACTCACTTAGCATACCATACACACATTGTGGAATGCCTCCTAGCACACAGTTGCCAATGAAGAGTCAGAGAATGGGGGAAAATAACAGTTCCATAATATTTAGGCCACATTAGGTTGTGGGAGTTGCATACAACCAACACACACAACAGCTGTACTCTGGTTGGGAAAGAGGGGTGTGTGAGAGTGAAATTCTACTAGTATCCAACTGTTGTGGTTTGACACTTTTAGAGCATACTATGACTGTCCTGACCTCCTGTCAAAGATCCTGTCACTGTTGTGGATAGCAGCAACAAGGATGGAAATGGGTTGGCAGTTAAGTCCTAGCAGGATCAAACCGGCTCAGCAGTAAGGACACCATTCTGCAACCAAAATAGCTCAGGGCACACTTGCAAGGCCACAATATGGTTTGGTGCTGGCATTTTGGGTGTCGGTCCTGGTTCGCTTTATGAGGCTGTGTAGAACTGCCCAAAGAGAACCTATGCCATTGCATTATGTAAGATGGTGGCAAAGCTTTGTGGGTGTTAGATCTGGGCCAATGATATTTTAGCATTTTAAATTTGGAGTAGAAGTGGAATGACGTTACTGGCCTGCTTTCCATATACATCTCCTGGCATTTTCAGTTTCAAACACACACATCTTGGCTGAGTAATTCATGAGATGGTGTGAAAATATTCAAATGGTGATAGCCTTGTTCAGGTGTTCATGCCTCACCATAAGAAGCCAATAGACACAAGCCTTGTTATTCTGTTTGCTATGACGTTATGCTGCTGTGATTCCTCCTCCTTCCTTCTCTCCCTGCTAAGAATGACAGCAGGATTTTAAACCAACATCATAGTCATAGTTCCTTGATCCAACTGTAGCAGAAACCATGGTTAACTCGGAAAATGTCTTGAGTTGACAATCAAAGTACACCAAGGAGGCATGCATGACAGCAGAGCATGATGAATATCAGTTTATTGTGCTGAATTTGATTATCTGAACCATGCCAATGTTATCTGTGGTTCTGTTATAAAAACTATGGCAGGTTTAAAAGCCAGTGTAATACTTCTGATGACCTCATCAGATGCGTTCTTCTCAGCGGCACTCTGTGGGGCTCTGTTTTGGCCGTGTAAAAAAATGGAGCCTAGAGTTCCTTTGGAGGTAACACAGATAATGGTATGAAGCAGGGAAGGGCGGGGGGGAAATGGACCTGAAGGGGAAAGGGCGTGGGATGGCAAAAGATGGACCTCAGTGGGAGGAGAGATGGAAGACGTTTCCCTCTGCTGTCCCATACTTCCCCCTCTCTCGCCCTGCCCATCTGATGAGATCATGAGACTCTCCAAAGTCCACACACATTGCCAAAAAACAAAACAAAAAAACCCAAAGTCACTAAGAAGACTTAAAAGAAAAGAAAAGAAAAGCTCAAGTTAGAATTCTGACTACTTCCAAATGTTTTGATTAGTTTTGTTCTGGCAATGTGTGTGGTCTTTGGGGGAGGGAGTCTCAGAAGTATCAAACTGACTTTTGACTGCCATAGTTGCCCACTCCTGTTGCTGCTTTTCACACCCATTTCTTGAATTCCTGGTTGTTAATTGGAACATGTTGGCTGATGTGGCCATAAGGATACTTTGAGTGAAGAGAATGTAGTCCTTCAGGACATCTTCATTCCTGAATGTGATGAATGATGCTTTCAGGTGTATCATATGCATCAGGCTGTTAAGTCTGCTGTTGAACCAAGGAAATAAATATAAATAAAATCTCTCTAAACAAGTATATGAAATATATTTGGAACAAATTATGTGGTTTCAGTAACACGGCATCTTCCCCGATGTCAACATCCCATAAATCAACCAATCTGATCCCCCCCCCTTAGTATTCTGGAATGCATATGCACATTTTGCATTCTCACCAGGCCAGTTGAAAGCAATGGGTAGGAAGTGTGATTTGCAATCATTGAAGTGGAAAGCCCAAGTGAGATGTTTGCATTTACATTCACTCTTTTTTATTAAAAAAAGGGGCTTCTTGCAAATGTCATCAAGTCTTCTGAGAACAACTTGGGGGGAGGGGAGACTAAATTGCTGCAAGGTTACAAAACAACACCTTTTACTGTACATATGATGGCAATCTCATGAGATGGCTTTTCCATTTGTCATGCCTTTGCCTGTTTCTAGTTTTTAGGTCATTGAGTGCCTGGCTTCTTTCCAGGGCTTGCCCAAAGCATTTTCCTGCCCTATGTAGCTGCTGCAGGGCAAAATCACTAAGAAGTATGCCAGCATTTTATGAACGCATGGTGCAGAGTTTGTTCTCTTCAGATCAGATGACTCTTTGTTGGCTCTCTTGAATGATTTTCCTCTAAGAAGATGTTTGGGCTGGCCTTGCTTATTTCCTGACAATAAGACATTAGGTGAAAAATGCAAAGTTCTAGTTTATACCATGTGAAAAGTTAAAAACAAAACATTGTAAACAATATACATGTGTATGTGCCTTAAAATCCTGTGTCAACTTATGGTGATCCATACATTCCACAGAGTTTTTAAAAGCAAGGCGTGCTCAGAAATTGTTTTCTCAATTCTTTCTGAAATATAGCCTATAGCACCTGATGTTTTTTGGTGATCTACCATCCAAGAATTAACCAGGGCTGACCCTATTCAGTTTCCAAGATCAGGTACAATCTGGTAGCTGCAGCATCTACATCACCACACTACTGCTCACCATATGCCATGTGCACATCTTGTCTGATGCATCTGAGCTTTACCACTCTATTAAAAGAAGCTTTGTGCTCTTCCAGGAATAAATAGGAGACACTGCTAGAACATCAGGGAGTGATTTACCTCCACTTTGCTGTGAGGCAAATATAGCATCTGAAAATAGTTTTGGCATTTATATATAGACTGGAGAGATTCCCACAAGAGATAAAATGGTGAGACGTGCAGGTGCAGGTTCACTGGCTTCTTTCCTTCTTACAACTATACTTGAGCATCCAAGTCAGGAGGAGAAGGAGGGGGAAGAGGCAGAAGGTCTCTCTATTTATTGCGTTCATTCCCCACTGACAACATCCCACTGCTTTGCTTCTATCCTACTCCTGTCTCATCAACTCTTGGTTGGGAAATAAATGGCAATTTCTCAGCAGCTGTCTGTGATGAGAAAAGGTGATCAATTGCGCCCTGCTCATTCTGAGTTGCTTGACTCACTTCTGCCAATGCAATCTTCGTACTGCATACAATGGATGCCAGGCTGTAAGTGGCATCACACATTCAATCAAGGAACTGGTAGAATGTGTCTCAGAATTACATTCTCAGATAAAATATTGCCTAGTGTTATCAATAAATCGGACCCCAAATTATGAATTATATCAATTATATGAATTGTGAGATGCGGCTCTGATGAGACATAGAGTGAGCATGCAGCCTTTTCCCTGCAGTAACCCATTCATGAATTATCTTTGCAATGATGTATAAACACACCTCAGACCCCAGGAAACAACCCCTCAAATTATCATAATCCCCTCAGAATGAACTAGGAGACAAGAGGGAAAAATACAATAGAGTTGTGTCAAAACTTCTGGATCCTTTTTCTTGTTTTACCTGATACAATCAGGGCTACCTATGGGAATGATTCCTCCCCCATGCCCCAAGCAGCCTCACCCTTGCAACACCCATTGAGGTGGTCATCACTTTCAATCACCTAGTGCAGGGCTGTCCAACTTCTACCGGCCCAGGGGCCTGAATTCCGGTCACTGATGACCTGGGGGGCCGAAGGGTCTGCCCCCGCCCCCGGCTCCACCCTGGCTCCGCCCCTGCCCCACCCCCGGCTCCGCCCCCTCATATGAGGCATCCATACAATCAAATATAATCTTTTACTAAGGGGAAATGCAGGGTGGGAATTCATAAGGGGCATCCATACAATCAAATATAATCTTTTACTAAGGGGAAATGCAGGGAGGGAATACATAAGGGGCATCCATACACAATTAGATAATAATAACATAAAGGTTAGCCTACCTTCCCAAACACGCAGGATCCAGGAGTAGCCGGACCACGAGCAGAGGTGACGACCGACCAAGGCAGCAGCCGGGAAGATACAAATCGCGTCTGCGTGGGCCGCAGGGATTAAGTAGCCGAGATTTCGGCAACAGGAGTATTGCGAGACTACGGAAGCCACACAGGATTTCGCTCTCAACACAGGCGTGATTTTTATTTTTATTTTTATTTTTATTTTTATTTTTATTTTTATTTTTATTTTTATTTTTATTTTTATTTTTATTTTTATTTTTATTTTTATTTTTTTTTTTTTTTATTTTTATTTTTATTTTATTTTTATTTTTTTTATTTTTATTTTTATTTATTTTTATTTTTATTTTTATTTAAAAGCTTAGGGGGCCGTAGGGAAGGGGCTGGGGGCCGTATACGCCCCCCGGGCCGCCGGTTGGACAGCCCTGACTTAGTGTGTATCTTGGATGAACCCTATTGTATCCACTGGAACCAAACCATTAAGCTGATCAGAAAACCCATTGGCATTTGTCAAACTGCATTCTTTCCCAATTGAGCCTCTCTCAGGGGTAGAACAATAAAAATACATTTCAAAATACTCCAATGACAGATTATTATAGCAAGAGCAAATCAGCCATATCATGAGAGGGAACCCTAGACCAATCACTAAGTGGATCCTAGCCGCACACTTCCTGGACCAACCATAAGCTAATGCAGAAGTCTTGAATATTTGTCAGACTGTAATAATAATAAATAATAAATCTTTATACCCCACCACCATCTCTCCGAAGGGACTCGGGGTGGCTAACATGAAGCCAAGTCGAAATTAATTACAATGGAGCAAAAATACAAATAAACAAGACAATAACATCAAATAAAATGCATTAGTAATAACATAGTAAAATAAAAATAACAGAGTCATAATAAAAACAGATAATAAAATGGTAATAGAATAGGACAAAGAGAGCAAGGCCCATGACTAAATAGAAATTGATGAAACCCATAGGTGAGGTAGATAGAAGTGCGATGATTTGTGAGGGGGTTCGGATGCGATAACAGTGGAATGAAACTTCAACTGAGAGATAAGGTGGAGAGCATCAAAAAGACAAGTTGGACTTGGGCTGGGACATGGTATAGAAATTGGTTGTTCAGTCCTCAAAGGCACACCAGAAAAGCCAGGTTTCTAACTAAAGGCTGTCAGAGTGGGTGCCTGTCTAATCTCCCTGGGGAGTACATTAACTATACTTTGTATTTACAATTGTGGCATATCTGATTTTTTAAGTGCTTTCTCCGTTGATATCCTCTCTGGCTATTGAGAGTATTTTTGTCTTCTGAAATTTAGGGGATTAAACGACCATTTGTCCATAGGGGAAATGGTATTATGAAACACACCTGGTGCAGAGGGGCCTTTCTTAAACTTTTTCTCATGGAGTTGCCTTTATGTATAGGGATATGTTTTCTTATGTGGGATCACACCTAATGTTTTAGGTTTATAAATGTATGTAATGCTAAATCGGATTATATATTGTAAGACCTTTTTGATGTTTTAATTCATAGATATCGGACAAGTGGATTTATGCAGTGGATTGTTACTATATGACAGGTCCCGAAGAAGCCGGAAACGGCGAAACAGCAGGGCCTTTGCAAGTTTACTGTTGCTTACAGAGCCTTTTGGCTAAGATCAAGTGTAGTACTGAGCAGCAATGGTGTAGTTTGGTAAGTTTAGACCCTGAAAATAATGCTCTTAAGGAGATCCTCTTTAGATGATAATGTACATTACCTGACTTAGTTTAAAAGGCCAACCCTCCCACACTGGGATGGGATTTTGCTGAGTGAAGCCCTAGATTTGTGCCTTCAAACCAAACCATAGGAGCTCCACTGATGTATAATACTATAGTCTGTAGTTCTGGCAGGTCTTGTTAGGGACAGATTGTTGAACACCAATTCAAGGTTCTTCCTTTCTCTGTGTTGCTCCACCACTTAGTGTCAAAAACTATAGTCAGCCCTCCACAGCACAGGACCCCACAAAAATTGCTATTTTCCTCCTTGAAATAACACCTTTCTAGGAATTTTAGGTCTTCCAGCCAATCACTGTGGTTAACCTCTGCTAGAAACTGAGCATAGATTTCCACTGGAGGACGTAGAGAGTCCTGGTGAGGTGTTGTCCTTATAAATTTTAGGTTATACAGGAAGACTGGAAGAAATTGACCACAGAATCACGCTATAGGACCAAGACATTCTTAGAAATCACATTTTAAACTAAATATGAGAAGAACTATATGTGCAAAAGTTAAAGCTGAAAATTCAAGAGGATGGTGATGTCATCATGGCAGTGAGCCATTAGGTCAAAATCTCCCATTGCCCAAGCTCCCCCCCCCCCCCCAACAGCCATGCATGATATTCATGTCTCAAATTCACTCTTTTCATCCTTTTAAAAGAAAAAATATCCCAGTAAAACTCTACCTCTGCCCAGGAGAGCAGCAGAGGAGATGGCCTTCTAGAGCCCAGTTGCCTTATATTGCTCTGGAGGGGCCTTGTTTCATGGCATAGCATATCACTGGCACTCTCTGCAGTTTGTTTTGTGCAAAGCAGAAGCGATTTAGTTTGCAATCTCATTTTTTGCCATCATTCACTGCCTGTGACATCCAGTGGTAATAGAAGGGCTTGGGATCCCTGGATTTTATAGCTCTGCTCGGCAGCATTTCTCTCTTGGCGGGAACATAAATTTTGTCCTTTTTTTGTAGGCATGTGTGCAGATTTTGCAAGATTAGTTACCTTTTTTTCTTTTTTGTGTGTGCAAAGTGCTCTGTATTCCAAGCAATGTCTTGCGGGACTGGGGAAGAGGCCATTGGAGGAAGCTTAATTGAGGATGGGGCTTATTTTGTTGGGAGCAGCATAGTGCAGCATTGGCAAGGCCCCGTGACAGCTTCCAAATGAAATAACTTGTAAGGGTCTGGTTGAAATTATCCTAGCTGTATATCACAAACTTAGCTCATGGCTTTAATGCACACAGCGGGTGGTTTTAACCCCTTCCTGAGGTGAAACGAGGGCTATACAGTACAAAGGGACATGGAGCCAAAGTTGCTGAGAAATGGAAAAGAATACAGACTAGTGAAGAGGTATCCATGCTGGATTTTTACTGGTGAGATTTTAGGTGAGGGTAAAAGGGGCCATGGCAGAGAACTATTCTCCAATGTCAATTGGAAGGATGGAATCATGGGCGTGGTTGTACTTCAAAGGAGTCACATTCTTGAGCTAAAATCTTAAGGACAGCAGGAAGGATGCAAATTATTTTGCAGCCTGAGGCAAAGGAACAACATTGTGCTTCCATTACCATTATCAACACACTCCTTGAGTAAAAGCTAATCAGTCTTTTGCAACACTGATGATAGTGTTGTCCACCTATGGAACACCGCGGAGTTAGGTGACACATGTCCCTTGCCACTCCAGTCTCCTAATATCATCCCACAAGTGCTTAGTTATCAATATCTTCCACCTATCATTTTATTCATTCTTCAATAAATTAATTTCCCACGCTCTAAAAAAGACATTCATAAATCAAACAACTAGTCTTCCATTTTGGGCAGATTTTAGGTTTGAAGGATCTCTTGAAACAATCCCTGCTGGTGCTACCTACCATTATATCAATGGAGTCCCTCCTAGATGTTAGGTTTGAAGGATCTGTGAAACAAGAGATGCAAAGATCAATGGAGTCCCCCTCCAAGTCTAGTAACAGAGATGCAAAGATGCAGTCCAGAAGATGCACCAGAAACAGTATTCCATTACAGCTGCCATTTTGGTATCGCATTGTGCCTTGACCTAGGACCTTATCCCATGTATGTTTCCCCCTGTTTATTTTCTGTTTTCACACACTGGCAAAATGGAGTTCCACAAAGGCCATTCCATGATGCATGGTCACTTCTAGCAGCTGCCTGTGGGAATCAATCTTGCCAGCATATGGAAATGGAGGAGACGTCATTTTCAGGAGTTGAGTGTTATCTGTCTCCTGGTTGAAGAAGAGGGGGCAAGCAGAGGGAAGTGGGAAGAAGATGGGGAACTGATGTGGGATGACTGGCTATCCCCAAAGATGGGCCTTGCCAGGGTAAGATGAGTCCCCACTCTTCCAAATGCATTTCCCCAGCCCCCCCCCCTCATGGAATAATGTCCTAAGGGTGCATCTACACTTTAAAATTAATGCAGTTCAACACAACTGCCATGACTCAATGCTGTGGAATCATGGGAGCTGTTGTCTTAGGCTCCTAAAGTACGATTTTTATTTCCCAGTGCCCCAGAAAATGTAATCTCGTGGATATGTATGTTAAAAAAACCTAAATAGCAGCTCCCAGATACAGTTGCAGACAGCAAGTGTCAGGTACCAGTCTTTTGGAGTTGTGTCCTCTCTCCCAAGATGATAAATGCTCGTTCTAGTTGGCTTTGGCATCATAACCAATTGGGCCTTTAGCTACTAAGTTTTTTCCATCCCAGTGACACCTTCAGGAATTCCTTAAACAACATATTTAATCAACAGATGATTGTGATTTCTGTTTTGAACCCCTCCTCTTCCCTAAGCCCTGTCTTAGCATCCACCAAATCCTCTGTGTGTGGCTCTTTGATCATCCATAGAGAGTAAGCAGGAACTGAAGTTGCACTCACAAGAGACCCATTAGAAATTACACCACGGAGAAGCGTGAACAGCCCATGATGGATGAAAGTCATAAATTATCACTAAGATGACATTCTTTGATTAAGGTAAGTGCCAACCATGGCACTAGGGTTTATTTATTTATTATTATTTTAAAAGGAAAAGGAATTCATAATCTTCAGAGCCTCTCTTCCAAGAAAACCTTTCTCTAAATTAAAAAGTGCTGTCCCATGTGTCTTTGACGCAAAGTAGAAGGCAAATACTAGAAGCTTTGAATCACTCTCCGCCGTGTGCCTCATCTTCCCTTCCCTCAGCCTTTGTTGTGACTCTCCAGAGACAAAACTCTGTATCTTTCAGGAAATGTTAAGCACATGTTTTCCCTGAAACTCTCACTTCAGGACTCGGAAATCTATGGCCTTTAAGATGATGTTGCAAGTCCCATCATTCCTAACCATGGGTCAAGCTGGCTAGGTCTGATGGCACCTCAAGCCCAAAAACACTCGAAAGGTCCCACCTCTGTTCCATCATGATGGAATTTCCATCATGTTCTGTATTGAAATAAGGGATTAACTCAGTGCTGGTAACAGTAATAGACAATGAAAAAGGGTCGCATACTCATACATTACCAACTGTTAGGTCTTGCAGTCCCAATAGACAAATTAAATCAACAGACCAAAGTTCATATACAGGAAAGTCCCCCGGTTCCAAATAAACCGGATTATAGTCCATCCAAATGAGTAGTGATTCTCAGGCCAATAAATTCTCAAGATAGATGAAACCAGCAACAGTTAATGCTCCACATAGGTAAAAATTCCAGCCACAAATAAGCCTTGATATAAGCCTACTCTTTGTTTGTTAGTATGTTAGTACACCCCTGCTCTATAGTTAACTGTATTGAAATAAGGCAGGATTTTGAAGGAAAGCTTAATTTTTATGAGTTGTCTTGGGTTCTACTCTAGGAGAAAAAATGCATATTAAATAAATAACTACATCAGTGTATAAATTCATGTAAACAACTCTATATTTCTGCAAACCAAGACAAGGTACAAACTGTTTTCATCTTTGGGTAGCTGAGCACTGAAAAGAAAACGAAGGAATCAACAAAAATAAATTATGGAATTGGTGCCGAGCCATCCATAGTTCCATATATTATTGTGAAGCAATGCTTGCATGGCTGATATTATCAATAACTTCTAATATACTGCAGCAAAGTAGAATGTTGTTCATTCAGTGCTAATGAATATCAAGTGAAGCCATAGAAACCTCACAAAGAACAGTCAATAACCAAACTGAGCTACAATAGACAACTATGCACCTGATAATCCCTTACTCCACCTCATTTACAATTTTTGCAATCCAAGGCAGGCAGTAACATTAACTGAGCCCCTCACAAACTGCCATATATGGCTGTTGGCTTAGTGCTGAAAGGCAGTCTCCTTCCTGCTTCCAAGATCAAAGACTTCATGATCCCAAGCCTGGTGGCAAGGGCGTTTGTTGAAGTCTGGTCATGACTGCTATGCCAAACCTCCAGGATCATAAGCTCCACACCCTCTGAATACTTTTGTGATAAATAACAAACCAAATAGAGCTAATATTCTCCATATCATGCTGGTGGGCGTCTGTGGGGCATCTGGAAAGCCATTTCAGGAATCAGGATGTTGAACTAAATAGGACTTTGGTCTAATCAGGGCCACTGTCATGTTCTGATACATGGAGACATGAATGTATATGGCAGGTTCATCTATAAACTGACCCTTTTTGGCTACGGCTCAAAAAAAGCAAAAAGGACTAAAGTTATTCCTCCACATTCACTGGGGTTAGGGAACCCGGACCCCTGCAAAAGTGAAACACTTGACTCTATGGTTAATTTTCACTGCACATTGGCCATATAATTGCAAGGAAAGACATGGACATTTCTAGAGAGGTCCATCTCCTTTGTTTTACTCTAGGGATGCTCATAAAATGCGAACTGGATTTATTTTTTTTTTAGAAGAGCCATGCTGAATCGGACCTCAGCCCATCTAGTCCAGCATTTACAGTGGCCCACCAGTTCGGGGATCTCGAGCAGAAGGGAGAGATGCCCCCCCACAACCAGTATAAAATGCCTACCTCAACCAACTCCGAGGTGGCACTTGAATGTCCTTTTCAGTAACTACTTAGGTATCCATGAATCTGTCTAATCCTGCCTTGAAGTTGTTCAGGCTGACAGCTGTCACAACCTCTTCTGGATCCTCGTGTGAGGTCCTTACCCAGTTTGCAACTGATTCCCAATTTGCAGTGGTTGAAATTCAAACTGTTGAAAAGGTAACCCCCATGCCAACCCTTGTCCTCCCCCCACCCCCTTCCCCCAGCCCAGTCTACAATGTGGCCCCCATGCTAAAAAGTTTGCCCATGCCTGATCTACAGCACTCTACATCCACTCTTATTTCTTTCACAGCCAATGAGCTGGACAGCTCCTAATCACATTTGCACAGAAGATGCAGCCTTCTCTTGTCTTTCAACCTGAAATTCCTGTGAAGCTTTACTCTGAAACAAACTCTAAACCAGTGGTTCTCAACCTTTCTAATGCCGTGACCCCTAAATAAGATTTCTCATGTTGTGGTGACCCCCAACCATATTTTTGTTGCTACTTCATAAATAATTTTGCTACACTTAGGAATTCTAATGCAAATATCTAATATGCAGGATGTATTTTCATTGTTACAAATTGAACCTAATTAAAGCATAGTGATTAATCACAAAAACAATGTTTGGGGAGTATGGACAATGGATGATGGGATTTGCAGTATATTCAACCAATTCAGCTCTGACTTCCACAGACCACCGAGATCCCCCACAAATTACAGGCCTGGACCAAACTTGGCACACAGAACTCCCATGACCTACAGAAAATACTGGAATTGAACAAGCTTGGCATACAGAAATCCCATAATCAACAGTGGAGAGTTTTGGGGTTATTTTCCTGGCATTTGGGAGTTGTTGGGATTAATAGTTCCCCTGCCATCAAAGAGCATTCTGAACTACAACAATAGAATTGAAACAAACTTGGCATACAGAACTCCCATGATGAACAGAAAATACTGGAGAGGCTTGAGGAAAACAGACCTTGGTATTTGAGAGTTACTGGGATGTATAGTTCTCCTGCCATTAAAGAGCATTCTGAACTCATGCAGCCATGGAATTGACTCAAACTTGGCATATAGAACTCCCATCATCAACAGAAAATACTGGAGAGACTTGGGAGAAGCTGAGGAAAGTGGGGAGGTAAAGTAGAGCAGTTGGAAAAGATTGGAATGGGGAAAGGAAGACTGCATAATGAGCAAGACGGGGGTGCAAAGGAGAGCCTGGAATGGTGAAAAGATTGAAGTGGCAAGGGGGCAAGTGGGATAGATTGAAGTGGTGGGGAAGGGGGGGTGGAAAAGTGGGAAAGACTGGGGTGAGAAACAAGATGAGAAAGTGTGAAACTACCGGTAGTAGGGAAAGGGGCAAGACTGAAATAGAAACTGGGAAAGGCTGGAGTGGAAAGGAAGCTGGAATAGTGGGAGAGAGGGGCTGGGTATAGTAAAGACTGGGGAAGCTAGAAAAATGAAAGACACGAGTGGGAAAGGGGTGTTGGAAAATATGGGGGAAACTGGAGTAGGAAGGGAGGAAGTGAGAAGGACTGGGGAGAGGAAGGTGCGAGCGACCCAAAAGAAGGCAACCAAGCCAGGCACCTCCCCCCCCCCCTTCCCCTCCTTCCAACCTCTCGCCTTGGCTCCTTTTCTCTCTCCCTCAACCCGATCAAAAGGAGGGGGGATGCTAGGAGGAGCCCAAGCTCTTTCCTTCTTCACGTGAGTGCCCTCCTTTGCCTCTCTCAACCCTCCTCGGTTCCCCTTCATTATTTTCTCCCTCTTTCCACATCCAAACCTTTCTTTCTTCGCTGCCTGCCTTCCCTCCTTCCTCCCTTCGATTTGTGCCATTTAGTTTGAGGGTTTCAGAGGTGAAACTGACAAAGACATGCCAGCCACGGGTTGGCAGTCCTCTTTTTAGGGTCTGAGGCCAGGCAGCATGTTGGGGATAAACAGCCTTGTGTCCTTTTAATTCCCCCCCCCCCTTTCCTCCTCCTCCTGTGTGTGTTAAGAGAGAGAGAAAGCGAGGCAGTGTGTGTTTCCCTCTCCCTGCCTTTGGGCTCCTCTTTTCCCGGTCCCTTTCCTGGGGAAGAGAAAGGGGGAGAGAGAGATCTACAAAGGGAAAAGGAGGCTCTCTTCTAGTTTTTCTACGAGGGTTCTTCTGCTGTGTTTTGCAGAGAGATCTCTGGCTAAAATGTTGCAGCTCTGGGCTAGCGAGAAAAAAGGAGGAGGAGGAGGGTGAAGCGAGAGTTTAGGCAGAGCTCAGAGGGAGTGGAGAGGGAGAAAGGCAGGGAGATGGGGGTCCCAGCAGAGCAGAGCAAAGAGGAGACGGCACTCAGAGTTGCTGCTGCTGCTGCTTCCCCTTGCTTGGAGAGGCAGCGGAAGGTCAAATGGCGGGGCCGAGGCGGCTGTTTGCACGAAAGCAGCGCAAGGACAGCCTCGGCCCCCGTTTCCACACCTCCTGGGTTCTTTGCTAACTTTTGGAGCAGGGCTCGTTGAAGGATGGAACTGCTCGTGTGTCAAAGCCCTGGTTAGTTACCTGTGGTTCACTGGGGAAGGGGAAGGAGGCTGAGGGAATAGCGCGCGGGACAGGAGGCGAGAACAGAGGGTGCGTCTTCTCCCCCCTCCCTGCCTTTTCCTCCAAAACTCCTCCTCCTGACTACCCACAGATCGGTGGGGAGAGCAGCAGAAGGAGCCTACCAGGAATGCCATTTGGCCGGCTGCAGCGGAGTCGGCGGGGGGTCGGCAGCCATTTTAGAGGGGGTGGGGCCAGCCAAGGAGGCTTCACGACCCCCCGAAAATGACCAAACGACCCCCCTGGGGGTCGCGACCCCCAGGTTGAGAACCACTGCTCTAAACCATCAGTAATCACATATGCTTCAGTTCATCCCTTGCTATGATTGTATTTGCCTCCCTCAACTCTAAATGCATATGCCTACCACTGTACTCTCAAAATGTATAATAGATTATAAATCGTTGGGAAGGAATCTGTGCCTGTTTGCTTATGTTGCTCTATAAATTGCTCTACATATATGGTTACTGCTAAATAAATAATAAAATGTTGATCAGCTCAGTGAGACTTATTTATAAGTAAGCACATGCTGAGGATTTAGCTGAAAAAAGTAAAAAACGCTCATACATCAGGCAATCGCAAAAAACCTTGTTACTAAATACAGGTACTTCGAAGCATTTAAATGGAAGCTGTGGTGGACCATTAATCTTTGTATACTTTCAGGGGTAAAACCGATAAAAAATATGTCCTTGAGTGGATAAGCAACTACCTTGGTGCCCTCTTTTCCCAAAAGGGCACATTATACTTACTGACTGTCCTCTTCAATTTGAATGTTATTTTTCTCTTACTTCAGTACCCCTCCCCCCCAAATAAGTTTTGTTGGTCTTAGATGCCATTAACTTGCTTTGATATATGATTACACTTTTCTTGACAAAATGTGTCCAGAGGACATCTACTATTGCTTAGGTTGAGGGGATATAACTTGCCCAAGGTCATCCAGTGGGTTTGCATGGCTCAGACTGGGTTTCAGCCCTAGTCTTCCAGAGCCATAATTGAACATTCAAACCATTGTAACATGCTGGCTCTCTTCTGAATATTTTAAGGACCTTATTCAGCAAAACCACTATTCCACTGTCATGTGATCAGCAGTAGCAGCTACACACCTGCATGAGTACACTTATATTTCACATCTATCCATTTGCACCACTGTGCCAATTCAACAATCCATGGCCCCACCCTCATACTTTGGCACTCTCCACCCACAAATAACTCTGCCACCAGCAACCATTAAAAAAACAATGTCACAATTCCAGATAAGGTGAAGTCAAATTCTACTGAATTTTTAAAAAGTGAGTGGGAGGGAAGAGTGGAGGAGAGAATCCTCGCTCTCCCCGGAGTCACTTCACTGCCAGCATGTTGACACAGAAACAGAATGGTACTATCACACCAGGTAAGTGATGGGAACCTTGCAGGACTGGAAGCTACTGACAGGTTTTACACCTCAATAGTAGTGGACTGGTCAATTGTGGAAATGTAGGCAGACTAGCAGTAGGATGCACACAGCATTGTATGTTAGGAACCATGCCATCATAAAAAGTGATGGGCCTGCTCTTATGCCAATTTTCCTGTCTTATGTGATTAAGTCCCACATTGCTGCAGTTTAAAGTCATTATGTGAAACCAGTATGTAGCACATTTGAGAGAAAGAACCCTGTGCCTCATTTCTGAGCATACAGGTCTCTGTGTATATGTGTGTGTTTGACAACATGAAGCAGATGGGAAATTTTCCCATCCTGATTTTCTTCTTTAGGGTACTGTTCTTACCCCACAGGATTATCTGACTTAAGCCATAATCAAGGACATCTCTGGGTACAATGGAGTGCCAACCCAGTCCCAATGCTCAAGTATCTTCCCCTAAAGATTGTTATTTTTTGAGCACAGCTCTCAATGATTTCTGAAGCCCAGAGTTCACAGAGCAGGCCATTAATTTCTCCTCTGCAAATGTCTCGACTGTCAGAGCCGCTTATGAATTACGCATCCAGGACTCCTGTATCCCCACCCCACTGTTGGCCAAGCCATAACTCAACTGCCAGAGGGGTTGAGGAAGCAATCCTCCAGGAAAAAGACAGAATCCTTTACTGAACTTACAGACTGTACAGTGTAGTGGGTTATAGCAAGAACTGTAGCATGCATCACAAAGTCAAGAAAAATCATCTGAAAATTGAGAAAGGGGGCGTTTTTTCAGGGTCTAAATTATGTTTCTAGAGGTGCCTCATAAATCTGAATTCTCTCTGCTGACTTGGGTCTACTGGCTCCTGATTAAGAGAAGAGTAACCATGGCACCATTTTCTAGAGGGGAGCTGAGCACATGCAGTCAAGCTAAATTTTCATCCATAACTTTCTCATATTCTTATAGTTCTTGTTTCAGCTATGACACTTTCAGAACAATGGCAGTATAAAATAAATTGTTGCAGCAAGGAGTGTCAGGAATGGGGCATGAGAGCAATCTGCCATTATAGAAACTTAGACTCTACCCACCCACACCCTGTCATATTCTTAACAGACAGTGGCCCATGTGCGAGAAGCAAGACTCTGACAACTGGACCTGCCTTTCATGATCTGTATCTGCCTAGTCTTCCCTTTTGTTTTTAGCACTATGTCAATTGGATCTAATTTTATCATGGTGTATCTGCCTAGGACTTGATCTTCAAAAGGGCTATATCTCAGCTTCACTGTGTTATATCCATGTCCTGATTTATCCCCTTTACTGCAACATACAGTACCTGTTTTAATCAAAACTGAAATCTGTCTGGAAATGGCAACCCACATTCCCCATTATGTGGTCACATTGGCACAAGGGAGTGTTGCTACTACATGCATGTACATGTCATCTATTTTTATGTCTTGTCATGGCTGCAGCAACTGATGGGTTGAAGTTTGGTTTGGTTTGGGGGGGGGATGTTGGACCCCCACAACAGATGTACATATTTACATGTTTGCCTAATCAAATACTCTCAGTTTTTCCATTCATTCTTATTGCCCACTTACGCTTCTATAAAGTGAAGTCGGTAGAACTGGAGTACTGAAATGCTGACCTGCAAATGTGTGCATACAAGCACCAAATCCTCTCCCCAAAATTGCCATATTATATTTTTCTTATGCCTGATACAAACAAGAGATCTGCTCTTCCATGATTGAAATGGTCACCTGATCAAGGTGATCACCTACCAACTAATCCATTTTCACCCGCCCCTCTGACCCCCAATTCCACTGTGGACCCAACTTGTGAGTCAAACCACAAGTTTTAAACATCTGGTTCTTCTCCCAAAACAGCAAAAATAAACAAGAGAAATAAAATAAGTGTTTCCCACCAGAAGAAGAGGAACAGTATATGTCCCAACAGGACTGTGATCAAGATAAGCATGCATTATTTAGCCTGTGTAGATTCAGCCTACATCTAACGCAGCTGTGCCTGGTGAGGAACTAGTAATTTGGCCCCAATCACACCTTTGCATTAGCTCTTCCCAGGGCTAATAAGTTAGTTAGGAGTGATTCCACTTGTCATAACAGCTTTAGATGCAAAGTTTCTATTTTCTTTTGACAGAAGAAAAGTCGCCTCTTTCTTTCTTCCTGGCCAGTCTTCAATCCAAAACTTCAGGTTAGCTAAGCCAAAGGTCTCTTTGAAATGTTGATTTCTTTGAGTCAAGTTTCTATGAAACCTGCAAAGACTCTTTTTCCTTAGAGGAATGAATGGCTTATTCAGTTATATAGTGATCCATTATTGTAAAGTTCACTGGGTACACACCTATGGAAACAGGCAGCTTGGTGGTTCCTACTTAGCCCCATGCTGTATTTTTGCGAATTTTGATTTTCACATCCAAATTTCATATGTTCAGTGAGAAAGGACCTTTCATCCATATGCACTGAAAGCACAATGCTTGGAAAATAAAAACGTTGGTCTGCTTCTCATTGTCTGTCTATCAAAGGACAGGGTTATCATTCAGAGACCCATATGTACGTTTTGTTTATTCCAGAATACTTTCTGTCTGCTCCCAGTATAATCAGAGACTTTTTCTACCAGCTCTCCAGGTAAGCCTATTGTAACACAATATAAAGTCAGAAAGAACAGGAACAAAATTGGGGACTTTCCAAACCGTCCAGAGATGTGGATGTATATATTGTAATCCTAGACTATCAAGCTGCTTCAAGTGAACTGAACTCTCCCATCTCTTAGGGTGCATCTGTTTGAGATCATTTCAACTGTCATGGCTCATGGGAGTTGTTGTTTTACAAGGTTTGTATACTTCTCTGCCAAAGAATGCTGGTTCTTCACCAAATATAAAATCTCATGATTCCACAGTATTGAGCCATGGCAGTTAAAGTGGTGTCACACTGCATTAATTCTACAGTGTAGTTGCACCCCAGAGTTGAAGGAAGATCCAGTTGCTAGACTACTTGATTTCTGTAGCTGAGATGGGGAGAGGGAAAATCTCATCCTTTATGTCAGAAAGCAAAATACTTAGACCATAGCCACTTATCTGTTTCTTTACTTTCATTTGTGTGTGCAATCTAGATGTAGATTCTGATACACAATGATATACAGTTACTACTCCCATGTAATTAGGTGTCACTAGAGCTGGACTGGGAGAACTGCAATCAAGGATGTGAAAGTAAATCCCATTGAATCCAATTGATTTTTCTCCCAAGAAAATGTGCATAAGATTGAAACATGCATCTCCAAATGCCTGGGTTTTCATCTTACCTTTATAACGAAACATTGCCTGGGAACTGAAACGAGGGTGGTGGAGGTGGAGAAATGATATACTTAGTTATAGAAAAAGTAATAAAGGACAATCAAATGAAATTATATCAAAATATATCTCAACATATGAAGGAGAGATATCATTGTGATTTCAATACTTTCAGTTAAGACCAAGATCCATACCTAATGGGTAATAATAAATTGAGAGTGATATGTACTGTATTCAAGCAGCTATATGAGAAAAACAAAGCAAAACACAGATGGCCTTCTATCAAATGTATATGTATATAAATAGCATTGGTGTGTGAGGCAGGAAATGCAAAGCTTTTTTGGGAAATCAGCTGCCAGAAGATAAATGGGAAATAATTTCACATCTACTCCTGCAGCATCACTATGTATTAATTTTAAGGAAAACCATTATAAATATCAGCTGCGTTTAACCCTGGACTAATTAAATCAGATAAAGAGTTTGACAATGGCTAAATTTTGGAGATACAGTTCAGCAAAGGCTAATTCTGTAAAGGTTTGTGAAAATGCTGAAAAATAAAGGTTGAGAAAACAGGTATCATGTCGTGAAATTATTATATGTTGGTTATACAACTCCGTTAAGATGAAAGTGGTATCAATTAGTTGTATCAAACTCTCAATTTTGTTGTTGTTTGCTATCAAGATGCTTTTGACTCATGGTGACCCTACAAACAAGAGATGTCCAAGAACCCCAAGATATCTAGTGACCTGCTCAGGTCTTGCAAGCTCAGGACCATTGATATCCTGATTGTATTAATTCATCAGTAATCCAGTCTTTCTCCTTTAAACCTGCCTTCGCATTAGAAAAAGACTCAATGAATGCCTATGAATAAATATAATTCCCAAATAACAGGAAACAATGATAATAGAAGAAACTTATGTTTACAAAAAGGAAAACTGCATATAGGAATGTTTTCTGTTTGTTGTTCTTGTTGTTGTGAGCCTTCAAATCAATTCCAAATTCTGGTGGCATGAATCTTGGCAAGATTTGTTCAAAACTGTGATTTGCTATTAGACTTCTCTAAAGCTGAAAGTGTGTGATTTCTTAAAGATCACACAGTGGATTCTATAGCCAAGAGAGGAATTGAGGGCTGTCCCGATGACATCCCACAAAAAACCGAATTCATTTGCCACAAGCAAATTCCATGCCTTCTTGGACAAACCCACTACTTTCACTGTCTGGACTGCTCTTTCAAAATTCTGGACTTTTGAGGGGGCAGTCCAGACAGCAGTCCTGTGTTCTTCCAGTCTAAAGTAAGACTGACGTGCCAGGACAGCTCTGGCACCACGCTAATGGAGACCGGGTAAATTCTTTTATTTTTAAAAGGAGATTGGGAGGGGAGGTTGGGGAGGGGGTTGTAACCGCGACACTGCATACCCCTGGATTTACCCTTTGCTAGATTTTCAACTCTACGTTTGGCCATCGGGCCCAGGATTATAATTCTCTTTGATGATTGACTTCACTACCGGGACACAAATATCATTGTGATATATATTTGACTTAGTGTTATATTATCCAGCCGACGGGTACTGTGAGTAATGCGGATTTGATTGTTTATTGTACTGATACTCTGTTTCCATGCACCTTTAGACCAACCATATGATTTTTACATTGTTGAATGAGTAGATGATATACTTATCTGAAAGTTACAATATACACATATGAAATTTATCCTTTCCTGACACCTGCCTCAGAAAGCATGCGCTTTGTGGGGCATGTGTGGATTAGGACCCGGGAACATTTGTGTCTTTAAAATGTCAATGTTCCTGGGTTAAAGGGCTGTTTGGATGTGCCCTGAGTCTCCCGGAGTCCTACTACTTCATCAGACTAGAGAATGAATCTACTTCAAATCCGATTTCTTCCTCCTGAAGAATTCTGGGGTTTGTAGTTTAGTGAGGCTGGGAAAGGCTCCTTCCTAAACTACAAACCCAGAATTCTGCAGGAGGCAGCAACCGGATTTAAAGTGGATTCATTCTCTAGTGTGATGAGGTCCCTACTGGTCCAATAGTCAAACCACTACCCCACATTAGGCTTCCATGTTTTCTACTAGGAAATGACA
The DNA here is from genome assembly GCA_030556195.1 of Anolis apletophallus. Lineage (NCBI taxonomy): Eukaryota > Metazoa > Chordata > Lepidosauria > Squamata > Anolidae > Anolis > Anolis apletophallus. The sequence goes on along the minus strand of JARBWK010000001.1, from coordinate 126,628,903 downwards.
ATAAATTATGGCTCACATATGACATATCAAAAGTTTATAAGATAACCTCTGTTCAACATAAAGACCATTTGTTAGAAAAGATGAAGGAGATATCCAAATTCGCTTCTCCCACTCACTTTGCAAAGCCTTTGGTCTTTCAAAGCTTTCTAGGAAAATATCAGAATAGAATTGGAGCTTTGTGAGGCATTTCTAGAAAAGTTCAAAAGAACAAACCTGCAGAGCTTGGAAGATACCTTGAAAAAGAACAAATACAATGACATCCTAAGTTTTTCCATAGCTGATCAGCATCATACTAGTGCTCTGGAAGCCAGAGCATCATTCTATTATTGCTCAGTAATGGGTGGATTGATTTCAAACATTATTACATATATTTTAATTTCCCAGATCAGAATTCTGTACCCAACCCCTTCCTTCCCAGGTAATCCTAATATTTTCTTTATTGGAAGGGGCAGGACAGCAGTATTAGTTTTTTTACAGCAGTGGCTCATAACCTGTGAACCCCCGGGGGGCACCATGTTCTCACAAAGAATCTGCAAAAGCTTAAAGAAATGTTGTGAGCTTTTAAAGTTGAAAGGAAAAGAAGGAAGGAAGAGGGAGGGAAGGAGGGAGGAAGTCATTGATTTGAAAGAGCAGGAGTTTTGGCCCAAGATAGGCATTATTTGTAAAGTTGTATTACAGTATCTCAAACTGCTCATGAAAGTAATGTGCAGCAAAAATATACTTAGTACTTGCTACTTCTTCATGTGGCGGGAATGATGCAGAATGGCTAAAAGAAAGCACATGACATTTTGCACTACTACATGCACAGCCGAAAGGCATCTTCATAATTGCATCAAATTGCATCAAATTGCACTATTGTTCCCAACAGTCTAAGTTATGAACTTCAGAATGATAACTGTGAACTATTGAGAATGATCATGTTTCTTCTTTGATTTATGTGAATAAAGGTTTTGGGATTTTTTTTGCATAACGTGACTTTTTATTTTTATTGTGGCTAATTTGGCTGAGCCTCAGGACAGATCACTGGCTAAATTTGAAATGTAGAAGTACTAATAATGTTGATGTGGGTGCATTCTGATCAAAGCAATTGAGCATCTTCCAGTCAACTTAAATAATGCCACCATTATAGTAAGAAATATCTCTCGATTGGCTTTATTAGTTCACACCTAGAAAACAAGCTTCTCCTATGGTGTGTGTTGGGTATTGATTGTTCCATGAAACCACAAAACCATAAAAATTGTGAAGTCCTCTTAATACTAACTAAACATAAATAATGATGGCACAGAAGCATCATTTTTAAGGTAAGGAGCAGAGCTTCATGAAAGTAAGCAAACTGTAGAAAATATTGCAATTAGTTGTAACTGAAATTAGGGGCGTACACAATATCATTTTGGTGTACTGGATTCAGGAGATTTCACTGACGAATCCCCAGAAATAAAGCCTTAATTGATACGGATCACAGCAGCTGAATCTTTTTGGCTAATTGGGGCTAATGGGGCAGAGCAACACTTTACCTGAGGCTGAGGCAGCATGTGGACAGCCTTGCAGATTAAGTAAGAGGGGGCACCTGGCAACTCTTCTTTCTTTCCCGGCAGCCTCATTCATCCCTTCCCGAACCCCACCCACCCACCCAGTGCCAGCTTGAGGCAAATGGGAACTCACTTTCCCAGCAGCACTTTGTGTGGTGTGGGCATTGAAGGTGCCTGCATGGTTCCTCATGGGGTACAATGGGAGTTTTTCTCTTTGTGTGTTTCTCACTTTCTTTCTCAGCCAATCAGAGGCCTGGTTGACTGTCTCCATTCTCCTCCCATTTTGCGATGTGTGCTTGGGACTTCAATTCAAGAACCCTCTTTTGTGGCTTAAAAATTATGGTAAAAACTTTTTTTAATTCCTAAAAAACAGTGAATTGGAGAAATGTTCTGAAACATGGAATCATAAATGTGGCCTACAAATGAGGTAGGTTTTATGCTGATAGGTCTAAAAATGACAGAAAAATGAGCCTCTAAATTTTCTCCATTGGTTTCAATTGACAAAATCTTACTAAATTAAAATGGACACCCCCCCCCCTTTCCAATTTTGAGAAATGGTAAACAGAATGGGGCAGGAGGAAGAAAACAGAACTGAAAATGGCACAGGTGTTTGCCAAGCCACATACCCTTACTAAAAATGCAGTGAGGGCTTCATTTGAAATTTTCCAACTTATAACAAAAAACAGGAAAAATAGCTGAAGAGCTTTTATTACTTGTTGAAAATTTACTCTACAAGAAGGCTGCCACAGATCTGTTCTTAATACCTTGGTCAAATGACACAGTTAACACATGATTTGGAACATTTATTAAAAGAATTTGCATGTCCCCCTGTTTTGCTCTGCAACTGGATGGAAGAACAGACATAATTTTAAAAGTAACTTTCCATGTTTCTATTCCGTTCATGTCATTGGTACACATGATAGGTTAAAGGAGTTTATAACACCTTATGGCATTGATTGGTTGAAATAAATTGGAATTATTATTCATATCAATATTCAACTTGTATACAGAACACGTCATGCAATGTGTGGGGCTTGATGAATCCGAGGCTGGAATTAAAATTGCTGGAAGAAACATTAACAACTGATATACAGATGATACCACTTTGATGGCTGAAAGTGAGGGGAAGTTGAGGAGTCTTCTAACCAAAGTGAAAGAAGAAAGTGCAAAAGCTGGGTTGCAGTCAAACATTCAAAACTCCAAGATTATGGCAACCAGACTGATTGATAACTGGCAAATAGAGAAAACATGGAGGCAGTGACAGATTTTTTATTTCTAGGTGTGAAGATGACTGCAGACGCAGACTGCAGCCAGGGAACCAGAAGATGTTTACTTCTTGGGAGGAGAGCAATGATCAATCTTGATAAAATAGTGAAGAATAGAGACATCACACTGGCATAGTTAAAGCAATGGTATTTCCCGTAGCAAGCTATGGATGTGAGAACTGGACCATAGGGAAGGTTGAGCGAAGGAAGATAGATGCTTGCAAACTGTGGTGTTGGAGGAAAATTCTGAGAGTGCCTTAGACCGCAAGAAGATCGAACCAGTCCCTACTCCAGGAAATAAAGCCCAACTGCTCACTAGAGGGAAGGATATTAGAGGCAAAGTTGAAGTACTTTGGTCACATAATGAGAAGACAGAAAAGCTTAGAGAAGACAATGATGCTGGGCAGGCCCGTAGCCAGGATTTTGATATGGGGGGGGGGTCTGAGTGAGAGAGGATCTACCCTAGCAAACCTTTTGCATCGTTATCCCAATACCTCCATGCATATGGGATATATTGAGCATGGTGATCAGATCATGATATGAATAAACAGTTTAAATAATAAATGCTATTTATTTACGTTCATTAACAAAATGTTTAGAATACTTTTTGACTTATTTTTTTACTTTACAGCAACAGTCTTCCTTTCTTTAGAACATAGTTTCTGTGAAGATTTTCCTGCTCCTGGTACAAGAAAAAGCAAAAGCAACACAAAACAAAACTAGAACAAGAAGGACTCCAGAAACAGAGGAAGCCAAACAAATAGAAATGTCCCTGCAGTTCAACTACAGTTCAAGGAACAACCCCTTTCAAATTTCTGGACTCATTTCAAGCAGTGTTGCTGTAATTATCATTGAGAGCTATGAAAGTATTTGTGCCTTCCATAATAGCATACTGTTCTTACTTATCTTGAAAATAAGTAAAGAACCATTTGAGAAATGTAAAGTCAAAAATCAGAACGCAAGTATCAGCGACCGAGAAGAAGAAAGAGGAGAATTATCAAACCAATATGGGCAATCTCAGTGCTGGCTACAGAAGCTTAAAAGATGTATGGTCTTTATATCTCATTATATTGTTGTTGCCACTATATTCCACTTCAGCTGCCATGACAACATCCTGTAAAATTCCGGGGTTTATAGTTTTGGAGGGCCCAAGAGTCTTCTGGCTGACAATTCCAAATCAAATTCCCTAAACTTCAAACCTAAGGATTCTACAAGATATTGCAGCAGTAGTTAAAGTGGAGTAGTACAGCAATAAAAAATGCCATGTTATAAGGCTCATAGTCCGCCAAAAGTATCTTTTCCAATTTCTGGATAAGATGCAGAACAACCATTTGTCCCTATCACACAGCACCCTATTCAGTAAGAAAGACAGTTAGGGACTGCCACAAAGCGATGATGATGCTGTATCCCATGTTTGTCTGTTTTACCTAGTAACCACTGCTGCCTCTGCTCTTCATTTGTACTATCACCTGCTAATGAGCCTTGCAAACCAGCTCCTGGATGCTTGTCACCCATTACTGGATGTAATCTTTACGAATCTGAATTACACTGGCTCTTTCAAAGCAACATTATTTCCTGCTTCTTTCATATTCTCTCCCTCCCTCCTTTTTGTGCTCTCTCTCTCTCTCTCTCTCTCTCTCTCTCTCTTTCTCTTTCTATCTTTCTCTGTTAGCTTGGATTTTTTAAAAACCACACAGGCTACTGTATCACTACTTCCACAAGCTATAATGACATAAATGTTCAACTGCGGTGGTAACAAATTGTCCGTATTATAACACTTTACATCTTGATGCCAGTGTCTCCTTAAACAGCTTATCTGTAAACCAAGTGAATTCTCCCTGGGATGTTAAGCAAATAGCTGTCATGTAATAGATGGGGTACCGGCTGAAATGAACACTTACAAATGGCTGTAGCATTTACTGAAATGTCATGCCAATGCCTTGCTGTTGTTGTTATGCAGTGAGATTGTTTCTACTCCATCTCTGGATCCTCAGCCTTCAGAGGCTATTTGTAAAAGGTATTTAGAAATGCTTAGAATTAGGCGAGTGGATTTGGAGAGGCATTGTCAGAGGATAAGACAAAGCACGTGTCAAATATATGTGTGCTTGCATTCCTGATTGGAGTTTTTGAAACAAAAGGGCTCTGTTTGAGGCTTTTTAAAACAACTTAGCCAATTCCTCTTTGAAACCAATGCATTCTCTGTTTCTATCTGCTCATTTTGGAAAACCAGAATCTCCATAACCTTTTGGAGAAAAATGCCATTCACAACCATTTGAAAATCATAACCTTTTGTAAAAAGTATGATCTTTCAGCGAAGAGTTAAAAAACCCTCATTTGAGTAAAATCTTCTCTTTAGTAATATATAACCATATGTACTTATGCAAGGCAATTTGGTTTTCAGTTGTTAGACTGATAACCTGGTTGTCTATGATCTTTTAGAAGCAGAGATTATGCCAATGCAAAAATATACTACCGTAGTTCTTCATAAGTGTTTTACCGGTTCCCAAAAACAACTACTCTCCCATAACACACCTTGTTTCTATATCATGCTCTCAAGAGACAAAATAAAGTACGGTACATACTTGGTTTACTCACAACCTTCATGTATTCAGGATACAGATACATAGCTTGTCAATCCAGGCAGTTACAGATAGGGTTTGAAGTAGTTTCTCTGTGCAGATAACACATGGCATCTTTCTTACAAACAAAAGCAACATGATTTTGCTCTTAACAGTCCAAAGTCTAAGCAGGTAAGAGACAGTTTTAGCAGTCTGAGAGTCTAATGGAGTCTGAGATCTGAGCAGTCTCAGATCTGATCATGTGGTCTGCAGCCCCTCCCATGACCTCAAGAAACATAGAGTAAAGGGAAAGCTGCATAACAAAACATATATATGCAATACAGTAATCAAAGAGAATATTATACAAACAAATTACTAGTGGAGGTTGAAAAAGGTTATTTCCAACAGCTCAGTCACGACTTCTGGGGGTAGAATCAATGCAGTTTGACACCACTTTAACTGTCGTGGCTCCATTCTATGGAATCATGGGAATTGTAACTGTAAATTATCTCTGCCAAAGCATGTGGGTGCTTGATCAAGCTTCAAATATCAGATTCTATAATATTGAATAATGTAGTGTCAAACTGCAGTAATCTATTCTGACAATGTAGAGGCACCCCTGGGTTTTTGGGTTCTGGATCAAATTTGTATAGATAGATACCAAGTTCCCTGTCTGAGCTAAGTCATTGAGCATATCTCTGCTCCACTTATTTATCCACAAACCCATGCCATTTTATTGCTGTAGCCACCGAAGTCACTTTGCTATGCAGCATCCTTGTAGAAAGAATTTCATTTAATCATGATATATTCTGCATTATGGGCCCATCCATCCCTTGTGCCCCCATTGACTCACTCACTTCAAGTGAATCACTTCAGAAATCTACTCAGATCTGTCAGGACATAACACCCAAGACAGTAGCTTGATACTATTGTCAGTTCTTAACTAGTGCAGACCCATTGAATCAATACAATTTATGTATGTGGTACATTATTAGTCAGTACATATTCCCTAGCTGGGACTAAAATAGGATTTATGTGCCTGGTAGGAAATGTGCAGTTATCCAGATGTGGTTGGACTGCAACTCCCAATTTTTCTTGCCATTTGGTTCTGCTGGCTAGGAACACTTATTTACATAACTGAAGGCTAAAAAGAGTTGAAATACATATAGCCAATCATTAAGAATGATCTCTTTACCCCACTTGATTCATACAATTACTTCTCTCACACACCGCCTCATCACATGGGCAAAATTGCCTGTCCTATGACACTTGGACCTCTCTTCAGACACAGAGCCCACCAGATCCCATCACATGATGTTGATCTACTTCTGGTAGGGCTCTGTATCTTAAAAGAGGTGCAATTGTCTCAGGAGGCAATGTCGACTTCCCATGTTTCATTGAAAACAAAGGAGGGAGCTGGGATAAGGTAAGAGGTGGTCGGGATGATGCCTGATTTGCCATGATCCGTAGCGATCCACAACATTGACACTGAAATACAACACCGCCTGAGCTCTGTGAGTGCAGCATTTTTCCAAATGAAGCAGAGAGTGTTTGAGGAGCAGGACATCCCTAGGGATACCAAGGTGCTTGTTTATAAAGCTATTGTCCTCCCACTATATACCTGTGAGACATGGACTGTCTACAGACATCACATGCAACTCCTGGAATGATTCCATCAGCACTGCCTCTGAAAAATCCTGCAAATCTCTTGGGAAGACAAGCTGACAAATGTCAGCATGCTGGAAGAAGCAAAGACCACCAGCATTGAAGCAATGGTCCTCCGCCATCAACTCTGCTAGATTGGCCATGTTGTCCAGATTCCCGACCACCATCTCCCAAAGCAGTTGCTCTACTCCAAACTCAAGAACAGAAAACGGAATGTTGGTGGGCAGGAAAAGAGATTTAAATATGGGCTCAAAGCCAACCTTTAAAACTATGGCATAGACACTGAGAACTGGGAAGTGCTGGCCCTTGAGCACTCCAGCTGGAGGTCAGCTGTGACCAGCAGTGCTGTAGAATTTGAAGAAGCACAAGGGGAGGGTGAAAGAGAGAAACGTGCCAAGATGAAGACATGTCAAGCCAGCCCCAACCGGAACCACCTTCCACCTGGAAACCAATGTCCTCACTGCAGGAGAAGATGCAGATTAAGAATAGGGCTCCACAGTCACCGCCAGTACACCAATCTTGGAGGACAATCCTACTTGGACAACAAGGGATCGCCTAAGTAATGAGGGAGAACAATCAAGTGAGGAAATGCTCTAGCAGTTTGCTTTTGCCTAAGTCTACCTGGAAGGCTAGCTATCACTCTTTCCCTTTCTCTCCCCCACTGAGTTACTTTTGTTCTTTTAACTCAATTTTCAGCAACTGAGGTATGCTAAAGACAAAGGGGAAAACATGGGAGGAGGAGAGAGAAACTGGAATATTTTAAAGAGCAGTTGAACAAGTAGGGCAACAGAAGATTAGAGCATATCCTTGTTCAGTAGTCGGCCTCTTGTATAAGTCGAGGGCAGTTTTTGAATGAGGGTCATCCCATGGAGAGGGGAGAGTTCCAGTGCTGCCTCAAGGTCCAGCTGTCCAGATTGCCAATACTATTTCCCTGCCCATGCATTTAAAAAAGCCAGAAGCAGCAGTGCAGCAGAGAGAATAAAGAGGTCAATTCTTCTTTTAGGTTCTCCTCGGGCAGACTAAGCATTGCCTTTTACCCCTCTACTAGGAAAAGGGGGTGATTCCCTCTTTGTTAAGACTTAAACTACAGTACATTGACCTGAGAATAAATTGACCCAGATGCTTTCAGTCAATTTTGGCTATAATTTCTAGCCTAAAAACATGAGTATATCGAGGACTTGTGACTTACCTGCCAAACTAGGATAATTGGAAGATGAGTAGAGATGCATCCATGATGGTAGTTGTGCTGTACTGGACACCACTCTCCCCATAGGCTGTAGAAAATGAGATCCTGAAGAGAACTGTGGAAAGACAGATTGCAGAGGCAGCTCAGTTCACATATCAATCTTTAGCACGCAATGAATGACAGTTTTCTCTGGCAGTGACAGCTGCCTTTTTCAATGGCAAGGCCCCAGAAGATACCTTGTGGCAGCTCAAAAATGGCTTTCAAATGTAGGGAATTTGGCCATTATGTATCACCATTGCAAAAAAGTTCAGCAGAGGAGAGAGGTGATTGAAAGGAACTGGCGAGTGGTTAGTGGCTGTTTGTCTTATCCTCATGCAAGAAACAATTATACTAATGACTTTGGTATAAATATAGAACCTTTTTCTCACTTTCTATCTTAGAGACTGTGCATTATGATATGTAGCATTGATACAAGAATGGTGAGAGAGGGACTGAGTGGGTGGGTTTTTTTCTTGTAGTACTTGTGTTTCTTGTAATTTGATGAATCTTAATTGATGATATCCTGCTGAGATAAAGCATTATGGCACTTGATGATTTTTTTTTAAAAAAATGCAATTTTATATCCCCTTTCTTCTCAAATGCATTTGTATTAGCTGAGATATCACTTTTTTTGAAAAGATTAATACCATTCAGTTTGTAAAAATCTAACATCTCATACTCATTTGAAGGCCCAAGGCAAATGGTAAAGAAACACTTTTCCACTCTCTTAGGGCTGGTCTAAGGTGATCCCTTATCCACTAAAGCCTAGAAAAGCACTTCTCGGGAATGACAATCTAAGCTTCCAGACAACTCCAAATCACAGGTTTTCAATGAGGGGCAAAAACTCCAGGTCCCGAGAACAGGATTGTACACAGACCTGTGGGTCCCAGGATTTCTGCATGCAACATCCAAACTTGCTTCATTAAAGGATTGTCCATACATATCTGTACCTCATTGCTTTTAAACTAAAAAAAATGGCAAATGTTGACCAGAGGGTGAAAACTTTTCCTGGCAAGAGAAATTCATCCTCCACATGTTTAATGAAGTTTGTAGCACATGAACAAAGTTTGTGAAGTAGGACCACTACTTTCAAAGTCGGGACTACACTATTAAACAGCAACTGACACTTTCAAGCCAGGAACAGAACTTTATTATTATTATTATTATTATTATCATTATCATTTCGAGGCTGCATGGTCATCTATCCAGACATGTACTTGTGCCTGGGAATAATGGGGTGATGTTCCTGGGTTATAAACATGTGGCAAATAAAATTTATCTTACCAGGATAAAGTTTTCGCTCTTTTGCCAATATTTGCCAAATTTCTAAGATGCAACCAATCAGGAACTGATATGTATAACTTGGGAACAAACCTCCATAAAAATCCCATATTTTCCACATTTAGGGACATACAGGGATTCAAATATATACATTTTCTGGCCAAATCCAGGATATTATCGCAACTGAAAATCTCATGTTTTTAGTGCTTTGTAATGATTCCTCCCGTGTTTTTAGGGGATGTCGTTTGGCCGGCCGCCATTTTGAACCAGGAGCTCCTGAGATAAAGGTACTATGTGGATGGGTACAGGAAATCCCTGGATTACAAACAGCTGACTTACAAATGACTCACACTTAAGAATGGGGTGAGACAACAGGAAATGAAAAAGTCTACCCCTCAGAAAGATGTACTCCTGAAAGAGTTATCATTGGGAAAAGGTGTTTCTACTGAAGCTTTATCATCAATCCTTGTTTCCACAGCAAAAATGTTTTCACCCAAAAGCCAATTGTCACAGGAACAGAAAGTGAGGTGAAATTTTCTGAACAGAGACACAGGCAGCAAAACAAACACCACAGGGATGTTAACCCTTCCCTATGCTATGTAAAGCTAAAAAATGGTCAAAATTACACCCCCAGCTGTCTATGGAGGCACAAATTGCTTGTGCCTGCAAGACAGCTTTCTTCCATCTTCGGCAAGCAAGACGCCTGGCTCCCTACCTTTCCCACTGCGACCTAGCCATGGTGATCCAAGCCACGGTCATCTCGAGGCTCGATTACTATACATTGGCCTACCTCTGACAGCGATCTGGAAACTTAAACTGGTGCAGAACCCGGCTGCACGCCTCCTGCTAGGAGCTGCCAGAACAGCGCGCATAACACCTCTCCTACGTGAACTGCACTGGTTACCGATTGAGTTCCGGATCTCCTTCAAAGTGTTAGTCTTGACTTTCAAGGGAGGGAGCGGCTTACCCCATATGTACCCAGAAGATCACTGCGTTCAGAGGACCACAACCTTCTCGAGATCCCTAATGTGAAATTATGTAGGTTGGCTAGCACTCGGTGGAGAGCGTTTTCAGCGGCCACACCGACATTGTGGAATACCCTGCCAGCAGGAATGCGGGCCCTGCACGATCTGATGGCCTTCCGCAGGGCCTGCAAGACCTGGCTATTCCGGCAGGCATTTGCCGACTGATTAACGCTCTGTAAGAACAAGTCCGCCTCTGATTGCTTTGCCGCGCCACAAATTGGCGCCCCCCTTTTGATGCCTCATGATGTATTTTATTGTTAGTAATATTTTAATGTTTGCTAGGATGTTTTTAATGATGTTGGGACATTGTGTGATTGTGTGTTTTTACCTATGTAAACCGCTACGAGCTTCGGGAGATGCGGTCTATTAAATTCGAACTATAAATAAATAAATAAATGTACCTGTTCCAATTTACAAACAAATTCAGCTTAAGAACAAACCTACAGAACCTATCATGTTCATAACTGGGTACTGTCTACACTATATACTGCTGGGACCTCTGCTTATTCTTAACTTATATGTCCACATATGCACCTATAAACATCTCTGCTGACCTCATTTCAGAGAAATGAACCTAGGGCAAATTAGGGAGACTTTTTTGATAGAAGGGACACATACAATCGTATCACAGATAAGCAATGGGGAAAGTGGGGAAGGTTTTCTGGAATGGTGAGAGTTGGATTCCAGCAACATATAGAGCAGGGCTGTCCAACTGGCGGCCCCGGGGCCGGATCCGGCCCCGTAGCCTGTTGGACACGGCCCCACCTATGCCCTCAGCCGCCATTTTTAATTTTTTTTTTAAAAAATCGATTTTTTTTTTAAAAAATTGCGGCCGGGGGGGGGGGGGAGGCGGGGCAGGGAGGAGGAAGAGAGCTAGCTCCTTCTTTTCGGCGCCCCCCCCTCCCTACCTAGGGCGGGGGCTGCCGAAAAAGGGCAGAAGGCGGCTCCAAGAGCAGCGCGTCACAGGCCTGGCGTGACGCGCGCTGCTCTTGGCACCGCCTTCCCCTTTCGGCGGCCCCCGGCCTAGGAAGGAGGGGGGCCAAAAGGAGGAGTAGGCGGTGTAAGGGGCAGCGCGTCACACCAGGTCTGTGACACGCTGCCGTTGGCGCCGCCTTCTCCCCTTTTTCGGCGGCTCCCCCAGCCTAGGAAGGGAGGGGGGCGCCGAAAAGGAGGAGTAGGCGGTGCCAAGAGCAGCGCGTCACGCCAGCCCTGTGACGCGCTGCTCGTGGTGCCGCCTACTCCTCCTTGTTCGGCGGCTTTAGGAGGGGCGGGCCTGGGCTGGGGGTGGGGCCTGGGGGTGGGGCCTGGGGGCAGGGCCGAGCGGCCCCGCAGGTCATCAGTGACCTCTTATCCGGCCCTGGACCCACCAGAAGTTGGACAGCACTGATATAGAGCACCACACATTCATCATCCTGATTTTACATTACGGTGGACAACACTGGTCTTCCATAGGTCCTTAGAAGGTCAAACCCAGCCTAAACTCCTTAGAGAAAAGAAAGAAATCAGCACAAATTCATTCAAACACTCACCAAGCAATTTCACTATAGTTTGGCTGTCTCAGGTCCATTACAGGTCCAGAAGATCTCTTTTTTCAACAGGAAATGATCGAGTAGTCACCATCTTAGATGTTTCCTTTGGGAAGAAAAAGCCTTTTCTTGTCCTAAACACAACCCAGGACAGGAAAAGCATGCTCCCAAAATCTGTCTTACACTCCCTTGGGGTCACCTGAAGCCCCTTCTACACTGCCATTTAAAATCCAGATCATCCACTCTGAACTGGATTATATGGCAGTGTAGGACTCATATAATCCATGTGGATTATCTGATTTGATAATCTGGATTATATGGCAGTGTAGAAGGGGCGTGGGAGGCTTTCCAAAAAAAAATGGGGGCATTGGAGAGCCCTGGGAACTACAATAACTAAATTTCATTGCTTTTTCTTGGGGAGACCTGGGAAGCTTTCTTATTTATTTATTTATTTATTATTGTTATGAATGGGAAATAAGATATCACATCTTTCATATGTTCAGATTTGGCAGGGACAATCCTGCTTCCCTTTGTGCTGAACTGCTGCAAAGTGAGTTCAAAGTGCAAAGTAATTTCCACCCAGTTAATGCAGAAGGAGGAAAGGGCAGGAGGGGTGAAATCTTGCACTTCCTACTTGGCTCAGGCAAACACAACCTCTCCTAGCTTCTTCTTCATTAGTAACCTTTGCCATCTTGAGCATACTCTGAAGTTACTTAGGCACATGTGCAGAAATATTGTGAAAAGTGAAAGAAAAGTAAACTATTTGTGAATAGCTACTTAAAATAAGATGGCCTATTTTAGTGAACACAGTACATATAACTGTAATCTGGTAATCAGTTGAGTTGATAAAGCAGAAACAGAAAAGCATATGCAAGCAAAAGTAGCACATTAATAATACTGCTCAAATGATCAAATGACTTCCATTGTTAGAGAAGCTTTCAGTGAGTGAGAATTGTACACTTGAAAAACAGGAAAAAGAAAGTAGAATCAGGCCAGCTCTATTTAATGACAGCCAACACAATACATATGCATACAGACTGCCCAAGACTGGAGGTGGGAATGTCTTTTAAACTAGTTGAATTGTTATGTTAATATATTTTATTAAAATGTATATACTTATAGAGCTTCTGAAATCCATTGATTTTCTAGATTCATTTTACTCAATCCTCAGTCCTGTTTAGGGCTCAGATACAGTTTTGATTGACCTGTGCAAAGTTACCTTTATTAAAAATTGAAAAATGCAGAGTTCAACCATGTTGATTCTCTTGGATGCTTATGCAGATTTGGATATGGTGGATTTCATTGTTCTCTAGATAGGCTGTCTCAGTTGGGTGTTGAGGCCCAACTGGGTGGTGGTTGTTCTCCAGCTTATAGCCCATCTCACAGAACAGATTTGGGAGAACAATGCTCAATCCAATCGCAGTTTCCCTCTCCCCCAATATTGTCAAAAAGAATATAAAACCGTGGCATGGCAGTGTGGAGATGGTCTGTGTGTTGGATATGAGGTCTGAACAATTTATGAGTAACTCAAAACTTTCTCTCTTTTGACCTTAACAATCATTTATAATAACTTTAATAATAATTGTATTCTTATACCCCACCTCCATCTCCTCGGAGAGACTCAGGGTGGCTTACATGGGAACCAAGCCCAACATAGGTAAAATTATAAAGTAAACACAATTAAAATATATAACAGATAAACAACATAATTAAAACAATCAAAAACAGAAAAATAAAATGCCATAAAAATAATCAAGTGACATCAACAACCAGTCGCCGGAAAAAGTGGGAATGTTCAGACTTGGGGGGAGGGCAGGGCAGGAGCTCGTGCAAAATGCAGGCTATAGGGCTAGGACTGGGAATAAAGTGCTGCAAAAAACCCATAAATTAGTACTGGGCAGATCTGAGTGGGAAATAAACTGCAGTTATTTGAAGGCACATTGGAACATTCAAGTTTTCAAATTTGAACCTGATTGCGGGATCATGATATAGAAGTTAGCTAATAAAACAGAAACTCAGATGTCATACACACTGACCATTTAATGCAGTTCAAAGCTAAGTTCAAACAGTGGTAGCCAGACTACAAACTCCCATGAAGCATGCAAAAGAAAGCCCTTAATGTGCACCAGTGCTTCATGGTTTGTGTAATCACCATCTGAGTCTCAAACTAGTTACAGGATTTTCTATGTTATTATCTGCATAGAGAAAACATTTTCTTCCATTATGGTTTGAAACTGTATTAAACGGTTGGTGTAGGTAGCACCCCAGTTGAGGCTACACTAAGATACTGTTGGTAGGTAGTAGGTGACTTATCCATAAGGATGACTGGTAACTCTTAGTTTGCAACCTTTTATTTCTAGACTGCATATTTGCAAGACTTTCTCTATGCTTTATCATACTCACTTTCTTCTAGCATCATTCTAATCTCTAGACATTTTCTATTTTTTCCTCTCTTTGCCCTCGAGTTAGACCATGGATCTGACTATTAACCTCATCAGAGGGGGTAAATTTGGTGGCATGCACCGTTTCACCTTCCCTTTGGCCATGGAGACTGCCAGCTCCAATTCCATGACTTACTTCTGGCAGGGTTCTGTGGTGAAAGGGAAGGCAAACTGTCACATGCCACCACTTCAGCAACACGGGAACCTTCCCATGTTCAATTGAGATCAACAGGGGGGGGGGGACACGACGACTGGGCAGCAGATAATTTCCCCTGTGGAATGTGGTGATGGGTGAGGCTGGCAATGCGGAGCGTGGGGCAATGGGATCCCCACATCTGATGGGCACCACCAGATTTACCATGATGTGTGGTGATTCCGGCAGCTCATCCGATGAAGTTGCATGTGTACAGTCTTGTCAGTAAATCTACTTAAATATATTTTACAAAGTAGACCTTGCTTGCTTCTTTTTTCTGCTAGAATGAGGGAGGGGCATGGGACTGGTTGTTGTTCAGCTTCAGCCTTGCCAGTTTAATTGCTCTGCTTGAAAGATACAGTGCTGTTTTTCATGTTTCCCAACACTGCGAAATATTACTCTACCTACAGGTTCTCAGCATTTTATCCAGCCTTGCCACTAGTGATCCAAGTGGAGTCTGTGCTTCTAAACTCATCAGATGATAGCAGAGAAGCATCTTCTCCACTCTTCTCTGTACTACCAGCGCGGAGTCCCCCAGATCCCATCAGATGAGACAGGGCTACTTCCAGTGGAGCTCCATGTCAGCTGCATGCCGCCAGCCAAAAGAGGCAGAGGAGCCAAAGAGGAACTGGTGGCAGTGGGGAAATGTCATCAGAAGGCAGAGGATAGCCTCCAATGGTAAAGAACACAGCCAGATGAGTTCCCTATACTGCCCCACAATTTCACCCGCTGTCCCCCATGTTAGAAAGAGCCATCTGATGAGGTCTTAAACGATCTTTCCATAATCTTCCAAAAAGTTATACTATCACGTATTGCTTTTGAAAACTTTTGTATAATGTACATTTTAGCCATTTTGCTTTAACTTACATTGTAAGATGCTTTAGGCTGCAGAATATAGATAAAAAGGTAGGATATAGATAAAATAAATAGTCTATCCCAGGAATGTATATATTTATTCTATTTGGGATGATGTTTTAAGGATTAATGCTTGATCAGCTGATGCCTGTTGATATAGCATGATATCATATTAGCATTTCAATGTGGGCTTTCCTATCATGTGACTCCCTCCTGCAGAATTCTCAGCCAGAGAGATCTTGACTTCCCTCAACTACAAACCCCAGAATTCTGCAGGAGGAGGAAACTGGGAGTGCCTGTTTTAAAATGCTAAAGTGATATGGCCTTGACTGACAGGCTTGCAACCTATCACATTGGCAGCTGGAATTGCCATGGATGATGGCGAATCTGGCAGCACCTGGTGTGTGGCATGGGGAAACCGCTACCCTACTCCCTGCATCGCCTGACTTACCCCAAACCCCATCCCACGAGGGGAAGCATCTACCACCCAGATTCCTCCCATTTATTCCTATACAACACTGGAAGCCTCCCATATTGCTGCTGCATTTGCATACACTGGTTCCTCTTTATTTGTGTCATGGAGCCCCACCAGAAGCTCTATGTCATGGGATGGGAACTGGTAGGCTCAGTGGGAGAAATTGAGAGAAGTTGGCATATGCCCATGATTTTAAACCCATCTGATGAGGTCATTAGGTAGAGATTGCTTGCTCACAGTTACCCAGACTCTAGTTGCCTGCAATTTAAATGTTGTACAAGAAGAAACTTTTGAATTTCACCAGGATTCTGAAGTTAATCCAAAATAGGGCTCCCTCAATGTTAGCTGTTTAAGCTATTTAGTCACAGTACACAACTGCTTTGTTGGCTATTTTATCTTACAGTTCACTCCAGGATCAATTCACATTTGATGACCTTGATGGTCATCAGGGTAGGATACAAATATATTACATGTCTTCTCAATTATTACCCAGATCTTAAGGACTTCTTCAGGCCAAGGTCTATGATCCACCACCAAAAGAAGTGAGATAGTTCTCCTTTTTGCAATACACCGGGGAAGTCCCCCATAGGAAAGCTCCTTTATTATGGTCACATTGGCTCAAAATGAATTTTTCATTATCTCATGTGACTTTTAAAAAATCTTAATGTTTTGAACAATTCTTTATCTGCTGTGCCTTTTTTGTTTTGTGATGAACTAGTTTTATTGCTTTCCACTGGAGCTTTTCAGTGCTGCAATTTGTTGTTTTATGATATATTAACATTGTTTATTGTTAATTTATGTGAGCTTCTCAGAAAATTATGAGTTTGGGAAACTATGTAAATACTATAAATTAGTCTGGGGATGCATTTCCCTTCTTCCTTATAATTTTCTCTTGAGACTTAGGTCTTCACAAAACTGAGCTGGCCTTTCAGTTGTCACCTACCAAGAGCAACAGAGCTATGCTTTCTCTTTCCATCCTCATAAAAATGCAATGCTTAACCTAAGTTAACAGTGTGATGCAGTAGCTAATAGGAGTGGGGGTGCAATTCTAAGCTGCATCATAGGTAGATAGTAGGCATGGTTTAGAACCCAAAAATAGGGACTCGAAAATCTAATGGGGGGGATTTTTTAATTAGTAATAGAAAGACTTACAAAAAATTTCCAGAAATTTCTAAAATGTAACGTAATTACTAACAAAATTCGTTAGTAGTTCGTATGCCAGCTCATGCGCATTCAGATGGTTTGGCCTACAACTCCCAGAAATCCTAACAGCTGGTAAATTGGCTGGGATTTCTGGGAGTTGTAGGCCAAAACTTGAATAAATCACACTGAATTCTAGATGGGACTCTCCAAATAGGAAGGAGGGAGGGAAGGAGGGAGGGAGGGGGTATTCTATTCTTGGAAGCAGCAAAAAAGGAGGAGGAGGCCCCCTCGCTCCTCGCTGCCTCTCTCTCACCCCGATCCTGAGGGAGGGAGGGCCCAAGTTTGCCCAGGCTGAGAGGAAAAGGAAGATGCCTGAGGCTGTGAGGAATGGTGGGAGTTGAAGTCCAAAACACCTGGAGGGCTGAAGTTGGCCCGTCATGAAGCCTCTTCAAGGCTTTAGATCCTGGCAGGCAGAAGGGGCAGGGAGGCCCGTCCACTGCTCCTGCCCTGCCAGGATCTAAAGCACATCAAGGCTTGGCACGCTTTAGATCCTGTGAGAAACCAACCTAATGTATAATAGAATGAATGCTAACTTATAGAGTAAGTGCCTAAATATTATAAGTAATCCAACTGGTCATATACCTACATTCCATGCACATGCAATAATACAGCAGTAATAACAATGGGTATAAGAAGAGGTAAAATTCAAACCGAAGTATTCTGACTGGTCCCTCCTCAAGCAGTGCAAACGGGCTCTTCTCTATGAGCCCGGGATTCTGCAGCAAATCCCCCAAAGAATATGTATGTGCACCCAGGCAGCAAATGCTGTGCCCGGGCTTTTGGCTTTTCCGGAGAGGCTGCCTCCCGGGCTCATAGAGAAGAGCCGTTTGCAGTTTGCACCGCTTGAGGAGGGACCACAGTCAGAATACTTCGGTTTGAATTTTACCTCTTCTTATACCCATTGTTATTACTGCTGTATTATTGCATGTGCATGGAATGTAGGTATATGACCAGTTGGATTACTTATAATATTAGGCACTTACTCTATAAGTTAGCATTCATTCTATTATACATTAGGTTGGTTTCTCACGTGTTGTGTGCAACTACCCCAATACTCTTTGATGCTTTAGATCCTGGCAGGCAGGAGGGGGCAGGAAGCCTGGAAAAATGTAAACAGAGAGGTTTACTCAGAGTAAATCCACAAAGGAGGGCACTTCATCCAAAGTGCCCTCCTTTGCGGATTTAATCATGAGTAAACCTCTCTGTTTACATTTTTTGCAGAGTTACTTCTGAGTAAACCTCTCTGTTTACATTTTTCGAGGCTTGAAGCCGAAAGAAGGAGCGAGTTTAGGGCTTGCCTTGCCATAATACTTATTGGCAAGGGAGGCGGGAGGGTGGTGAGAGAGAAGGAGGGTGCCCCCTTAACAACCTAATAATGATACTTAAGAAAATCCTGGCCCCCAAAGTTCTATAAAGAAAGTCCACTTCCTGGTTGGCGTTCCAGATGCGGAAATACTCAAAAGTAGCATTTCTTACGAATTTCTTCCGAATCATTTAATTTTTATAACTTTTTTCTCATGCCTAGTAGATAGTCTAGACCGGTGGTTCTTAACTGTGGGTTCCCGGGTGTCTTGGCCTACAACTCCCAGCAATCCCAGCCACTTTACCAGGATTTAGGATTTCTGGGATTTGAAGGCCAAAACATCTGGGCACGCACAGGTTGAGAACCACTGGTCTAAACCAAGGGAAGTAATAGCATCACTATATCCCACTTACATCAGACTTCACCTGGAGTATCTTCTCCATTTCTGGGCACCACAATTGGAGAAGGATATTGAGAAGCTGGAATGTGTTTAGATGAAGATGACCAAAATGACAAAAGGCCTAGAAGCCAAGCCCCATGAGGCATAACTTAGGGAGCTGGGTATATTTAGCTTGGAGAAGACAGGATTGAGAAGGGACATGATAGGCATGATAAGTATTTGAAAGAATGGCATATTAAGGAGGGAGCCAACTTGTTTCCAGTGACTAAGGCATAGAGCAATGGATTCAAACTACAGAAAAAGAGATTCCGCCTAAACATTAGGAAGAACTTCCTGATGATAAAAGCTCTTTGTGTAAGAGCTGATTTTATAGTTTTGCATAGCAGGAGGATGGACTAGATGTCCCTTGAGGTCTTTTCCAACTCTACAATTCTATCTTTCCCCTCGGACTGTGGAAAACACATAGGACTAGGTTCATTTTCACCACCACTTCATTTGCAATACAAAAAAGTAAGTCACACACATCCACACATCTATGAAATGGCTGACTAAAAGAGGCTGCCCATTTTTCCTATTTATATTACAGCTTTTGCCATAAAGGCATTGTTACTAAAATATTTTACAAGACCAAGCATGTTTCTGGCAGGAACCTTGAGCTATTCAGTAGTTCTGAAAGTTGCTTAACATAATATGCAATGCAACAGAATCCTTACTCCAAGTAAAACTCCAGTTTTAACAAGTTCTGGAAAATTCCAGTGTAGCTCTGAATGAACTTCAAGGGGCAATTGAGAAAACATAGGGATGTAGTACACATTGGGATGTAATATTCTCTTCTACCTCAGAACATTTCCTAGATATATGAAACATTTTGAAACAATTAATTATATAGATTTATAAGATCATAGATTTGGAAGAGACCCCATGGGATACCCATTCCAACCCACTGCCATTCAGGAATACAGAATTGGAGCAAGCATAATATTTATTTATTTATTTATTTATTTATTTATTTATTTCATTTATAATCCACTCTTCTCAACCCCCGAAAGAGGACTCGGGGCGACTGACAAAAGGCAATAATTCAATGTCGAGTACATAATACAAAACAAGATATCAAATACAACAACAGATTTAAAACAGTAAAAATTGAAAACAACTACATAATCCCCGTTCCACATTCATAGGCTGTCCAAGTCAACCTGTAGTCTGCTACCATAACATTGTCATTACTCAATTGTCCATCCGCTGCTCTACATCAACCAAACGCCTTGTCCCACAATCGCGTCTTTAGTTTTTTCTAAAGGAAAGGAGGGAAGAAGTTGATCTTATTTCACTGGGGAGTGAGTTCCACAGGTGAGGGGCCACTACCGAGAAGGCCCTGTCCCTCGTCTCCACCAAACGTATTTGCGACGAAGGTGGGACCGAGAGCAGGGCCTCCCTGGAAAATCTTAAATTTTGAGGTGGGACATAAGGGGAGATACATTCGGACAAGTAAGCTGGGCCAGAACCGTAAAACGCTTTAAAGGTCAAAACCAGCACTTTGAATTGTGCTCGGAATTAGATAGGCAGCCAGTGGAGTTGGCACAACAGAGGAGTGGTGTGCTCCCTGTATGTCGCTCTAGTTAGTAACCTGGCTGCTGCCCGTTGGACTAGTTGAAGTTTCCAAACAGTCTTCAGAGGCAGTCCCACATAGAGTGTGTTACAGTAATCTATTTGGGATGTAACCAGAGCATGGACCACCGTGGCCAGATCAGACTTCCCAAAGTACAGCAGCAGCTGGCGCACAAGTTTTAGCTGTGCAAAAGCTCTCCCGGCCACCGCCTTTCGACTGACTAGGAGGACCTCTGTCTTGTCTGGATTCAATTTCAATTTGCTAGCTCTCATCCAGTCTGACATAGCAGCCAAGCACCGGTTCAATGTCTGGACAGCCTCCTTGGTAACAGGTGAAAAGGAGTGACAGATTTGGACATCATCTGCATAAAGATGACATCGCATTCCGAAACTCTGGTTGATCTCCCCCAGCGGCTTCATGTAGATGTTAAACAACATCATGGACAATATTGAACCCTCTGGGACTCCGCAAAACAATATCTAGATGCTTTCACTTCCTTCAGCATATTTTGTCAGGTAATTTGCTGTTCCATCAGGCACTCATTTATTATCCAGTTCATGGGTGACTTGATTTCTGCTACCATTTTTTATTACTGATTTAAAGTAGTTCTGTATATAAACACATTTTAAAATGCATTGACATAATCTTTATAAACCGCTAACCACAGTCTAAAAATAATCCAGTTTTCAGTTTTAGAACAATTTCAAACACCGGATGCCATGAGGAAAAATACTGTTTTGGCTGCCATCTGGAAACTTAAAGGAGATGGGACCAATCTAATTTGCTTGATATTGAGTTCCATAGTCAATGTACTGCTATAGAAAAAGCCCTAGTACATCACCCCACCAATTTCAATGCACTATTCCATGAGCTCTGCATGATGGTGTACACATACATCCTACTTACTTGGTCCATAGCTTGTTCTCCTGTCTCACCAGTACACTGTGAGTGACAGATGGGCCTTTGCATAGTGTAGCTCCTCCAGATGGCCAAGGGCACCATCTCTCCACAGCCTCCATGAGTGCCCCATACAAGAAGGGCACCACAGTTTACCTGGGAGGGATGTGGATGGCAGATGGTTTGGGAACCCCATTTGTAATCATCGTGCTGCCACATGAAACAAATTCTTCCCTGTAGTGAGAGTGTCCCCTTTCACCCATAACTATGAAATGTAAGGCTAAAAGTGGCAAAAAGGCAAACAGGTCAAAATTTACACCTTTGTCACGTTCTCCTCTTGTTCATATAATGGTTTGGTAAGTGTCTGGTCTGGGACTTATGTATTCATTTATTCCAATTTATGCAAATGCATTCATTTAGCAAGTTAATTCATTTAGCAGGTCAAGCCTTTTTTATTATTTCACCATTTGATACAATGTTTTTAGACTTTTATGACTCGCTTTTTCTTTCCATTTCTTTTGTGCTGAGACAAGCACAAACGTATTTTTAAAAACTGGGATGGGGAAAGAGGATCATTTGGCCATAGATTGTAGTTGTTCTGTCTTTTGCCACTTTTGCTTCCAAAGATGATGTTTTCCTGTGTCTTTTAATAACAGAGAGACTCTGGGATTTGCTACACCAGAAAGAAGAAAATGACATGATCTTCAAGAATTTTCCGACTTTTGTAGGACCTGAGATTAAGTGGTGGAGGCTCCTTCTTTGGAGGCTTTTAAACAGAGACTAGATGGTCATCTGTTGGGGGTGCTTTGAATGCGATTTTCCTGCTTCTTGGCAGGGGGTTGGACTCTTCCAACTCTATGATTCTATGTCCTTTTGTTTTCACAAGCACAGATTTATTTCACTATAAGGCTAAAACCTAGAGATGGCATGAAATAGAACAAAATTTAAATGATCAAAATGAGCCTCACACTTCCAAATTCTAATTTGCACCACATGTATGAAATATTAAGAAAGTAGAATTCAGAAAAGAAGTGTTATTATCTAGTTGTTGCTATGCAGCTATTTGATAAATACTTGGACTATTTTTATTATTCCTTGGAGTAATATAGACAGCAGCTACTGGTATATCTGGCTAATTTAATAACACATAATGCATGAGTTCACCGTGAGATAATTTTTGGAAGGTTGTCATGTTAGTCTATTGCAAAAAAAATCAACAGAGTGTCTTGTGACACATGAAAGACTATCAGATTTATTATGACATGAACTTCAGATGACATAATAAATCTACCAGTCTTTAAAGTGCCATACGTTTTCCTTCTTGTTGTTAGTTTCACAGTGTCTTAATCTTGTATCCAAATTTTTCTTCCATCTACTCCAAATTTTCCTGTTCTTGTTTCTCCTTAAATGATGTTGCAGACCAGATAAGATAAGCCTTAGACATGTCATACCCCATCCCACTCTAGAGTTGCATTTTGTTTCTAAAAATTGTACTATAGTCCTAACACATTTTAATCTATCTCTTGCTGGATGAAGCACGGCTGCATATCCTACTATTCAGGCAAAACTGTCTAAGAGTATTGTAATCGTCACATGACAGTTATGACCTGAGGTGACAAGATTATGATACAAGGAGGCCCACACAGTCTTTCAGTTCTCCTCACTTTTTCCCTTGCCTAGTCCACTAGTCCTGCATGATGCCTCTACATGTCATTATTGAAGAGAGTTGCTGGTTTTACAGCTGCACAAATATGTGCCAAATACGTAAGATATAACCACAGACATACCGGGGATCACATTAGAATAGGTAGAGCAGGGGTGGATAATCTGTAAATGCTGGCCCTATGTGGACTTTGCTGCTCACACTATGTGCCAGGTAAACAGAAAGTTCCATTAAGCGGACTTTGGCAAATGATCTTGCCCTTTTAAAGTCTCTGGCAATGGTAGATAAATGAATAAAAAACCAAGTTATAATTGTAGGTACAGATTGCCATAGTACATCAAAGGTGAGGAACTGTTCTAGCTCCTCCTGACATTCTAGTTTCCAATTGCATGGGAGCAGACTCCCTTTGAGCGAGGACACCCGGTTTTATCGCTATAGCCAAAGGAATGTCACCAGGAAAGCAGAGAAATGGGAAGTGAGGATAATGTACTTAGTATGGGAGTGAGAATGACATGGAATATTCCTGAATTCTGGCAGTGCTAACTCTGTGGTTCATGTCACAGAACAATTTGATGGTGGGAAAATTAGCTGGCATGCTTGTGTTCTAATAGAGTATAATTGAGTATACTAAAAATTAGCTGGCATGCTTTGTATTTCAATAGAATATAATTGATAGTGGTTAGTTAAAAAACAACAGTGTGTGCAGCTGTTTCCCATATTTGAGACAAACTACATGTTCTTCCACCCATCCAGTCTCCTACACATTACATTAAAGCCACGTTTAGACGGCAGGACTGAATGAAATGTTAAACATTACTAATTGCTGTATAAAAAGATGGAAAATATATATACAGACAACTGACACAAACTAGAATTCCACAGCTGAGACCTCCCCACTTAACTACAAGCTTCCTGACAGTTTATTTGTCAAGCTTTTGTCTAACCATAATGGCAAACCAACACAGTGAACAATGCAGAATGATGGGTGACAAATCTATTACCTGCCAGCAAGAAAGAGATTGTATGAGTCTGGCTCTGGAATTAAACTTTACTCTTCAGAAAAAAGGAGCAATTTCTCTATACAAGCTGTATAGAACAAGCCAAGAATGGATAATAGATCTGATATTCTGCCTTTTACAATACCTAATATACATAACGAACAAGCTCAGTCTAAGACATTTTGCTGCGGTGTAGGACAGAATATCTGAAACATATCCCCACAACTCAACAGCCAAAATTCAAGTAGAAGGAGAAGGAAGGAGGAATAAAAAATGATGCATGTTCATAGCTCCCATTATCAGCTGTTTGAGGTAGCCACTTCACCCATCCTAATGAGAGATCCAGCACTGACAATCCATTTTTATGTACATAATATTCTTTTCAATTTTATATTCGTTGGATATTGGATCTGACACTCATATACTTTGAAGTAAACCAATGCTTATAAACAAGGAGCCATCCAATGAAACTGATCCATAATAGAGTCAAGGCAGAAGCATGACCTACATTTGTCTTGATACAATTCCTTTGAAGATAGTGACTCAGGTGCCAGGGCATTAGATTTTGAGGATATCTATTTGTGATAATCTTCTGTGCTATATTGTCATTGCTAAAGCATAATCCAAGCTCAGTGCCCAAATGAATGTAGTGTTTCTGCTCGCTCCTGTGCTCCTTTCCTGTTTCTGGGCTTCCCAGAGTCATCTGATTGGCACTGTGGGGACTTTGATGAGATTCAAGCAGGGCTCTTCTTGTGTCTTCATTTATCAAGGTCACATATTTATTGCCCAGCTGAACCAGACAGAACAATATTGACAGATCACTGTTTCAGAAAATTCAGTTTAGGAACCTGTTGCTATCCACTGGTGCCTATTAAGTCAGTGCACCTTAGCATGCTTTGACATTGGATTTGACATAACATGTCTGAATGCAGAATGGCAGAGTGGGAGCACAATGAAGAGAGTTAGAAAGAGGCTTATGAACTTAGTTTGCAAAATTATGAGAACATCATTGGCTGCTGTCAAGTCTCATGTCAAAAGTCACCTCTGTTGCCTCATATGTCTCTTTGTCTTTGATTTGACAAGCAGGACTGGTGAGTAAATTCCACAGAGAAGAAGTTATCTCTGTGGGATTTCCAGAGGTTGATCCCTACACCCATTTTTTGCAGAGATTTACACGTGTCACCTTGAGGACCTGCCCTACCTTATAGCATACCAAGACAGCTGAATCAGGTGGAGGATGCCAGAGTGTGTGAAGTGGCAGCAAGACGTTGGGTTCTTGAGTTATGTGTGCCATAAGGTTTTGTTTGTGTTGGTTAGGATGCCTATTTGCCCACATAGAATCAGAATTAGAAGATACCACCAGGGCTGTCCAGTTCAGGAATGTGATGTAAGTGACTGTTCAGTAATCATTGTTGAAGAAGAACTAAATTGCCAGGTTAGTTGGCTCATGTCAACAGACAGGAAAGTGTATAAGCACCATATTATCCTTCACTTCAAGCAGCAAATGTCTTGAGTCAATCCAGATCATGTGGTTCCCAAGACTATCTCCTATTTCAATGGCTTCTCATTAGAATGTGGGAAATTATACCCCTGCCATTTGAAGGAACCAACGGAAAGATTAGCCTATTAAGACTAAGCTGCAAATTAAAGTTAATTTCATTTGTGCATTTAAAAGATTTTATTATTGTGTTTCCAAAAAAGAAAGCCACAAAATGTGGTGCAATGTATTACAAAAGAATGAACAGGGACATTTGAAACATTCACTTTTGCTAATTGCATTGTACACTTCGGGGCAAAAGCATACACTTGAGAGGAAGCAAACAGCACACAATATGCCGAGAGAAGATATTTCCTTAGAATATGTCTTTTAAAATAAAAGCATCATTTTCTACTATTTTATTTTAGTATTTGTCTCCATCTCTATTTAACAAAAACTAGTTGTACAAGGACCATAGGCTTTGAAGCCAGCCCTATTGTTTTCTTTTAGATAAGGTACTCCATTTTGGGCGGATGAAGAATCATTAACATCATCAAGATCAGACTGATCACCCATGAATCGGATATAATTCTGCCCAAAAATATTATTCTACTTGCTACCGGAGCAGTAGCTTCAATATTTTAAAGAGAAACTTCTAAGTGAAGAAGACTGGCATATAGAGAAAGAGAAATTATATCATATCAGGTCATTTGACCAGGTTACGTCTTCCTACCAGCAGTAGCTCTCCAGAGTTTTGGCATGAGACCTTTCTGACCACATTATCTGATTCTTCATAAATGGAGATGACAAGGGAGTAAACCTGGGACCTGCACCACACAAAGCTTACAGAAGATCTGAACTAGATTGGTATTTCTTCAAGAAAACACATAGTGTGACACAAAATGACACATAGTGTTTTCTTGAAGACACATAGTGTTTTCTGACCACCTCTATCTGATTCTTAATAAATGGAGACGACCTGCACCACACAAAGCTTGTAGAAGATCTGAACTAGATTAATATTTCTTGAAGAAAACATATAGTGATGCAAACGTTTCAGTTGTCTTTAGACCTACAGCAACCCCATTAATTTTTGAACTCCACAAGAAATATTCAAAGGTGGATTTGCCAGAGGCGTCTGGTATTCCATAGCAGTCCACCATACAAGTATTAGCCTTGGATGATCCTGCTTAGATTCCAATTATCAGACAGGATCTTGTGCCTTCAGGTTGTTTAGAACATAGAGATGCTCCTTACCTGTGTGCCTACTGCACTGTTCCAAAACTCCCCAACTCTACTCCAATAAACCAGTGTTTCCCAACCTTTTTTGAGCCACGGCACACTTTTAACATTAAAAAAATCCGGGGGCACACCACCAACCAAAATGACACAAAATGACACTAACACAGTAAAGAATGGCTGAGGGATGGTGGCCTGCTGGGAGCTGCTGCTGGGAGTGCCAAAGCCGGGGGAGAGGGCAGAGCCAGGTCATGCCATGCCCCGCCCCCTCCTCCCGGCTTCAGTTTTCCCAGAAGCTGCTCCAGCCTTGAAGGGGCAGTGCCAAGCCAGCGGTGGCAGAGCCAGCACAATGCTGCCTTGGTACTGTCCCCTCAAGGCTGGAGCAGCTAATGGGAGTGCCGAAGCTGGGGGGGAGGGAGTGGAGCCAGGCTGTGCCATGCCCTCCCCCTCCCCCAGCTTCAGCTCTCCCACAGAGGAGGAGCATGAGTGGTGGACGGGCTTCAGTGGGCAGGGCTCCTCCTCCATGCGGCTTCAGCGAGCGAGGGGCAAGAGTCATGGCGGGAGTCATGGCGGATTGGAGGCTGGCTGGGGAAATGGCCAAAGGATGCGGTGCCTTGGCCCCTTCTTCTTTTTCTTCACCGCCGCCAGGCCCTTCCTCCTCCTCCCACAAGCAGCAGGAGTTTGTCAGGAGGAGGGGGAAGGAAGGGGGGCAGAGAGCTTTTCTTGCGGCACAGCAGGAGGTCCATCACGGCACACTAGTGTGCCACAGCACACTGGTTGGGAAACACTGCAATAAACTACTATGAGTACATAGGTGGAATTATAGTAGGCTGCACTCAATAGCTTTATATGTGTTTATTTATTTATTTATTGCTTGCTTACTTTGTTTTTATATCTCCTTTCCCTCAATATAGGGATTCAAGGTGATTACAGACTTTGAATAATAGATTATTCTCTCAGGTAGAGGTAGAGAATATGTCCGAGCACTACAGCTTGAACTCCCCACGAAAACAGCAACATTCAAATGGTGTCATTCAGATTTAGTCACAAGAGAGAAGGGTCCACCCCCACCAAGCCAGGAGCTTCAGCTAGAGCTCATAGACTTTTCTGCATATGAGCAGCTCATCTACCATTGCAGCTCGCATCTTTGTGGAACTTAATGGGGCATTTGATGTCCTCATTAGCAGGGAGACAGACTCATTTGTGCCTGCTGCTTAAGACAGCTCCTAAGTGTCTCTTAGCCAAGGCTGGAGGAGTTTTCAATGTGCTCCCTATCTCAATTACACCTAGAGTGCAGCAAACAAATATTAAACCTTTCTCTGCTGGTCCCTGCTGTTGCTTTCTCCATTAGCATGTTGTAATGTTCATTGCCCGGCAGCTCTGTTTTTTGAAACAGCTGCAGCCAATGATTTATTGGGTTGTGAGTTGATCATATGGTGTCTTCGCCTGTTTGGTTGTCCAATTTAAAATGATTGCAAGGTCTACTATTGCCTGAAAAGGCAGGCTCAGTCCTGAACTCAGGACTTGGCTGTCTCCTGAAGTCACCACTGCATGTGTCTTTTTTGACTTTTTATCTCTTTCCCCTTATGGGAATGTGTTAACCTTGAGACTGTGTGTGGAGCCAAAACCATATTAAAGTGTTAAGTGGAAAAGCTCCAGACACTCAGGCACGGAACTGGTGCCATGAGGGGCATAAAGAACTTGTGGCATGAGGGGCATACCAGCCTACACAGGATTCATGGATTGGTGAATCCAGCCAGCCTCCCAAAGGGATTCTTCTTCCTTGATATAAGAAGAGGCTTATTTTGTGTGCCTCTTCTACAATGGCACCACTACTATGCAGTATGCAGGCTTAATAATAATAATAATAATTTATTTGTACCCCATCCCCTCTCCCAAAAGGGGTGGCTTACAACAAATATACAATATACATAGTAGTAATCTACAAAAACAAAAGCAACCATAAACATATTAAATTATAGTGTCAAAACATCATAATAAGTATAAAATAATAAGTATAAAATTATGTGCTGGAATAAAACATATTATACACAAGAGGCAAAAACCAGCTCCTATTAATACCCAATTAAAATCCAGTTAGTATTGGAATCAATTAAAAACCTCCATCACTTAAGTTATAGTCAACTATTGTCCAAGGCCTGCTTCCACATCCATGCTTTTAGTTCTTTTCTAAATGTCATTGGAGTAGAGGCCAATCCGATCTCTTTGGGAAGAGTGTTCCAGAGCCAGGGGGCCACAACCAAGAAGGCCCTTTTGCTCTTCCCCACCAACCTTGCCTGTGAGGGTGATGGGACGGTGAGAAGGGCCTCCCCAGCAGACCTTAACATCAGAGGGAGATAAAAATGCAAAGTATCCACTGCTGGTTTTAAGGACTGAAGTCCAAAAGAAACAACACAGTCATAGAAACTCAAAAGAGATGGAGCCAGCCTAACTTTCCTTTAGAGGGAGCTCCACATTTGAGGGAGTGGATGCCATAGAGTAAACCATGTTACATGTTTCCAACCAACATGGTCTTATGGAATAGTAAGCCTCACCTGAATCCAAGGAAGCCCCCCGGATACTGGACCAGGGTCTGGAGAACAAGCCCTATGAAGAGCGGCTTGAAGAGCTGGGCATGTTTAGCCTGAAGAAGAGAAGGCTGAGTGAAGACATGATAGCCATGTATAAGTATGTGAGAGGAAGTCATATATATGTTGTGTTCATCGGAACAGGCCCATGTTTCACACTGAGTGTATAAATACATTCAAAACCACCCCAAGCCTGCAGGGAGGAGCGGTATATAAAAGTGAATAATAAATAAATAAATAAATAAACATATTAAGTATATTTATTACTGTGTTAGAGTGTCATTTTGTGTCATTTTGGTTGGTGGTGTGCCCCAGGATTTTGTAAATGTAAAAAATGTGTCGCGACTCAAAAAAGGTTGAAAAACACTGTCCTAGACAGCCAAGCTGAATGGCATCAAACAGCAGCTGCTAGAGCTGGAAGCCACTTCTGTTTTGTGCTGTCCACTGTTGCTGAAATGATGCTGTTCTCTTTTTCAGACTCAGTAACAGAGATGTGACTGTAAAACTACAGTTGGTTCCTTTTCTCTCATCCTACAGTGAGTATACAGGTGATCCAACAAATGGGGTTTAGGTCTTAAGTCCTAGGAGGATGCCCCGATACCTAAAAGAAAGAGAAGGGGGGAGAGAATTTGGCTACATGCCATCTTTTAATTCTCCTTCAAAACTAACTCTGGCAAGTAGAAAAAGAATGTCTGTTGAAGTACTGACAGAACAGTGTATGTGTGATCATGTATGAGTGTACATTTGTGTAAGAGAGAGTAACAGGATTGGGCACAGAAGAGGCTAAACCTAGTCCTCTTCATCCAACTTTCTGCCATTATTCTTCTCACTTTTACACCTTTCCCACAGCTTCATTCCTCTGTTTGAGCCCTGCATCTTTGTCCAGCTTTCACCTTCCTTAGTTTATTCTCTGCCTGGTACAAAGCCAGGAATTTCATTTGGTACCATGATTCTTCACCATCCTACCATTTTTAAAGGGTAGGAATAAAACTCTGAAGAGTTGCCATCTTCTAATTCCAACAGTGTCCATATACCATTTCTTATGAACATATTGTCAGGGGATGATGTAACTAACTGAGTTTAAAACTCCACAACTTATGACAAAACAGACCTTAATATGTCTAGATGCAAGCTCTCTGAAATTATGAAAATGGAGAATGGATTAATCAAACCAAGGCAGCCACTTCGGAATTGAAACTTTGCCCATGATTTAAAATAGGTTCAGGAAAATGCTGTCTCTTATTCCCAGCCTCCTCCCTCAGTGATAAAGGAAGGCCTACCAGTAAATTAAACAATTGTGGAGATGGATGTAACACTATAAATTCATTATATACATTGGTTTGGGAAGTCCCATTGACAGTGTGGGATTTATTTCTGAATAAATGGACATGGGGTACATCTGTTACAACTGTATTTATAAAGTAGTTCCAAGGCCTTCTCTTACATTGATACAACAAATTCTTACAATTACTTTGGGTATTCTTGCAACATTCCTTTATTGGAGATGGAGGGACTGAAGCTCAAAGACAGTGACTTACTCGAAATTGTGAAGTGAGTTCATAATAGAGTTGAGACAGGAACAAGTGATTTCATTGTTCACAACACAGTCAGATAGTCCTTTTAATACACTACCTCCTGGGTAAGAATCAAAACTAAGACAGAGTTACACTATAACTAGAAAGACAGAAATGAAACTTGAGTCAAAGCCTTCAGTGACTGACTGCACATCCCTCAGCATGTCTTACACAGAGGCAAGAGTTAGTAGATTCAGCTGGACTGAAAAGGACATTAGTTTAGTTACTAAAAAGGACATTCAAGTGCCACCTCGGAGTTGGTTGAGGTAGGCATGATTTCCCTGGGTACTGGTTGTGGGGGGTCGGGAGCAGGTCAGGGTTTTGCCCTCCCTTCTGCTCGAGATCCCCGTGTACAACTGGTGGGCCACTGTGTGATACAAAATGCTGGACTAGATGGGCTGAGGTCCGATTCAGCATGGCTCTTCTTATGTTCTTATGTTCTTATGACTGAACTATGCATAAATAGTATCCGTACACACTGGTACTTCAAGAATAGTTGAATTTACACTTGGAAGAGACCATAAGGGCAGTCCAGTCTAATATATAGTGTTCCCTCTGTACTTTACAGTTCATTTACCGTAGACTCACTGTTTTGAGGTTTTTCAAAAAGATTAATTAAAAATACAAGTAGCAAAGGAACAGTGTATATGCTGCCACACGCTTTAGTTGCTGAGTTACTCACAGACAGGCATGTGTATGGCTGGCAAATAGCCCCAAACTGGAATCGGCAAGGGGTGCGGAGAGGGCTGCCAAGGCAGCTTCTGCCGGAGCTTCTTCCTGGGCACTCTTCCTCGGACGACTGGGTGAGAGCCCTGTGCCAGTGGGGAAGCAGGGAGAGAGGGAGAAGGGTGGCTCCAGCAGGGGGAGGGGAAGGGAGGGAGGGGGAAGAGGAGAGAAAGAGAGAGAGAGAGAGAGTGAGTAGGGGGAGATAGGAGTGGGCGGAGCTATACTGTAGATATACAGCATCGCGTCCCTGCATCATGGTTTTTCACTTATCGCAGGGGTTCCTGGGATGGAACCCCCGCGATAAGTGAGGGAACACTGTACTGCCATACAGGAATACACAACCAAAGCACCCCTGATCTATGGCAATACAAGATGTAGCAGATAGTGCAGATATTGGGTTAAATCAATGGTTCCTTGCCCCCTGTCCAGTTGATGCTTTGGCTTTGCCAGCTCCTTGTTATATGTTTGGAGAAGGGTGATACTCCTGCTTAAAGCTGAAAGTTTTACTGGGTTCAGTGGGATGACCTTTAATATTAGGATTGAACTGTTTGTAGAAAATCATTGGTAGGTATTACCTTGTGTGTTTTCTACTGGAACATTCCAATACCAAGTCTTGCAGATTCATTTGGCGGATTCTAGCTGCTCTTCTAATCACTATGCATATTTGATTATCTGCTTTGATTTTGGCTTTGCCCCCTGGGGGGTGGATTTGTTTTAAACTGACTCTAATCTTGAAATTTGCAGCTGAACACTCCTACCTCAGCATGGATGTTACTACAACTGCTCTTTTCTTGTCATTGTTACAAGTGCATAAAGAATTAATTGAATTGCAAAATTCACATGTTATTAACAAGCTTCAACTCTTTTCAAGGATCTGTACCCACCCCAGCTCCTCCCTAATTGCAAAAGGTGAGATTTATGTCTCCGGTGTGGTTTTATCATTATTTGTATTCTTTTAGGGATGACTCACAACTGAAAGTGACAAATGCAAATACATGTAATTTGTCAAATCTAGAGTTCTGTACAACGGTTTGTTTCAGTACTAATTTTGCTATGGTGATAAACAGTTTGGTTTTCAAAAGAAGAAGGGGGCAGACAGAAAGCTCTGCGATTGGTAGGAGTTTTCATGTCAACCCCCAGGGAAACTAGCTGATTCATAGAGGAAATTAAATACATCAGCTGAACTTCTCAAAAAATGATATGAGGTGCCCGGGTCACATGTTTCATCTAGCACTTTTTGAGAAATGTTTTCAAGGGAAGCAGGTCTCCTGAAAGCTTTAATTCTGAAATCCATTCCACTTGGCAGTGAGATCTTTGGAAACATATGTCTGCAACCCTTAGGCATTGTAAGCCCTTGAGGGACAAAACTCTTGTGGAATTAATACCCGGAACAGCATCTTGCACACAAGTCTTCCCAGCTGCTATTATTTCCAGCAGGTTCTTGTATCATTGGTGACAGTGCCTTTAAATCTTTTCTTCTTCGATTCAGATATAGGTTTTACCTTGAGGGCTGGGAAAGGATGGCCTTTGGCCATAAAACTTTACCACCATTTATGTTTATGGGTGCATTTAAAGATTGTTCAGTGGCTCTCAGAGAAAAAACTGTACAGGAATAGTCTTTTCTTTGGGCTACAGTACAAGTAGTCTGCCCCCTGGTGGCGCAGTGGGTTAAACCGCTGAGCAGCTGAACTAGCTGACTGAAAGATAGGTGGTTCGAATCCAGGGAGTGGGATTAGCTCCCACTGTTAGGCCCATCTTCTGCCAAACCAGCAGTTTGAAAACATGGAAATATGAGTAAATCAACAGGTACTGCCTTGGCAGGAAGGTAATGGCACTCCATGTGGTAGTGCTGGCCACATGACCCCGGAGGTGTCTATGGACAATGCCGGCTCTTCAGCTTAGAAATGGAGATGAGCACCACCCACCAGAGTTGGACACCTCAGGGGAAAACTTTACAAGTAGTCAAACACCCCATGCTTTTAATGCCATTTGGGCAAGTTCTTCTGCTTTTCAGAGTCTACAAAAGAAGAGGTAGGGAAAGGAACCAGGATCAAGGGAGGAAAGATTTCATGCCCATTCCAAATGCATCATGGCACATATGTCTTTTAACATAACACAGAAAGTTTTTTATAAAAAAAGTTATACATATACTTCAGAAGCTTCAGAAAATAATTTGTAACATTTTTTTAAAAAAAATACAACTCTTTTTCCAAAACTAACCATAATGAATATGTCATGTTGTTTTATGCCTTCAAGCTGGATCTGATTTACAGTGATCCTATAATTTCTTGGCAAGCTTTATTCAGAGGTTTACCATAGTCTTCCTCTGAGGCTCAGAGAGTGAGAC
Organism: Anolis apletophallus; assembly: GCA_030556195.1. NCBI lineage: Eukaryota > Metazoa > Chordata > Lepidosauria > Squamata > Anolidae > Anolis > Anolis apletophallus. Next base: position 126,594,838 of record JARBWK010000001.1, on the reverse strand, counting down.
TGGCTAAGGATTGCCCAGAGGAGTTTCCATGGCTGAGTGAGGATTGGAATCCTGGTTTCTTAGTGTCCTGGTCCAATGTTTAAACCACTTCAACACCCTGGCTCAATTATAGTGGTTTTCTTTCAGTTATTTGGAGGACCAAAACACTACAAGCTGCTGATCTGTGGTACTAAAAATATCTCTGCATAAGTGACTACCAGTTTTGTTTATTTCAATAGAGCATTGTTCCAGGCTCGGGGGAGTGGCCACCCTGTTTGGGAGGAATTTCAAGGAATCCTGGTGAGTTTTCTATCTGCCACATGAAAAGTATATCAATTGTATGCAGAATGTAAAAGAGATGGCAATTGCATCCTGCTTCTTCTTACACAGTCACCAATTGCTGCATAGCTCTAGAACATGACTATGGAGTGCTGGCAAGGAAGCAAGGCAAGAGGTGTTAGTTGCATCCTTCATAACAGCAAAAAAGGTGAAAGTTTTGCTATATTGAACAGGTAAAGAAGGTGTGATTCCAGAATAGTACACCAGGTTTTGGTAGTTCCTGCTGACTGCAGGCATTGATATTGATTGCAGATATCTTTTACTATCCTTTTTTTCCTCTGAAAAGTTATCTGGTATTGAATCTACACAACAAGGTTTCATTTTGAGTGTACCAACCCCACTTTGCTTGGTTGTTGTCAGTTTTTTCAGGTGTACAAGTTAACATAACCCCTCAAAAGAAAGACAAACACAAGCCAATTGAGTAAAATATAGCTTGGTTTATTTCCACATATTGGCAAACTATTCGATTCTGGAACGGTTATGCATACCCAGCACAATGTTAAGAGGCATTTCCCCAGAATTTCAATAAATCTGTAGGTGGATCGTGCTGGAGAAGAATATTCATTAGCAAAGAGAATAAATGTATACCAAATGTTTATGACATCGAGTTGTTTCGGAAAACCTTTTATTGTTCCATGTTATATTGCTAGTTTTCAGACAGGAACAGAAACATGTTTCTGAATGGTCGGGCATGCTAAATTACTGACAACTGCCAATCAAGCTGAATGATTGACAGTCTGGTGTGGTCCAGCAGGATTGGCCATGCCATCAGCACTTAGCCCTGGCAGAAGAGTCTTTCATGTATCATTTCCAAAGACAAGGTTGTTTAGTTAGCAGCACCTTAAAAATGGGGTGAAATGACAGAAGGCCTTTCAAGATGAGAGCTGCAGCTGAGCTTTCTCAAATTGCCAGACTTTAAGGTTGTGACCGAGCAGCCAGGGTGAAACTACTTCTGCCCACACTAGCTGTGATGCTTCATGCTCACTCCAGACATTTTGAGCATCTAGATGACTATAAATGAGGCCAGCCTCAATTGCTCTGGTTAAATTATGCATTAGCTTTTTAAACAGCAGTTTAAACTGAGAGTGAGATAGATTTTATCAGCGCTTGATGCCCACCTCCGGCTGTAAAATTTCATCTCCAATGGATCAGATGGGTAATAATTCCTCCCTTTATTGAGACACACACATTCAGACTTGGCACAGAGGAGAACATGACATATGCATCAACTCACAGGTCCAACATCACTGGTGCTTTGAATCCAGCCTGCCTTTCACTTTGATAACCTCACTTCCTCTAGCTTTCCGAAGATGACTATTGGGCAAATCTTACTTCCACTTTAGCTAGTCTTGGAGTCCTCCTGATATTTTAGAACAACTGCTAGGAATTCTTCAAGTCCACCACACAAAATTCTGAAAGTAACATTCAGTCTGAGCCAGTGATGTTTTTTGATCCCAAGATTTAGGCAGGATAAATATTTGTAGAATCGGAACACAAATGTCAAGAGCTGAGAACTTTTGTAGATTTATGCTGTTTCTGTGTAAATGCATATGTGGAATCATAGAATCATTGAATATTTGAGTTGGATGAGACCTTGTGGGCCATCCAGTCCAATCGCCTGCCAAGAAGCAGGGAAAATGTATTCAAAGCACACAGATGATGGTGGTAGTGGTGGTGGCCATAATTTTTTTTAAAAAAAACAGTTTCAAAAAAGTAGTAAAACACATAAAACATGAGTATTAAAACCCCTTTTCAAATATATATTAAAAGGCAAAAGATAAAGATCAGCAGACTGCCACAGCATAAAATGCCCTTTAAGGTGATTACTATATGCATGATGCCATAAAAATGTTTTCACTTCAAAGGCCAAAAAAAGCAACCATGGAGCCATCTTGGTATCCCTAGGGAGGCAATGCAAAAGTCTGGTAGCAGCCACTGAAAAGGCATTCTCCCATGTTACCTCTAAACAAACCCAAGGGTTGCTTAATTTGGGGTCAGTCTGGATCAGAAATGCCCCCAAATTAAGCCAGACCATGAATATTCTTGAGCTACGTGACTGGGTTGCTTAGACACATGGGCACACCAAATTCCATGCATTACAATTAGTGATTAAATGAGGAAGCATGCATTACAATTAGTGATTAAATGAGGAAGTTTTGATAATCGGATGATTATCAAAACCCCAGAACCCAAATAAGACCCCAAACCCATGGCCATGGAATAGTCTCAATAGCCAAGTCCAAGACAACCTTTTACCCAGAAACCTAATTTGGGCTAACCTCCACAGTTGACTTTTAGGCTGGACATACAAGTTTCACTCATACACTCACCAGAAGGGAACATAGGAAAATCCCATAGAAAAATGCCATCATCTCTTTAGGCAGTAGGCATAATCCCCTAACAATACCTCAGCACACATAACAATGGAGGCAAACCAGAAATTGTCCAATAACCCGCCTCTGTCCTTCTCTTGGGAACTCATTCAGACTGGCTAACACCCATTGCCACAATATCACAGAGTATGGGTTGTAAAGACAGGTAAAGGTAACACTACAAGGTCAATCCAGTATAAAAGTATTAGTTTATGCAAAAACTAGAGCAAAGGTATACAATACATCAAGACATACCAGAACCCATAAACATCTATGGGAGTTGGGGCGAATCGGCGTGTTTACACGGATAATCTGGATTAATCGCAGCTTCACAATATATCGCATCTTCACAAAATATCGCAGCTTCACAAGTATAATAGCAACAACATAATTAAAATTTGCGCCAACACAGTCCAGTAGTCCAATTTGTCCCAAAATAGGGCTCTAGTTGTATAATAGGTCTGACACAGAATAGGACTAAAGGAGGCAAGAATTAGCTCCTCAATAAGTCGTATGAAGAAAGGCCGACGGGCTGGCAATGCCTGCATCCTGGGGGCCACTTCCCCGTTTCGACCCCAGGCGGGGCTTTATCAAGGCCTTCCTTGGTGTAGCCGTAGTTCTAATCTAGAAGAGGGTACATCATTTAACATAAAGCATAACCAGGTGTATAACCCACAATAACGAGTACATAAAATATAAGGTATACATACCAATTGTCAGAAACAGCAGGGCATAACCTCACCACAAGGTAGTGAGGTGACCATAAAGGTAAGTGTTGTTGCGGCCCGCGCTAAGCTTGGCCTGTTTACATTGGGGGTGTATGATTACATAATGAACAAGATCTCGTTCAAGATGTCCTTGTAACTAAGCCCATAGGTACCAGTGACCACAACACAATAACCTTCAACTTAAGTTTGGATAGCAAACTGTCAGTGAAAACTAACACAGAGATCTTAAATTTTCACAAAGGGAATTTCACCAAAATGAGAAAAATAGTAAAGAACAAACTAAAAGGAACAGCAAAAATCAACTCCCTCCAAAATGCTTGGAAACTGTTTAAAAATACTTTAATACAAGCCGAACTAAAATGCATTCCTAAAATAAGAAAGAGGCCGGGAAAGTCCAAGAGGACATGCCTTACTAAACTAAATGTCAACAAATCACCAGGGCCAGATGGCATCCACCCCAGAGTTCTTAAGGAACTCAAGTGTGAAATTGCTGAAATTCTAGCCAAAATATATAACCTTTCTCTAAGATCAGGCACTGTACCCGAGGACTGAAGGGAGGCAAATGTAACTCCGATCTTCAAGAAAGGATCCAGGGGTGATCCAGGAAATTATAGGCCAGTTAGTCTAACCTCAGTTCCAGGCAAAGTGATGGAAACCATTATTAAAGAAAAATTACCAAGCACATAGAAGAACAGGCATTGCTGAAGGAAAATCAACATGGTTTCTGCAAAGGCAAATCATGTCTTACTAACTTGATAGAATTCTTTGAAGGTGTAAATAAACACATAGATAAAGGGGACCCAGTCGATATTGTTTACCTTGACTTTCAAAAGGCTTTTGACAAAGTCCCTCACCAAAGGCTCCTAAATAAGCTCTTCAGCCATGGAATCAGGGGACAGGTCTTGTCCTGGATTGGAACCTGGCTAAACTGTAGGAAACAAAGGGTGGTGATAAATGGAGACTTCTCTGGATGGAAAGAGGTGAGAAGTGGCGTACCCCAAGGTTCAGTTTTAGGACCGTTACTTTTTAATTTATTCATAAATGATCTGGATATAGAAGTAAATTGTGAGGTAGCAAAGTTTGCAGATGACACTAAACTGTTCAGGGTAGTTAAAAATGAAACTGACTGTAAAGAGCTCCAGAAAGATCTCTCGAAATTGAGTGAATGGGCAACAAAGTGGCAAATGCATTTTAACCTAAACAAGTGTTAAGTCATGCACATCGGGGCAAAGAACCCCAAATACACTTATCAACTGATGGGATCAAAGCTTTCTGAGACAAACCAGGAAAGGGATCTTGGGGTTTTGGTGGACAGCTCAATGAAGATGTCAACCCAGTGCGCTGCAGCAGTGAAAAAAGCAAATTCTATGCTTGGCATGATCAGAAAGGGAATCGAAAATAGGTCGGCAAATGTTGTATTGCCTCTCTACAAATCTATGGTGAGGCCAGATCTGGAGTACTGTGTACAATTCTGGTCACCGCACCTCAAGAAGGATATAACGGAACTGGAAAAGGTACAAAGAAGGGCAACAAAAATGATCCAAGGGATGGAGCAGCTCCCTTATGAAATCAGGTTGCAACGCCTTGGTCTTTTCAGCCTTGAAAGACGGCGTTTAAGAGGTGACTTGATCGAAGTGTATAAAATCATGCATGGGATAGAAAAGGTGAATAAAGAAAAAATATTTTCTCTGTCACCCAACACTAGGACTAGGGGGCACTCCCTGAAGCTCCAAGGTAGGAAAGTTAGGACTAATAAAGGGAAATATTTCTTCACCCAGAGGGTCATTGGGTTATGGAACTCACTTCCAGAGGAGGTTGTGAAAGCTGTCAGCCTGGACAGCTTCAAGGCAGGATTAGACAGATTCATGGATACCAAGGGAATCAGTAGTTACTGAAATGGACATCCAAGTGCCACCTCTGTGTTGATGGAGGCAGGCAGGATTTTCCCTGGGTACTGGTTGTGGGGGGGGTCGGGAGCAGGTGAGGGTTTTGCCCTCCTTTCTGCTAGAGATCCCTGTGTACAACTAGTGGGCCACTGTGTGACACAGAATGCTGGACTAGATGGGCTGAGGCCCGATTCAGCATGGCTCTTCTTATGTTCTTATGTTCTTATTACATCTTATGTGTTTGCAAGATTATCAAGCCTCCATTTTTGTTTCTAGGCCTCTTGGCAGTTTTGGCTGGGGTTATTGTTTTATCCTGGGTGGGAGGGGTTCATCTCCTTAGACTTTCCCGCCTAAATTTACCTCAGACCTTTCCATCCAATCAGCACCCTAGATTTTCCCGCCAATTTTTCTCCTCAGGGTTTCTCCCTAAGCGAAAGGTTATAAAAGGGGGAAACCTCTCTGAGTTTACCTCAGTGACTACCAGGGATGTGTGACTGTGCCACGGGGCTGTCAGCTCCGGCCTGTCACCTTTTAATGAAACAATACTGCCTTCAACCAGCCCTGGACTCAGCATAGGAAGGACTCACCCTTCAATTTAAAGGAGTTCAGTGGCTGGGGTATGTCCACCATCCATGGCGGCTGACCAGAGAGAGAGAAGGAGAGGCGTTCACCATCCACCCTTCACAGACTGAAGACGACGATTAAGTAAGACAGTTTTGGATTCTTCAAGCCCATGAACTTTGTAAAGGATTTGGAGCCAGACACTTACAGCTTTGTGTCTTGTTAAATAAACCCAGTTACTTTTTTCATGAAGCTTTGTTCTGTGAAGTCTTTAGGGCCCTCTCTCTCCCTCAGAGGAAGGCAATCCACATCCCCTGGGCATAGGATCTTTATAGCTATTTACGTGGTCACTCCCTTTAAGCCCAGGCGGACCGCCATAAGTGTGAATGGGACCCAAAGGGATAAATAAGGTCAATTCAGGTGGAATCAATTTAAGTAATTAGGGACAGCACACTGATGATTTCGTTTAACCCTTTTGGGTACTCTGTATCCAAGTGGAGGATCCAGGATTTTTCAAGGTTACGAAGGATACTACCCATGTTGGTGTGAGGGCGGGGCTCTACTTTGTCCAGTACTCTAATACGTAGGGACCTGGGATCATGTTTTTTAGACAATGTGTGTAAAATGGAAGGTCAGTGTTGCCTGTGTTAATCCTGCTCCGGTGTTCAATAAATCATCTTAATTGCCTGGTGGTCATTCCTACATAAATTAAGGAGCAGAAACACGTGATCGGATATGTGACGTACGAGGACGCACACGTGGCAAAGCAACGTATTTCAAAGTCTCTATTGAGAGATGGATCATTTTGTCTGTGCATATATTATTGCATATAGAGCAGTGCCCACAAATGTTGGTACCCCTACTCAAATTACTAATGGGTTTCCTATAGTGGTGATTCGAGTGTGTCAGAGTATCTCCTAAGTTGCGAGTACGCTTGTAAGCGATGAGGGGGGGGAGTGTCCAACCCCGGTATATGAGAGATGATAGGCCAATAATGGCGTACTAAGTTAATTAATGACTTGGAATGTGGTGTTAAAGTTAGTGGCCAAACCGTATTGTGGTGTTTCTCTCTAAGTTGTTGGGACAGGAGGGATTCCCTCTCTAGTACGCCATTATTGGCCTATCATCTCTCATATACCGGGGTTGGACACTCCCCCTCATACTTTTATACTGGATTGACCTTGTACTGTTACCTTTACCTAACACCCATTGCCATCCATTGTTTCACCAAAACATTGTCCTCTCTCAAGCTAGGAAAATGACAATCGTTAATACCCACTAAGTTGGGCCCTACCCACATTCCTTCATTCTCACATCCACCCGAGAGGTGGACCAAAAAACAGACACAAACTATGGGCAATTTCAGTTTATTAAAATTTCCACCAGACCCAGAAGAGATGGCGAACCTGAACCAACCAGTGTGCAGATTCTAGCTGGCCCTGGGCTGAGCCAATCAGTGTTCCGAGTGGTAAAAGTTCTTTGTTTTGAACTAATGTTGAAGTCCTATAAATATTTCTGTAAGTTTTCACTGTGGCATATCAGATGTGAGAGCAAAGACTCTTGTGCTATTCACTTTGTCCAAAGCAAATAACACATTTTGGGCTTTATTTGGGATCCCAAACCCATGTTGGGACCTCGAATCCATGGTTCTTGCAGACCTGAAATCACAAAACAGTATCCACTATGGTTTATTTCCCTTGCCCCCCACCCCCTGGAGATGCCAAAATCAGAGGATGATTAAGGCCCATAATATACAATGGTGTATGAAAATGATGTCACTAAAACAAAATGGCAAAATCAAGGTTTGCTTTTGGGGAATTTTTTAAAAAATCAAACCACGGGTGGTTGAATTTGTAGATACAGAATCCATGGATATGGAGGGTTTGCTGTATAAAATAGAATATGCAAGAAACCTTTATTACCAAAGTACCCATTACACTAAAAGCAAACAAAATAAGACATGTCAGGGAGAACATTTCATTGATCACCATTTCTCCCAACTTCCCAAAGAAGATATCTTGCAATGTTCCAAATGATTTTTTAAACATTTAATTGGTTTAATATCCCATATAGTTAAAAGGATAAAAATACAGTCATCATAAAATGATGCCTAAAGCAGCAAAGACTAGATAGAGAAATGACATTAAAAAGATCTGAAGCCTGCAGCTATTAAGAATGGCGTAAAACCTTCATTGCTAGAGGAAAGACAGCTGTGCCTCTCCAGATTGGAAATTTCAGAGTATCACCACTGAGAAACTCTTTGCCCTGATTGTCCTGCAGCAAACTTTTGATGACAGAGGCCATTGGAAATACTGTTCCACATTTTCTTGGGTTGGTGGCACAGGTCTCTATGAAAGTGGGGTGGGGGGGACCTGCAAATAAAAAACACTTTTTTAAAACTTGAGAGAACACCTTCCCATTAATCTCTGGCAGTGCTTCAAACCTGCGGAATTAAACAACCATCGCCTAATACTATATAATCCTGAGAGTTATTGTTTTATAAGTCTTTAGCCTCCTGTGTGAAAGATTGCTTGTACATCGCAAAACTACAACACAGGGGGCCATAGCATTGAGTTATAGCAGTAAAGGTGAGGCCAAACTTCTTCTCTCTTTTTTGTGTCAGGGGCAACTTGAGAAACTGCAAGTCGCTTCTGGTGTAAGAGAACTGGCCATCTGCAAGAATGTTGCCCAGGGAACGTCCTGATGTTTTACCATCCTATGGGAGGCTTCTCTCTTGTCCCCGCATGAGAAGCAAGAGGTGACAGGTGGGAGCTCACCCTGCTCCCCAGATTTGAACTACCAAACTTTCAGTCAGCAGTTCAGCCAGCACAAGGGATCAACCCATTGTGCCACCAGGGGCGCTGTCAAACTTCATTAATTCTGCAGTGTAGATGTACCCTGGTTTGATGCTGTGGTCAATTTCAACCATACTGGAAAGCCCACAAATTCATAGAGAACTACACTTTCTAAGATCTCTAGGTGCATGACTATAGACAACGTACAATAGAGGTTAACCACACAGTCACACACGGAAGGTTACTGTACAATATTCAAATGTATTTGTGTTGACATGCCTTTAGATAAACAAAGGTTGTCTACTTAGCCCGATTTTGAACTGCTTGATCTCCCTAAAGACATTTTAAAACTATGCTACAGCTAAGAATCACTGTTGCTACTATCTTCTTCTGCAGTAGACACTAAGTTTTCCATTCAAGGATATTGCCCGTGTGCTATTTAGCTGTCTGAGCTGCAGTTATGAATGCTGCGCTCCAAAAACTTTACTCCAGCAGCTGAGCGACCAGAGAAAAGGACTGTTATTCTTACTGGTGCTAATAAAGGGGAGGGCACTTGATTATCTGGGGCAGGCACCATGCAGTATGTCAGGTGCTCTGTGGACCTCATCATTGCTCATTTCCCCCTTCTGTCCCCTCCATTGCCAATTTCACAAAACCATTCCAATTTGCTGGCTCTCACTCAATTTCCTCTTCTCAGTTGGCTGTGATATTAACTTTACAATGAATGGTTCTCAATACAAACAGGCAAAAAACTGCTCGGGTGCTCAATCCTCTTTCCCCTCCTTATATCCAGGCTTTCCTCCTCTAGATCCTGATGCAGTGATTTAATAGCTTCAGGTGGGCAGAATAGATGCTAGATAATTAACTACACATAAGATCATCTATTCCTTTTCTTATTTTCTCTGGACTTTCTTTAAAATGGGACTGTAAAGGCACTCCTGTTCTACACAGGGCCACAGGAATATATTCTTATCACCCAGAAAGAAGGTGTAGATTGCCTCGATGTAGGCATGTGAGATCAATTTTAAAAAATATTTCAAAAGTCATTTCAAAATTAGGGGGCACTGGTGTTTTGTTTCTAAAGTGTTTCTAAAGTATAGTTAGTGAAAATATCATTACTTTTCGTTATAGTAATTGTGCATAATTACTATAATTAGGGAAACTTCAGTGGTTATTTTCTCATTTTTAGGGCTATTGTCGTGAAACTTCCTACAATGGTGGAACCCATTTACCACTGTTATCCCATCAAGTTTCAGAACATTTCACTTATCCACGGATTTTTGAGGAATTTTAAAAGTTTTTATAAACAACATTTTTTAGAAAAACTACAAGAGCAATCTCCTTGAATTTTCTATGCAATAACACAAGATGACAAGGGATCATTCCTCCCAACTTTCGGAAATATCCATACAATTACGGATTTTAGGGAATATTTTAAATTAGACAATTTTTTTAAAAAGCCACAACAGCTCATTGAATATCACTCATATTAACCAATATTAACTAATTCTACATTTCATAGAATCCTACAATTGGAGGGGATCCCAATGGGCCATCTAGTTCAACTCCCTTCTTCCAGGCAGAAGAGCACCCTCAAAACTCTCCTGACAGATGGCCATCCAGCCTTTAAATGAATCAATATGCTTCCCCTATTGAGTTGGAAGAGACCCCCAAAGGCCATCCATTTAGGGCAGTGTTCTTAACCTATAGGCTGCGGACCACCAGTGGGGTAAGAGGACAAAAATCTGGCCTACGAGCTCCTTCCTCTTTATTTGTTTTATTTTATTTATTTATTTATTTATTATTCGCTCTTGTATTCCGCTCCTCCCAGCAGGCTCGGGGCGGATCACAATAAAATACATGGGCGGCATGTCGGTTACATAACGACATACGGCCCTACAATTTAAAAACAAAGTAACATAAAACCACATTAAAACAGGTTATATCGACCAATGCGGGTATAAAGGCATAACATAACTCTTGGTCCGGAGTGCCTAATTAAAGGCTAGGCCGAAGAGGGCCGTCTTGCACGCCCTCCGGAATGGGGCCAATTCAAAGATGGCCCGAACGCTGACCGGGAGGGCGTTCCAAAGGACCGGTGCCACCACAGAAAAGGACCTTTGTCTGGTCGTTGATAGGTGGCAGGAGCGGACTGATGGAATTAGTAACAGATTCTGTTCATCTGATCGCAGTGATCTCGGGGACAAGTACGGGGTAAGGCGGTCCTTCAGGTACGCAGGCCCTAGGCCGTGCAAGGCCTTAAAGGTCAAGACCGACACCTTGAAGGCAATTCGGTACTCAATAGGAGCCAGTGCAGTTGCCGGAGGAGGGGTGTACTGTGCTCCCTCACCGGCACTCCTGCCAGCACGCGAGCAGCGGCGTTCTGCACTAGCTTGAGTTTCGGATTGTCGACAAGGGGAGGCCAGCGTAGAGGGCATTACAGTAGTCCAGTCTCGAGATGACCGTCGCTTGGATTACCGTGGCCAGGTCGTCCCTGGACAGGTAGGGTGCCAGTCGCCTAGCCTGTCGGAGGTGATAGAATGATGTCCTGCTGACCACGGAGACCTGGGCCTCCATGGTCAGCAAGGAGTCCAACACAACCCCCAAGCTCTTAACCGACGGCAATGGATTAAGCCGTTCGCCGTCCAGGGTAGGCAACCAGCACCCATCCAGCCCAGGCCGACCAGGCCACAGGATCTCCGTCTTTGATGGATTCACCTTCAGCCGGCTGGCACGCAGCCAACCAGTCACGGCTTCGAGGCATAGATGGAAACAATCGGGTACGGAGTCCGGCCTGCCGTCCATTCTCAGCAGAAGCCATTTTATTTCCACTCCTGTCGCACCGCTCCTTCCTAGTCGCTGACCATGGTATATTTTCTGTATCAGAAATTAGAGTGCATGTGGTCTATTCAATGCAATTTTCTGAATCAGCACCCTAAACCAAATCTAAAGTTGACCAAAAATTATTCGTAACCCTTTTGGTACTAATGTTGGAGAATGGTCCCTGGTCAAAGTGGTCCCTTGTCAAGTGGTCTCTGGTCAAAAAAAGATTGGAAACCACTGATTTAGGATTTTTCCCCAGCCCAGTACAGAGATTTACTTATAAGAAGTATCAGTCAGTCCTTCTCCTCAACAATTCAACAATTTATAGGAATTCTGGCTGGCTGCTGCTACAGAATGAAAATAGCTCTCCCGGTCCCCTATTCTGATTGGGGGTTTCTGAGGTGAGCAGAATTCTGGGAAATATAGTTTAGGGCAGGGCCTTTTGAATTCTCTGGCATAGGGCTCCTCACTTTCCTAAACTACATTTCCCAGAGTTCTGTGCTTAGTCTTTTCCCCAGCAAACACTGTTCAATGCTTTCCCTCTCCTAATGGTGAGAGGCCATTAATTTAAAGAGGAAAAGCAACCTTTTTGGCTTGGCTTTGCTTGCTTACACTGAAAATAAAGCTGACTTTGAACAGCTTCCAAGATTTACAAAAGGCAAACAAAAACTATTATGTAAGATTTGATTCTTAAGTTTTTGGCATGGGCCATGCCCACATGTTGAATATTGTCTCAAAAGTATGCATTTAACGAATTTGATATGACTTAGGATGACTAATTTTAAAAATGCACACCCCTAGTAACTGCAGGTTGGGGAAGATATCCACAATGTTTATGTGTGTCATAATAGATAGATAGATAGATAGATAGATAGATAGATAGATAGATGATAGATGATAGATGCAAATTTTGCTTCTTTTACTATATCTGCTAGGCTGAGACTATATCCAATTTGGAGGTGAAATCTCAGTTTTCTTGAGATCACAAATATAGGCTCTGTACATGTGATATAAGTAATGTCTTTGAGAACAACTTTTGTTGATATTATTCGCTGTGTTCCTGCATCTTATCAACCACAGTCGTTCAAATTATTATTATACCATTCAAATAACAAACACAAAGTTTTTCAAATAAGAAATTTATATACATACACATACTTTTCAAGGCAGTGCTCTTATACTAATATTCCTCTCTCATTCCCCAAGGACCAGAAAAGCAGAAGCAGATCCCAAGACTGCAAATGTTATTTCTTACAATACAGGAAGTTTGTATAGCACCGGCAGTCCCTAAGGTATAAACAAGGTTTTCTTAAATTGAATTTGTATGTAAGTTGGAATAGGTCCTGTTTTAAAGTGTAACTCCAGATATATGCATGCATTGGATAACACAGGAAAGGCAAAATCTGGCTTGTTGTAAAAACAAGGATTGGTGAGCTTCAGTGAAGACACCTTTCCCCCGTGATACTCTTTCAGGAGTGAATTTCCTTTCCTAGTGGTTGATTTCTCCCTCTTCCTGTTGTCTCACCCCAGTTCTTAACTATGACTCATTTGGAAATCAGACGTTTGTAACTCAGGGAGTGCCTGTACCGAATTACTCCTGGTCTAAAATAGCTTAACTTGCTTTGGACTTTGCTGATCCAATCTATTATAACTCAGACCCTTTTTGGAATCCAAGCTAAATCAGTCTGAACCATTGAATTTCCCTCTGAAATTTAAGCTTTGTTTGAAGGACTTTCACAGCCCATTAGGAATGCAGTGGCATCTCATAATGCTAGTCTGGTCTAAGAAGTATGAGAGACTGGGGTTTCCATTCATTTCCAGTTTGTTTGCCTGCAGTTCAGAGGGAAAAATTCTAGGGAACCATATTGAATGATTTGTTTCAACTACTTTCTTTTTAAAAAATAGGTCAGTATGGGCATGGTGGAGGATTATGTTTATGCCAGATGGATGCACATGAGCAGTCTGCCATGCACACGTTCAGCCTGTGTAGGTGGGGATTGGTGCACACAGATGGAAAGCGGTGTCCTCAACGGGATTGTGTGAATTGGCAATGACTAAAATTCTTAAGCCCTCTGTCATACCATTCATGGCTGCAAGCAATCTTATTTGTTTTCTGTTCACTGCTGAGTACCCAAGTCTTTCATGCATGCATCCAAATCATTCTATGAAGTAAATATGTATGTGAGTGCTTGGAGGGGTGTGAGTAGTATATAGGTCGGATGACTAGGCATTTGGGGAAGCAGCTGGATCAAGAGTTACTCAGGGTTGAAGCCAAAGTCACTCCCAAAATTGATCAGGGCAAAAGTTGCCACAGATTTCAGAAGTTTCACTTGTCTTAACTACCAACTCTGCTATAGTTTAGCCACAGAGCCCAGCTGGAAGTAGTATTACTTCATGGGATATGGGTGGGCTCCATGGCTAAACTATCACTGAACCAGAGTATGCTACCAAAAAAAGGTCATATAGCTTACAGATTCTCTCAGGCACCTTGGCTAATGGCAGCATAGGAGTGTTAACTAATGATGATAGTATGCATAGATCAGGGTAGAAATCACAAAAGATTTTTCCTTCATTTATTTATTTGAAACATTTATATTCTGCCCTTCTCACCCCGAAAGGGACTCAGGCGGAGTACAGCATATATACAGCAAACATTCAATGCCAGGACAATAATTCATATACGCATACATAAATATTAAAAACATTTATCTCAATATTAAAATACACCATTTAAAACCATCTTGGTCATCTGCGTCAAATCTAATTGGCCTGGTAATCTTTCCTATTTCTGCTTTATTGCCCTGTCCCAAAAGCTTGGTCCCACAGCCAAGTTTTTACCATCCTTCTGAAGGACAGGAGGACTAGAACTCCCAGCATTCCTCATCTTTAGCCATGCAGAGCTAGGGCTACTGGGACTTGCAGTCCAATAGTAACTGGAAAGGCAATTTCCATCCCTAGCATAAGCCTATTTCAAAGGGGAATATACCATACCATAAATAAATCCTTCTAGGGAGTAAGGGACAAAAATATTACTACATCTGCAACTATACTGGAAAACTAATGCTGTTTGATACCACTATGATTGAAATGCCTCAATGCTATGGAATCCTGAGAGTTGTAGTTTGATGAGGCACCCATACTCTTTGACAGAGGAGGCTAAAGACCTTGCAAAACTACAACTCCCAGCACGGAATCATAGCATTTTAAGTGGTGTCAAACTGCATTAATTCTGCAATGGAAATGCATTGCAGGTGACCTGTGTGCTTGAATAGTCTTGGTGTGGTGATGCTGTTGATGGGAAAATTCAAGTCCCCTTCTGGTTGTTCAATGTCTTGGAGTTGGACAACTTTTCAAACAGGGGACATTTTCAATTAGATGGCTGTCCATGGCCACACTAATGACGGCTAGCTGTAATATTATCCTTAAAGCCTGCAGCTTGTACTCATCAAGAAGCATATAAAACGCATCACAGCTCTGAATTTTCTCCTTAGGCTTTTCATCCTTGCCAGGCGTAATTCCCTATTATTTCCCAGGAGCTAAAAGGAGGGACAAACCTGCTGCATGGAAAGGGACACTTTTGTATGGAGGAGCAACTAGCTTGCAAAGCGAGGACAAAGTTATCAGCAGTAATTTGTGATCTGTTTTTTAAATGGTTTGTAGTAGACTAAATGCTAACAGTTAGCAAAGAGGTAAGACATTTTGGAAGCCAAAAAGAGGTCAGGGCTTTAAAAGAAAAAATACTGATCGACTGCCATCTACTCAGAGTGCTGCTTTTCTCTGCCCCATTCTGAAGTGTCTTTGTGGAAATTATTTAAAATGGCAGTCTTTTTACTTTTCCCTACTCTTTTTTTCTTCTGCCTTCCTGCAGATCTGGCAGAAAGATCCAAATCTGTGGAGATACAAAGGAGACACTGTGTGGACTAAGGGTTTAGGTATTTCTTCTTAGCCCCTTACTTTTACATTGGCTGATGCTTCTTCATTTGAAAATTGCTTCTTGGGTGATTGGAGAGTTGGAAAACTAATCTGGGGTTTATCTTCAGGCTCCTGAGGGTATCAGAAAGCACTACAAGTTGTCAAGATGGTATGTTTCAGTCTAAAAACTTCATGTCTTGGGATTTAAGCCTGCTTGGCTTTGTTTCATTAGGAGAGTAGAAAAGAAACGTGAAGGCCTCTGTTGGTTCATTCAGATCCCGCCGGGAGCAATGAAAAAGTCACCGTCTCCCTGTTTCATGGTGTTATGGGGATATGAAAGCCTTCTGATTGGAATGAAACATAAGTTTTCTCCCATTACCTTTGGGATGCGATTGTCTAAAGTGCTCCTGGAGTGAATATAAAGAAGAATATTGAAGGTATGGAAGCTGAGCTGTGGTTTCAGGCTTGTGTACAACACCAGGGTGATTTTAGATAGTGTGGGTTTCTCTACTAATGTAACGCTTGCAATGTCTGGAGTTCAGTGTGATTTATTTCAAAGGCACCCTGCTGAAGGCATATTTTTCATGCAAACCTGTGTCTCCAGTTTGGCAAGTTTACATTACAGAAGAAGTGGTAACACAGGCCTCAAAGCATGGAAAAATTTAGAGCAAATGAGGTTTGTGAGCTGCATGTGCCATCCTCAAGGCCCCTCAGTGGTAAAACATTTTTCTTTGAAATGCCCTAGAACAATCTCTAGGATGTGTGGAGGACATTTCCAGAATGTCTGGGGAAAGGAGAACACTTATCAGTGCCAGGTGGTGGTTTCCAGATACTTAGGACAATCAATTCAAAGTTTTAAAGAGCTGTCCAAACTTCTGAGCACACCCAATGCCATGAATAGCTCATATAGAATTTGGACTCTAGCTGGAGCTGAAATGCCACCCAACTGATATGGAAGTTGCCATCTATCACTGACAAACTGATGAGAGTTCTGAATCAAATAATCATAGAAATGGAAGGGATCTTTTGGGCCATCAGGTGCAAGCCCCTGCTCACAGCAGGATTTCCAGCTAAAGCAATCCCTGCTGGTCCCGACGCTTTTTGAAACGATCCAGAGAAGGAAACCTTACCACCTCTAAGAAGTTGGTTCCATTGATGAACCACTTTCACTGTCAAGAAGTTCCTTCTAATATCCAGCTGAAATTTATTTGCTACTTCAAACAATTACATCTAGTTCTACCCTTTGAGGCAACAGAGAACAAACCTGGCAACCCTTGAGGTATTTAAAGAGGGGGATCATATCACCCTCAGTCTTCACCAAGCTGAACATGCCCAACTCCTTCAGCCTCTCCATATAAGCTTTCTTCTCTTATCCTTTTTGTTGCCCTTCTTTGAACTCATTCTAACCTGTCTATATCATTTTAAAATAAAGTACCAAGAACTGAACACTTTCCCAGGTGAATTCTGGCCATAACATAGAGGAACAATTACTTTCCACAATTTGTAAACTAGGCATCTGAATTACATACAATTATTTTTTTCAAACAGTATATAGCCATGTGATGGCTCCATTACTGCTTTGGAAGGTAAATTATTCTGTCTTAAATTTCAGAAAGGAGATCCATCTGTATGCTTGCATATTTGACTTATATTTCAAGTCAAGTTCTCTAATTCTATATTTTAGTTCTCAGAATTATCTCAGGTGTCTTCCTCCATCTCTCCTGTGACAGATCCCACAAAGGGACAGATGAAGCAGCAGGAAGCGTTCTTACATAGACCAGCATTTCAGAAGAGCTGGGATTTATTCTTGCAGTGGGGTCCAAAAACATTTCCAAATCAGCAAAAGGACTATGACAGATATGTACCTTTGATTTTTAAACAAGTATTTTTAAAGCCTATGATATTTTAGCAACATCCATAGAACCATAGAGCTGGAAGAGACCACAAGAGTCATCCAGTCCAACCTTCTACTATGCAGGAACACAACATCAACGCACTCCTGACTGTTAAAAAATTTCCAGAGAAGGAGACTACACTGCATTCCAAAGCAGTATATTCCACCACCAAACAGCTCATTGGGAGGATCATCCTAATGCTTAGGTGGAATCCTTTCTCCTGCAATTTGAATCCATTATTCTGTACCCAGAGCACCAGAAAACAAGCTTGAGCCCCCCTCAATGTGGCACTCTTTCAAATATTTTAAACATGACTATCATACCATTACCTCTCACTCTGATTTTCTCAAAGTTGAAAATGACACTATGTAACAGCATTTGAAAATTTTGTTTAATTTTGTGGTACTTAGTTTGAAAGTAGTTTTTACACTAAAAAACCTTGTTTTTGTGGCTGCCACAAACTATGTTGAATTGGTTGAAACTCTATTGACCTCATTATATATGGCAAATTTCAGCGGAAACTTCAGAAATGCTGCATCTTTGTTGTTGTTGTTCATTCGTTCAGTCACTTCCGACTCTTCATGACCTCATGGACCATCCCATGCCAGAGCTCCCTGTCGGCCATCACCTCCCCCAGCTCCTTCAGGGTCGAAGCCAGTCACTTCAAGGATACCATCCATCCATCTTGCCCTTAATCGGCCCCTCTTCCTTTTTCCTTTCATTTTCCCCAGCATCATTGTCTTCTCTAAGTTTTCCTTTCTTCTCATGATGTGACCAAAGTACTTCATCTTTGCCTCTAATATCCTTCCCTCCAATGAGCAGTCGGGCTTTATTTCCTGGAGGATGGACTGGTTGGATCTTCTCATGGTCCAACCAGAACTTTCCTCCAACACCACAGTTCAAAAGCATCTATCTTTCTTCGCTCAGCCTTCCCTAAGGTCCAGCTCTCACATTCGTAGGTTACTACAGAGAATACCATTGCTTTGATTATGCGGATCGTCGTTGCCAGTGTAATGTCTCCACTCTTCACCATTTTATTGAGATTGGATATTGCTCTCCTCCCAAGAAGTAAGCGTCTTTTGATTTCCTGGCTGCAGTCTGCATCTGCAGTAATCTTTGCACCTAGAAATACAAAGTCTGTCACTGCCTCCATGTTTTCTCCCTCTATTTGCCAGTTATCAATCTGTCCGGTTGCCATAATCTTGGTTTTTTAAAAATGTTTAACTGCAACCCAGCTTTCGCACTTTCTTCTTTCACCTTGATTAGAAGGCTCCTCAGCTCCTCCTCGCTTTCGGCCATCAAAGTGGTATCATCTGCATATCTCAAGTTGTTAATGTTTCTTGCAGCAATTTTAACCCCAGCCTTGCATTCATCAAGCCCCACACATTGCATGACATGTTCTGCATACAAGTTGAATAGGTTGGGTGAGAGTATACAACCCTGTCGTACACCTTTCCCAATCTTGAAACAGTCTGTTGTTCCATGGACAGTTCTTACTGTTGCTACTTGGTCATTATACAGATTCCTCAGAAGACAGACAAGGTGATTTGGTATGCCCATACCCAAGAACTTGCCACAATTTATTATGATCCACACAGTCAAAAGCTTTAGAATACTTAATAAAGCAGAAATAGATGTTTTTCTGAAACTCCCTGCCTTTCTCCATTATCCAGCGGATTTTGGCTATTTGGTCTCTCATTCCTCTGCCTTTTCTAAACCCGGCTTGTATATCTGTCAACTCTCTCTCTCCATGTGTTGCTGGAGTATTCCTTGCAGGATATTGAGCATTACCTTGCTAGCATGAGAAATAAGAGCCACTGTACGAAAGTTTGAGCATTCTTTAGCATTTCCCTTTTTTTGGTATGGGGATATTAGTAGATTTTTTCCAGTCTGATGGCCATTCTTGTGTTTTCCATATTTGCTGTCATATGGCATGCATCACCTTGACAGCATCATCTTTCAAGATTTTGAACAGTTCAGCTGGGATCCCATTGTCTCCTGCTGCCTTGTGGTTAGCAATGCTTCTTAAGGCCCATTCAACCTCACTCCTCAGGATGTCTGGTTCTAATTCACTCACCACACTTTCAACACTGTCCTTGATATTATTATCCTTCTTATACAGATCTTCTGTATATTCTCGCCACCTTCTCTTGATCTCTTCAGCTTCTGTTAGGTCCCTGCCATCTTTGTTTTTGACCATGCCCATTTTGCCTGAAATTTACCTCCCATGATTCTAATTTTCTGGAAGAGATCTCTTGTCCTTCCTATTTTGTTGCCTTCTTCCACTTCCGTGCATTGCTTGTTTAAAAAAAGTTCCTTACCTCTTCTGGCTAACCTCTGGAATTGTGCATTTAACTGGGCATATCTCCCCTTATCATTGTTTCTTTTTGCTTTCCTCCTTTCTTGGGCTACTTCCAGTGTCTCAGCAGACAACCATTTTGCCTTCTTGGTTTTCTTTTCCTTTGGGACGTACTTTGTTACCGCCTCCTAAACAATGTCTTGGACTTCTGTCCATAGTTCTTCTGGGACTCTATTTATTAAATCGAGTTCCTTAAATCTGTTCTTCACCTCCATTGCATATTCACTAGGAATGTTAGTGAGATCATATCTAACTAGTCTCTGTGTTTTCCCTGATCTCTTTAATCTTATTCTAAATTGAGCAATAATAAGTTCATGATCTGAACTACAATCAGCCCCAGGCCTTATTTTCACTAACTGGATGGATGTCCGCCACCTTTGGCTGCAAAGGTAATTTCAGTGTTGCCCATCTGGTGAAGTCCATGTATAGAGCCATCTTTCAGGTTGTTGGAAGAGAGTGTTCATTATACACAATGAATTTTCCTGGCAAAATTTTATCACCCTATGTCCCGCTTCATTTTGTTATTCCAGACCATGCTTGCCTTATGATGGCATACCAACACATCTCTGATTGTACTGGTCCATTTAGTTTTCTTGGCAAGAATACTGGGGTGGTTTGTCATTGCCTTCCCTAGGAATCACAGTTGGTCTGATCTCTCTGCCACAACCATCCCGTCTTGGGTGTCCCTTCATGGTTTCACTCATGTCATAATTTAGATGCTCAAGGTCCAGCGCCACGACAAGGCAGTGATCCTTTGTTGCATCTTTGTTACAGTGAGATATGAATTGAAAGTCTATAGCAAAATGTGCTTCATGATGTCCTGCAAGCCTTTTCCATGTTTTGATACAACCAATTAGGAAATGACATTTATTACCCAGGAACAAAAATCATGTTACATAGTGTAATCAACTCCCTCAGCCATTCCACATAGGGATTGGTTTCCAAATCTTTTATCCTTTTTATTGCCATTCTCTGGACACTTTCCAGTCTGTCAATATCATCCTTGAACGGTGGTGCTGAGATTTGGATGCAGTATTCCTGATAACATCTGACAAAAGAATAATAATGCGAACTACAGAACTAATAAAACTTGAAGGATTACTTCTGGGGAACCAATTCTGCACTATATGAAACATCCTCAATGGGAAATTTTAAGAGAAAGACATTAAAAAAATAAACCACTCAGATAATAAAATAAAAACCAACATGCTTTTCCAGAGATGGAGGCAGGGCTAAAGAGCAGGAGTGGGCAACATGTAGTTTCCAGATATTACTGGGCTTCAACTGGCATCATCTCTCATTATTGTCTTTGCTAGTTATGGCTCTGCGGCATTTACTGTCTAAAATCTTCCATTAAAATTTCTTAGGAAGAAGACCCTACAATTTCAGCTATTTCTTTTATAAACTAAGTTTCCAACTAGGGAGATTGTTTTTCTGAATATTTCATCTAAATCTTTATTCCCTTTCCCATTCTCAAATGCACACGCGCGCACACATACGCACACACGCCTGATTCATTCCATGATTTGGAGGAGAATAGGGGGAGGAAACTCACCGATGAATTTTGAATACTTGGAGCTGGTGATATTGTGATAAATAAAGTCAGATTACTGCTGGGGACTCATGCATGATCAATAACCCATCTCTCCTTGCCTAATTAATGCAAATTAAAATTGTTGCTCCCCTGCTTTGCAGTGACATTTTGTTTCAC
This sequence comes from Anolis apletophallus, assembly GCA_030556195.1. NCBI lineage: Eukaryota > Metazoa > Chordata > Lepidosauria > Squamata > Anolidae > Anolis > Anolis apletophallus. The sequence goes on along the minus strand of JARBWK010000001.1, from coordinate 126,573,478 downwards.
AAGCCTCCTTCTCTTGCATGTAAAATTTAGAGAGCAGACAACACAGCAGTGCCAGAATGCCAGGTGAGTTGGGGTATAAGCAGTGCACTACTGTCTGTGACTGAAAGAGTGAATAATTGTTCTTAAAGACAAGAATGGGTGGAGGCAAAAAGACAAGAATGGGTGGAGGAAGACACAGGCTCTTGGAGATGGGGAAGGAAAAACAGCCACCATACCTTTTGTCCCACCCTCTGATCAGATATGTTTGAGGAAAGGGACAGAAAGTCATATTGAAAATGATGTCTTCTTTAGTAATTCATGGTAGTAGAGATATCCAAGGAGGGAAGAGAGGGGCAATGGCATTCTAAAGGGACAGGTGAGGGCACTCTAAGGCAAACCTATCAGTGGCTTTTCTTGGCAAAAATCGTTCAGAGAGGGTTTGCCTTCCTCCGAGGATAAGAGAGAGTATAACTTGCCCCAAATCATCTAGTGGGTTTCCATGGCCAAGCTAGAATTCAAACTCTATGACCTCATCAGATGGGGTTGAATTTGGCAGCGTACACCAGTTCATCTTCCCTTTTGTCCACGAAGCCTGCCGACTCCCATGCCCCAGAAAGCACAGCTGCTTCTGGCTGGGCTCCTTGGTAAAAGGGAAGGGGAACCAGAGCCAGAGGAGTGGCAACATAGGAGGCTTCCCATGTTGCAAAGAGGTCAATGGGGGGAAGCAGGGTAGCAGATGCTTCCCTCCATGTGATGAGGTAAGGGAAAAGCCGGGTGATGCAGGGCGTGTGGCACAACCTCCACTGGGAACCGCTGGATTTGCCAAAATGTGTGGCAATTCCAGTGACAAACGAGATGAGGTCCCTAATATTCAGGGTCATAGTTGATTGTCCAAAATATTATATAGCACTGGCTCTTATAAAATTGTTATGTGCTTTCATGTCATTTCCAATTTATACTATCTCTAAGATAAACCAGAGCCTAAATAACTGAACGACATCAAGTCCCATCTGATCTTGAAGCAGGGTCAGACTTGGTTAGTACAGTAGAGTCTCGCTTATCCAACTTAAACGGGCTGGCAAAACACTGGATAAGTGAACATGTTGGATAATAAGGAGGGATTAAGGAAAAGCCTATTAAATGTCATATTTCACAAATTAAGCACCAAAACATCTTGTTTTACAACAAATCAACAGAAAAAGCTGTTAAATACATGATAACGTTAGGTAGTAATTACTGTATTTACAAATTTAGCACAAAAACATTGCAATGTATTGAAACAGCTGATTAATGTGTTCTCGAAGGCTTTCATGGCCGGAATCACTGGGTTGCTGTGAGTTTTCCAGGCTGTATGGCCCTGTTCCATATACCATGCAGCCTTGGACAAGTCTATGTAGGGACCACCTAACACAGCATTGCCCCAACACAAATCAAGGAACATGAAAGGCACTGCACACTAAGTCAACCAGAGAAGTCAGCCATAGCAGGGGACCTGATGAACCAACCTGGACACAGCGTACTATTTAAGACAAAGAAATGCTGGAGCACTCTAACAACTACCATGTCAGACTACACAGAGAAGCCATTGAAATCCACAAGTAAATCTGGCTACCAGTATTTTTAAAAACCCTCTAAAATCAGGACAGTAAAAAACGAACAACTCTCAAAAAACAGGGGAAATCCAGACAAGAATCAATCAGGGCCAGCTAACACCTCCCAACAAAAAGATCCCCAGGCAGCAACCAGCTAGGCTTTGAAGCAGCAAAGCCAGTAAATGCTAATCAATTGTAACATTATCACTTGCCTCAACCAGACAATAGTTCTTCCTCCCACCCTGGACCTTCCACAGATATTTAAACGTCACTTATCTAGTTTTCAATAGACCTCATAAACTCTGAGGATGCCTGTCATAGATGTGGGCAAAAGATCAGGAGAGAATGCCTCTGGAACATGGTCATACAGCCTGGAAAACTCACAGCAAGCCAAACACTGTGATTTTTCACACCAAAAGCTCTCTTTCTGAAAGAGATTGGCTTGGCGTTACACATGAAGTAGAGGAAATAATTAGGAATATGAATAAAATAAAAATAGAAAAATATAACGAATTAGAAAAAAAGATGATATTAAGATGGTACAGAACTCCTGAGCAACTGGATTATATGGTAAAAGGAAGGAATTCTAAGTGTTGGCACTGTAATATTGAAAAGGGTACTTATTCACATATGTGGTGGGAGTGTTCTGAAATAAAAAAACTTCTGGCAAATGATACAAGGAGAAATACAAGAGATATTCCAGATAAATATTCAAATTAATAATGATTTGCTACTATGGGGAGTGTTGGATCATCCAAGTATAAAAACCAAATTTCAGGAGTTATTTAAGGTAACAATAAGAACAGCCCATGCGGGGATTGCTAGAGGATGGAAAGACAAAACGAAATGGACATTAAGTAATTGGAATGATTATATGTACGATCAAGTGTTATTAGATATTACGGGAATTATGACTAATCAAGCAACAAGAACAGACAAACAAAAGGACATCACAGATAGATGGATGATCTATTTCAACTGGGTGAAAAATGGAGGAGCCAACGTTCACATCATACAAAAAACACAAAGACTTTACTAGTGGCTGGATCTGCAAGATTAGTAGAAATATACTGTGGTTGAGGAGGGAGGGGGATGGAGGGAGGGAGAGAGGGAGGAAGAGGGAGGGAGGGAGAGGGAGGGAGAGAAAAACGTAATCTATACCAATGTAATGTACTATAATGTTTTTATTATTTGTTGAATAAAATTTTTTTTTAAAAAAAGATGTGGGCAAAAGATCAGGAGAGAATGCCCCTGGAACATGGTCATACAGCCTGGAAAACTCACAGTAAACCAGACACTGTGATTTTTCACACCAAAAGCTCTCTTTCTGAAAGAGATTGGCTTGGCGTTTGGTGAAACAATGCATTTGGTTATCCACCATTCCTCCCATTGTCTTTCCATAACTGAGCTTCTGCCTTGAGTCAAGGCTGTCCCCTTCAAATTCAATTCCTGACCAGACAGTGATTTTTTCTCCAAAGGCTAGCATCTCCACTTCCACATGTTATTTTTTTGCTCCTTGTTGCCTCAGAAGAAAGACATACATTAAATTACATTAAGTTTAAAATTGTTTTAAAATACAAAGTACAATGATAAACGTACAATAATACTGGCTGTCTAGCATTATCTAAAAACCAATTCAGTGAAAACAAGACAGTCGGAAGCCTACCAGTAGTCCATTTTCCATAGCATTATCATCATTGTCATTGTCAAGTATCTGCAAGCTATCCAAAGGCCTGGTCCCATAACCACAATTTCAATTTCCACCTGAAGGAGAAGAGGGTTGTTGTTGACCTGATTTCTCTGGGGAGCAAGTTCCACAGGTGGGGGCCACCATCGAGGAGGCCCTACCCCTCCTCCCCGCCAAGCATGTTTGAGCGAAAGGTGGGGCCGAGAGCAGGGCCTCCCCAGAAGATCTTAAACTTCGAGGTGGTGTCATAGAGGGAGATAAATTCGACAGGTAAGCTGGGCCAGAGCTTTATAGGTCAAAACCAGCACTTTGAATTGTGCTCGGAATTGGACCGGCAGCCAGAGGAGCTGACATAAGAAATGGGTGGTATGCTCTCTGTATGATGCTCCGATGAGTAATCTAGCTGCTGCCCATTGGAGTAGTTGGAGTTTCCGAGCAGTCTTCAAAGACAGCCCCACCGTAGAGCATGTTACAGTAATCTATTTGGGATGTAACCAGAGCATGGACCGCTAATGAACATACACACACACTAATCAACATACAATTACAAAGGGTATGCCCTCTGTCTGCATTTATATCCCTCTATGGATGCATCTACACTATTTAAGGCAGTTTGACACCACTTTAACTTTCAACAGTCAACACTGTGGACATATGGGAGCTGTATTTTTTTCCAGAGTCATTAGCCTTCTTTACCAAAGAGTGCTGGTGCTTCACCAAACACTCAACTTTCAGAAGCCCAGAAGCATTAATTTCACAGTGTAGCTGTACCCTGAACCATCTTTACAGACTATAAAAGTAATATCCGAGACAAAATGGAGACCTGTGATACTAACATCACTACTTTTTTTCCCTCTATGATTTTTGATATCTTTGTCTGATGAAGAAATTAGTGAGTTTTGGATGCTTCCGTGATATATTTTGTCCATCAAAGCATATTGCTAGTTTGTGGAATTTGGAGTTTGTTGTGTTTTGCTGCATGAATACGTTTCTCATATAGGGAGTGTTACTGAGCCTTGAACCCTTCTCTTTCCACTAGGACTCCCAAGATTGCTCCTTATTTGTACTGATGATCACTCTCTTGTGCTAGGCCAGGGCACCATTGGATAGTAATTGACAAGGCAATTAATGAACCTTTGAGGAGTCAGGAGAAAAACAGCATGCTGGAAAGAACTAACAGAAGCGGTGCATGATACAGAAAATAAACATCTTGTTTTTGTTTTTTTAGGAACATCTGATGGCTTTTTATATCACACTATAACTGTGATGTTGTTGCTGCATGCCTTCAAGTCATTTATGACTTATGGTGACACTTATCATGGGATGTCCTGGACACTTCCAGTAGCTTTCTGATGTTAAGCAAGGGATCAAACCCTGGTTGTAGCATCATAGCCCAATGCTGAAATCACCACACCATATTGCTTTACATAGAGATACTTGACTCTGAGGACAGGGCCCAAGACTGAAATGACAGGGCTTGTTGTCTGAGAATAGTATCTTCTTCTACTCACTCTGAATGCTTTTGTATACAGAACATGTGGCCCTGAAGAAATTTCCATACAGCAACTCTTAACCACCCTTGCAAGCATAGCCAGCCATGGGCAAAAGTTAGTGTTGGAGTAAAGGATAGTAAGATTTGCAGTCTAACAACTGGAAGTCCACATGTTATCTATCCATGCTCTATTCCCCTGACTCTAATAGGGAACAGGATGACTGCCCCACAGTAATAATCATATAAGCTTCGTTGGTGTTCCCTTCTTAAAGTGTATTTCTGAGGCTGCCTTGAGTTTTTCAGAAAAGCAGATTTTTTTAAAAAAAAAAATCAATACACACATAGCTACAAGCTTACATTTGCATATATGTGCACATAACTGAATTCAGACCAGAAATTTAATGTTGGGAACCTTATACCTACAGCTATATGCATATCACAGATGAGAATCCGGACATATTAGCATTGCCCATATGTACTGGAGAATGGTCTCAAAGAAGTCCTTCCCTGCCCCCTCTGCCTGTCTCTCTTGGTTACATACTCTTGAATTTGAAATATCACCCGTTTTCTCTCAGGTTCCCTCTCTTTATTCATCCCCAGCCCCATCCTCATGCTGGAATCTCCAGGAGACATTTCATCTCAATCAATTAGAAATTAAATGCTTTCTAACAACAATGAGAGGAGGCTTTAATTTTGGAGCTAATTAAATATCAACAATTGGAATGTAGCAGCAGACACTTAACCTGAAGTAACCCCACTATTTATAAAAGAAACGAATGCCTAGGCTGCGGATTTAAAGTGAGTTGTAGTCATTTTAATATCAGCTGTCACACTCTAACTGTTCTCTTTTGTTTTTCTGCCTCACAATCATCTTAGTCTGATTCCGCCAAGAACATTACATTGCCTGTATTTGACAAATGATGCATTAAGTTGGAGTTGGATGAGAACGCCAGACCACATCTTTGTGTCTGCAGCAGATGAACCAAGTCTGGGCAGAGCAAAGCCTCCCGTTTTCAGGATGAATATTGAGGGCAACTCTCTCTTCCTCCATTCAAATTCAACTTCGTAGCAGAACCCCTATGCTGACAGTCTATCACTTTCCCTATTATGAAAGCGTATTGCTGACATGAGACAACAGAGTCTCAAGATTGGGTCTACAGTAGAAGTGGCAGCACATAGGGTTGGATTTTAACTAGAGATGCAGACATTGCTCTGAGAATATCTTGTTAGCCTGTGTGGAGGCTATCGTTTTGAACTGTCAACAGAAGACCATCTTCAGTGAAGAGAAAGACTGTTATTAAAGAACCATATTCTATGGAGAGATGAAAAGATGAGTGTCTCCCACCACTGGCTGTATGACTTGAGCGGTAGCGATGTGCCACTGGTGGCTACATTAAAGGACACACAGAGACAGAGAGAGATGTGTGTGGGAGGAAATGAAGCCTGAGAATATCAGTCCATAAAAGAAAGCAGCAGAGCAGATAAGACAAAGAAAAGACACAACAGGGAACCCTAACTGTCTGTTTCTGCCTTTACTGCCATATGCAGGTGCATTGTTATTTCCAAGTTGCTTACACTAAAAATAATCAGATTAACTGCTGTTGGTTACCCAGAAGAACAAATTTGATGCAGGCATTCATAACTCTGTTAGATAACCCAAGGATCCAGATACATATGTATTGAGAGAGCTGCAGTTTCCAAAATTCCAGGGGGGATTAAATGTTAGAGCATTTTCATCTTTAAATATACCTATATGCCTCGCAATTAAAATGATGGCATGGGTCTATGAACAGAGACCTTGAGTCAGATCTTGGAAAGGAGAGGGTGGGGGCACTATTCTTCTCTATATTTTCCATTTTGGTGGCTAGTTCAAATATCTTATTCAGCAGTACCACTATGGAGCCCAGGCAACCAGAGACCCATGTCCTCATTTGCATAAATAGTTCACATCTGAACTCAACAAAGCGACTTCTAATGCCTCAAAGCCTAGCAGAGTTTTTGTATGAGCTTTCACTGACTATAAATCATTTTATCAGATAATGAAGTATTTTATGTGCTGTGTGCTAAACCGCTTACATCTGAGCAGTGAGCTGAAATCCATGCAAGTGTATGCTGAATAAAATTGGTTTGTCTTCTCTTTTATTTTTGCTGCAGCATACTAAGGATTTGCCTATACAGGGCCAAATACCCGAATTCACTGCAAATGGATCAACTGTCTTCCAGTTAGCGCACCAAGTTTGTCAACTATACTCCAACTTTTTCCCACTTTCAGCAAAATCTAGCAAACATCCCAAGTCTGCTAGAAACTCCAGAGTATCTAGAGGCTCCAGTGCAATATGGAGAGCTGAATCAGGTCCAATTTGGCCAATCCACTGTCAAAATGGACTTGCCACCATTACCTGTCCCAGTACAGGAATAGGGGATGGATTGTGCCTGGTCACCACCAGTGTTGCTCCTAGCTGGTCTCAGAGCTTCATCTGTGCTCCTGGCCATTGCACGTGCTTCTAATATCAGAATGAGGCACCCACACAACCTGCAAAAAGGACATGAAACGGACTCCTTCTCACAGATTATGCATCAGATATTAGCAGAAATGACTGTGGTGGCCAAGCACTATAGTGGTGCTCTGTGGCCAGGTGGGAATAGCAGTAACATGAAGATGATAGCTCAGCAGGGCAGATGCAGTCCCAGACCATCAGGATAACAGATCCAGATTCAGCTGCTTGAAGCAGATCTACACCAGGCTAACTTGCCTGGTTTATACACACTGTAATGCAGGCTAAAACTGTGAGAATTTGATTCATGATTCAATATATACATATGATGCCCCTGATTTTCATTTGTCGTCTGTCTCCTGTGGAAGAAGGAAAAATGGGAGAAAACTGGGGGGGGGGGGGAACGGACATTTTAGATGAAAACCAGTCCCCAGTTCAGTTAATTCACCTGTTGGTATGGGGGTGCTTTCCCAATTACACACATTTCTGTATTGTTGGACAGAATGTCTTGGTTGAAACTAAAACGATTAGTGGAAAGAATACGAGAAATAGAAATGATAGACTGTGACATCTACTATCCTTCCCTCCAAATTAGCAGTCGGGCTTTATTTCCTGAAGTATGGGCTAGTTGGATCTTCTTGCGGTCCAAGGCACTCTCAGAACTTTCCTCCAACACCACAGTTCAAAAGCATCTATCTTCCTTCGCTCAGCCTTCATTATGGTCCAGCTCTGACATCCATAGGTGACTAAAGAATACCTTTGCTTTGACTATGTGGATCTTGGTTGTCAGTGTGATATCTCTACTCTTCACTATTTTATCAAGATTGGTCATTGCTCTCCTCCCAAGAAGTAAGCGTCTTCTGATTTCCTGGCTGCAGTCTGCGTGACAACTATATCCGTGCTTTAATTAGCTCCTACTTAAATGATTGCGTTATTGGGATTATGAAGAACCAACAGTATTTACAAATTACGAATTATCAGCAGCAGTGCTTTATGAATGATAAATCAGAGATACATTTAAGCATGCTGCAGGAATGTGCTTGCCATAATCTGTGGATTTTGTATTTCCTCAACAGCTTATATTCCTTCCTACTTTCTCAAACCAGATGTATGCATGCCTGCCATTTTAGGATAACACTTGTATCATGAAATATCTGATGAAATGGATACTTATTGTGTAATAATAAATATCTGAACTTCAACAAAACTCTTTCAGAGCATGCCCATGCATGTCTGATTTTTAGTAGGGTGTGTCTACTATCTACATTATAGAATTAATGCAGTTTTTAATTGCCATGGGTCAATGTTATGAAATCTTGGGATTTTTCCTTTGGTGAGTCACCGGAATTTTTGGTACAGAAGGTAAAATACCTTGAAAAACTACAGTTCCCATGAGCACTGAACTATGATCATTAAAGTAAGACCAGTTTCCGCAATGTAGACTCATCCTGAGATCTGAGGACCTGATTTCCATTTCACGAATAGCTGTAGGGATGCCATCTTTGTAGCTGGTAATTTGAGTTGCCTTTTGGTATTCCCAGAAAAGAGAGTTCTGCAGCATAAAAGCTCTTGGTTCAGTTGTACAGACACACACTGTTAAAAGGCAACATTTGCAGTGGCTTCTGAACTACAGTGAAAAATCATCAATTTTGGCCCCCATCTACACTGCCACATAATGCAGTTTGACTGGATTATATGATCAGGGTAGACTCATATAAAGCAGACTGAACTGCACTGGATTTTATGAGTCTACCTGCCATTATGTAGTCCAGTATTGATGGGGCCTCAATTGCCACAGCTATGTGACCTTTTTCTACAACAGTAATACATCTTGCCTCTCCGTTGGTGCCCCTTGTCATGGGGGAGAGGCTTGTGTACCCTAATGAAGTTGTGAGCTATGCTGGGGGTGGCAAAATAGTCACTGGTAGGGCCTCACATGCAAGACAGGTCACAACTGAAGGGTCTGACAAAGAGCGTCAATGGGTAGGATGGGCTCTCTAGCCTTTTGGCAACCATCCTAGGAGAAGGAAAACTCTAATTTCAAACCCGGGCAGATGGTACTCGTTTAACCCTGTAAGGTCAACCATCTAAGAGAAGGAAACTCAAAACAAACCTATGACCTGAGGATCTCGCTGCCACCATCCAAGCTTGCTAGGCCCCGGCAGATGAACCTTTGGTTTAAAGAGTGAGGCCAGTTCTGTGCATACTGCGCTCCACCAGAAAAATCCATTGCACAGGCTTGAAGGACACATCCAACCTCCGAATCATCAACACGCTTGTAGAAAGCATGGGATGAGTCCTTCCTGAATCTTCGTTCACGAAGAAAAGCCAAGAATACATCTTGAAGGAACAGCGCTACTACTGCTACCCTGGAAAAGCACACAGCAAGCCATCCTGTTTCACTGGCCATTGGAGTGAGACTAGCATCCATTTCAGATACCATAATTGCACAGAGAAGGGGACCAAAAGTAAAGCTAGGCCAACATTAGAAGAAAAACCCTAACTTCTCATGATTGCAGATCTCATTGTTATATCTTGTAATACGTTCCAATTTCTTCCTACATGGGACACAGGCATTCGGCCTCATTTGACTCATACCTCTCATTGTCACATTTTTAGACTTCCAAACAATGGATACCTTTCTTGTCTTCTTTTTATACCCTAGTCAGAGTTTTGCAATTGTCTTTAAAGAAGTTCTTTGTTTTCTTTGTATGTATTCTCTGTTTTCTCCCCTCCCCTCTCAAAAGCTCTCATCTAGCCCGTAACACCTTCCTTTGGCTTGAATTGGGAATCACTTAGTTTTTCAGGGTGACATATGTAGGAGTAACTATGCTAAAAGGGGTGCTGTGTGAGCGTGATAAATCTGTGTATTATGTGACTGAAACAAGCTAGGAGAAAAAAAGCTGTGAACGTTTTAACCATTTTCCTACAGTTCTGCATGTTGCTTGGGGATTAATTACAAAATTTCACCTTCTACCAACTAGTGCCAATTATTTTTTCTCAGTTTTTAGTTTTATATAATGGACTCTGTGACACAATGTTGTGGCCCAGTTTCATCTGTTGCATTAGTTATGGCCATATGTCACACATACACATATAAGCCTGATACCTCTTTTAACTACCTTGCTTCCATCCTGTGATGAAGTAGTTTGACTCCTCTACGGCACTCCAAACTACAGCATTAGAAATCTGTGCCAGGCATTTCTAAGTACCTAATGAAACTACTAATCCCAGGATTTTATAGGATAGACCCATGACATTCAAGGTGGAATCAAAGCACTATAATCGTGTTGTGCTGATATACCTTTGAAGAGAGATAGTTTATCTTCAGTGGGCTCTGATAACCTCTTGTTTGCAATGTGCTTTTCAACTGGTTGTCCTTGAGGGCAATTTACAAACTAAAGTCAGTACAAAGAGGCCAGCATGCTGACTTGGGGGCCATCCAGACAGGCCTTAAAACACATGCCCTTCCGCTTCTTCAAGTGAGGCACCCAAATGATGCCCCACATAAAAGTGACTACATTTGGCACAAAGCAGGAAAACTCTGCTTTGTGCTGAGATTATTTGTTACCAGGAAATAAGCAGTTATTCTTGAAAGACCCACGTCTTTCCCGCTCTGGGCAAAGTCTGGACTGCCCACAGTCCAGACCGTCCACACAGCCCTCAGACATTTTCCAGGCTGAATCAAGCTGGAAAACACACTTTCTTGGGGATAGGGGTGGATTTAATGCAAGGGAAATCACAATTTTAAAACTCGACTGCACTCACAATAAAGTGTTGTGTGAAACCGCCCTTGGACATCTGTCAATGACCATATAATACCATACTCTCCAACATTTCACATGAGTCACTAAGCAACGTCAGAGTGAGGACAAGATTGTACAAGCTATAGTGAGGAAGAAAATGTACGCTTGGGAACACTTCATCAGATTACTTTTGCCTGAACTAACTGGGAAGAAGATTCTGCCCCTTCCCCTCTGTTTCTTTTTGTGGAGTCAATTGAATGCAAACTACCCTGACATTTTGAATTTGATATGCAGCAAGTTAAGTAAGCAGAGGATAAGGGGGGGGGATGGAAGAAAGAGGGAGAAATTGGAATATTGTAAAAGCAGCTGAAGAAATGTGATAACAGAGGGTTAACTGGAACTGTCACAGTCAAATGGGGAGAGTTGTGGGGTATGTAACACCAGTTATGAATGTATATTGTATTATATTATATTATTTCAATTTGCTAAACCGCCCTTCCCGAGGCTCAGGGCGGTTTCCAAGCATATAAAACACATCAAGATAAAACATCCTAAAACACTCTAAAATACCATAAACAATCATGGTCAATTACAGACACATAAAATCAGATAAATACACACTAATCAGAACAAGACAGCACGGCTAGGTGAGGGATTGGCAGTTCAAGCACCGGTCAGGCCAAATACTTGTCTGAACAGCCAGGTCTTGCATGACCTACGGAAGGTCATCAGGCCCCGCAGGGCCCACGTCTCGGCCGGCAGCGAGTTCCACAGAACCGGGGCAGCCACCGAGAACGCCCTCTGCCGTGTGCTGGACAGCCTGTAGGTTTTCCGTCCTGGGACCTCAAGCATGTTAAGACCCTCTGAACGCAGTGATCTTCTGGGCACATATGGGGTAAGTTGCTCCCTCAGGTACACTGGCCCCCAAACCATGTAAGGCCTTGAAAGTCAAAACTAACACTTTGAAGGAGATGGATTTGGTTGTCTATTTGACATGGTGCAGAGTTCAAGGTGATTATTCTTAAATTCTTAAAAATCTTGGGACCAAAGTATTAAAAGAAATGCCTCTCATATTCTTAGATCTCCAGAGAAAAGTTTATTCCATTGTCCCATCACTGAGGGTAGTACATCAATGGTTGGAACGAGACAGGGACTGGTCTTTGGCAATGCCTTGGCATTCTAATGTCACTTCTCCAAGTATACCCATTGCTGCTACATCTCCCGTCATTTTGGTGCCAGGCTAAGAATGAATATTTCATCGAGACATTTTTGACTATCATAATTAGCTTTACTGTGGGTTGATTAATTAATTAATTAATTTGTTCACCACATCTTTCTTTTGTATATGTGTATATAAAATAATTAAATTGTAAGTGTTCTAATGCTATTTTCCATTTAAGGATTTTTTAAAAGTGAAATTTGAAATATAAATAAAATAAAATTTTAAATTGAAATAAGAGAATGACTCTCAATTTTGGTAAACAAGTTAGACATAAAATATTATAATTTTCATTGAGGCAATATATTCAATCCCTATAAGCATTCCAAATACATGCTGAGCATCCCTTACCCAGAACTCCAGGGAGGAGGAAGGAGGAAGACTCTGGGCCATGCCATCGCCACACCCCTCCCTGCTGCAGAGGCTGGGACCCAGCAACAGCCATCCCGGCTGCTGCCTTTAAGAACTCCAGGGAGGAGGAAGGAGGAAGACTCTGGGCCATGCCACTGCCACACCTTTCCCTGCTGCAGACGCTGGGACCCAGCAACAGCCGATGTCATTCCAGCTCCGTTGTCCCTTTGGAAATGGCAGCAGGAGGCGGCGAGAAGGACTTTTACTTAGGGGAGGAGAGCATGGGTATAGGTTATATTTTATTTTTATTTTTATTATTTTATTTTTATAGGGCGCTGGTTGATTATTCCTGGCTTTGGCATTATTAATTAGGTGGGTTTTAGTAGTTTTTCAGTGTAGTAGTTTTATACTGTGTATTTAGGTTACCTATATAGTTTATTATTGTGATAATTGTATTGTACTGTGTTTAATTGCCCACTTACTGTATGTTTTAGTATGGATGTATATTTTTGCATAATATGCCTTTGAAATATTGTTAAGTGTATTTGTACACAATTTGAAGCTTGTCTTCACCCTGTAAAATTTGTTTTGGAAGCTTCGCTTCATTGTCTACACTGTTTTGTATTGTATTGTGTTGTGAGCCGCACTGAGTCCCCTTCGGGGTGAGAAGAGCGGCATACAAATAAACTGATTGATTGATTGATTGATGTTGTGCTTAGACTTGGGCTCAATCTGCAAGTTATTTCATTGTGTATGCATATGCAAAACAGGGCTTTCAAAATGGGGGGGGGTCTACAATCCAAAATAATGTTGATCCCACTTTCAAATAAGGTATAATCAACCTGTATTTGGATAAATAAATAAGCATGATAAATAATTAAAAATCTTTAAGAAGACAGAAAGAAATAGGAATGCTGAAAACACTCCTCCAAGTGTCAGTTTGATGTTCTTTCATTTAGGGTTAGGTTCACAATTCTGACAGATTTGATATTGGGAAAGTAAATATGTCTTTTTCCCCCATCACGTCTTCCTTTTCTGTATGTAGGTAAGTTCCATCTGACTTGTTGTGGGGCATCATTGGCAACTTTTTCCTTCCAGAAGATCCAAGGAGGGAGCTGTCAGGATCACAGCAGGAGAATCTGCTATCAGCCTAAGGCTTAGCTTTTCTGTTGAACAAATGTTGGTTACTTGAATTAGTTTTTTCAGAGGCAATGCATTGACTGGCTACATGTCAATGTATACAAAAGTTGGTTCTTCAATTCTGCTGTTTTAAGGTATAGCAACAAGTTAGGTTATCATTGATAGGGCTTTGAATTTTTCTGGTGCAGGCTGTCATCATAAGTCAGCAATTATCAGTAATCACCATGAGGATCATATCTGAAATAAAAGCACAGGAGATGTGAACTTTTGTTCAACTTGAATTGATTAAATATAATAACAGAAAAGCAAAAAAAGGACTGAAGAGAGAATCCGTGGCTTTTTGGTAGAATGCATGCTTTGCATATAGAAGATCCCAGGTTAAGTCCTTGGCATCTCCAGCCGCAGAAAACCATTATATGATTCTTTACAAGGCCTCTTTCTGCCTAGAATAATGAGAAATGGCTGCTGCTTGTTAAAATAGATCATGTATCTGTAAAATTCTCAATGTGGCCTGCAAAACATTGTCTATTATTATTTCAAGCAATCAAATATTAGGGCTGGCATTCAATATTGCAGTTATGGATTTGCAACCTATTACTCCAGATTTGTATCCGCCCTTGCCCTACATTCAGAAAGATCCAGCAGCTGACTCAAGCAATGACGTCCGTTCAATTGCTGAGTAGAGTACAGGAAAGAGGACAGTGTAATCTCCAGATACCAATGAGCCATGCTGTGATAAACAGAAAACAAGATCCTGGTTGCAAGTCTCTGTAGCATGCACTGCTAGACAGAATGATAAAATGTAATCATTCTTGCATCTCAACTGGTACTTAAAGTGGACTGGAGTGTGTGGGACAGGAGATATTGTTTAGTCACACATACATAACTATGAGTCCATCATCTACATTATAGAATTAATGCAATTTGCTACGATTTTAACTGCCATGGCTAAATACTATGGAATCCAATACTATGAAACAACAACCAAAACTGTGTTCATCAAACAATGGTGGTAAGCTGTCATAAACGTGGCCAGGCTGTAAACAATAGGGCAAGGGAATGGGTTAAATGCAGAGCTGTAAGCATGGAAAGAGTGCAAGGGATGAAGTACAAGGCTGCATAACTATAGCGTAGGACAACTAGAGGCTAGGTGTTCTCAAAAGCTTGTTTGAACAGCCAAATCTTCAAGTTTCTATGGAAGGAGGACAGTGTGGGGCCCTGCTTGATCTCCCTAGGGAGGGTATTCCAAAGCTGGGGGGCACCACTGAGAAGACCCTCTCCCTTGTCCCACCAATCACGCTTGTGACGGTGTTGGGACCGAGAGGAGGACCTCCAAGGCAGAAGTTAGAGCCTGCACCATTTCCAGGGGGGAGGGGATGCGGTCACGATGATAGGCAGGACCCAAACCATTTAGGGCTTTTTAGGTAATAACCTGCACTTTGAATTGGGACCAGAAACTTATCGGCAGCCAATGCAGCTGCTTTAGTAGCTAGTAGTTTGGCTGCCGATCTTTGCACCAATTGCCGTTTCTGAGCTATCTTCAAAGGCAGCCCCACGTAGAGTGCATTGCAGTAATCCAATCTAGATGTAACTAAGACATGGACCACCGTGACCATCTCAGGTTTTTTGAGATATGGTTGCATCTGGCACACAAGCTTTGACTGTGTGAAGGCCCACCCAGTCAGCACCTACACCTGAGCTTCAAGTATCAGTGCTGAGTCTGGGAGGACCCCCAGACTGTGGACCTGTGTCCTCAGGAGGAGTGCAACCCCATCGAGTACAGGTGACCACCCTATACCTCGACCGGCCTCATGACTGACCAGGAGGATCTTGGTCTTATCTTGTCCTGATTAAGCTTTCGTTTTTAGTTGCCAGCACTGGTCCAGGATCCAGGGGGCTTCCTTGGAATTTGGTGGAAAAGAGTTAAAGAGTTGAGTGTCATCTGCAGAAAGATGGCACTGAACTCCAGAACTCTAGGTGACCTCACCCAACAGTTTCATGTAGATGTTGAAAAGCATGGAAGATATAATGGAACCTTGCAGGACCCCACAGGTCAATGGCCATGGGTCTGAGCAGGTGTCCCCCAGCTTCACAAACTGGTTGTAATCCTCCAGGAAAAAGCGGAACCACTGCAGAGCAATGCCCCCAAGACTCATTCCAGAGAGCCACACCAGAAGGAAACCATGGCCGATGATATCGAAAGCCACTGAGATGTCCAAGAGAACCAACAAGGACACACACCCCCTGTCTAGCTCTCTGTGGAGGTCACCCACCAAGGCAACCAGAGCCATCTCCTTTCCATGACCAGGCCTAAAACCAGACTGCGATGGATTGAGATAATTGATTTCATCTAAGAATCCCTGGAGTTGAGAAGCTAAAGACTTTATGAATTTTTAACTCCAAGAATTCCATAGCACTGAGCCATGACAGTTAAAGTGGTCTCAAAATATATTAGCTCTACAGTAAGAGCAGTGGGTCTCAACTTGTGGGTCCCCAGTTATTTTGGCCTCCAATTCCCATAAATCCTAACAATTGGTAAATTGGCTGGGATTTCTGGGAGTTGTAGGCCAAAACATCTGGGGACCCACAGGTTGAAAACCACAGGTGTAGATAAATCTTAGGATGCATTGTTTTCACCCATCAACACTAAACAATCACTATAAAGATTTGAAGGAGCAGTGCCATATATGTAGCCTTTAAAAATAGGGCAAAGGATCTGCATCCTTCTGGATCCTATTATATTCCACCCCACTACCACAATTCCTTATATATGCTTTATACCTAAGCATTTATGATCACTCTATTCTGCCGCTGAAGAAAAGGTCTTATAACCATGAAAGCTCATAAAAAATAAAGCCAGTTAATCTTACAGGTGCTGCTACATTCCATTCAACTTCTTTCTTTCCATTCCACCTTTTTATGCCTAAGTAGGTAATTTAGAATATTGGCATAGATGTTTTAGAGAGGCTATTTAAAGCCAATAAAGGTTGTATAGTCTGGATTTCAGGCTTGGACAAAAATGGACTAAATAGGCAAATAACAAGATCTAGTTTGAAGCATCTTCCCAAATGTTATCTTTCACAAAGGAACAGCTTTGGATTTAGATGGAACAACACATCCTTTGGGAGCTGTGCACAATTTAATTGTGAGCCTGGGTAGATCAGAACTAGGTGCATTATACTTAGCATTGATATTTTGTCCTTTTTAGCCATGGATTTGAGCAGGCAGTGCTGGACCGCATTGTGATCACTCTCGCCTCCTCTTTTCATTGTGAGTTTATTTCTTTTTCTTTCTCCTCTTGTCTAATCAGCTTAACCAACTCTGCCGAACAAAGCATGCAGGAGGGATGATTTTTCTCGGCATTGGGCACACTCTGTATTGCTAATAGTATAGTTGCTCCTTGTGTTTAATAAAAGTGGCTGACAGGGAAATTCAAGTTAATGGAATTATTGCTTTATTAAAGTGATCGGCTGATATTCCCCCCCCCCAAATTTATTCATGCTGCCAGACTTGTCTACAGCTGCAGTGCTTATTATTTCCATTCTGCATGTAATTAGGTGGCAAACGGGTGCTGTCCAAATAGCATTGGTTGGCTGCCATGCCATGTACATGCAATGGCTGTTGAAATCTCCACCGCTGGCTGCAAAAGCAACAGGAGTCACAGCTCTCATATCTTAGGATTCGCTGATCAAACTCATTGGCTCCATCTGAGAAAGAGACAAGATTCTCCAGACGAAGCCTTCCATGAAAATATGCCATGAATGACAAACCCCAAATCAGCAAGGCAAAGCATTTCCTATCATATAAAGCTTTATCTTTTCGCCAATATCTTCTTTTGCCCTCCAACCCCCTGAACAAAAGAGACGACACACAAAGTATTGGGTTCAAGTTGAGCAACTTTTATTTAAAGTTACCTATTTAAATTTCCTTAAATCTAACTCAGAAGGTGTCAGGAATCAAGGTGTATTCTAGCCGGGGTATCATGCCCCCTCGGCTAACGATATCAATTTCGGGCGAAACACCTGGATTCCCTGATTATCCAACCAGGGCAACCCCATTTAGGGAAATGAATGAGAGGTCTGTACTCGAGATCTTGAGATCAGCCTCTTTCATTCCAGGGCCATTACACTTTGTTAACCCCTCAACTTGAACTTTGAGGTGAATGTTAACTTAATGGCCCTCACCCCTGAAGGAGGTGCCTTAGGTGCACACCGACTATGGGCTTTCCCTAGCTATTGTCCACCACAGATTGGGGACAGGTGTCCACCTAGTCCCCATCGCCCACCGAGACTCCTAACACCCCCTATCCTATGTTAGATGAACGGAACGTTGCCCAATTCCGTGTTACGATCCAACCGCTCAGCAACAAAACATTGTCGCGAGCCCTGGATAAAGGAGGTAGCGTGCTACCCCCCGTACTGTTGAGCGCATGGCCCCGTCCTTGTTCCTCACTTTATGTGAACTCTCACATCTCCACACGCCATACCACCACAAGATGGCATATTGGCGGACCGGACGATGTGTATGTGCGGCCATGCCAGCCAAACAGTACGAATTTGCTCGGTCCTGTAAGACGCTTTGCCTGTCCGCAAGCCAAAGCCGTTCCCCCTAGATGTGGATACAACTCCGCCAGTATCAGCTTAGAGCCTCAAACCAACAGGGGGTAAGGACCGTGAATGCAAGTTTGCGCAGACCACGTCTACCACTCCATTCCAAAAGGCAATGGAGTCCAGGCCCAAATGTTGGCCAAAATGAAATGTAGGACCCCTCGACGGCTGGTCACTACCATCATACAGGCCCGATTCACCCACATGGCCCTTTTTAAGCCATCCTCACACTTTCCCTTCAACTGGGCTGTGGGTCGATGGCCGACTCATGGATTGTGACCTCGGGCACTGCCTGCCAATTTCTGAAACTGGGTAGCCCCAATAGGGGCCAGAGTCAGCACTGGCAATCGGGACTCCCTTGAGCTCCCATTTCTGCCAAGTGGCCATTACTGTAAAACAGCGAAGGTGGTTACCTGAATGTCAGCCACATGGGACTGACCCCCCAATAGCTAGTAACTAATTACATGAGCATCCATTGTATGTATTGGACGCATCTGCCAAGGGCTGAAATAAATTTATCCAACTTTCCAGCCTATTATAAGGCTGAAATGGTGTGTTCAAAATACTATTCCTCTTATATTTTAAAGAAAACTCACTTTCAAACTCCACAGCCATTTCTAAGGCTGAGAGGGTGTAACCCTAACGACTAATCTTCTTCTGTTTAAAAGAAAACGTGCTTTCAAACTCCCCAGCCGTTTATAAATCTGTGAGAGTGTAACTCAAACTACTAACCTTCTTCTAGAAAAAACCGCGCTTTTCAAACTCTCCAGCCCAGTAAGGCTGAGAGGGTGTAATTCAAATGATTAAACTTCCTCTGTTTTAAGGGAAACACGGTTTTTCAAACTCCCCAGCCTTATATAAGGCTGAGAGGGTATCACTTTAAAACTAACCTTTTTATGTTGTAAAGAAAACGCGCTTTTCCAACTCTCCCGCCATTCCTAAGGCTGAGAGGGTGTAACTCACTGACTAATCTTATAATGTAACGAAAGGTGCATTCAACTCTCCGGCCGTTTATAAGGCCGAGAGGATGCAACCCAACAGCCAACCTTCACTGTTTTAAGGAAAACGCGCCCTTCGAACTCTCTAGCCGGGTAAGGCTGAGAGGGTGTAACTCAACGACTAATCTTCTTTTGTTTTAAAGAGAAACGCACTTACAAACTCTCCAGCCATGCTAAGGCTGAGATGTTATGACTCAAACGAGTAATCTCGTGTTTTAAAGGAAACGCGCTTTTCAAATTCTCCCGCCGGTTATAAGGCAGAGAGGTGTAACTCAAATGACTAGCCATCTTTTGTCTTTAAGAAAAAAACCCTTATTTATTTATTTATTTATTTTAACTCCCCAGCCGTTTCTTAAGGCTGAGGGGGTGTAACTCTAACGATTAATCTTTTATGTTTTAAGGGAAAAACGCGCTTTTTCAACTCTGCAGCCGTTTTAAGGCTGAGAGGGTATAACTCAAACTAACAATCGTCTTATATTTTAAAGAAAACACGCTTTACAAATTCCCTAGCCACTATAAGGCTAAGAAAGTGAGCCTCAAATAACTAATCTTCTTATAATTTAAGAAAACCCCTTTTCAAACTCTCCAGCCCTTTATAAGGCTGAGATGGTGTGACCTAACAACTAATCTTCTGTATGCTTTAAAGAAAACGCGCCTTTCAACTCCTGAGCCTTTTATAAGGCTAAGAGGGTGTGCCTAAAACAACTACTCTTGCATTTTAATAAAAGCGCTTTTTTGACCTTCCCAGCCCTTCATAAGGCTGAGGGGGCGTAAGACCAATGACTAATCGTCTTATGCTTTAAAGCAAACACTCCTTTCAAAATCCCAAGCCCTTTATCAGGCTGAGAGGGTGTAAATCAACAACTAATCATCTTATAATTTTAAGAAAATGTGTTTCTCCAACTCCCAAGCCCTTTATGAGGCTGAGAGGGTGTACCTCAAACAGCTAACTTCTAAGCTTTAACAAAAAACGCGCTTTCACGTTCCCCCGCCCTTTACAATGGCGAAAGGGTGTGACTCAAACAACTAACCTTCTTCCGTTTAAAAGAAAAAGCTCCTTTCAAAATCCAAAACTTTATAACACTGATAGGGTGAACTCAACAACCAATCTTACTATGTCTCAATGAAAATGCGCTTCATAAAACTCCCCCACCCTTTAATAAGGCCGAGAGGGTGTAACTGAAACGACCAATCGTCTTGCATTTTTAAAAAAACCCTTTCATAATCTCCAACTGTTTTTAAGGCTGAGAGGGGTGACTCAATAACTATTTATTCTTTTTTAAATTTAAAGGAAATGTGCCTTGAAACTCTCTAGCCATTTATAGTGCTGACCGGGTGTAACTTTCATAACCAATCTTTTTGGTTTAAAAGAAACGGCGCTTTCAAACCCGGCAGCCGTTCATAAGGCTGAGAGGGTGTGACTTCAATACTGGTCCTCTTTTGCATAAAAGGAAACACGCTTTCCATGTCCTCCCGCCGTTTATAAGGCTGAGAGAGTGTGCCCACATAGGCCTGACGGTACGGTCTTTTCAGAAAAGGTTAAGCGTTTAAATCTCAGCCATAAATAAGGGCTGAGAGAGCATGTCTCCTTTGGAGACAACTGTATTTTCAACTCCGGTAAATTAAGAAATACATTGCTTAAAACGAATAACACAATAGCCAATGCTGCCAAGCATAGATCAGCAGTAAGCTATAGGCATGGTTTCGAACCCAAAAATCGTGATTCTAAAATCAAATTGGGGGGGGGGATTTTTTTGATTAGTAATAGAAAGACTTACAAAAAAAATTCCAAAAAGTTCTAAAATGTAACGTAATTACTAACGAAATTCTTAATTAGTTCTAAAGTAGGCAAAGCAGGGAAACAGGACTGACACTGTTTTAAGCACAGGCAAATCAAGGGGCAACATTTCCCTTGGTTTCCTTGCAGGGAGATATAATGCATTAATATATTATTTTTATTTTTATTATTATTATTATAATAAAAAGCCAGGGTTTCTTTGCAGGGACATATAATGCATTAATATATTATTATTATTAATATAATTAAAGGCCTGGATGTCCTTGCAGGTGCAGGGACATATCATGCACTAATTTATTATTATTATTATTATTAAATAAAATAGTTGCTTGCTTCTCCAGAGCATTTATTAGAATTAAATAATAAATTCTAATAGTAAGAATGTAGTAAGGGTGATAGTGAAATGGAGGGTATGAGGAACGTGCTCTTGGTAAACTAGAACATGCTCTTAGGTTTGTAGTTAGAGCCCTGTCAATTTTACAGTATTTCAATCCATGTCTGTTATCAATTATGTAAGGCCACAAGCACTCTAGTGCCCTCAAGAACAAGCAAACATATTATTATCATTATGTCAGGCCCAAGGTGTTTCTATAAGTATTGTAGTATGATTATTACTTCGCTGTGCGTCTCCCATTGATTTCAAGAGCTGTTGTTGCTCTTAGACACCTTAAAGTCATATGGCTTGGCATGACTGCATGGATTGCTGTTATTTCCCACCAGAGCAGTACCTATTGATCTACTCACATTTACATTGATCCCAGTGCCATCAATAACAAGTAGGGCCCTTCTTCCAGCAAATTAGAAGGGGTAAATATTATTAATATATTTATTATTATTATTAGAATTAAATAATGCCCAGGGCCCTTCTTCCAGGAAATTAGAAGGAGTAAATATTATTAATATATTTATTATTATTATTAGAATTAAATAATGCCCAGGGCCCTTCTTCCAGGAAATTAGAAGGAGTAAATATTATTAATATATGTATTATTATTATTAGAATTAAATAATGCCCAGGGCCCTTCTTCCAGGAAATTTAAATATTTTAATATATTTATTTTTATTATTAGAATTAAATAATGCCCAGGGCCCTTCTTCCAGGAAATTAGAAGGAGTAAATATTATTATATTTATTATTATTTTTATTAGAATTAAATAATGCCCAGGGCCCTTCTTCCAGGAAATTAGGAGTAAATATTATTATATTTATTATTATTTTTATTAGAATTAAATGCCCAGGGCCCTCATTCCAGGAAATTAGAAGGAGTAAATATTATTAATATATTTATTATTAATTATAAAATAGTTGCCTACCTTCTCCAGAGCTCTTCTGACTGCAGCTTTACCCCATTCATTTTCCCATAGCTCTCTAGGAGGTTTGAACTCTATGGCTTTTCCTTGAATCTGCACTTTTCCTGCTCCTCTCCGGGCTGTTTTCACCCCCTTCTGCCATTGTTTCAGCCTTCCTCATGTCCTTCTCGCCTGTCCTCCTATCTAGGCTCCTTTCCCTGCAGTTTAAATCGCTTTTTTCCTGAGTCCTCCAGCCGCTCTAGGACTGCCGCTCCGGATCTCTCTATGGTCCGGCTCCTTTATCACTTCCTGGAGGCAAGGCCTTTCAGTTAAAGTAGGCCTCGAGCATGGAAAGGCCCCATCTGACTGCGAGTAATGTCTGGGATTTTGGATTTTGGATTTTGGAGGGGATAATAGGGAGCCTTCCGAAATATTTAGAAATCTAATGAAAATTTGGGCCCAGGGGGTGCGGAAAAGAAAGTCCACTTCCGGGATTGGGCCTGCGGTCCGTATAAACTTGAAAGTCCCATTACATACGAATCACTTACGATTTCTTTTAGTTTTCATAACTTTTTTCTCATGCCTAGTAAGCTATACCAAAGATCAGGAGCTCTCTTTTTATGTCAAATTGAAAATGACCCAGTTAAAATGACAAATACCTTGCTTAAAATTGTTAACTCAGTGGTAAAGTTGACAACATAGGTCAACAGTAAGCCATACCAAGGGTCAAGAGCTCGCACCTGAAGTTGAAATTCAAAATTCCAGTTACACTTCAAAATGACCCAGGTAAAAGGAGAAATATATTGCTTAAAATCAATAACCCAATTACCAATGCTAACAGACCAGTGCAGTTCAATGGTCATCTACGCCAATGGTCAGGGGCTCACTCAAGTTAAATGGTAAAGGGACAATTGCATGGCTTAAAATCAGTAACTCTATTGCTAACGTTAACTAAGGTGTAGATAGTGAGCCGTACCAATGGTCAAGAGCTCACTCCTCAAGTTTGAAATTTAAAATACCCCAGTTGAGACAGTAACTCAAATACTAGTGTCAATGGACATAGGTCAACAGTAGGCTATGCCAAGGGTCGAGAGCTCACTCAAGTTGAAATTTAAAATTAACCCAGAGAAAATTAAATACATTACTTGAAATTGTAACTCAATTGCCAATGTTGACAGATATAAGTCAACTGTAAGCCATATCAAGGGTCGGGAGCTCACTCGCCAAATTGGAATTTAAAATGACCCAGGTGAAACAGTAACTCAATTGCTAATGTTGACGGGCATAGGTCAACAAAGCTATACCAAGAGTCAGGATCTTACTCAAGTTGAAGTTTAAACGTGACCCGGTGAAAGAATAAATACATTGACTGCGATTCTAACTCAATTGCTACTGTTGACCAAATAGGTCAACGGTAAGCCATGCCAAGGGTCGGGAGGTCACTCCTCAAATTGAAATTTAAAATGACCCAGGTGAAAAGTAACTCGATTGCTAGTGTTGACAGGCATAGGTCAACAAAGCTATACCAAGGGTCGGGATCGCACTCAAATAAAAAAAATTCAATTATTATTATTATTATTATTTATTATTATTTTATTTTTTATTTTAAAAACCCGATAAAAGAATAAATACATTGTTTGAAATTATAACTCAATTGCTAATGTTGACAAAAATAGGTCAACAGTAAGCCATACCAAGGGGTTGGGGGCTTACTCACGTTTAAAATTGTAAATAACCCCGGCGAAATAATAACTACACTGCTTGAAATTAGCAACTTAATTGCTAATGTTGTCGGCCATGGGTCACAGTAGGCCATACCAAGGATCGAAAGCTCACTCCTCAATTTAAAATTAAAATGACCCAGGTGAAATGAAAAATGCATTGCTTGAAGCCAGTCATTCGATTGCTAATGTTGCCATCCATAGGCCAACAGTAAGCTATACCAAGGGTCGGGAGCTCATTCAAGATGAAAATTAAAAGGACCCGGGTAAACTGATAAATGCATTGCTTAAATTAATAACTAAATTGCTAATGCTGTCAGTCATAAGTCAACAGTAAGCCCGCACCCAAGGCCGGGAGCTCACTCTTCGAGTTAAAATTAAAGTGACCCAGGTGAAATAATAAATGTACTGCTTAAAATTAACAACTCAATTGCTAATGTCAACCACAGGTCAATCGTGCGCTATACCCATGGTCAGGAGCTCCCCCCTCAAGTTAAATTTTAAAATAACCCGGGTGAAATGATAAATGCATATGCTTGAATCAAAATCTCCATTGCTAATGTTGTCAACATAGGACAACAATAAGCCTTTTTATTTATTTATTTATTTTATTTATTTATTCTCATTCTTATTTTATTTTTATTATTATTATTATTTACAGGCCAAGCCAAACGAATAAAAATTTCCAGGCCGTGGCTAACCTTGGGTGAAAATTACAAGGTTCTTTTCTTATATTCAGTTATAATTAATTTTAATTTGTGGGGCATAGGAAGGCCGATGGCAGGCTCAATTGCGGGTTGCTAACAACTGCGCAGGCCGCTCGGCTACCCCATTGGTACTTGGACTGGCTCGAACTCATAACCTTGTGTATCATTTTTGTATAACCACCCTAATTAAAAAAGGGGGGGTGGAGCCTAGGTAGGCTGCACACCAGCTCCCACCAGCATAACCCCAGGCACCTGCGACGAAATGTCCCTTGCAAGACTGTAAACGAAGGAGGGAGGGGGGGAGAGCAGCGGTCATGTGGCCAACATGGCGCCTCCCCAAGCTGGTGCCACTCTGCAAGATAGAGAATTAAGAGGGGGAGGGGCCGGGCCCAGTAGCTGCCCAGCCAGCACCCAGGCCAACAGGCCCCAGGCAGGGCGACGGCAGCCCTGTGGGGAAGCAGCATCCGTGTCCTGCCTGGGCACAGCGCGGCTTGCCCCACCCGCGAGCGGCAGCCCCGGATGGCGAGGAGCGGGAAGGGGACCAGCCCCGGCTGCGCAGCCTCGCCTCCCGACAGGGCGACAAGCCCCGAAACCCCGTCCCCCGCCCAGGACTCGCGGCGAGGCCCAAAGAGCCCAGCCGCGGTCTCTCTAGGGCCGCCGGCGCAATGCGCTGACACGCTGGGCCTCCCGCAACCCGCATTAACAGTGAGCGGGAAGAGGTCAAGGCCCAGCCACCCCAGCCCAAAGAAGCTGCCCTCCCCGCCGACGAAGCCACGCGGGGAGGCAAGAGTCCGGTGCCGCGGGGGGCGGGCTCGGGACTGGCCCACACCCCCTCCCGCCACTCCGAGCCCAGGCCCAGCGGCACTGAGCCCAGTCCTCGCAAAAGCGGGGACCCGGGCCCAGCCGAAGGGCAAGCCCGACAAACCGGGGGAGGGACAAGGCCCCACTCCCCCCACGGAGCTCACCTGAGGGAGGAGACTGCGACCGTCTCCTCCGAGTGCAGAGCTCCAACTGAGCTCTCAGGAGGCTGGCCTTCCTAAAGGGAGGCCACGCCCCCTGCCTCCAAGAGGTTCCAAGAACCTCCTCTTTCTCCGTGGGAGGGGGCA
Source organism: Anolis apletophallus (assembly GCA_030556195.1). NCBI lineage: Eukaryota > Metazoa > Chordata > Lepidosauria > Squamata > Anolidae > Anolis > Anolis apletophallus. The sequence continues at coordinate 126,547,550 of JARBWK010000001.1, read as the reverse complement.
AAATGCTCTCCCTCTTTAGCCTTTGGCTATGAGGGAAATCCTGATCATGTACCTGCTCATGGCAAAAGGCTTCTAACCATAAATGATGGAAGCTGTAGTAGAAAGGTTCTTCTTGGGTCATCAATGACTATTACACTTGTCTTAGGGAATGTCAGCCACATGCATTCTGCAGTCTATCATTCCGTTTTCCACAAGAATCTTCCCAAGTCTCATGCATCACATTAGATACACACATACAAAAATGTTTTGGTAATACTATCACATTGTTAAGAGTTAGTCCACTTTACGTCCATCTGGATTTGTTTTTGTTTTTTGTTTTTTGCAACAAACAGATGGACATAATGTTATCTCAGGTAGATCTAATATTATGTCAGGGATCTAGTAAGTAACTGAAAAGTAAGTCTTAGGTCCCATCTGCACTGTCATATAATGCAGTTTCATAATGCATTTTAACTGCACTGAACTGCATTGAACTGCATTATATGAGGCTACACTGTCATATCATGCAGTTCAATGCAGTTAAACTTCATTATGAAACTGCATTATATACCAGTGTCAGTGGGGCCTTAGAGACAAGGAATTTTGTCTACATTAAGAAGCAATGGTGTATGGTCCCTTAAAGGCTACATTTTTTTAACGTGGAGACAGTAAATGAACAAAGGGCTGTAAACACTTGACTCGGGCTGGATCTACATGTAGCCACTAGGCATGGTTTAGAATCCTAAAATGGCGATTCTTATATCAAATGGGGGGGTTATTAGTAAAAGAAAGACTTACAAAAAATTTTCCAAAAATTTCTAAAATGTAACTTAAGTACTAACGAAATTCGTTAGTAATTCGTATGCCAGAGCATGCGCATTCCAGATGGTTTTGGCCTACAACTCCCAGAAATCCTAACAGCTGGTAAATTGGCTGGGATTTCTGGGAGTTGTAGGCCAAAACTTGAATAAACCACACTGAATTCTAGATGGGACTCTCCAAATAGGAAGGAGGGAGGGAAGGAGGGAGGGGGGGGGGTATTCTATTCTTGGAAGCAGCAAAAGAAAAGGAGGAGGAGCCCCCTCGCTCCTCGCTGCCTCTCTCACCCCAATCCTGAGGGAGCGAGGGCCCAAGTTTGCCCAGGCTGAGAGGAAAAGGAAGAGGCCTGAGGCTGTGAGGAATGGTGGGAGTTGAAGTCCAAAACACGTACCTGGAGGGCTGAAGCTGGCCCCTGCAATGGGGCATGGCAGAGCAACGGGGAAGAGAAGCATCTGAGAGAGCGCAGGGAGAGAGAGGAGGAGAAGCGTGTGTGTGTGTGTGTGTGTGTGTGAAGCAGGCCCCTGCGATGGGGCATGGCAGCAGAGCAACGGGGAAGAGAAGGGGGGGGAAGCCTGGAGAGAGAGGAGGAGAAGCGCGCTGAAGCTGGCCCCTGCGATGGGGCATGGCAGCAGAGCAACGGGGAAGAGAAGGAGGGGGGGAAAGCCTGGAGAGAGAGGAGGAGAAGTCCGTGTGTGTGTGTGTGTGTGTGTGTGTGAAGCAGGCCCCTGCGATGGGGCATGGCAGCAGAACAACGGGGAAAAGAAGGGGGGGAAAGCCTGGAGAGAGAGGAGGAGAAGAAGCGCATGTGTGTGTGTGTGTGAAGCAGGCCCCTGCAATGGGGCATGGCAGCAGAGCAACGGGAAGAGAAGGAGGGGGGGAAGCCTGGAGGACTACACTTTCCAGAATGCATTGCCTAGCCTACCTAGCAGCAGCATCACTTCCAGTTCCTCATAGAAATGCGGGAAAAAGAAGAAGCTGAATGAAGGCGGGAAGGAAATGAGGGGGAGAAGACAGGGAGAAGTGAGTAGTACAATAATTAATTAATACTTAAGAATTTCTTACGATCATAACGCAAATTGTTGGCCTCAAGGACCGTAAAAGGAAGTCTACTTCCGGGATCGCGGCAGCGATACGTAAAACCTCAAAAGTCCCATTACATACGAATCTCTTACGAATCCTTTTAATTTCCGTTTCATTTTTCTCATGCCTAGTAGCCACATATTCCAGTGCAAACTGCTCTGGAGCTGTCTTGATGCAACCCAGGAGCATCTCTGGAGTCCTTCTGATGTCCAGACAGCCAAGCTGGGCAAAGGCACATTGGAGTCACCTCCTCCTTAGCTATGTCACTAAGGAGGAGGTGACTCCAATGTGCCTTTGTGTCTTACTCTCAAAGGCTTCCTGGTAACATCGTTCTTTACTGGTTGGCACCCTGTTGTGGCCTTTCCGGATGCAAGCCTCTACAAGGGAGCTGCTTGTGGCCAGCAATACAGTGTTGGGCCCACTGGGTGTGTGGATACTGGATCTAGCTGTACAAACCTCCAAAATACTACTCTGGAAGCTCTGCAGTAAATCAATTTCCCCTTATTAATGGCTGGTTGCTTCTGCTGCAAATCCAGGCATATATCATTGCGGACTCTGTAACAGTTGAAAGGTGAGTCCAATTTGACTCATGTAGATTTGGCCCCTATAAGGTTTTTTTTGGCTAAGGCATACTTAGAGATATGCTTTATATTTCCTTTGAAATATGGCCTACATCATTATTTTGTGGTATCTCATGTAAGTATTAACCAGGGCTGACCTCCTTAGCTTTCTTCCAGATCAAATGGATTGGCATCCTTAATGGTGTTTAGGTCCTAGTCGCTGCCATAAGTATAAACATGTATGTGCAAACGGAAAGATCTACTTATTTTCAATTCAACTCTGAAGCCCACCATTTGGGATAAGGTGAAATTGGCTCATGAGATGAGTATAGAATGTAGGTAGAGAGTGTCACTAGGCACGTGATCAGCTCACATAGTTTTTTATGTATAGTAACATAACTTTGGTTTCCATAAAGGCATCCTCCATTTTAGCATAACAGTAACCATCACAGTACCAGCCTACACCCCTATAGAGAGGTCTTTCACTAGACATTTGGCCACCACATAATGAAAGGCTACAGCAATTATGAAAATATTGTCAAAGTAGAATAATGGTAGCCTGTATCAGTGGATGGACTACTCTTGAAATAATGATTGTCAAGATATTCCTACTATCAACGTCTTTATAGACAAAATGCTTGGGTTTTCATTTATTCTTTAAATATTCTTTATTCTGGCCTTAGTATCGAACCACTAACCAAGTGTTCCAAAACTCTGGTCTTCCAGGTATTTTGGGCTTCAGCTCCCAGAATTCCTGATAATTGACTTAAGACAGCGAAGGTGCCCAAAATACTCTGGATAAATAGAGTTTGGGAATCACTGCAACTTTAATCTAAAGCACATACTCTTCTCACTGATTAATTCTTGGCAAGAAAAAGCTTCACTACTTGATTTTCTATTTGTAAGGATTCTGCTAAATATAATAATAATAATAATAATAATATTTCTAACCCACCACCATCTCCCCAAAGGGGACTCATGGCGGCTTACATGAGGCCAAGCTCAGTAGTGTACATTACAAATACAATAACATAAAAAGCATAGAACAACATTGCAATAAAATAGAATAAACAATGCAAAAATCAAACACAATCACAATGAGCAGGCCGCATGCGCAATATACAATGATAAAAACTCTGGATGAGATAGCAGTAAAACAAATATACAGTATTTGTAAGGGAAACTCATGAACAGAGTAGTGGAGACAAACCTTCATGTGGGCAGGAGGCAGTGTAAAATGAGGGCAACCCATTGTGGGGGAAGTGATAAAAGGAGATGTAAGATCACTCTCCAAAGGCACAACGGAAAAGCCAAGTTTCGAGGTTCTTCTTGAAATTTTCTAAAGCGGGGGCTTGCCTAATCTCACTGGGCAATGTGTTCCAGAGTTGGGACCCACGGAGGAAAGTATTATTCGGGTATCTCTGACTGAGCTACCTGCACTTCCTCCCCAAATCCCTGCGTGATGGCAGAAAGTGCAGTGGAGCAACACGCGTTGCCACCCTTTCTGCCTTTTTTGAGGGGAGAAGGGGAGGCATGTGGGACACCACGAGCCACCCCGCACACCATCCTTTTTGCCGGCAATTGCCGGCACAATGGCACGGCCCAAAAGGTCCATATGAAGAGGTCCTTATCACCTTGAGAGAACGTTTGTTTTGTCAACAGAAGTCTAAAACCTTAGTTCGTTTATTTTGTCATTGATCTCTCAGCTCCTGAAAGCCAATGTGGTAAGGAATTCTGGGATGGGACTTTAGAAGAAAATATGGCACATCCAAGAAAACCCAGTGATAGCTTCACTTTTGGGTTGCTATAAGTCACCTATGCCTTGAAGGTACACAATAGCAACGTTCTATTGCTTAATCAGAGATGATAATTGCTTCTCACATACATTTTCCTTCATGCATGACAACAGTAATAAGAATGTACACAAAGTCAGTTAACTGGAACAGGTCCATGTAGGAAAATGTAATGTACAGAGTTTACCCAAGATTCCTACTTAACACATTCTAATTAAATGCTGAAGATATGGATGTTTGCATACTCCTAAACAATGCCAGCTTATTGGCCTGGAACATTTTACTGCACTTGTTTCATTGCCATCCAGAAAATGTGTAGGTTTCATTCCAGACCAACAGTTCATTGTTTCGAGTTCCCAAATGACTTGGAAGTCTTAAGTAATGAACTGCAACACACAGAATTCTCTGATATCATAGCTAATGGTTGGGGACTGTGGGAGATCAGTCCAACAATATTTGGGGACTCAATGTTGGGCTCTGCCGGGTGCATTATACCATGAAGGGCATTGGTTTTTGTTAAACACCATCCCATAGGATGCAGCCATGGTATTGAAAGTATAATTGTAGTGCCATATTGTGAAAAGACTGGTATTACTGTCAGACTGATTCTATCAATCTGTAATGCGGTTTCCCTTTTTATTTTTAGCAGTTCATGATATCCATAGGAATCTTCTCCAGCACCATATTTTAAATGAGCTGATTTTATTCACTGTCTAGGTTTCACACTCATATGTTCAAATTGGAAATCCTATGCCATGGATGATTCATTCATTGGTATTTAATGATATATATTTTACACTTGAAGATCTCATCTAGTTCAAGTTCAAACAGATAAGGCTTCATTGTCATTGGTCTGGATGGAAGAAGTTCTTTCAATGTTGAACTTTAAGAAATGTTTGAGTTTGAGTAAATGCCTATCAAAAACGAAGCAAACTGAAATTCGTGCCCTTCCTACTTGTCACCGTGTTGCCCAGCACCTGCTGCTTTATAAGATGATGATTCAGATTCATGGAGAGTTTCAAGCCTTCTGGACTGTTCCTTGTGTTCTCAAAAACATTTGCTCCTTTGAGGCTGCTGCCTTTCTGCTTTCTCTTTTAAAAACTGCCAACGGCATCAGCCTTCAGTTATAAGCTTGAATGAGGCCTGTCTTAAAACATTTCTCTGAGTTTGGCAGGTTAAAAAAAAGAAAAGATGAAGGGTTTGAGAAAGAAGTTTGAATGGCGAGGTTTTGTGTGTGCTTTTTTTTCTTCATAATATCAGATGGTAGATCTATCAAAGGAAGTCTTATGGAAAGCTCATTCCATCAGCACTGTTGTCAGAAGAAGAAGAAAATATTACAGATAATGTTAGTAGACTCTTGGCCAGATATACTGGCTCTTCCTTTAAATGGTTTGACATGGCAGGAAAGTCAGAGTTAGAACATATTGGGATGGAGTATATAGTAAAATCCAATTGCTAGATTTCACAGAAGCAGATCCATCAACTCATTAACACTAAATGCAAGACCCATGACTCAGTGAGACCAGCAATTGGATTTAGACCTTGGGTTACAGGTTATAACTGAGAGTGGAAAGCAGCTTCTCCAAACTCTCAGGTGCAGTTATTTCCCCTCTCACACAGGTCCCCGAATGTTTTCTTTAATGCCACTTGAATTAGCAGGAATTGGAAGTATGTAGTCTCCAAGGATTGTTGACAACCTCTGGAGGGTCACATAATGAACCTCCACAACTATAGTAGAAGAATATAGCCAAGCTTACAAAAGCTGGGTTGCGGTTAAACATAAAAGAAAAACCAAGATTATGGCAACCGGACTGATCAATAACTGGCAAATTGAGGGAGAAAATGTGAAGGCAGTGAAGACTAGGTGTGAAGATTACTGCAGATACAGACTGCAGCCAGGAAATCAGAAGATGTTTACTTCTTGGGAGGAGAGTAATGTCCAATCTTGATAAATTATTGAAGAGTAGAGACATCACACTGGCAACAAAGATCCGTATAGTTAAAGCAATGATATTCCCTGTAGTAACCTATGGATGTGAGAGCTGGACCATAAGGAAGGTTGAGAGAAGGAAGATAGACACTTTTGAATTGTGGTGTTGGAGGAAAGTTCTGAGAGTGCCTTGGGCCGTAAGAAGATCCAACCAGTCCATACTTCAGGAAATAAAGCCTGACTGCTCATTGGAGGGAAGGATAGATGAAGGACTTTGGCCACATCATGAGAAGACAGGGAAGTTTAGAGAACACAATGATGCTAGGGAAAATGGAAGGAAAAAGGAAGAGGGGCCGACCAAGGACAAGATTAATGTTATCCTTGACGTGACTGGCTTGACTCTGAAGGAGTTGCAGCTGGTGACGGCCAACAGAGAGCTCTGGCATGGGCTGGTCACAAAGTGTCGGAAGCAACTGAATGAATAAACAACAACAAAACACAGAAACTGCATGGCTTCCTGCTATTTGGAAACACATAAGAAGAATCTTGCTGGATCAGGCTATAGCGGCATGGGCAAACTTCATGTGTTTTGGACTTTAATTCCCATAAATCATAAATCATAGTCCAAAACAGAGACAGGCCCTCTAAAGTCATAGTGATTAGCTCTATTGGCCAAGTCCTCATGAATCCATTTGGAGATGAAGGATAAAGTCAGCATTGGAACCCTGGGATATGTCATATGTGGGGACTGAATCCCATTATGGCACCAAGCATCCATTGTGTAGCTTAGATCCAGCATTCCAAATGTGGACCAAAAACAATATGGAACCAATGCATTTAAAACGGTTGTCTCTGTTTTAATGAATAGTGCAGTAGTTATAGTTTCCAAAACACCTCCAAAGGCAACCCAGTGTATAGTACTGTGTTAACCTTGTCTCTGTACTTGCCTTCAAGTCACCTTGATAGCAACCTCATGAATGTAATAGGGGTTTCTTAGGCAATACATTTTCTGAGGTAGTAAGCCAGTTCCTTCCTCTGAAATATAGCCTACAGTACCTGATATTCATGGTGGTCTTCCATCCAAGAACTATCCGGAACTAACCCTGCTTAGCTTCCAAGTTCATACAGAATCAGTTTCATTTAGGGGATTTAGCAAGGCTGCATTAAACCTTACCTAGTGCTTATAACCAATGTCAATGCTATCTTATCCTAGATAGCCTTGCAACTAGGCTACAAGACAAAGTTTATAGGAGGTGATCCACAACATAGGGTCCATGTGAGCTTCTAATGACTGTGGTAGATTAAGAAGCATCCTCAGGTAACACACATCCTCCTCCTGCAAAAGCAAAACTCTATCCAGAAGGTTGCACTCTATTCATCTGGGCAGAGGAACCACTGACTAAGTGTCTTCTTTAGGTAAGCTAGAGTTTTCAGGCTGCTATCAGCACTGAGGTAAGGAACTAATTCAATACAAACAATGACTTCTAAATTAACTAGCTGCAATAGTTGTGATAACATAGCCACAGTAATTCATACACTGATAACCCTTTGCTTAGATGATTATAATATAGTCTGTGTGGGTTGTTCTTGAAGATGACTCAGAAGTTGCAGTGAGCATAAAATGCAGTGGTTCAGTTTCTGACTGTAATACCAAGTTACCAACGTAAAAAAACATGAGCCTTTTCACATTACAGCACTATGATTATACTTTTGGTGCCATGGCTGCATCCTATGGAAATCTGAGATTGATAGTTTGGTCAAAGGCACCAGGGGAGTTCTCTGTTTGAGAATTCTAGTCATAGGATTCCACAAGCCAGAACAACTGAAGTGGAATAACAACTCTATAATTCTTTTATATGAATAGGCCCATGTAACACAGACCTTAAGGACATTGCACTGACTACCATTATACTTTTGGGATCAAGTCAAAGATATCTGAAATGACTTGTGGCCTTGATAGTTTTAAAGGAGCATGTTTTCCTATATGTGCCTCCCCAGGGCTCAGGTCTGCTGGGGAAGAAGTTGTATTTTATGTACTACCATTCAAGCTATGTGGGGATGTAGAAATGGGCCTTCTTAGCCATGGCACCCCAATTATGGAATGCCCTCTGCTTGGACGCTCGATGCACACCAATGGTAGTTTCACTTAGGTGTCAAATAGTGTCCTATTGTTCAGAAAACAGCTGACCGATGGTTTCATCTGCCCTGGCATGAACTGCCTCCAGCACAAGAAGAATTGGGACAGGGACCCTGCTTCTGCCTGTCACCACAGAGGTCACGCATGGGTGGGGATGGTAACTTCATTTGTTTGTTTCCTGAAAGACAAATGGATCTCCAATTTATTGCAATGACTGCTTTCAAATAAATTACGAGGAGTGAGATGGGAGTCACTGGGCACTTAAAATATTCCTAAGTGCCCAGGTGGATTCCAGCCCTTACTAATGAAATAATAAGGATCGCCATATTCAAGTTCTTCAAACCCAACAGTCTAATTTGCATATTATGCAAATTATTCTAACTACTATGCATTCTGTGCAAGTTGAATACAAATTAGACATCTTAATTATAACATTTTAAAACCTTTGTTATAATCTAATTATATGTATTGTTTCTGAATTATGCAACTTTCATAAAATTGTTACATTGTATTATAATTATTCTAATTATGCAAATTACATGACTACATTGTTACTCCTTCCCACTATGTTCAGCTTTCTTCACATTTTTACAGTTAAAATTGATCTGAGAAAACTTGTAGAGGGTAATGTTTAAAATGCCAGACTAGAAACAATAAGACCTTCAAATTCAATTCTCTGCATGATCATGGAAAGCAACAGTCCTGTCTACCAAGTTGTTAATATGGGTAGTGGAACCATGTAAAGTGTGCATATACATTCCTAGTGCAATACAAATTTAAAAAACCCCAATAATGTTACCATTTTTGTCATGCACAGCCACTATTTATCAAAGACTGCAGATTCATGAAAATACAACAGAAGGCCCTTGAGAATGATTACCATCTGATTCATAGGTCAGCATGCAGAGAAAAGTAAGGACAAACTGCAGTGACTACAAAGGAAGACTGTATTGCACTTTTCTTCTGAGATACACATTAAATGTTTTATTTATCCAAAAAGGAATGTAATTTTACCTATTGAAATTTTCAACAAAATGTAAGATTATACATTTCTATACTTCTTCATGTCAGTAACAACTTGAGAAACTGCAAGTCATTTCTGGTGTGATAGATGGCTGTCTGTAAGGATGTTTTGATGTTTTACCATCCTTGTGGGGTGCTTCTCTCATGTCCCCGCATGGGGAGCTGGAGCTGACAGAAGGAACTCATCTGCACTCTCCCTAGATTCCTGTCGGTCTTCAGTCCTGCCAGCACAAGGTTTTAACCCATTGCGCCACTGGGGGCTCGCAGTGGTACAATTTCAACATTGGAATGTCTGTACTCCCACTCCATTAATGTTTTGTAATGCGTGATAAAACAATAATAAATGTTTATATTTTACAGGTCCCTTTTAAAGATTCAGATTGAGTAGCCCTTGTCCAAAATGTTTTGGATCAGAAGTGTTTTGGATTTTATTTTATTTTATTGGATCTTGAAATACCTCTATTTACATTTATGTACTTAATGAAATATCTTGCAAATGTGATCCACATTTAAACATACAATGCCTTTATATTTAATAATATAAATATTATTGTCCGAACCAGCTCATTTAAGGTCGCCGCGCTCAGGAAACAGGGACCTTCTCCGCATCCCAGGTGTGAGTGAGGCCCGCCTCAACACCACGAGACGGAGAGCTTTTTCCATCGCGGCCCCTGTCCTTTGGAACTTGATGCCGGCGGATCAGAGAGCGGAACAGTGCCCCAGTTCCTGACCGCACTGAAGACCTGGCTCTTCCGAAAGGCTTATGGCTAAGGACACCTCCCAGACTTAGCCTGAGCTACTGGAACTATTTTAATTAATCTTTTTATTCTTTTAGCTTTTAACTATTGAATTCTTTTATGTGTTTTTGTGTGTAAGTCGCCCGGAGCACTGACGTGGAGGGCGACTCATAAATAATAAAATCAATCAATCAATCAATCAATAAACCACTTATACAGAGACTGAGGTTAATTTTACATAATATTTTAAACAATTGTGTGCATGAAGTCAAATTTGTGTACATCGAACCATTAGGAAACAACTGTATGGTGAGTTCACAGTCTGCAATGACATATAATATAGAGTCCATATAGCACAGTTCTTTGATGTAATACCCAGATGACTCATCTGGCAATTAAGAAAGGGGGTGTCTCAGTAATAGTGAGATATAAACCATGCTTTCTCATACCTGTCTCAAGATCATGGTCAGTTGAGGTTGAATTGATGCCATGCCAGCTTTCTTCACTTTTTTGCCATTCCAGTGCTCTTGCTCAGCTTTTGGAGTGCAGCAGCATGAAGCAAAAGATCTGCATTCAATTCCTGCCCCAAATCAATAGTGTCATGTCCTTTTTTCAGATATCCATGGATAGCATTTTAAATGCATTTTTATAGAGCAGTGACATGTGTGTTGATCCACCTGGCTGAAATAGTGATTTAAGCAATGGAAATATGTGGAGAGAACTATAAAACACGTTGTTCAAAATCTATACTAGTGGATTTAAAAACTGAGAGGCTGTAGATGACATTGAAAGATGCCTAGTAACTCCAGGCACAGCATCCTAGTTAAAGAAGTCAATTCAACACTGTGGCAGTTCACCAGTCCCCTTTAAAGACATGCTCCCATGTCAAAGATGAGATAATGGCAACATAGGGTGTGCTCATTCAGATTAACATCAATTTCCTTGCTGGCTGACATAAAATAAGAAACAAAAACTGCATTACGGTACCTGGGCACACAGCCAAATTTAGCTTAGGGTGGCAAGATCAACAACATCCACATCACTTTACAATTATTTATGGTGGCTGTCCACAGCAGAGTGGTCACAAATGTTAGCTGTTGTCTGACATGCCACACTTCTAAGTTCAGTTTGAAATGAGATGGACAAGTGCAGATTGTCCTTGGGTGCCTGTGTGTGTCAGTCAATCACCCATGTTGGGTTTTCCGTAGCACCTAATCATAGCCAAATATCAAGGTCTCATGACCTTTACTTGCTCCAGACAATAGGTCGGTAAGACTGACTGAAGGAAGACATTTGAGGGGAAAATTGGCAGGCAGAAAAGAAAAGGTTAGTTTTGTCCTGTCATCCCTGACCGGGGGTGTTTAATAAGCTCTTTATATCGGAAAAAGCTAACATTTCAATGGCCTTTCTATCTTTCCCATGCATATCTACCTTGGTCACCATTGCAGAATGAGACAAAAATTACTGATTGAAAGGGAAAGCCTGGCCAGTTCTGAAAGAAGAGTAATTTTATCTGCAGTGAGATGAAAAATGGCTCCATCACCACCAAGAATTTATGGTCAAGCTAACTAATCCATTTGCTCAGGACACAGAAACACAGAAATAAGATATGTCAAGTAAATCACATTTTTAAAAAGCCAGGCCTAAGCTTGCAGCTTGTCTCAGTGACTTGTCTTAAGTCACTGAGCTGAATGTAAGCAGTCTCTTGGATTTTTAAAAAAAGTTATTTAGGAAGAGCTTTCCCAAAGCCACATGCATCTCCTAAGGCAGTGGCTCATTTGTGTTGTCATGGGACCATTTAAGAACCTGATGAAAGCTATAAACTCACCCACCTCAAGTTACCAAAAAAAAAAGTCTAGATTCAAACACAATGTTGACAGTTTATAATATATATGTAACTAAGGCTCCCACTTCCACAAACAACTATGACCCCTACCCATGAAGAACCATGAAATGCCCTCCCTCCAATGAAATTTCAGGTAGTTATCTATCTATTTTCCAGAATGACTCCCAAATCCAAAGAGCTGTGTGAATCCCATCATAGAATCATAGAATCGTAGAGTTGGAAGAGACCTCATGGGCCATCCAGTCCAACCCCCTGCCAAGAAGCAAGAAAATTGCATTCAAAGCACCCCCGACAGATGGCCATCTAGCCTCTGTTTAAAAGCCTCTAAAGAAGGAGCCTCGGCCACCCTCCCGGACAGAGAGTTCCACTGCTGAACAGCTCTCACGGTCAGGAAGTTCTTCATAATGTTCCCCACCAACCACATATCTGGACCAAACTTGGCACACATGCCCACCGGAACCAACAGAAAATACTTGAGGGATTTGGGGGAGACTGTCATTGGACAATGGCAGTTATAGTCCACTCATACCTAGAGAATCCTGTGACTCTCACTAATGATGGATCTGGATCAAACTTGGCACACAAACCCACCATAACCGCCTTTAAGTTCTGGTGGGGGGGGGGAGGTTTCGGGGAGGGGAATGACTTTAGATGATGGGAGTTGTAGTTCATCCATATCCATAGAGAGCACTGTGATTCTCAATGATGATGGAGTTGGATGAAATGTGGCACACTAGCAGTTTTGGGAGTTGGGGACTCGCCCTGGACAATGGTTTTTGCAGTTTACCCACAATCAAAAACTACTGTGCACCCTGTTCCCATCCCTCAACAATGGATCTGGATTAAACTTGACACACCTACCCATCATAACCAATTTTAACTGTTGGCAGTGTTTTCAGAAATTGCCCTGGGATGATGGTCGTTTATCTATATCTTTATTCTTTATTTATAGCCTGCCCTATCTCCCCAAGGGGACTTGGGGTGTTTTACAACAATATAAAAAACAATGGCAAACATTCATGGACTATGGAAGGCCATACATTATTGGGCATGGATAAATGAAACCATGGATTATTGGGCTCACAGGTAGGGAGATTATATTTTATATCCTCTGCATCATGTTAGTGGCTGTTATTGCATATCAGTCAGTATTCTGTCTCTGGCTGTATTAAAAGCACCTTTTAAAAACACATCACACCATTTAATCTGATTAATGTATTTGCTTTATTAGGTTTGTATCTTCATTAGCCCCTTAAGTGCTGCTCTTCAAGAAGATGGTAAAGAATTTGCCAAATAAATAAAGGATACAGGGGGTCTCCCAGAAATCACACTTTCAAAGGCAGCAACCTGTTTATGCAGGATTTCCCAGCATTTGCTTGATTTGCATATAAACTGTCTTGTTAATATTAGTATTTCGGCACACTTTTTTGTTTTGGTAAGGTTAGAGAAGTTCCTCTGCAACATCCTTCCCCTGTTGCTCAGCAATGGCTTTGATGGGTCATTTTGCAATCTCAAACAGCTGGAAAGGCATCAGCAATTCCAAAAAAATAAAAAAGCTGCTCTTTCCATCAGAAGCTGCAGACAACCATGTAGATTTCACAATAAAACAGTGTTATTTCATTCGAGTTTGCTTCACTGAGAAAACAAACAATTTGCAAAAGATGCTGCAAACAAAAATTCCAGCGCGCAAGGGACCCTCCCCAAGAGACGGCTTTCTTGGCTTCATTACTAAGCGGATGCAAATTCAGTTAGTGGGGAATATAGTGGGGAATAAGCTGTGAGCAGCTCCCTGGTGCTGTCATTTCTTTTTCTATCACACAACAGGAGCCTGCATTTCTGCTATTTGGCAAAACCGTCAAAACAATTTTATCTGGGAAGAGTGACAATCAACACTTCCCAATAGTCCAGCGAGTGCCTGCTCTCCATATGCCCACTGTGAGTGTTTTAAATTTTTGTAAGTCACTTTGGGTCCAATGCCAGAAGATTAAAAGAAGGAAGAAAGATAGATAGAAAATAGTAAAGTAGTTCTTCTCCTGTAACCCCCCTGTGAATGGACCATGAGATGCTGGTCCCAAGTTCTCTGACTCACCGAGTCTCCCTGGCCCCCAGGGACAAAGATGGGTGTAGGAGGAGTGAGACCATATCTAGGATTAGGTGTTTAGTAAGTCCCAGGTCTGAGAATCGCCAATCCAGAGCCCTCCATCTCATTGGGATTCACCCATAGTTTATTGATCCTCAGCCAAACAATTACCACATCCAGGCACTGTTCCAGCAAAGCTGATTTCCTTGACAAGGAGAAATAAAGCATGCCAAGGCACCCCCAGTCCCAAAGGTCTTAATGATGTCATTCAGCAACCACTATAGCACAGTGCCTCCTTATTCCAATTCCCCAGAGCCAGTTAGGAAAATAATTGAGATGAGCATTAGTTGCCCAGGTTAATCATCTCTAGAAACAATCTTAGCTAGGTAGGCCAATTGAAAGCAATCAGAGGTACAAATACACCTGGATCTCCATTGACAAAGACAGGCCCAGGAGTACTTCTAAGCCTTGGATCTATTCCTTTGGGCAACCACCCCCAAGGCTTGTTGCTTATTCAGTTCCAGAGCCCAGAAAAGACCAAACCACAGAGCCTCCAAGGATTTGACTTCAGTTTATTGGGCATGCGCCAACTCATTACAGCACACAGGCATCAGTCCAGCACCTGCACACTGACCTGACCTAGATGACAAGAAATACAGTAGACCTGGCTCCCATCAGCATTCTGACATCTCTCAGTTCCAGAATCCCTGATGACCTCATCGAGCAGCTTCATTCCCATATTAAATAGCACGCATAACATAATAGATGTGAACATAAATCCCCTAATATCATCCTCTGTAAATGGATTCCTAGCACCAGCTAAAGAGGAAGGTATTTTAAGTGATATACAAGAAAACCTCCCAATTCTCTATAGCAGGGGTTCTCAAACATTTTTCAGCCACAGAGCTGCTTTTGAAGCAAAAGTTCCTTGTGGAGCCCAAGAATTATATTATATTATATTTTAATAGTAGAAAACCCAGGGACCATCCAATCTAACTTCCTTCTGCCTTGCAGTAAAAGCACAATCAAAATATCCCCAACAGATGGCCACCTACCATTTGTAATAATGATGATGATGATTGTAAAGATGACCGCAGCCTACATGCGTGCGTCACCTTCACTGGTTGTTTGAATCTCTGCACCTTCAATACACTCTCTCGCTGCCACCAATAAATTGTGTTTCTCAAGGATACTGAGACTTGTTTTAAACAGGCTTGAAATGTTTATTTTCACAATAGCGTGGTGGTTACAGTATGTTCAGAGCTTATTTGGTTACTCATCCGAAGAGGCAAATCTTATGGTTACTTTAACTACTACAGGGTCCTGTGGTACCAGACTTTAACAACTCTTTCAGTTGTTTTCCACCAGTCTTTACCACAAGGAACACCTCTCTGTCCTTTCAATAGGCCACAGATTAATTCTGCCTTCTCCAAAGGCTTCAGACAAACTCCTTAACTCTGCCCTTTCCAAAGGTACAGACAAGCTGCTTCTTCAACAGCTACTGCTGGCCAACTCCCTGGCTAACAGCTACTGGCCAACTGACATTCTCTAACTGCTGCTGGCTAACTGTCAGAATTTAAAATGTGCACCTGCACAAGCCAGTGCCAGGCTCACTCGAACATTCCGAGAGCTGGGCACTGCAATAATCCTGCAGACTGCCCAGGATTCAACCATACAAATAAACACAAATAAACACCAATAAATACAAATAAACACAAAACCCACAAATCTCGTAACACACACATTCACCTCACTACAATTATGATCACTGAAACGGTGAAAAAAGTCAAGAACTATGTCACCTGGCAATGATCAACTGCATGGATTTTGCCTTACATATCTGATTAGCCTGCACTCAAAAATGGCTGAACAATTCAATAAAATGTTGCAAACTGGAAACACCAGCAAATAGATAACTACTGGGAAGACATATTTGATACAGAAAGATCAATCAAAAGGTATAATGCCAGGAAACTATATGTCAATAACATGTTTGTCTACAAGGTTTAAACTGCTGACAGGCATAATAGCTGATCAAATCCAGGATTACTTGGAAGAAAATAACATCTTGCCAGTAGAACAAAAAGGCAATAAAAGAAGAAGTAGGGACACAAAAGATCATATTCAGATCGACAAAATGATACTGAAGAATTGCAAATGCCACAAAACAAACCTCTATACAACTTTGATTTATTACAAAAAAGCATTTGACTCACTGCCACATTGTTGGATGACCAAATGTCTAGATGTCATTGGGGTTTGTGAAAATATTAGAAAGTTCACTGAAAATGCAATGAAACAATGGAAACTGAGTTGTTTGTGGGCAACAAAAGCTATGAAACTGTTAACATCAAGAGAAGAATTTTCCAGGGTGACTCACTGTCACCACTGTTGTTCATCATTGCAATGATCTCATTGTCAGTAATTCTACAGAAAACAAACCTTGGCTACCAAATGGCAAGAAATTCACCAAAAATTTCCCATTGCTGTACATGGATGATCTAAAGCTTTATGGAAAATTAGAAACTAAAATCCAGTCATTGACCAACACAGTCAGAATCTTCAGCACTGACCTCAGTATGGAGTTTGGCCTAGACAAATGTGCCACCGTGGCATTAAAGAAAGGGAAAATTATTTACAGTGCGTGCATAGAGATGCAAAACAGACAAACCATGAAATGCAATCAGCCTGAAGTCTATAAATATTTGGACATACTACAGTTGGACATGTGAAAAAAAAGATTTTGAAGAGCAAATTAAATGGTGGAAATACGATCAAGGCTATGAACACCTGGGCCATCCCCATCATCAGATACACTTGTGGAATTATGAATTGAACACAAGCAGAGCTGGACAATCTGGACAGAAAAACAAGAAAATTGATGACAATCCACTACTCACTACCCCCTCGTAGTGATGTCGACAGACTTTACCTGCTCAGAAAATCAGGAGGCAGAGGGCTTCTGCAAGGGAAAGAAATGGTAGAAGAAAAGAAACATGCACTGGCAGATTATGTGAAAGACAGTCAAGAACCAACATTGATGGAAGTCAATAGTAGAAAACTGCTTAAAGTGCAAAAGACAAAGAGTGAATACCGTGAAAATACAATGGAAAGCAGAAGAGAAACTGGCAAAAGAAGGCTCTCCATGGACAGTTCCTGGGAAAATTGAGATCAAAATTGACAAAGAAAAAACATGGATGTGGCTCACAAATGGAACTTTGAAAAAGGAGATGGAGGGCCTGATTCTGGCAGCCCAAGAACAAGCCATTAGAATGAATGCCATGAAAGCCAGAACTGAAAAGCCGACAACAGATCCCATGGAAGTAGATGAAACAATGGATCACATACTCAGCTGCTGCAAGAAGATTGTGCAGACGGGCTACAAGCAGAGGCATAACACCGTTGTTCAGATGATTCATTGGAACTTGGGCCACAAATACCATCTGCCTGTGACAAAGAACTGGTGGGATCACAAGCCTGAAAACGTTACAGAAAATGAACACATCAAAACTACTCTGGGACTTCCGAATTCAGACTGACAGAGTTTTGGAGCACAATACTCCTAACCTCATGATCGTGTTAAAAAACAAAGTATGGATCGTCGATGGTGCAATCCCAGGTGACAGCTCGATTGAAGAGAAACAACTGGAAAAGCTGACACTATAGAAGGATTTAAAGATCAAACTGCAAAGACTCTGGCACAAACCAGTCAAGGTGGTCCCAGTGGTGATTGGCACACTGGGTTCAGTGCCTAAAGACCTTGGCCTGCACTTAAACACAATCGGCACTACCATCTGTCAGCCGCAAAAGGCAACCCTACTCAGATCTGCATGCATTATTCGCTGATACATCACACAGTCCTAGACACAGTCCTAGGAAGTGTCCAACGTATGATCCAATACAACAGCCAGCAGAGTGATCTTATTTGCTGTGTACTAATCTTGTTGTGTTTCAAGTGATGATGACGATAATGATAGCAGCAACCCCAGGGGTTGGCAGGCTGTTCTTTGCCCACACCTGCTATACACTGATGAATGGACCCAATTATACCTACTTTATTAAAAAAATACTTGCACCTTTCTATTAAGAGTGTCAGATAAAAGAGAAGGAAGAGAAAAGAAGGAAGTAGTAATCTGAAATATTTTCTACTCAAGTGAATAAAACTGTTTTGACTTGCTGCCAGAAGGAAAGAATACATGGCAGTGAGCAGCATTACATCTGTACCACATTGTTCTTTCAAACAGCTCGGGTCAACTTACACAGCAGTTTCTCCTCCAGGCAGTCTTTCCTCCTGTAATTGGAAAGAACTGGAAGAATGGATCTTTCTTCTGGTTTGTAGCCTTCCAGGTTTCGTATGCTGGAGGAGCTACAACAGAACTTACATTGCACAACATGCCTTGGGTGCCACTTAGAGAAAGCTGGAAAATTTAGATCCCACTTAGAATGGGAGCTAGACAGTCTTTGAGACATTGTTGGAATATAATTCCTGTGTCCCCATCATTGGCTATGTGGCTTAGGAAGTTGCTGGGATTTGTAATCCAGTTCTGGATTCCCACACAGTTCCCATGCTAGACATAGGACCTCATCATATGGAGATCCTTAAGCTGGGGGATAGTGGGGGAATCTATTGGGAAATGGGACAAATGAGTGAAGCAGCAGGGGAAACCATCAGGCAGCACACCACATCACCCCCTTAGCAACACACGCGGTTTCCCACCTGTCCCCAGTTTGATCCCACAATGTCCCTGGCTTAGTAAATGAGAATGCGGGTGACTGCCCATGTTCTCAGGGCAGCCTCTCAACATGCTGTCAAGGTGCAGCCAGAATGGAGACCCATCAGAAGTTACCCTGTGTCATGTGATGGGCTCCAGAAGGCTCCAACCTGGGTTCATCCTAGGATGGGGCTTTTTGCCCATGTGATGAGGTCCCCGGTTATCTTGTCATTAGAAGAGATCTACTAAAGATCTATCTTAACCATAGTATTTTTCCCTCTAGAGCAGGCATGGGCAAACTTCGGTTCTCATTTGGACTTCAATTCCCACAATTCCTAAATGTCTACCGGCTGTTAGGAATTGTGGGAGTCAAAATCCAAAACACCTGGTGGCCCAAAGTTTCCCCCCCCCCCCCCGGCTACATGCCTGATCCTCATCCATTTCACCACCAGACCCATCATTCCCAGAAAACCCCGAAAAAATAACTTCATCAAAGGACTCATTAAATATTTGCCTTATCTTTTTCTTCTGACACTCCTCATCAGAGTCTTGCTCCCATTACACATTCCTTGCCCCAGACTCTACTCTCTCAGCCTTGCACTCAGGTGCAACCACAACAAATATCCCCCACATGTTGTTTGCATGCATTCAGACTGCCTTGGAAGTTGAGATTATTTTGAAGCAATATAAAACAAAGTGGTTTATTCTAAGGCTTCAGACTTCCTGAAAGCTTTCTTTAACAACCATTTGTTACACTGTGGCACATTTTTAAACCTCCCATAAACTTTAAATACTTTGTTTGCTATAAATGAATACCGTGTTTCCCTGATAGTAAGACACCCCATGGACTGGATTGAAAATAGGCATCGGGGGTGTCAGGGGGTCAGGCTAATATAAGCAGACTATTTATGAGCCATTGTGCAACCTCATCCGCCACGCCACTCCTCAGCGGGTACATGCCAAGCAACTGGCCCATTGGCTCCATCCACACACCTCCGTGGCGCACCTTTCTGCCAGGCCTCTGATGCGCGTAGGCATCTCTGGATCCACGAACCTCTTGCCTTCCCCATCCCTTCCTGCCACCCCCAGGAGGAAGGAGGAGCTATACTGAACTCCAGCCAAGAGGCGTTTGGCAAAGGCGGTGAAGCAGTTCATTGTTTCATCCAGTGATCTTCCCAGCCGCCACGCCTCTGGAACTTCCCCCTCCCTTTCTTCATCCAAGGAAGGAGGGGGAAGAGAGCAAGAGGTGTGGTGAAGCTGTTGGTTCGCGCCGTCAGAGTGATGCGCTAGAATTTATGTCGCCACGCCTCTTGCTCTTTGTGATATTCTCCCTCCATACTCATGAATGATTCTTGGTCGGGGTATGTCCAATATAAGACATACCCGAAATTAGGAGTGAAATATGGGGCTTTTGGGGGTAAAGAGAAAGTAAGACTGTCTTACTTTATATAAACACGTGTAACACCGGATAGAGAGGAAAGCAAAACAGGGAAGAGGGCATAGGTTTATGACAAGCAGTTATAGTTCCCAATCAGTGGATGGCTTCTGACAGTGAAGTATTTTTATTTCTCTTTTTCCTTTTTAAACACTAAAATAAAAGAGGGCAATTACTGCAATGGGAAGGTTTTAATGTTTCCTGCCTATGAGCTGTGGTCCCTGCCTGTATCCAGTTTTTCATACTTGTGCCTTCAAGTTATCTGGTGACTCCATGAATTTCATAGGGTTTTCTAAGCCAATGATTCTTCAATGCTGTTTTTGCCAGTTCCTTCCTCTGAAATATAGCCCACAGCACCAGGTATTCATAGGTACTCCCATCCAAGTACTAACCAGGGCTGACCTTTCTTAGCATCCCAGATCTGATGGGATGCCTTTAGGGCAGGGGTGAGCAATTAGGGGCAAAGTAAGGCTGAAGAGTTGTTCACAAAAAAACAGGCTAACAATGAAATCACTTTTTTCAATTGCAGTCAAAAAGTTTGAAGCTGAAGAAGAGATTTTCCATGGTTTCTCTGAGATTTCTTCTAAGGCAACTACAATCAGCTTAAATAGTTCAATCAATGTCAATACACTGTCATTCCTCTCAATGAAACAAGTCTTGCATAAACGTATCAGTCTTTTTTTCTTTGTTTCTGGCACATGAACACTAATATTAATCTGCAAAATATTGTTAGCACTTGAACTGTTTCTGAAGAAATTTGTTATTATTTTATTGTTCCAAGACAATTTCAGACAGAAGAGTTTGAAAATGTATCACTCAATGCAAGGTTCAGTCGATGACTTGCACAATGAAAATATCTTGCTTTGTTTGCTTGAATAATTATCCATTACTCTGTTCCCATTTTCATATCCCTACTCTACACCCCCCACTCCAGTTTCCTTCTCCTAAAATTTAAAAAAAATCAGCAAACTTTGTAAACCTGCCTTGTAGTGAAGATGTGGCCGTTGTCTGAATCAGAGCTTTCCAAACATAACTTTTTAGATATGCATCATTTTGTGACACAGTAATTCGGTTTTACTTACAAACCAGAGGTTAAAACAATGCCCCATAAAAGATAAAGACAAATATATAAATTGTAATAACAAAAGGTATGGGGACACAGCATATTTTATAAAAAAAACCTGTCATTTATGTTTTTAAATATATATGATTTATAAGATAATAACATACATTTCTAAGATTTTTGTCATTTCTCATTAAGTTTGTGTGACAGACCTACAAACTGCAGCTGACACACCAACCTGTCACAACACAGAGTTTGTAAAGCTCTGCTTTAACTGTTCATTGCTCCCTTCTTTGTACCTTTTCTATCTCTAATGCCCTTTTGGAAATATTTGCAATAGCCAGAAGTACATAGGTTTCATGGATCCATCAATTGATTCCTACTATTTCTCAATTGTAACCAACCAGAAGCCCCTTCACATTATCCAATAGCAGTAGGATTTCATTTTAACATCCATGTTGGCATCCTATGGAGCCCTGGGCTTTGTAGTTTGATCAGAGCTATTGGAGGGGCCCTTTAGCTAAGAATGTCAAAGGACCGTCCTTCCACTAATGGATTTCACAGAATGTAAATATCGCATTTAAAGTTGAATGATAGCACTATAATTCTGCAGTGTGGAAGGACCCCTCCCCACAGAGTCTCATCCTTCCCTGTTTATTCTAAGTAAGATTTCGCAGAATTGCCTCTGTAGAAAGAAGGATGGAAAAACTCCATATGAGGAGCTGAAAGAGGAGCTGTTTTAACAGTGAAGTCATGGTCATAGTGTTTTATTTTTAAATTCTCAAGGTCGTAGGATTTATTGCTTGAACTTACTTTTTATCAGGCACAACTGAATAAAAATGATAGATACCTTTGCTTGCTTTACAACATCCTTCTATGGTTATTAAGGTCTCTAAAATGTTTTCTTTTTAATAAAAAAAAAAAGAAGGAAGGAAGGCAGAGAATGAGAAAATCCAATAGGATCTTGGCAAATGACCGATCATGAGAGATAATACATTTTGTCAGCTGAGGACCACATAACCTTGATGTCATTGTATATTCCTTTCCCTGGTCAAAATTTACAATTGGCCTACCTGAGCGATAGAATATTTGACAGATCATGTGTTATGCTTGTCTTCCATTCTGCAGAAGTAAGCTATCTTGTAAATGCAGTAAGTCATAATGTAGTATTCTTGGTCATTCCTGGTAGGAGACAGGGTGTGTCTGGATGGCTGTGCTTATATTTTATTCTGTGATGAAAGGAAATTAGCATATGTATAAACACACATACACAGACATACTGTCATAAAAATGGGGGGAAATTTTAATATCTCTTGTCCATGCTAGCACCTACCATTCTCCAAATGAAATATTCAGTCAATGTCCCAGTTGAATATCACTTATTTTAAAAGGCAAGGAAAGTTTAAGCCAATTGGGAAATAAAACAGACAGGCAAGTGAAAATGAATTAAATAGATCTTGTTTCTCATATTTGAGAATTAGATGAGAATTAATTAAGATTTTTTAAAAGAAATGGTTGACAAATGGTATTGGAGTCCCTGGGTGATCTCCTGTGATATACAGTTTGGTATTTGATGGTCTTCAACTGAGTTTTCAGTGAGGGAGGTATATCATGGCAAACAGACCACCCACAATGCAGAATTATAGCAGTTCGATATTACTATAATTTACATGGCTCCATCATAAGGAATCCTTGTAGTTTGTTGTGACACCAGAGCTCCCTAACAGGGAAGGGTATAGCTCAGAAATCTACAGATCCCAGATTTCAAAAGTATAGAGCCATGGCAGCTAATATGTTATAATTCTGTAGTGTGGATATAGCCATAATTATGTTTTGCCATAGATGAAGCTCTGCAACATTATAGACACAATGCATTCAGTCATCCCAACTAAAGTAGGCCTGCTCAATCAATGGGAACTGGATAGCTCAGCGCTTATGCATATTCAATGGATCTAGACCACTGATTCAAGGGGTCAATAACACCCCAGGGATCAGGAGTTGTGGGATTGGTTACCATCAGTATGCCGATGATACTCAGCCCTACTTATTCTTGTCACCTGAAACAAATGGGGCAGTGCCCAGATGCTATAATGATCTGGATAAAGGCCAAGAGAAACCAAATTCTGATAAAGCGGAGATTTTGTAGATTTTAAGGTCTGGCTAAATAGCCAATAATAGCTGAGGGTTTCAGTACCCCAAGGAAGCAAGGACATAGTTTGCAAGTATAGACCACACCCCCAGTTGACAGACCACACACCCCCAGCATGCCCTGCTCCTTTTCCCTGCCCCTGAGCCCCTCGGCCGCCTTTCCTAGCTCCTCCCTTCTGCGTCCCAATTGACTGCAGGATGCAATGGTGGGCGGGCGACTGCCTCATGCCAGAGTGGCAGGGGAAGCTGCCCAGGGCTCAAGGGCACCTCAAGAGCATGCCTTGGGGATTCGCGCTATACGCAAATGCGTATCTTCCCTATTGCTTCAGCCGCCCCTGGGGTTAGGAGAACATTGCAAGCTTCCCCTCCCTGCCCTCCCTTTTGCTCTGTACTTACCAGGACAAGCTGCTGGGATGGAGGTTGGATGCTTCCCTTCTTTTCCTGGTTCCTTGAATGGGTGCCAGGGGGCTTTGAATAGGGGAAGGGGGAATTCTCCCTTCAAAGATCTCTAGAATCATTTCTGGGTGCCAGGAGAGGAAGATTGACAGTGCCCCTGCCCACCCATGCAAATTGCAGAAAGGTCCACCCACCCCACTCCATGTATTTAAAACTCTGATTCTACTTACATTTTGGCCAGTGTAGAAAGGACTTATGGCTTTCTGTTTGTTAGGCTTAACTATAACAGACCCAATGGATCAATTGTTGAATAAGTCAACAGCAGGTAAATCCTATTGATTCAGTGGGTCTATTTTGGTTAAACGTAACCATAAGATTCAGTCATATAATATTTTGCCCTACATCCAGCCTACTGTCAACAAGTCAAATTGAGACTCACGGAAATAAGCATTTATATTTGTTTATTGCTGTTCTGCTCACTAGAAAGGAGAAAACTCTTTTTGAAAGTTCAGAGACAGAAAATGCATTACGGCCAAACATTTGAAAGGTAGCTGCAACTCTTGATTGTGAGATAACACCAGAATCTCACAGTAAATCCATAAAAGAGCATAACTTATCATGAGGGAACCATTACTTGCGATAAAGTTACAATTCTACATTCAGCCTGTTTCTTCCACCAGATTTGCTTCTGAGTAAACCAAAAGCCAAGACTTTATTTCTAGAATTCTGTATGAAAAACACATCCTTGCATCACAATTCCTGAATTCAAAATAACCTTCCTGTGATAGCCACAGAGGCCAAGTTAGAAGGTGTTAAGCCTGCAGCAATGGTGACAGGTATGTTCAGGGTCAGCTCCAGAGTGCCAATGTCAGGTTAGAAGGCTTAAGGGAATATAATGATAACACTTTACAATGTCTTTAAATAGATTATATTTGTCAGAATCATGTCAAAGGGCATATAGTGAGATTGGAGCTAATGATTAAGGAAGTTACTTTTGGGAAAGTTTGAGGGAAATTACAGTCATCAGACTCTCCAAGCCAGTCTGGCAATCCTGACTGGGCAATCCTGACTGGGTAGATGTAGTCCATGTTTCCAAACTTGGATTACACATAATATTTTAAAAAATAGGATGTTCCAGTCTAAAACATACACAGAATCCTTACTGGGAACAACTGTCACACAGTGACAGCACACATGGCCAGCATTCAAAAGATCTCAAGTTCAGTCCTTGGCACCTCCAGTAAAAAGGATGAGATAAAAATGCATGCCAACTGATGTTGGCCTACTCTTTATAATATATCAGAATTTATCGTTTTTTGCCTCTGCCAACCTAGCAGTTCGAAAACTGTGAGTAGATCAATAGGTATCACTCCAGCGGTAAGGTAACGGCGCTACATGCAGTTATGGCAGCCACATTACCTTGGAGGTGTCTATGGACAGCTTAGAAATTGAGATGAGCACCATGCCCCAGAGTCACACATGACTGGACTTCATGTTAGGGGAAAACCTTTACCTTAATGTTTTTAAGCAAAGTGAAGACAATACACCTCTACCAGCTTCAATGCCTAGTGGTCATAGGATGCTAGCAAAATATGCTATATTTCACCAAATTTATTAGGGCCCATCAAGAAAGAGGGAACCATCTTAATAAATAAGGGCAAATATTATTTCATAGCCCAAAATGGAAGAGACACTGTTAAACAGAGTTAATGGAGAGTAAAGCAGATTGGTAAAACACATAGTCCTTATCAGAGATTGCATACACATATGTGCACACCTGTATTCTACTCATTCCAAACCTTCTATGTATGGATTTTCAAGTCCAGGTGGGCTCATCACTAATTATAACTGTTATGAATCACCTAGTTGTGTCAAGTCATTTAACTAGTTTATATCCATTCCTGATTGTACATGTAATGAATGATTGTGAACATGATTATAGGCCTAGATAATCCATAACAGATACAGGGTGCAGGATAACCATAACCTGAAAGGAAAGCATTTCCATGTTAGAATGACTCAGTATTGTTTCCTTTAGTAACTGACTGAGCTTTACATACCTGGGAGATAAGAAGAGAGAAAAGGTTGTTACTTTCTTCAGGCAATCTAAAAGAGAATCTTTTTGCATATACGCCCAATACAATATGGCTATTCTGGAACTCGAAGAAATCTTTTTTGTTATTAGGATGTATTTGGTGAGCCTACATAAATTTGCTTTCACATTGCATACAATTGAAATTGTCCTGTTTTCTCTGTTCCCAATGAAGACCCTGGCACCATGCATGAATCACTCCAGTGCTTCTAATACACAGTAATGATCCTGCAAATTTGCTGTCTTAGTTTGCAATCCCTTACATCTGCGAGTCTGACGCTCAAAAAGAAATAGATACATAACAATTTTACCCTTCAAACAGATTTATTTTAGGTTTCTTTTTTCCCAGATAATGAGTGCCCTCTGTGGGTATAGTTTGTATTTGCTCTCCATAAGGATGAAGTAATCTATCACAGAAAACAACTAAATGGGTAAAATGTGGCTCAGGAAGTCCTTGCTATTGCTCAGAAAGAGTGTTTTCGTGCCCTTGTGGTAGAGCAGAGTGGAATGTGAGAGCAAGAGTTATATCTAGATGGAAAGATGGGTTAAAATTATCAAAGCATTTATTGGTTTCCATTCACAAAGTTTCACGGTGCAAAAGCCAAAATGTAGAGATATTGGGAAGTTATAGCACCACTATATTGCATTTTACACAGTTATATCACTAGTGGAGTCTGAGGGGAAGATCACACCAGGTGACACCATCGGAGGGGGTGACACTAAAATGACTTTCCATAATTTTTGTGCAGAATATTATTGATTTTTATTTTTTTTAAAAAAAAATCCCTGTAGTTAGATATAATCATAAAACATTTTTCATGAGCATATACTAAATCAACATACCAACAATGGCAACACTGTATGCTAATTGGCTTTATGATTTTCTAATGTGCATGCACTCCAGTCAGATCTGTCATCACCCATTTGCAAGGACATTTCAAGGCACCTGGTTTCATCTGCATGCATTGCAAGCATGTAATCTCTTTTTTTCCACTGCTGTTGGGGCTTTTTATAGTCTGCTTTTGTCAAATTTTCTGATATTTTACCAACAATATTGTGGCACACACAATTGCATAATGGTCAGAACAAATAGTTCAACACAGCCCATTCTACATAACTGAAAGGTATCCTCTGATCTTGAAAGCTAAGTTGCGTTAGGTCTGAGTAGTACTTGGATGGGAAATCACCAACAAATACCTGCTGCTATAAGTATATTTCAGAGGAATGAACTTGCTAAACCACTTCTGCGTATTCTTTACCTAAGAAAACTGCATATTCTTTCCATGTGTGCCACACCTGTCTACCTCTACCACACACATACACACACACACACTGCATACTCCCTCTCTGATCACTTCATGCTTCTTGAAGTCATTTCTCCATTCTCTCTCTTATGTACATACTCTGCAATACACTTACCATACATATGCAGGCTTTTTATTTCATTTTTCCTACTTGTTCCTTCCTCTTTTTTTCTTCTTTAGTGTCTTGCTAATCATATATCTTGCAGCTTCTGGTCAGGTTGGCAAGGGAGACAGCAAAAGGGTGAGGGCAATGTATCTAATGAGAACACATTCTCCACCCCCATCTTATTTCATTCCCTGGTCTCTTAAAGGATTCCTCCTCGAAACATTAGGACATCCATATGTGATTCACACTGATGTGGATCCAGCACTTGCAACAACAGCTATGACAAAAACGTTCAGTTATCCTGTATTAATTACGTTGATATCCTGTCTTTTCTCCATTGAACTCAAGACAACAGGTAAACAGTGGCTATTGCTACATGATGCAATCTCCCACCCACAGAAAATTGCACAGCAATGAGAAGGTTTTCCAGAAAGAAGAGCTTCAAAATGGTAAAATAATACTTTTTTTTTTTGTAAAACATCTTTATTGGTTTTCCAGAAAGTATATAAAAACAGAAAGAAAAGAGCATTTAGACAAAGAAAGAGAGCAGAGGTGGCACCCTGGGAGTCCAGAGCTGGCTCCCGGGCCACTAAGAGACATACAATCGTGAAGAAAAAAAAACGTGTGAACAAAGTTGGGTGAAGAGTAGGGACTTCTTTCTGGTTGCCTCTTTTTCGCTTCCAGCTTAGTAATCTTCCCTCTGATATTACCTATAATTGAGTAGGAGAGCGGTAAGTTTTTTCATGGGTCCAGGAGTAGGTCTACATTGAATTCCCTTCTAGAATAGTCCCGGATTGCTCCCAATTCGTCCTTTCCGATTCATTATTATGCTTGTTCCTTAATCTTTCTGTCATCCAGTCCATTTGAACTGTCTCTATAACTTTCACAAACCACTCTTCTCTCGTCGGAGTGGCCTGTGTTTTCCAACCCTTCGCATACAGGATTCTAGCCGCTGTTGTCGCTATCCTTAGTATTTTTTTTTCCATCGGTACCGTTACCCCTTCTACCATTCCCAGTAAGAAGATCTCTGGTTTTCTTTCCAGATTAAATGTGATCATTTTTTGGGTTTCCCTCTGAATCATTGCCCAGTACCTATTTTTTAAAGTAAAATAATACTTTAATGGGCTAACTAAAGTTGGTGAAACTGGATTCAACCTCTTGAACCGCAAGCACTTTAGATGTTTGTGGGTTGTTTACAAGTGAATGACAAAACACTTGCTTACTTTAAACATTGATTATTTAGAAGCGGAAGGGTAAGAAACCAGAAAAATTGACAAATATAGAATTATAAATGTGGTATTTCAAAGGAACCACAGATGAAGTCACTGAAAATTAGGACATTGAAATGACCTCATATGTACATATCTGATGTATTTTAATGCTAATTGTAATTTAATGTATTTTAATGTTAACTGTATTTAATGTATTTTAATTTTTGACTGTTTGTGGTTTTCTATTATATGTTTACTGTGTTTTGGGCATCAAATTGTTGCCGTTGTGAGGCCACTCTGAGTCCCCCCTCGGGGGTTGAGAAGATGCGGGGTAGAAATGGTGGAAATAAAATAATAAATAAATAATAAAATATGTGGGTTGTGTTTATTCTGTTTTATCCCTTGTGTACACTGGTTTTGAATGAGGCGATGATGAATTTAATTTATTTGCTGTGAAATTAATATATAATTAAGGCACACAGACAATGGTTACAATAGTGTCTCATTCCAGCCAAGAATTTTTTTAATGGAAACACAGAGCAAATTATAATTTGTGCGATTGATATGGTTTTTTGGTGGTGATGTTGTATTTATTGCAAATTGTGGCAATAGTAGACTGTATATTCCATGATTGCTTTTTATACCACCTGTTATATTGAAGAAGAAGAAAGATAACTATAGAGCACTACACATAATAGTGCAATTTTACAATATGTTTTCCTCCCTTTCTGGCAAACATTAGTAGGAACAGAAGCTTTCTTTGCAAGTGTAGATGCTTAGCTATTGCAGTCGCATCTTGTCAGAATGGGGTTCCATTGTGATCAGAAAGAAGGATGGGGTTGCTCTACACCTCTCCTTGCTGTTTGCATGAATCTCTCATTATGACCTCAACAGGCTCGACAGCAGTCGCAAAGAGATTCTGAGGCAATGCTGGTGGTGTCCATGTGGATCAGGCCAGAATGGACCAAAGCCAGCTGTCAAAATGGCCATGAAGCCCAAAGTTTCCAAAGTTTTTCTACAAACTCTGGAGCATCCCTCAACTTTGCTCACTGCATAGAAAAAGTCAGGTTAAGGGCTCAAAACCTTTTTTTAGTCATCTTTATTGCAGTAATTTTCCATTTATATACATAAAAATTGGGGATGGGGACATTGGAATGGGGGTTGGTGGGGGGCATGGAAAGAAAGAGAAAAAAGTTGGAAAAGAGGGAAAGGGTGACACAGAAGGGATTGGTGGTTGGGGGAGGTCTTTTGTCTTCTGGTCCATTCCACAGGGAGTTTAATTTGTGTTTTCCCTTTTCCTTTTCTTGTTCTTTTTCCTCATATTTTCGCAGCTCTCTGCCTGTATTGTTCTTTTTGCTTACTGAAGTTTTTCTGGGATGCTCCCATCTACTAGGGCAATCTCGAAAGAGCATCTGCTAACACGTTATGTTTCCCTTTGAAGAAGTGCAGCTTGAAATTGAATCTACTGAAATATTGGGCCCATCGGATCTGTTTGGGGGATAATTTCCCTATCAATTTGTAGTAACTTCTCTCTCCACACTACTCTGTCTATATGGATGTATGAGTTTCAATTCCTGAAGGTATTCTTTTCGTGATGACCAATCTGTCTTGTGTCTATTTTTCTGATCATGGAGTAGAAATGTTAAGGAATTCATGTCCATATAATCCATAAGTTTTATAAACCATGTGTCCATTGTTGGAATTTCTTTTAAGCGCCACTTCTGAGCTAATAATGTTCTTAGTGCAGTGGTCAGATAGTAGAATAGTTTGTCCTTATTCTTCCCTATCTTAAAGTCTGTCATCTTTAGTAAGTAATATTCAGGCCTAAAATTAAATTTCAGTTTTAATATTTCTTGAGAATGTTTGTGTATTTTTTTCCAATATTTCTTAACTTCTTTACAAGACCACCAGGAATGAAAAGGTTTCAAAACCTGAGATAGCTATCAGAAGTCACTGTGTGTTTGGGTGTGTATTATATTTCACAAGTACAGGCAGTCCCTGAGTTCTGAACATCCAACTTATAAACAACTCATAGTTGAGTGTCAGCTCTCTATAGCCACTCCTAAATGAAGACACAGAATGCCATCTGAATATCACTAGGAAATTTTACTATAGGATACTAACGTGCAAGAAGCCAGGAATGCCGTTACAAGATTGGGCACTCCCTTATATACCTCCCCCCACATTCAAAGGATCAACATCCCGCGCAAACCCCAAAGCCCACGAAAATCTCCTGCCAGGTTCACTGGCTCTCCTTTCCCATGCAGGCAGTGCCAAGTGCACTATCTCTTCAAGCACCAAATCTCAGACTCTGACAGTTGAGAATGGGTGTAAGGCAACAGGAAGTGAGAGGAATATACCTCTAGGAAGAGAAATTTGTTCCTGAAGGAGTTATCATTGGGAAAAGGTGTCTCAACTGAAGCTTTATCACCAATCCTTGTTTTCACAACAAGCCATTTTTTTCAAAATACAATTGCTATAGGGACAGAAAGGGACAGAGACAGAAAAACAAACACAGGGATATTAACCCTTCCTTATGCTATCCAAAGCATACACACACACACGTGCACACACGTGCACACACACACACACACATGTCTGGAGTTACACTTAAAAACTGTATGTGTTCTGACTTACATACAAATTCAACTTAAGAACAAACCTATAGAATCTGTCTTGTTCATAACTTGGGAACTGCCTGTACAAATAAGCTTTGTTATATCGTAGCTTAAGGAAAGACAATTTCAGGAGGGGCTGCAACTTTTAAAATTACTTTCATGGTTATTGAGGGTATAATTTTCACTCACCTTATCACATTGGCAACAGGATTCGCCATGTTTCATGGTGAATCCGTGGTGGGCCTGCGGGTTGTGTGGAGAACCTGTCAGTCCACGCCCTGCATTGCTCGGCTACCTTCTTATCTCACCCCACCAGGGGAAATATCCACCTCCCTGCCTCGCGGGGACATGTGCTGGTTCTTCTACCCTTTTGCCATGGAGCCCTGCTGGAAGTAGAAGAGCATCGTGGGATGGGAGGTGGCAGGCTCCATCACAAAAGGAAAGAGGAACTGGTGTATGACAGGCAATTTTCCTGAGGCCATAAATTGTAGAGGAGAGGGTTTGCTTGTGGTATCCCACCTGGTACAATCTTGTGTGTTCAGGCAATAATCTGATTGATATGTTCCGCAGGACAGCACCTTATAACATTAAATTCATTTTTAAAGGTAACAAAAGTAAATATTAGTTACTTCTTAGAAATGGAAACATAAAAGTCTTGTTTCAATTTATAATATCAACTAAACACTTTTTAAAATCGAAGAATGATACCTGCAATTTTTTAGAAGTAAATTTGAAAAAAAACATCCCTAGAATCATACAAACAGTCTAACAAAACTCATAAAAAGAATCTGAGGCTTCATATCTTTTGAAGTGCTGATGCTGGTTCACATAATTTGTATAATGATTTTCAGAAATACTCCATATGTCACATAGAACTTGGGGTGCTTTTTGCAAGGAGGGACTCAGCAGGGAGTGAAGCCAATCTTGGAGACTCAATGAATGCCAGGTACATAGTTTTGCAACTATACTCTGATCTGCTATGTGTGAATTATTTAATATTGCTTTATATTTTATGTTTCTTTGTGCAAAGTATTTTATACCTTCTAAAATTGTAGACTACTTCAGTCTAATTGTAGACTAATTGTAGGCCACCTAGCCCGTCGCAAATGGAAGAAAGCAGATCTGCTGACAGCAGAGACCTCAGCCTACATTGTCAGCAGCGGGTCCAATTGGACCCCCAGACTCTTTACTAAGGATGATGGGTGTAATGCCTCGCCATCCAGGCAGCCGGAGCTCACACCCACCCGGGCGATCCAGCCATAGGATTTTCGATGGATTCACTATCAATCGGCTGGCTCGTAGCCAACTAGTCATGGCTTCAAGGCACAGCTAGAAAGTATCAGGTACAGAGTCTGGCCGGAATCCATCCTCAGCACCAGCTGGGTGTCATCAGCATATTGATGACACTCCAAACCAAAGCTCAGCACCAGTTCGGCATGTGGCCACACATATAGATGTTAAATAATAAAAGGGAGAGAATGGCTCCTTGAGGGACCCCAAAATTTAGAGGGAGTCTCTTGGAAACCATACCTCCCTTCTCCATATGCTGTCCTCGATCCAGGAGGAAGGAGGACACCCATTTAAGAGCAGTCTCCCTCACCCCTGTCACAGCTAGGTGGTGGGTTAACAATGTGTGATCTACTGTATCAAAAGCTGCCGTGAGATCCAATAACACGAGCAGCGCTGATCCTCCTTTATCCAACTGGCAGCGGAGCTGGTCTGTGATGGCGACCAGCACAATCTCTGTCCTGTGCCCAATACGGAAGCAGGACTGGTAGGGATCTAGTCCGGCTGTGTCATTTAAGAACTGCTGCAGCTGTGCCGCTGCTGCCCTCTCAATTACCTTTCCCAGAAACAAATTCGAGACTGGGCGGTAACTGGAAGGAACCGAACGATCTAAGTCTGGTTTTTTCAGCAGTATAGAAACAATTGAAAGTAAATAACAAACATTTTCATGAATATGTAAAAATATGTAAAGTTACCTGTAGTATATGTGGCCCCCTGGCACCACACAGATATGTTCTAGAATCTTTATTGACAGCATCACCAAAGAGTGACAGCTGCTCAGTAGCACTAACAGAATAAATAGTGTACAGTTTTTGTGTCTTCAGGTCACCGATCAATGTATAGTGACCCTGTGGATTTCATAGGGTTTTCTTGGACAAGGAATACTCAGAGGCAATTTTGCCAGTTCCTTCCTCTGAAATATAAGCTAACACGTCGGTATCCATTGGCAGTCTTCCATCCAAGTACGAACCCAGTTAAGGCCCTGTTTAGCTCCCAAGATTAGACAGGATCGGGTGCCTTTATGGAACTGAGAGCCTTCCTAAATAGGTTCCATTTTGGCATAGCAGTTTGATGATACAGAGGCAATTGGAAGCAGATATAGGAAATAAACCTTCCTATTAGCAAATTGCTTGTGCTTTTCCCTATGAGAATGGGACATGGATCATGTTGCGTAATTCAGTTTCCTTTGTTTGGTTCTACCCTATAGTATATAATCCCAAGGATTCACTTTCAAATTGCCTCCAAAGGTGGGGGAATGGCAAGAGGCAGGCAGATCCTGATAACCCATAACCCAGCCACAGAAATGTTCAGTGTTCTCCTAGGATTTGTTTCGGTATAATTTGTTGTTCAGGGAACTTTTTCTACCTCCGGCTGTGACATGATGCCAAAACTCATCAGCTAAAAGGCTGTGATGTTTCTTTCTATTGCTGCATTGATTTGTCATCAATAAAATGTATCCTATAATAATGATGTATGTGAATTTTAGATACTAAAACATTTTGATGTGGACCTGCAGCCAATTCTACTTAGAAGTGCTCTCTTTTTCAGTTATGAAACACCGATTCTCCAGATTTAATGGGGATAAAGTTTGGAGGCTGAGGTGACTTGAACACACTTTTGGTTATCTGTAAAAGACTGAGGCCCCATCTACATTGCAATATAACAAAGTTTGAAACTGCATTAAATAGTCAGTGTAGACTCATATAATGCAGTTTAATAATGCATTGAACTGTGTTACATGAGTCAACACTGACCATATAATGCAGTTTTGATTTTGGATTAATCCTTCTTTAGCACAACAGTTTAAACTGCTGAGCTGCTGAACTTTCTGACCAAAAGGTTGGCAGCAGGGTGAGCTCTCGCTGTTAGGCCCTGCTTCTGCCAACCTAGCCATTCAAAAACATGCAAATGTGAGTAGATCAAAAGGTACTGCTTCTGTGGGAAGGTAACGGTGCTTCATGCAATCATGCTGGCCACATGACCTGGAGGTGTCTATGGACAATGCCAGCTCTGTGACTTAGAAATGGAGATGAGCACCATATCCCAGAGCCCATTAGTAAAAAACAGATCACATGCTTGGTATGTAGAACATGTTGAGTTGCAGCTCATCCAGCCAGAGCTAAGTGTGATCCCTGTTTCAAACTTGAAAAAGGTCCAGTCAGGGTATAAAATACTAAGGGTGCATCTACACTGTAGAATTAATGCAGTTTGGCAACATTTAAAATGCCATAGCAGGAGCCGTTTTTGGCAGAGAAGGCTAAAGACCTGATAAAATTGCAACTCCCATAACGTAGCATTAAGCCATGGCAGTAAGAGTGGTGTCAAACTACATTAATTCTGGCATCCTGAGAGAGATAAGATTGTTGGTCATATTGCAATATTTGGCATTTCGTAGTTTTACTCAAATAACGTAGCCTGCGTCTGCCGTTTAAACACTGAATTTAGGGAAAACATCAAAGAACTCTATCTTAAAATTAAAAAAGACAAGAGGAGACGGGAAAAATAAAGCTTCTGCATAGATTCAATTATTCACTCAAGTTAGATATAATTGTAGGACCAATAAGGAAACCGTTTGGCTTTTGCCTGGGAAGTGAAGTGATCCTTGGAGTACTTCACCATAAATTCAAATTGCAGGTGAGTACATGGATTGAGCCAAGTGACTATTGTCTCTACACCCACTCACCCCTCATGACTCCCCCCTCTCTTTTCCCATTCAGCTCCATATGCATTTGCTCATTATTTGAGGGCATCATTGCAGCAGTAGTCAAGTGCCGCATAAGGCAGAACGGCACGGAGGCAATCAATGCGATTTGTGATGCACTAAAAAAGGACCATGGGAATGAATGATCACTGGCAGCAGTAGATCTCACTTACCCCTAGCTTACTACTGCTTTTCATTTTCTCTTTCTAAAACCTTATGGGCCTCACAATGCCATTAAACAGAAGTCATCTCAGGCCTTCCCCAGCCATTAGGTGATTAGGAGTGTGTGTGTGTGTGTGTGTGTGTGAATTTTTACCCAGAGCTTGTGGGTGATTCATGTCCACTGTCAAAGTTAGTCAGAAGGGTCAAAGGAGAGCAGTGATAAAATGTTAACATCTTCCAACTTAAATTGCTTTGGTCATGTTCAGTTGTTTAAAAAATAAGAAGGCTCCCCCTCCCTTTCCTCCTTTAACATTCAATACATATATCCCGCATCTTCCTTACATTTTCTTTTTCCCATCCTAGAACTGGCTGCGAACATTGGTGTGAAATAAAAAGGCATCTGTGCTCACAGATGTAATCAATTGAATTGGCAAGTTGCCTGCGGACACCTATGAGCTGCATATCCAATTACAGTGTGGACGTTTGCAATGTGTGTTATTTTGGCCCTGTACTTTATCCTCTGTCTTTATTTTCCTTTTTTGCTGGGTTTTTGTTCTTCCAGCTTGGCTTTAATCTGCTTGTTCTTTTCTGCTTTGCATTAAATAGCAATCAGCGTCCTGATGCGCGCATACTTTGATCCAGCGCTGTTCATATCCAAGGTATATCAGAAAGGACTGCAAGGCTAATGTGCTCTGGATAACACAGTTATTTTCAGCATGGACAGTCAATTAACCCTTTGCAAGATGGCAGCCAGAACACAGACAGGCATTGCAGTCATTTTCTGGGCACAATGCCCTCCCCACATGTTGCTCTACCTTGCCTGCATCACAGGCTTCACAGGTCAGTGCCAAGTTAAACTTCATTTAATGAACAAGTGATCTGCAGGGTTTTTTTTCTCTGTACAGAGAATTGACCAGACAATCAGTGGCTGCAGTTTTGTTTTGTTTGTGTTTTTTTTGCAGTTTGAGCAGAAGTCCTTTGTGCAGAGGCAAATAATTTAGAGAAGACAAATGAAATCCAGTAGCATCACATATTGGGAGGCAGGGCCAGCTCGCCCATTACGCCGACCACGCGGCCGCGTAGCACGACGTTTCTGGAGAGGGGCGTCGCCACCTGGGAGGGGCGCCGCCCCACCCCGCCGCCACAGCCAGCCGGGCTGGAGGCGTGCTCAGGAGCCAATGCAGCCCGCGCCACGCCTCCAAAGCCGGCAGCGCGGAAGAACGGGGGGGAGAGGGGACTCACGGGGCGGGCGCCCGGACCCGAGGAGGAGCAGGAGGAGGGGGGAGGCCACGAGGGCAGCCCCCCTCGCCCTCCTCTGCGTGACGTCACTTCCTCGCCGCCTCTGCCGAGGAGGCCGCGCGATGCAGCAAGGACGCCCGGAAGGAGAGACGCCGGAGGGAGGGAGGGAAGGAGGAAGAGGCCGCCTCCTCCTTCCCTCCCTCCCTCCGGCGTCTCTCCTTCCGGCCGTCCTTGCCGCATCGCGCGGCCGGTGAGGCCTTCCTTCCCTTCCTCCCCCTCGGCAGATGCGGCGAGGAAGTGACGTCACGCAGAGGGGGGCGAGGAGGGCTGGCTTTGGTGTCCCTGTGGCCCCTCCCCCTCCCCGCCTACATTCATTCAGCAGGGAAGAGGAAGATGGGCCTCTGGCTCCGGGCCCTCCCGGGGGCGCTGCTGCTGCTGCTGCTGGAGGAGTCTCCGTGGGGGACCGCCCTCGTGGCCTCCCCCCTCCTCCTGCTCCTCCTCGGGTCCGGGCACCCGCCCCGTGAGTCCCCTCTCCCCCCCGTTCCTCTGCGCCGGCGCACTCGGGAGCCAGTGCGCATCCGCGAATTTCCGCGCAGCCGGGAGCCGTGGGGGGGGGGCGCAAAAATAATGTTCGCCTACCCCCCCCCCCCCCAGGAGAGCTCGGACCGCCCCTGTTGGGAGGGTGGATCACTGAAGGTGAACCAAGAAAAGCTGTCCCAAATGTATTTTAACATAGCACTTTCTACCATGTTTTTCAAACCAAAGGTGAGTAGCTGCTGGCATATATTTGCTTGGCACTAATGATATTTACTTCACAGTGTCTGTCTGTCTCTCTCCCAATCTCTCAAGTTTATTTTTGGGGTGTTTTGTGTGCGTCTGTGTTTTATTCTGCACAACCATACGCATTTCTTTAGGTTGTTAACTACCATCAGATGTACAGTATTCTGACTTATAGGGACCCTAAGAATGAGAAGTTGTAGAATAGTAGGTGTTGTGGACAAATTGAGGAAGTCCGTCAATTTCCTGCAGGACTGCTGGAATGTGCTGGACTACACTGATATTGGTCTCACTAGACATTACTTATGTGTTCACAGTGGAAGCCTGTACAATGGTTTCCTTTCTGTCTGATTTGTTTGATTGATGAATAATAACTGTAATGATAGCAGTGCTGTGGTTACAAACGTCTTATTGGAATTCATAGACAAGCCTTCCAATAGGCACAATGAGGAAACAAACCCAGGGAGCACTTGGTGGAGGAAAAGTAGCAACTCTCCGGGCCATTTAGCCTTGTGATCCCATCTACACTGACAATTTAATGCAGCTCAAAGCTAGCTTCAGACTGTGGTGGCCAGACAACAGTCCTTAGCACTATGATGGTATTCCCGAGTCTTTGGGAAAACTAGAGTATTTGGCTTTACTCAGGGGCTATCTGTATACCTTCCGTTAAGATTGAGACCCTTACATGCAGAGGGGAAAAAATAACCAAAATGAGTTTACTGTTGGTTGCACTCATCTTTTTGGAGTCTTCTGCCTCTGGTGCAAAGAGATGGTTTACAAATTGTTGCCTAAAAACTGCCTCAATCTTCTATCTTGCGATGCTTAAGCTGGTCAAAAGCTTCTGTTGTCTTTTGGACTGCTGGTATAAGAATACTGCTGAATGCAGGTGTTAAGGATGCCTGATTTGGATTGCTTGGGTCTGGGATTACCAGACAATGTCCCAAGCCTCTAGTGACTGTAGAAAAGGGAGGAGTCCAACAAGAGTGCTCTATACAGGGAAATGGAATAGACCAGCTAAGTCTGGACTTTTGGGGGGGGGGGGTGTTATGCTCCACCCAAAAACTAATGCAAAGGAAGATATCTACACTACTGGGAAAATCTATGAACAGGGGAAATTGAAGCAGAGAAGAGGAAAAGGCAGAGCCAGGACATCACAGCAAATCTCCGGGCCATTTACCCTTGTGATCCCATCTACACTGACCATTTAATGCAGCTTAAAGCTAGTTTCTGACTGTGGTGGCCAGACAACAAACTCCCACAATAATATGCAAAAGAACACTCTTGATGTGCATCAATGCTCTGTGGTTTGTGCAGCCACTATCTGGGCCTAAAATTGGTTCCATGATTTCCCATGTTATCTCTATCCAGTGAGTGTAGATGGGGTCTCAGAGTGGACATACTGGTACATTCCAAAGTAGCCTGTACTACATTCATTAAGCAAACCTTTTTCATCTGTATTGGGGCAGAGAACGGTGCCCCATTGCCTGGCCAAAGCAATTCTGTACATAGAATGAGGCAAGTATCATTTTGTGCTTGGTCTCTGGCAGCAAAATGTCTTAGAATGGCTACAAATGCATACAAAAGAATCCAATAACTCTGTTATTCTTGATTTTCATCTTTGGTTCCAGATTCACATAAGTATATCTTTAAAGCAACCTTTTACCTTATGGTTGGACTTGTGATGTGCACATGGGTATGTTTGAGGGTGGGGGAGCATATAGAGAATTCTTACCTGAGATTGTATAGGTATTTCCATTGTGCTTATCATTTCAGTCCTCAGTTTGGTGTAGGAAATGTTAGCTTTACTGGCATTCAATACTGGCTTAGATTTATTAATTCAGTATTGTCTACTCCAACTGGCAGCAATTATCAAGGGCCTTATAACAGGGACTTTTCATATGCAATCTAGTCCTTTGGAGATTTCAGGCTTCCACATATTTTGAAGGCAGAAGAAATCGATGACACATATAATACTTTGGACAGATTCACAGGTTCTGCACTATTCCTAGTGCTATTCATTGCTTTGGTGTGGTCAGCTTCTTGGTTGCCCGGATGTTTGGACCATTGCTTTCACCAGCCTATACCCAGTATTGTGAATTGGAGTTAGGAAGTCCAGTAACATTTGAAAAGTCTTACATTGTCCATTCCTGCGTAAGGTTCAGCAAGACAGCCATCTCAAGCTCCTGATTAGGAAGTTAATGATTTAAATATTATTTTTGGTGTTTTTACTGCTAAAGAGAAAAAGAGGTGCCTGTGCGTCTTCTGGCCTTGAACATTATGTATCAACTTCTGGGGGAGCCACCATTTTTGTTGCATCTCATGGAGCACCACTCATGCACAATGGTGGTGAAGTATCTTTCTTTAACGTATCTTTTTGATGCTTAAATAAATTTCATTGATTTTTAGGTGGTCACCACTAAACATGAATTACAGTTTGCCCCTCAGCATTTAGTGAAGATGCTAACAAAATCATTTTGGCTTTGTATCGAAGGCTTTCATGGCTGGAATCACTTGATTGTTGTAGGTTTTTCAGGCTATATGGCCATATTCTAGAAGCATTCTCACCTGACATTTGCCTGCATCTATTGCAAGCATCCTCAGAGGTTGCAAGGTCTGTCCTCACAACATCTGAGGATGCTTGCTATAGATGCAGGCAAAACATCAGGAGAGAATGCTTCTAGAAAATGGCCATATAGCCTGAAAAACCTACAACAACCCATTTTGGCTTTCTTTTTCTAGTGAGACTGAATACTAAATACATTAAAAGAAGATCAGGGAAAAGATTTGGAAGGTCCAGGGAGAGAAAGATACCTTAGAAAAAGAAGAAAAAGCAACAAGCCATCACGAAATAAATGAATAGCCACCTTCGCTGAGGAGTTCACAGACTTTTCAAAAGACTATTTGACATGAACACAAATAAAATTTTCTGATCTACTGCGCAATCATCTGCTTCAGTCAAATCTGTGCCATCTAGCACTCCAAATACCATTGCAAGTGATGGAGATCTAAGGGAGAGATGCAATAGCTTTGTGGCTTGTCAGAGATACAGGGTGAATAGTAGCATAGTTTCTGCATCGCACTTGCACAGGAGAATTAGTATGTCTTTTCATATAAAATAATTGTGTTAGTATCTTATGGATAAAAGCTTTGAAAGAAAATGACTTTAATATAGTTCTGCCCAAACCAACTTTACTACTTCTAACTAGTGTGTTGTGATGCAGTGACCAAGAAGCCAAGCCCAGGAGTAAAAGGGAATAACAAAAAGTTTATTTAACAACAACTGGAGAAAGGACGAACAAAAAAGTAGCCAACTTGGCTTTAAAAACCCTCAAAAATCCCAGGGAAAAACAACAAAACAGCCCAAAACAAACAGTAGACGTCCGTCTGCAATGTACGTAGGGAGAGTCCAGTAGAGTAGTCACAAATCCGGTCCGGGAATCCAAAGCCAGATGAAAAGGAGGAGATCGTCTGAGGCAATCAGGAACTGAGTATACATGAATAGTACAAATCATAGCCCCCATAAAATACAATGCCAGCCTCCCTCCATTTCATACAATACCAGGTTCTGTACCAGGAACTCACGTAAACTCAGCGGAGACCAAGCCCTGCCTCTGTGACACATGGCAGATAACTAAACAGAAAGCATACATGAATTCCAACCCCCCCCCCACACCTTTGCCCAAACATCAGCTAGAGCTGCCATAGCAGCTCACCCCAGTAACAAAGTGGGCAAATAGCCCATAACTCTTGAGTATCAGGAAAACTGGAACAAGGTACTTGTAATGATGTTGATCATTTGTGTGTAAATGTTGTGTGACATGTGTTAAAATGTATGTTGTTTTGAATGTTCTATGGTTTGTTTCTGTGGGTGAAACAGAAGGGAGGCATGGCAGAAGCTTAGAAGAGCTGTCGCCATGGCAACCAGGGCTAGAGGCTAGTAGAATGTTCAGGTTTGAATTCTACAGTTGGAAAAGAGCGGGAAGCCAACTGCTAAATGAGAGGGGGAGGAGTTATGTTCTAGTGGAGAGTGTCCTAAGGACTGAAAGAGAACGGTCCAGTGTTAGTGTGTGACTTAAGGTCTGCTAGTGAGCAGTCCAGTTAAAGGGTATAGAGACCCTAGTTAAAGTTGCAGGGGTTTATAGAGGTTTAGTGGAAACCCTATAATAGGTCCCCATTGTGTTATGTAACAGAAAAAGTTGTGCCTCTAAGGAAGTTTGAAACCAACCAAGATTGTACCCATTTGTGTCAAAATAAATTGTTTGCATCTTAAAAGGAAAACACCTCTCCTGATTCTTTTATTGGTGGTGGCCCTCAAAGTCAGTGGTCAGCCGGATAAATGGTGGCAGCGTGGTCAAGTGGTCACTGAGAAGTTTTAAAACTCCAGTCAGTTAAATGGTGAAGGGGTGAGACAGTATCCTGCCAATAAACGTGAAGTTGCTGAGGTAACTTCGAGGTTTCCTTGGATTGGAGGTCAGCAGTGTGGACATAGAAAGATTGTCCAGTCTGAGGCCGGTCAAGAAGTGGAGTGGTCACATATTGGCGGCAGCGGTGGGATCTTTAAGAGAGGGTCCACCCTGTCCAGCCGGTTGATTTGAACGTAGCTTCACCGCAGTACTGGATATCAGAAACACAAGATAGTCAGAGACAAGAACCAGACATCAACTCTTTGACCACTGCAAAGGCAGCCCCCAAAACTCATTTCTTATATAGCACTTACACATCACTGTCTTCTGAAGAGTCCCCAGATGCTATATTTCCTACAGCTGCGGTGCTCTGTGTTTGTCTCCACTCTTGCCAACGCTGTTGTGTGCTTAAAGAGTCCCACTCTGTTTCTGAACCCCCAGAAGGCCAGAATAAATCACTATCAAAACCAAAAAATGAGTCCGAAGTAGATTCTTCATTACACACATCCCTTACTTCCTGCACCAATGTTGGATCTAACTCCGTATCACTTTCCTCTGAACCCATTTCTTCTTCCCCAGAAAAACCCTGGAAAGTGTCTGAATCAGAAGGTGCTCTAAGTATTTGCCATTTTTTTCCTCTGTTCCATTCCTTCCACACTAGAATCACTAGCAGCCCTTTTCCTTCCAGCTGCAGAGTCCTGATCACCCAGAGCCACACCCCAGTCCATACTATTGCTTGATGCTATTGAGCCAGCATCTTCCCCAATACTACTACTAGTAGTAGCTGAAGGCTCAATCACAACATAGTGCCTTTCAATTGTTTTAAACTACAGCTCCCGCCTTTCCTAGTCATTGTCCATGTTGGCTCATACTGACAGAGATGGAAAGTCTGAAATCCTGCATCCTAAGATATTTGATGTGAGGGACCATTTTTTCCATATTTATGCCCATTGGATATAACTGTTTCTTTCTTTCCTTGGTTCATGGGAAATAATGGCTTGAGGGTAAATATAATTCCATGGACCATTACACTAGAGTAGCACTAATGTGGAAAACACCAAGTAGGTGAGAAGGTGAAATTAAAAAAACCAAATGATTGAATGGACCTTTGGGAATAGGGAGCAAAATTTGGTGGCATATTATGAAAGGTTTATAAAATTATGTATGGTGTAGAAAAAGTGGATATAGACTGTTTTCTTCCTCTGTCTCATAATATTGGAACCCAAGAGAATCATCCATTGAAAATGATTGGAGGAGAGTCAGGAAAGACAGCAGGAAATACTATTTTACACAGCATGTATAATTACTAAATTTGCTGCCAGATGATGAAGTGAATGGCCATTAGCTTAATGACTTTAAAAGAGAGTTTAGACAAACTCACGGAGGATCAGTGGCAACGATTTGTGCTAGCTATTTATCTTAGTGGTTGAGCACATGCTTTTCAGGTTTAATCCCTGGCGTGTCTGGGGAAAATGCTGTCTGAAATCAGTGTTGACAATATTGAATAAAATGAGCCAATGGTGTGATTTTGTATTCTGCCCTTTCCTTGTTATTATGACTCTTTTAATGAATCCTTACTTCGACTAATATAGTCAGCCCTCCATATTGGTGGGGATTAGAGGCAGAGAATATTCATGAATATGGAACAAAACTGAGAATAACTATGAAGACAGAGCAAGGCTTCCTTGTACAGCCATCATGTATGTGTGTACAGGGCATGTTTCTGTACCTTTCCCGAAGCCACAGGGAGCACAGA
Organism: Anolis apletophallus; assembly: GCA_030556195.1. Taxonomy (NCBI): domain Eukaryota; kingdom Metazoa; phylum Chordata; class Lepidosauria; order Squamata; family Anolidae; genus Anolis; species Anolis apletophallus. The sequence goes on along the minus strand of JARBWK010000001.1, from coordinate 126,504,156 downwards.
AGTAGCAAATTCAGTCACCCCCACAAAACTGTATGAACAAGCAGACTTTTGTGGGCGTAGTTGGTGTCTTAAATCACTGCTACTCCACTCCCTGTTGTTTCACGGAGCACAGTACAAATGATTTCAACCGTCAACAACCTCCCACTGAAGTCTGCTGGTTTGTAGACTTTGGCAGGGGAGGATGGCAACTGAAATCACTGCTATTCCCTGCAACTTCAGGGAGCAGAGTAGTTACCATTTCAGTCACCATCCAACACCTAACAAACTCTATGAACCAGCAGATTCTGGTGAGGCCTTTTTGGCAACTAAAATTGTTGCTACTCTGCTACCTGAAGATATGTCATTCAGCGGTGAAAGCGAACAGCAGACAAAACTATTGTCCTGGCATACTAGTAGAGAGCCTCCCAGTGATTTGAGACCACTGTGAGAAACAAGATACTAGACTAGATAAACCATTGATATTACATTTTTAAGTAGACCACCCATTTTTTCTTCAAACAGTTGTCAAGAATTAAGGTCATTTTTGCACTGTCCTATGAAACATAACCCATGGAAAACAAACAATCCACGTAAACAGTGCTCAAGTCACCCAAAGCATCATCTAGGTTCAGTTATGGGAGATTTTCCCCCTTGGTAGACTGTCACCTTGATGCGGTGAGGGGGCTTGTGTGTTTCAGTGAACTTGCGAGCGAAGTCGCCGGAGTCTTGCATTCTCAGGGAGATCACTCAGGGTGGCAAGGTCATGGGAAGGAACCAGGCCAAGTACAATCTGAAGTCCTCAACTGTGGAGCAGGCAGATGATAATGTGGCACATGTTACAATGGCTGTGAAGGTGGAAGAAAGTTGCAACAGATGAGAAGGCACCAGTCATTGGGTTAAGGCCGCACTGAGTCCCTTTGGGTGAGAAGGGCAGGATACAAATATGGGAAATAATTAATTAATTAATTAATTAACTTTGCCACTGAACTTGTACCTCTTTCTGCAAAGACTGTGCATTGAATGGGCATACACTGATATTCACACATAAAACAAATTCACACACAGGTGTCTTCCAAGAAAAAACAAAACAAAATCAACAAAAATCCCACTCTGTTCACCCCATTCAAGGAGGGCCATAGAAAATGTGCTCTAAACATAGTCGGCCTCTCTCTTCTGGAGGGGTCAGCACACCTTGCAGTAAAATAAATAAATAAACTAGAATGTGGAACATACGCAGACAATGAACGTCTTGAATGCAGGACTGCTATTATTGCAAGGGATCTGAGGTGCTTTAACATTGATATAGCAGCTCTCCAAGAGATCTGGAGAGCAGAAGAGGGACAGCTGAAAGAGGAAAAAGTAGGCTACACCTTCTTCTGGAAGGGACTGCCTGAAACAAGAACAAAGAATACATGGAGTCAGCTTTGTTATCAGAAATGACCTGGTGTAGCATTTATCTGAAGCACCCATCAAACAATTCTCAACACTCTGAATTAATCTCGCTAAAATCCAGCAGGCAACTATCATAAATGCCTATGCCTATACACCAACACTAGAAGTTGACGAAGACTCGAAGAAAAAAATTGCTGTCAGCTGAACACCATCCTATCGGAGATATCTAAAGAGGCAAAATCATCCTCCTGGGTGATTTTAATGCAAGAGATGAACAAGATTTTGATCTGTAGCCGGTGACTATAGGAAAAGTTGGAAACACCAACTCGAATGGTATCCTACCTCTCACCAAATATGCGGGACACAACCTTGTCATCACCAACACACTCTTCCACCAAAGAAATAAGTTAAAGACATCATGGAAGTACCTCCAGTCAAAACATTGGCACCTCTTAGACTTTTCTGTAATTATACGTGCCAGAGATCACCGCAATGTGCTTCTTCTTCGGCGTTGAGTATTTATGTCACAGCGGATAGGCAACAGAAATATAGAAGTTTAATTCCCCATCGGCCCAAAAACTCCAGTCTCTGTTCGAGTGAATAATGAAACTCTCATTCAATTCACAAGGTAAATATATAACTTTGTATTGAATTGTATTTAACAATAACTGGCAAAACATCGAAAAACAACAGCCATCACAGCTACCTTTCTAAACATCCTTTCCTCACAAAAATTAAATCCCAACTGACAAATCCCAACTGTCACTTTGTAACTGACATTCCTCAAGGTTCCATTTAGCAGTCTTGAGACAGCGCCATCTGGTGTCAAACATGTCACACTGCAGGTCATCTCAAACTGCGAAAATATATCTTGTGCTGACTCATGAATTGCTATTCAAAATGCAATAATCTGACACTCCTCCTTCATGAGCAACACAAGTACACACATTTCTTATAATAACAATATCTTCTTACAAAATACATTTAATTTACAATTAGTCAATGCTTTTGTAAACATATCAGCCATATTCTCATCTGACTGGACATACACAGGATTAATAAAACCATCCTGTACTAACTTTCTAACATTTTGGTACCTTACCCCAATATATTTTGTTCTCTGCTTTAATCCTTCAGCATTTGATATTGCTATACAAGATTGAGAATCAGTAAATAAAGATATCTTATCTTCAAAACTTTGGAACTCGTTTACTAGAGCCTTTATCCACTCTAGTTCTGTACAACAGTCAGACAAAGCAGAAAATTCGGCTTCTGCCGTGGATAAACAAACGTGTGACTGTTTACGAGATTTCCATGTCACTTGTATCCCATTAAAACTAATTAGATACCCGGAACATGACAAGTTTTGTTCGTTGTCACCAAAACTTGCGTCTGCAAACCCCTTCATACCGCTTTCTTTTGGACAAATTTTTAGCTTTTTGTCACATGTTCCTTTCAAATATCTTAACACTCGTTTTACAGCTTGCCAATCAGTCAACGTTGGTTCATTCACTCTCCTGCTTAGTACATTAGTGGCATAGGCGATGTCAGGCCTAGTCAATTTGCCAAATACAAGAGGCTCCCAACCACTGATCTATACAATGTTTGATTGTCAAACATTTCACCTCTATCAAGCTTTAAAAAATCTGGTACCATTGGAGTTGCTACTGTTTTACACAGAGTCAATCTTGTTCTCTCAAGTAACTCAAAAATTTTGTCTTTTGATCTAGACAAATATCTTTTTCAGTTCTAGTTACATTTACGCCTAAGTATTTCCGGACTTCTCCAGATCTTTTACAGTCATACTTGAGTTTAGTCCCTTAAAAACTTGTTCCACATCCCTTTCGGATGGTGCTAGTACTAAGAGATCATCGACAAACACCAAAACAAATGTTTGCTTTTTAGACTCTTTTCCTTTCTTATATAGACATGTATCTACACTGCTTCTTTCGAAGCCAAGACCCTTTAACTTTTCGTCTATACACTGGTTCCAGCATCTCGCTGCTTGCTTTAGCCCGTATAATGCTTTCCGTAGTCGATACACACCAGTTGGAGTATCTTTTTCAAAACCAGGTATTGCTCTCATATATACATTGTCAGTCAGCTCTGCGTTTAAATAAGCTGTGGCAATGTCAAAGTGCCTTATAACATACTTTCTTTGCACACCGATGCCTAAAGCAGTCCTAATTGTTTCAGGTCTAATCGTTGGAGCATATACCTCATCATAATTTTGATTGTAAATTTGACCAAAACCTTGTGCAACCAATCTTGCTTTGTACAATAATGAACCATCAACTTGTGTTTTCCTTTTAAATACCCACTTGCAACCAATTACCTTTACATCTTTGGTTACATCTGCTTGTTCTAAAACATTTAAAGAATGAAGTGAATCAAATTCCTTCTTCATTGCTTTTACCCAACAATCACGTTCATTTTTCGGTCTACGCAATGCTTCAGCGTAAGAATTAGGATCTTTCCACTCTATACTTCCTATTTGCGTGACTTGGTACTTGGCTGGTGGAATTCCTTTAGTGATACGTGTGGATCTCCTAGGAATCTCATCCTTAGTCTCCTCCACATCCCTAATCTCCTCTTGACAATGTCCATCAACCTCTGTTACAGATTTGGACACTAAGTCAGAGTTTGTGGCGCAAAAATCATGAAAATTACTTTCTTCAGATTGTTCCTTGCTTTCTTCCACATTTGCCTCATCTAATACCTCTACAACTTCAGATTCATTCTTTACTCTAGAAACACTTGGGGTTATGAACACTTCAGTGTTCGCATGAATTCTATCCCAATGAGTATTATTTTTGAACTTTACAGATCTGGAGACTGTGATCTTCTTCCCTGGAGAAGAGCCATTCCAGAATCTATAGCCTTTCGTTCCACCTTCATATCCAATAAATTGCATCTTTACCCAATGCTGATCTCTTTTGTCTCTTTGCTGTATAGGAATTAAGACATTTGCATGCGCACCAAATACTTGAAAATGATCCACCTTTGGATGTCTTCCATAAAACAAATAGAATGGGATTTCATTTACACTTGAGGTCCATAACCTATTCAGCACGTAATTGGCAGTGTTAGCTGCTTCTGCCCAAAAACCTTTGGACATTTGTGCATCCTCAAGCATTGATTTTACCATGGTTTGAATTACACCTAAGCGACGCTCCGCAATTCCATTTTCTTTTGATACACACAGATTTGTTTTCCTATGCCAAATTCCTTTATCCTTAAAAAATTCTTAAGTCTTTCATTCACAAATTCACCTCCTCTATCAGATTGAACTTGTTTAACAGTCAAATCAGGAAATTGGTTCTTCACAAAATTGTACCATTCAATAAATTTTTCATACACCTGAAATTTACCTTTCAGAAGCCAAATCGAGACCTATCATCTACTATTACTAGCAGAAATACATTCCCTCAATACTCTTAGGAAAAGGTCCAGCTAGATCCATGTGCACTAACTGTAACTTAGTTGTTACTCTATCACTCCTTTTGGCAACAGGATAAGCCTTTAACTTTGTTTTGTTACAGACAGCACACTCTAAATAATTTCTGCATTCTGGTATTTGAATGCCTACTAGCTGTGCAGTCTTTCTAATCATATTATAGTTCATGTGGCCAAACTTCCTGTGTAGCATGTGCAGACATCTGTCACCATGCAGAGGTTTCCCTTCCAAACTCTGAATACTATTTGTAGACATTTTATTACTAGCATTCATTCTATAGAAACCATTTTGAAATTTTACTTCCTTATACATACCTGTATTTTTATTACTCATTTTACATAACTCCCCTTCAAACACAATGGATAAACCATGGTCTGCAAGTTGTTTCACCCCTAGAACATTGTGTTCTAGCTCAGGAACTAAATAAACATTGTCTAACTTTAGACTAAGTTGACCAATTTCAACTTCTCCCTTTGTTAAAACCTTGCACCTTTGACCATTGGCTAGACTCACACAACTTTGCATAGAACCAGATAAAGGTTCCTTCTCTGCTAACAATTTACTATCCTTAACAAAACTCTTTGCACTCCCAGAGTCAATAATCCAGGGTACCTGAGGAATAAAATCATTGTTACATTGTAAACTCATCAACAGACAGCCTGAATCAGAGTCTTTTCTTGAATTGTTGATCTGTTCTTTCTTGCTCTGTGCTGATTCACTCTTCTTAAACTTGTTCTGATGACATTGTCTAGCTTTGTGTCCTCTTTTATTACAAATGTAACAGATGATGTCACACTGGATTGTCTCTTTCCTCTTCATATTGAAGCCTTTGTTGACCGTCTTCTCCGTTGAAAGTTGCTGGGCATTTCTTCTGTAACAAGCCCAGTTCTCCAATCTAGTCGAAACTAAGTCGAAGTTGATGTCCTCTTCTTTCACAGATTGCATGGAGTCAATGAATGAGTTGTAGCTCTGCCCCAAACTGCTTAGTAGAATTAAGCCTCTCTGATCTTCTGTAAAATTGGTGCCCCTTGCTGCTAAATCATTAAATAGGCTCAGCATTTTACTCAAATGAGTCTCTCTGGCACAATCTTCCATTGACAGAAGCTTCAGTGAAAACAGTTCTCTGCTCAATAAAACTTTTGAGCCTCCAGTAGCCTGCTGATACAGCTTTTCAAGCCTTTTCCAACAGTCAGCGGCTGTTTCTTCCAGAGCTAAATATGTGAGGTGCCTATCGTCAACTGACAGGATGATGGTAGCCCTTGCCTTGCCATCTTTCAACCTTTCTGCATCAGAAATAGGTCGATGTGTTAAGCAGGATAGCAGCTCCTCCTTTGCCAAAACTGCTCGCACTTTGGTAGCCCATATTAAATAATTTGAGCTGCCTCTGAGTTTTTCTAAATGATGCTGTGCTCCAAATAATGCCATCTTTCTTCACACTACAGATGCTCCTGGCAAAATTCACTTCAGCTTTTTCTCTAACACTGAGGTAAACAGCGACTTCTGCTGCAATTTGCAGTGTTATTCAAAAACTTTTTCTATGAATTATGGGTTATGTAGTATCTCTGTGCCTCTGCAATTCTGGATTCTGTGTTCTGGGATCTGGGCCCATAACCTTTTCGGCGTCAAGTATTTATGTCACAGCGGATAGGCAACAGAAATATAGAAGTTTAATTCCCCATCGGCCCAAAAACTCCAGTCTCTGTTCGAGTGAATAATGAAACTCTCATTCAATTCACAAGGTAAATATATAACTTTGTATTGAATTGTATTTTTAAACAGAAAAAACAGCCATCACAGCTACCTTTCTAAACATCCTTTCCTCACAAAAATTAAATCCCAACTGACAAATCCCAACTGTCACTTTGTAACTGACATTCCTCAAGGTTCCATTTAGCAGTCTTGAGACAGCGCCATCTGGTGTCAAACATGTCACACTGCAGGTCATCTCAAACTGCGAAAATATATCTTGTGCTGACTCATGAATTGATATTCAAAATGCAATAATCTGACACTTCTCATAAGAGTCATGTCAGCCACTGATTACTAGACAGACCACAGATTAATTCAATCCATGATACCCATCAAGATTGGCCCCAAACACAGACTCCAAGGAAGAAATATAAGATGTAAAATGGTTCTAAGATCCAACATTTTGCAGGTTCCATGATGCATGGGGATTCTTTGAAGCCACAAAGGTCATTTATGGCCCAACAAATCATGGCATACACCCTCTACATTCACCAAATAGAACCAAATTTCTAACAAACAAAAAATCAATTGCACTATGTCGTAAACAGCACTATCATAACCTCCTGTTGAAATCTCTAAAGAGGGTGGAACTGAGCTGACACAACACCTCCATCCACTCATTGATGGCAACTGTATTAGACAGTAATGGCTTCCAAAGTGACACATTTAAGATGGAATCAAGTGTCAAACAGGGATGTGTTATTGCCCCAACCTTATTTTCCATCTAAATAACTATCATTATGCACCTTATAGATGGGAAGCTTCCCACTGATGTGGAAATCACCTATCAGATAGATGTCATGCTTTTTAACCTCAGCAAATTGAAATCCAAAACGAAGGTTACAACAACTTCTGTTATAGAACTCTAATATGCTGATGATAATGTAGTCTATGCTCATTCAGAAGAAGACCTGCAAGCCACTTTAAACACCTTTGAATAAGCATATGAAAAGCTTGATCTCTCACTGAACATCAAGAAAACCAAAGTCCTCTATCAGCAGACACCAACCAGTCCCTCTGCAATGCCAGAAATAAAGCTTAATGGTGTAATGTTAGAAAATGTTGACCATTTCTGCTACCTTGGTAGCCACCTCTCTACAAAAGTCAACATTAACAACAAAATATAACACTGCCTGAGCTCTGTGAGTGCAGCATTTTTTCAAATGAAGCAGAGAGTTTTGAGGATCAGGACATTTATAGGGATACAAAGATGCTTGTTTATGAAGCTATTGTCCTTCCAACTCTGTTATATGCCTGTGAAATGCAGACAGTCTACAAATGTCACTCTAAACTTCTGGAATGATTCCATCAGTGTTACCTCTGAAAAATCCTGCTAATCTCTTGAAAAGATAAGCAGACAAATGTCAGCATGCTGGAAGAAGGAAAGACCACCAGCATTGAAGCGATGATGTTCTGCCATCAACTTCGCTGGACTGACCATGTTGTCCGAATGCCAGGTCACCATCTCCCAAAGCAGTTACTATACTCTCAACTCAAGAATGGAAAATGGAATGTTGGTGGACAGCAAAAGACAGTTAAAGATGGGCTTAAAGCTAATCTTAAAAACTATGGAATAGACACTAAGAGTGTTCTAACTGGAGGTCAGGCGTTACCTCCAATGATGTGGAATTCAAAGAGGCACAATTGGGGGGCCAAAGGGAAAAATATGTCAAGAGAAAGATGTGTCAAGTCGACCCTTGGCAGGACAGCCTTCCACCTGGAAACCAATGTCCTCACTGTGGAAGAACATGCGGATCCAGAATAGGCTCTACAGCCACCTACAGACCCACCATCAAGACTCTACACTTGAAAGGCAATCATACTCAGCCATGAGTGATAGCCTATGATGAAGGGGGATTCCAACATATCATTATATTAATTATTTTTTCAAGTTCTAATTAGTGTCAGAAGGGGATTCGATATTTCTGATCCTAAAATGCATTTTCTCAATATCAAACTTTGCAATACATTTGGCATTTGCATTGTGGAAGTGCTCTCTGTAGTGGTGAGGTGAAAGACATCAATGTTATCATAGCATATTATTTCCCTCACTTAAGTATCTTTGATTTAGAGTATTTATTTAGTGCTATGTTTGGTCATTGGAAAGTAAGCAGGAATAAATTCACAAGTCTGATTATTGAGGCACATTCTGCTGAGGAAATCCTACTTTGGATAGGAAAACATGTTAATCATAGGACATATCAATTTCTTTTAATTCCATTTTTACCTCAAGTGCAACAATCCTTATGCTCAAGATGTTAAAAGGCAATCATGCCCCAGCATTCTTCAGGCAAATACTCTAAGAATAGCTGTTCATTCATTTCTGGAAAAGAATTGATATTTCTGTCAAGTCTTCTTTCAGTCATTCATTGTTTGCACCAATATAGACTTCATCAAGTTCTTTCTTATAAAACCCAAACATAGATAACAAGAAATAGTTGGTCCCGATAAGCAAGACCATGCCAGGTTTGCATTAGTCATCCACCTGGGCCCAAAACAATGACAGCTGTGTGTACAAACCCACCTGCCACACAGCATCACAGGGAAATGGGAGTTTTTCAGTGTTGTATCCCAAAGTTTCCAATACAGCAGCATAACTGTCCACAGAACATTAGTTTCACATTACAAAGTTATGTACCATAAAACAATGTATTCCCTTGACAGAAGTATATTCGAAATGGCATAGGCATGCCAAGGATGGTGGGGGTGGAAGCGAGAGAGTAGTAGGGAGGAGAGGAGATAGATTTATTCTGAATGTTGGGGAGGCAGTCTGACAGGAAAGAGAAATGCTAAATCAGTCTGCCTTGCTTTCAAAAGAACCTGAGTATCTGGAGGAGTGATGGCAACTGGATAGCACCATGGTCTCAGATCGTTCTTTTCATATATGTCTCGTTGTGAACAGCTGAATTGTATCTTCACTTCTTTTAGTCCTGTCCTGGGGTGCCGGGCTTGAAGAGGTGGAATGGTAATAACTTTGATGTTTTGCATGTGTCTCTGACATCCAATGTGGCTATTAATGGAATTCCTTCAAACAGGCAGTAACTGAAATAGGCTCATGTGTCTTTGACCAGAAGAATCCATCAGAAAAAGATATAATCCAGGATGAAGTCAGGCTATGGAAGGGTCATTTGACTTGAAGAGTGGGAGGGTAAAATGTCTTCTGTAAATCTGGAAGGATGATATACAGCTTCAATATATTCTACCTTGGATGGCTGAAAAAGCTGCTGATGTGGATCACAGAAATAGCTAGGTCGGTTGGAAAAAGACAGGATGTTGAAGGGTGAACTAGCCTGCCCCCACTATTTCATATTTTTGTCCCCCTCCCCCTCATTTGCTATCTCCTACCCTATCTCACCCAGGGTTTTATCATTTTAATTTGTCCACTTGGCCTACCCATCCTATTCAGTTTTTATTGTGTAAATTTCCTGTATTATTCCATTTGTTTTTGTAATTGTATTTTTATTATTATTATTTCTGATCTATTTTGTTTTGTATTTTACTGTGGTGTATTGTATTTTAGAAGGGCTTGGCCTCATGTTAGCTGCCCCAAGTCCCCATTGGGGAGATGGTGGCGGGATATAAAGATGATGATGATGATTATTATTATTATTGGGTGAAATATTTGAACCAGAGGAAGAGTTGTGGGCTAGATGAAGAGTGTTCAGATACTTTGCCCTTCCTTTGGTCTTTCAGTATGATATGGATTTCTTTGTTAACCAGACTTGTGGTCTTAGGATGCGACATGTTAATAGCGCAAGTGCTCTCACTATGTGTCACACCTCAAGGGCCTCAAGGCATCAGTTTTGCTTGAGCAAGACTTCAGCCATGTAGGCTGCAAGGAACTTTCTAAGCCAGCTTGTTTCACTCCAGAGCTATCCCCTGGGCCCCTTTGCCTTCCCCGTGTGAATCAGGTACTGGATGCATAGCATGGATAGGCCAAGGTTATTCAAACGAGCCTCCCCTGATAAGCAGAGCGCCTCGGAGATGCTTCGAGTCTGGCTCCCTTTTTCCAGCTGCAAGTTGCTAACGAGCTATGCATTCCAGAGAGACTGAGGTAGCAAAACATATAGACAATCATCAATCATGGAACTTTGACACTCGATGCACTAGATCAAAGCCAGTGAACACTATAACTGCCCAGAGATACCCAATGGGGGTATCTCGTACCAACTTCGTGTTTGGAGGATGCTTCTGTGAGAGAGGCCGCATCCGGGCCTTCCTGAAGCCTGTGCCAGCCAGCCAGCATCGAGCTGCCTTGATCCTACTCACTGCCACGTTCCTGTGTTGTTCCTGCAAAAGACTTAACCAGCTACTGAACTTTATTGCTTTCAAGAGTGCCTTCCCTGCTATCCTAAACTGGCTGGGAACCTGTAAGAGACTTTCCTTTGCATCCGGCTTGTTTCCTGATCCCATCTGCTTGGATTTCTGTTGCTGCGGGATTATATGCTCACCGCTGACTCCTGTTAATTGCTGCTATTTGAAGGCTCTATAGAATTGCCTCCAAACACTTCCCTGTACCTTTTTATTCTTAATAAAACCCGTTGTACCTCAGCTGCTGTGTGGTTTATCCAGGGAGGTCAAGTCCCAAGGGCCTAGAGGGTGACAGCATGATATGATTCCCAGGGCCATTACAGATAGGCCTCAAAATGCGGGACCTGACGAGCTTTTACTGGAATCATCCAAACGACAACTTAGCTAAAAGCAAATTAATTCGGGACAAAGCAGGTAAACCCTGCCTTGTCCCAAATTAATTAGATAGTATACCCCATTAGATCCAGGCCTTCCTGAAAGGCCCGGATCTAATGGGATATTGGACCTGTGGGGGCTCACCTAGGGGTAGTGCTCGGTCTACCCGGGGGTGAGTCCCCATTTGTCATCTCGCTTCTTCAGGCTTCCAAAAGCCCAGAGGAGTAAGATGGCACCCCTCCTTTCCAAAGCCCCCCCCCCCCCCCAAAGCCCTAAAAGAAGAAATAACTTACCAGGCTGCTATTAAAGTACTGCTGGAGTCCTCCTGGCATGTAAAAATAATACATCAGGAAATGGGGGGGGGGGATTTTGGTGTGTGTCTCCCCCCCCCCCCCCCAGTCTCATGGCATATCATTTATATGTTGCAGTACACTGAGGACTCCAGCAGAACCTTAATGGCGGACTAGTAAGTTATTTCTTCTTTCAAGGGATTGGGGGGTGGGGAGTTGTGTGGTCCCATGCCATCCTCGTAGTTACCAGCATGGCATGGGGACACTATCCTGGGGAAGCCCATGTTTTGGGGGTGGGGGTGGTGACTCAAATGTGGGTTGTGACTACAGTCTGGAAGTGCCCTCAGGCTTAGGAGAATGAACAGGGTTCACATGGAAGTGTCTCAGCTTGATCCTGTGTGCACACAATGTAACACCCACATTTGCTGGAGAGACTGAGTTGCTATTACCTATAAGGAATCTCCATCATCAGGTGCTTAGATTATAAATTTTAAATATTTGGTCTTCTCTTCATCAGAAGAGACAGAGTAGACATTTTGTTTGGCATACTCAGACATGCTAAGCAGACCTCTCTCTGCTTTAACTGGCTTACCTAGTTTCTGTTGTGTCTTCGAAAGCAATCTCAAGACAGTGAAGGTTTGTAGTCTCCAACATCCCTGAGTAATCATCCAGCAGATTGTAAGTGCTTGTGAGTGCGCAATTAAAAGCTGGCTTACTTATGAGGCAGTATATTGAAATGACAGAGGCCTTCTGTGACAAATCCGTAAAGCACCTTTAGGAGAAAGTTAGTCATAGTTGCTTCGAACTTAAAGATCTAAAGACTTGAAATAACATTGCCCCCTGTACCAGCTTAAGATCTGCAGAGTAAATTCTTCTCAAAGTGCTTTCTATTGGTTAAGTGACAGGCACTCTCTTTTGGGAGCAACATTTCCATAAAAGGTATGGCTGTCTCCAGCCTTTGAAATGATTTGGCATCCGGTCAGAATTTCCTAATTTTGACTTTTAAACTTGGCTAAGTCTGACTTATTTCATTTCACTATTCTACTGTTATTTCACAATAATATATAGTCTTTATTGCATTTAATTCAATTTTAGTTATGCTTTTTGGACAGTCTTACAAACATGTTATATACACACACACACACACACACACACACACACACACACACACTAGCTGAACCCGGCACGCGTTGCTGTGCCCTATTTAGGAAATGTGAGATGTTAGTGGGTATGTGTACGTGTATGTATGTATGTATGTGTGGGGAAGAGGTGGCTCTCAATCACTCTCTCTGTCTTCCATTATCTCTCTTTCACTCTCTGTACCTCTTTCACTCTCTGTCCTGTACCAGGACACCTGATGATGATGGCAACATCAGAAACTGCTATAGCAACAAACCCATCTTATGTATGTGTGTAAATGTGTGTGTGTGTGTGTGTGTTAATATTTCCGCATCATACTTGGCAATGAGAAATGACATTGTCCAGCCCCAAACATCTGAGGGATAACCTTCAAGGCATCAGTCCAGGTGTTATGAACCAACCCAAGGATCAAAACTGAACTTGCCAATTGGTGGACCAACAGCAGAGACAAGATAAAATTGTCCATGTCACTTTCTCTTGTGTTTGAATTGTTGAAACTGAAATATCCCTACAGAGCAGGCAAGTCATTTCCATCCCCAATGTAAGGAAATTCATGAATGTTGATGAATTATTCAAACATGAATCTCTGAAATGAGATTCTCCTACATTCACACCAGTCAAATTCAGGAGGTACAGCAATTCCCAAAGTGGGGAGGAGCATGATGTACCTCCTGTATTAATGATGAGAAGCCCATCAGAAAAAAAGAGTTAGTAACTTTCATTCACTGGTAATGTGGTTGGTCAAGATCCAAAACCAAACTTTTATGAGTTAAATGCTTGATGCCCTGGGCTTGGGTTGATGAATAGGTCCATTTCCCCCATGTTTCAATATTTAAAATCTTATATTCTACTCATCCCAAATATAAATGCATTTGCTAATTTCCAGAAATTCTTATGAAAAATGAACTTCAATAAAAACTTTCCGTTCCTCCCTAAATCACACATAAAATCCACTTCCAGCTAACACAATCAATTCCTAACTAAGGACCTTTTCACCCTGGGCAAAATGCCTCATTTTGACACTTAGTTACATAGCTTGGATGGGGCCTGCTGTGCACCATCACATGATGCATGGCAGGTCCCGCCCACTTTCCTCCACCATGGGAGGAAGGTGTTGTTTGGGTAGTCCCAGTTGGAGCTACCCACACTTTCCTCCTGAAATCCCCATTGAGTTGTTATGGACCTATAGTAAAATGAATACCATGTTGCAAAAAGGGAATCAATTACCTTTAAAATCAGGAATCTAGTGTAAAATGTATATTCCAATAGCAGTTCAGTTTATGTGAGGCATAACTTGTGCGCCAGTTACACCCGTTCTGTTGGAATTATCAAACTAACACACATCACTTCCTGTTTATATCATGTAGTGGATAGCATCATCAGTCCCAGGATGCACTGCATGACTGTTATTTAGATTAAGTTGTTAAAGTGTACTGTGTCAGGCTAAGAATTTGCCTGACCACATGGCGAGAGGCTATAAAAGAGATAGCTGCTCTTTGTTTCGTTCCCTTTTTCTTCTTTTGTATCCTGATACTCCGATGTAACACTTTTTGGAGAAGGGAGGCCCCTTCCATCTTTGGGCCTCACCGATGCTTTTGTACCTGTATGATATTTACATCATGCAAGATATCTTTTGTAAGTAAACCATATATCTTTTATCTCTGTCTCTGACTGTTTATTTGCATGCATACTTTTTAAAGGAGGAGGCTGTGCATATTATTGGTCTGATCTTTTGTTATAGCCCTGGCATACTCTATATACCATTGCTCTATTTCCCATTAAACTTCTGCTGAACGCTTAAGGCATTAACAGGCCTTGCATCAACTGGTGGTTGTAACGATCATCAGCTGTGCTACACACACACACGATCTTTAATAAGAACGTGTGTGAAGTATATAATTCTATCACGTTCCCTGGGAAGTCTGACTTGGCCACGGTAGCCCATGCTCTGATTACATCCCGTATAGACACCTGCAACACGCGCTACATGGGGTTCCCCTTGAAGACTGTTCAGATACTTCAAATGATCCAATGGGCGGCAGCCAGATGGCTCACTGGAGCAGCATACAAGGAGCATACAACACCCCTTTTTACATCAGCTCCACTGACTGCCAGTCTGCTACCAAGCACAATTAAAAGTGCTGGCTTTATCCTATAAAGTCTCAAATGGTTCTGGCCCAGCTTACCTGTCTGAATGGATCTCCCCCTATGAACCATCTCAGAGTTTAAGATCGTCTGGGAAGGCTCTGCTCTCGGTCACACCTCCTTTGCAGGTGTGATTGGCAGGGATGAGAGACAGGGCCTTCTCAGTGGTGGCCCCTCGGCTGTCGGATTCCCTCCCCAGGCATATAAGATCAGCCCCCTCCCCCCGGCCTTCTGTAAGAGAGTGAAAACGTGGCTCTGTGTCCAAGCCTTTGGAGAACTTGTGCAATAGATCAGGCATCCTCAAACCGCAGCCCTCCAGCTGTTTGGGCCTTCAACTCCCAGAATTCCTGACAATTGAACAAGCTCGTTAGGGCTTCTGGGAGTTGGAGGCCCAAACAGCTGGAGGGCTGCATTTTGAGGATGCCTGCAATAGATGGAAATAAGTATTTGAACAGCCCATATTATGCTTGGGGATTATGTGATTAATTATGAAGATATTGCCTTAAATGTTTATAATGGTTTTAATGTATTTTATAATTCTATTTAAATGTTTGTTTTAATTGTGCATTGTTTTATGGCTCCGAATAGTTGCCTACGTGAAAGCTGCCTTGAGTCCCCTCTGGGGTGGAGAAAGGCGGGGTAGAAATGTTGTAAATAAATGAAATAAAATAAATCTGGAGTTTGTCTTCAACTTTGAGAATGAAGTTCATCAAGCTCTCTGTCCCAGTTGTGAACAGGCCTTCAGTCATCTGCATACTGTCTAGCAACCTTATGGCAACAGTTAAATCGCTAATGAACCCTTCATGCTCCCAGTGTGCAGGAATCAATACAAAGAATAAACAGAACAGCTGCTTTGCCTCCGTTCTACCCAACCCAGTGTGATTTATAGCCATTTACCCCTCAGAAGAGCATCATGGCACATCTACTTACAAATGCCTCACAGCTGCTGCTACCATGACAGGCACCAAGAGGGAAGGTCTGTATGGGGAGGTGTATTTTTAGCTTTCTCATTAACCGAATGCTTTCAAATTAGCCTTCTATTAACCTCAACGTAGAATGAAAGCAGTTGAAAGTGAGTGTTTCTTCTTTTTAATTTTTTTTCCATCTCTACTTTCAGGCTCAGACGCCTATAGAATACCAAAGTTCTTGTGATTAACATTATGTATCTGCCTTGGAGCTCTAATGAAGTGGAATGTTGTAATGTTTAACTCCAATGGCATAATTGGTTCAGATGAAAAGAGTAACCGTGAAAGTTGCCTCCAATCTGACATGTTTGCCTGATCAGTTCTCCTCCTACGTAGCTCTCAGTCTACATTGATCTGTTTGCTTTTTTAAAAAAAAAAACCCTGTTAATCTGAGGTTTGAGGAACTCTTGTGCAGTTTGCACTGTCTGCCATGGAAATATCTTAGAATTACAACTTACAGGTAATTGCCTTGGGCTGAAACCTATGTTGGGTGAGATTGCCTATTTTTCATTTATCACTCAAAAAAAGTACATGGGAGCAAAAATGGTGGGCACTTGCCAGATTCACCTGTAGGCCTGGTGGAGCCTTCTCCTGTCAACATTTTCCAGAGGACTGTTAGCAAGATGTTAAATGCAGATTAATTACTCCTTCTCTGTGTCCATTTTTCTTATTCTCATTTGAAAATCTCAAGCTCCATCAAAGGTTTTTTGGGGGGAGTGGGGAAGATGAAGGGGAGTGATTGCAGAATCATAGAGTTGGAAGAGACCATTCGAGCCATCCAATCCAATTGTAGGTGCTTCTGGTGTTTTTCTTGATTGACAATCTATTCATGCATTGATGCTGTCACCATTTAGCACTTGACATCTAAGTGTGTCTTAACTGACACTTTTAAGACACAAGGTGTCCATATCAGCTGATTTGGCATAACACAGGCCAAGGCAATTTAATGTGGGTTTGAATCAAATTAACTGAAGCCGCTGGATACTCCAGCACTTTCTCCAAACCCCAGAGCAACTAGCAACTTCTAGTATATGTAATCAATTGTCTCACTTCCTATTTGGGCAACAGCACAGCATAGTTGATGACACACCATCAGGCAGCCCAGACATGGGGGATGGCATTTACCTTGTCCTCACAATCTTCCCATTGCAGTGCCCACCAAACACAAAATGGTGATGGACACAGCTTGGCACCTAGAGTGACAATATCTGGAATGCCAAGGCAGTCCCCCAGTCATCTTGGTCCTCTTGATGCTGTCACTCCAGGTGCTGAGCAGTTTCCACTTCCATTTTTGTGCTTGACAAGGCAGTTCCCATTTCCATTTTTGTGCTCCAGCCAACTGTCAAGATCCACCCAAGTACAGATTTGTATTTGTTAAATAATGCCACATTACATGTGCTCTTTTCGGCAGCACATATACTAAATAATGCTACATTGCATTCATTATGGGAGTCATTGTTAGCCATAAAGCCCTTAAAGCAGGGGTGGGCAATTGCCGGTCCTCCAGGTGTTTTGGACTTCAACTCCCAGAAATCCTAGCCAGTTTACCAGCTGTTAGGATTTCTGGGAGTTGAAGTCCAAAACACCTGGAGGGCCGGTAATTGCCCCTCCCCCCTAAAGCCACCCATAAAGTGGCGGCTCCACAACATGGAGTGGCAACATTGCTTCTTTCCTTACTGCCATTGCAACCTTTTTACAGTCAAGACCTTACTGATGAGCCATGCCGGAGTAATAGAGAAGAACATCTATATATGCAATGGATGCAAAAAAAACTTTTTAAAAAAGCTTGGATTTAGGTCATAATAATCTCTGCTCAGCCATGAAAACCCATTAGATAACCTTGAGCTAGTCACACACTCTAAACCTCAGAAAAAACAGTGATAGGGTTGCCTTCCAGTTTCTATAAGTCATAAATGACTTGATGGCACACAACAAAGCAAAAGGCAAAGTAAAAAAAGGAAAGTGAAGGATCTGAAAAAATCATCTCGAACCAAGTTTTCTCCTCTCACTATCACACAAGTTCATTTTTAGTAACTTGATGTATACATCTTTATATCCTCACAGCACAATTCAGACCAAATATATCCACATAAAGAAGTTCTTGTTATTATACTACAGTTGCTCTAAGTCCCTCAAGTATGATCTATGAATTTTCAAAATAATTTCCCCAAAGCAACACTGGGAAGACAGGAAATGGCATTGCATCTTCAATGATTGGTTTGGATGTGAAGATTCAACACTGTTCATGAACTTGTACAGATTTACAGCATGCATTCAACACCAGGAAAAGGGGAAGAAAAAAATCAGACAAACTCTGATACACACCTTTAAACAGTGTGTTCTTTGAGAGCTCTCATGTGAGAATTTGAAATACTGCAAGTTGATGAAAAACCAGAGTACTGTCTCAGAATTGGAGTGCAAAAAGCCAAAAACAACAATTTAAACCAAGAGCAGTCATTTCCACTGGGTTCCAATAAGCCTTTGCTCAAAAAGCCAACTATATATATATATAGAGAGAGAGAGAGAGAGAGAGAGAGAGAGAGAGAGAGAGAGATATTTTGATAAATGCATCATTTTTCTAAGGATTGTATATTAATTCTTTATTGTCTGTTTTATTTTTTATTTGCTCTTGACTTGCATTTATGTACAACAGGGTGGGCAACTGTCAGACATATTAACCCCTGAGCAGACCTTGGAGATCCACACAATCCCCTCCCAATTTGGCCAGACCTCCCAAAAAGCCCTGTATGGGGGGATTTTCACCATGTTGGATGGGGTGCAGGCTGTTTTAGATCTGGAAGACCCATTTTTCTTACACCAGGGTCTTGGTATTCACTTAAATTTCAGTTCCTCTTTTTAGAAGGGGCCTCTCTGGACCTAAAATAGATCGGGGAAGGAGGGCCAATAGACAGCAAATGAGCGAAGACACATATACTAGGGTTGTGTATGGATCTGTTTTTCAAAACAGGCTCCGACTGTTTTGGCCCTTTTGGCCAGCCATAATGGCACAGTCTCCACCACTAATTTTTTTGGCCACAACAGATGATGCAGCTGTTGAAAACAACTGCTTTCTGTTTCTTTCAGCGACATATGAAGCGCGGAAAGACAGCCACATGCCTGCATGGGGTTTCCCTATGAGCCCTGAGCCAATCAGAACAAAAGAGATTCATGATGTGTCTTTTAGCCAAGCTGGGTTTCCATTTTTCTGTTGGGAGCAGGCTTCTGAGAGAGACAGATCAGTGATCTACATTCTCAGTGCCACTTGCATCTCTGCATGCTTGGCTTGCTTTTTGACTCAAATAGCAATTAATAAGCAGATTGCTTTCTACACACTTAGGAAACTGCCACCAATGGTGCCCTTCACACGAGACAAGCTTCAAATGTGAGATAGTGGATGTATCTTACCATTTCTAAAGCCACCATAAAATGAGGAGGTAATGTATGTCTTTTTTATTTTTAAAAAATTGCTAATGCTCCTTCGGGTGGTGTGGCTCCCTTAACTCAACTTCATTGAAAGGGTGTTGAGGACATATGATCCCAGAAAGGGTGGTATCTTAAGTCTAATGCCTTTAACCCAGGTCTTACTGAAAGATACAAGGATCCCAGAATGATGAGAAGCTTCCTGTCTTTCTATAAGGAAAGATGTTTTGAGCCAACTTAAATGTAATGAGGGAGAGGCCTGGATGGTGCAGGCTGCCTCTGGCAATGTAAAATCCAGGCGAAGGAAAAAAGGGAGAGAGAAATAGCCAAGTTTCCCTTAAAACCTGAATCCATCAGCTTGAGGCCTGAAGGGAGAAATAGCCAGGTCCCCTTTCCCTTAAAACGTGAACCCAGCTGGGTTGAGGGTTGAAGCAGCTTAGGAAATAAGGGTGAGCGAAGAAGAAATAGCCGGGTCTCCCTTTTTAAAGCCTGAACCCAGTTGGCTTACTGTTGCTTAGGCTTCCCTCTGTGTGATGAGGGAAATGAGAGAGAAGCGTGGATGGTGGGGGGCACGGGGCAACACCAGCAGTGCATGTGAAGAGGTCCAAGGAGAAAGGATCCCAGAAGGATGCTTTCTTAAGTCTGATGCCTTTAATCCAGGTTTTATTGAAGAATATAAGGAGAAAGGATACCAGAAAGGGTGGTTTCTTCAGACTGATACCCTAAAATGACAGAAAGGGGAGACTCGTAAGTTCCCCATTGTTGCCAAAGGGCTGGATCTTCCTGGATCTTTTGGTTGCCAGATCAAAAAATGATTTTTCTTTTCCCAGCTAAATTCAGGAGATGTCCGAAAAATTGATCTGGGGGTCCACCAAAATCCGGACACTGAAAACAGAACAGGATTTAACCAAATTGCACACCCCTAACACATACTCCCTATGATTTTACCTCCCAATATTTGACAAAATATGTTATTCCTAGGAATTTGTTAGGTGCTTCAGAGTTTCTCTGTAGTAACTTCTGGTTGAAGCATATAATACAATTGCCTGGAGGACCTCAAAATGCTTGTTAGTGAGGCCACAGGTCTCAGTCCTGCAGGCACAAGGGTTGTATTATGTACATACATTTGTTTATAAATAGTGATAAATAGTGATGTCCCCTCTGGTGGCGCAGTGGGTTAAACCACTGAGCTGCTGAACTTGCTGGTGGTTCAGATATCGGGAGCGGGGTGAGCTCACACTGTTAGACCCAGCTTCTGCCAATCTAGCAGTTTGAAAACATGCAAATGTGAATAGATCAATAGGTACTGCTTCTGCAGGAAGGTAACAGCCCTCCATGCAGTCATGCTGGCTACATGACAGGAGGTGTTTACGGACAATGCTGGCTCTATGGCATTTATTTAGCTCTTTACTGTTATGTGAAATGTTATTACTTATTCAATGCTTTGAGAAAGTGAGTGTATGAATAGAAATTGTTGGTACAAATAATCAAGGATATGTATCAATTAAAAATTGGCGTCAAAGAATAAAGCAGATGACATCCAACTCTATTACTCCTTCCCATCTAATGCCAAGGAAGCTGTCCTGACCCTAAACCAGTGTCTGTCATCAGCAATTGTTTGGATGAGGACAAACAAACTGAAACTTAATCCAGACAAGACAGAGGTGCTCCTGGTCAAGCAGAAAGCAGACCAGGAAATAAGAATCCAGCCTGTGCTGGATGGGTCACACTCCCCCTGAAGACACAGGTTTGCAGTTTAGGGGCCCTCCTCCTGCGTCGAACCTGGAGGCTCAGGTATCTGTAGTGGCCAGGAGGGCCTTTGCATAGTTAAAATGTCTGCACCAACTGTGCCCGTTCCTTGAGAAGCCAGATCTGGCCTTGGTGGCACATGCCTTAGTTCCATCCCATCTGGATTACTATAATGCGCTCTATGTGGGACTGCCTCTGAAGAGTGCTAAGAAACTTCAGATGGTCCAAAGACCTGCAGCCAGGTTGCTCACTGAGGCTGGCTACAGGGAGTAGCCAACCTCCACCCCCCATTGCAGCAGCTCCACTGGCTGCCAGTCTGTTTCTGGGCACAATTCGAAGTGCTGATTTTGACCTTTAAAGTAGGTGACTCAGGTCCAGATTACTTGGCTTACCATGCCTCTCTCTACAAACTTGCCTGGGCCCTGAGATCTTCCAAAGAGGGCCTTCTCTCGGTCCCATCTCCATATCAGGCTCGGTTGGTGGAAACAAGAGAACGGACCTTCTTTCTCGGTGTCTGCCCCTTGACTCTGGAGCTCGCTTCTTCACAGGGAAGCAAGAATGTTGTCCTTTTGGCAGCAGGCTAAAACCTTTTCATTCAAGTAGAGCTTTAAAGAACAAGGTTTTTAAGATCATTTCAGGGGCTGCTGTGATTTTTAAAATATTTTTACAGATTTATTCTGAACTGTTTTTAGTACTAATGATGTTTAATATTTGTATATTAAATGGCAATCATTCAGTGATATATAACAAACTTTCATGCGGGATAGACTAATAAATGTCCCAAAGATCAGTTTAATTACTCCAAAACTCATAGAAATGGTATGCACATTTCTTCTAAAAGAAGTGTTTTCACATGACAATCCAGAAGCAATGGGGTGCATTTCTTCTAATCCCTATATTGATTTTTGCAAGCAATTTTCTTAATCTAAAGCATGCCAAATGTTAATCTCATTTTTCACAGGATTCCCCCCTTAATATTTAGTGCTATCCCCTTATCCACAAATTTGATATCCATTTATGCATGCCTAAAAGAACATCCTCCCTGGAAGTACTTGTATGCTGCTGTGTCCTCCAGTGCTATTCTATGGTATGCTTCTGGCTCAAGTATGCCCAAAATTAACTGTTATCCATAGTTTTTCAGGCATTCTCAGAGGCTCTTGGAACATATTTCTAGCTGATGTGTGGGCTGTACTGTACAAACATTTCCCAAACAAAATATTGAAAATAACATTACAAAATTCAAAGAAGCTTAAGTTTAGAAGAATAACAAAACTTTCATTCTCAATTCTCAATTTTGTTTAAAAGTGTAAAAAAAATCTCCAACCATATTGTCATGTTAAGGTATCATGTTAACACCAGATATTCCATAGCTGGACTAAGAGTCCTTAAGAAAGGGAGAAAACCCACTGACAATCAATATAGTGCTCATGCTATAAACGCACGTGAGCTAGATAGAGTACTCTAATACTTAACAAGGCTGTTTCCAATGTTTTAAGGGGTATCAGATATAAACCTGACAAAAAGCTTGACAACCCCCCCCCCACACACACACACACACACACAAATGTAGTTTTTGCAAGCTAAAGCAGCCACATTCTGTAACTTCTCAATGTTTGGAACTGAACAAAAAAAGGAACTAAAAGCAAATCACACACTCTGTTAAAGAACGGCTCAGACTTTGGAGGAGACAAAATAATAAACAAAGTAAATCAGATTTGGGTCCTGCTGACCCACACTGTCTCTCTGACGATGGTTGGTGATATACCAAACTTCTAAAATTGCATTTGAGTTAAGCTAGATGAACGAGTTTCCTTGCCAGCTCGGTCTTTCTCCCAGGATGCTGCCAGTGAAAAATGTCCCATCATAATCTGGTTGAGAGCATTTTTCACAAAAACGCTTGAGGAAATTGCTTGCTGCCAGGAAGGTGTTTATTTAATGAACGTGTTGCTAAACAGATAAAGATGATTTTCTGCTCCTGATGGACTATAGTGTTGCAGTAAATTATAGAGAGGCTGAGCCAGGGCTGCCATTTGCCAAGCGTGCAATGCTACTGAGAAGCTCAGCTAGAGGATCTGTCAAATCCCAACTTGGCAAAGTATGGAAGTGGCACTCATGATAAGGTGGTGGGAATCAATAATTCTGAACCACGATTTTCAAAACTGGTGTTGCTGGAGCTAAGAGTAGCTACAGGCTGTAGCCAGATAGCATTTACCAAATTTCGCATGGATGTAGAAAATATCTAAATATAAAGGCAAATTATGATCAGGACTCTGAAGTAGATCTGGCTAACAGTCCATTTGTATACATAAAAGAGAAGCTGCAATGAAGTCTTTTTGAATTCAGCTGGATTTACTTCCAAACAGTACTAATGTGTAAGACTGCACTCTAAGGATACATTGCATCAGTTTCAGTTGTTGAGTACTGTTGATGTGGACAAGTCGCTGGTGCGAGTACAACCTGCTTTCCATCTTAGCCAGTCAGTCATCAAGGGAGAAGATGCAATTCAATCTCAAAACAACAAATTGTTCATGTGTCTCTCATTCTGTTTAAAAGAAACAATAGTTAGACCGTTACTTTAAAAAGCCCTCCCTGGATCTCCTGAACTGTAATAATTACATTCCTTCCCTTTTTGGGCAAGGTGATTGAGAAGGCAGTTGCCCTCCAACTCCATACAGTCTTGGATGACACATGCTTCCTTGACCCATTTCCAACCAGCTTCAGAACAGGATAGTGAATTAAGACTGCTATGGTCACCTTAGTGATCTCCGTCCCAATACTGACAAGGGGTTTGTGTCCCTGTTGGTGCTTCTAGACTTCTCGGTAGGCTTTCGCAACCATCAACCATGGTATCTTTCTGGAACACCTGGAGAGACTGTGAATTTTTTATATCTCCAGAGGTTTTAGATTTTGTCTCCAAGGATATCCAGCCAAAACAGCCAACGATAGAGATAGTTTCAGTTCAAAACATCTAGAAAGTGTTTTGGAGAAAAGGTTTTCATTATTGCCACTGAAAATGAAAATCCTGGAAATGAGTGTGGAGCTAAAACTGCTCTTAGGATTCTGTGAAGTCCAAAATGGGAATTACATTTTTAGTTTTTTAAAAAAAAAATAGAAAGAAAGAAAAGGGAGAGGAAATGAACATCTTGACAGTTTCAGTTATGATAGGGTGAGTGTTCACTGCCTAGTGCCTGTATAATACCACTGCAGCTCTAATCCAGGTTAGAAAGGCAACTATGTCTGGAAGGATGAAATGTTGCAACTCTGCCGAATATGGTAGTTCTCTGGGAGGAAAGTACATATTCATGATCTGATCCATCTGCCGTAGGCAGGCATCGCAGTGGAGTCTTGGCAAGCCATCTTCATCACTGGGCAAGCCCTTTGGGCAGTTATGGCTGTTACTCAAAATGCAATCTGTTTTGTTACACCAGGCCATCAGTTATATGAAGGCCTAGATGGGACTGGAGTTATATACATCTATACACTGCATCCATAGACATCTTCCCATTCACATCTCTATCTCCAGTCTATTTCTTTTTTTCTGTCTGTTTGTTTGTAACAGGATGAAATGTATCTGGTTCTTTCCCTCCTTTCTATTTGGGCACAGATTTGAATATTGCACAATTCTTGAAGAGACACCCACACATTGACTAAATCATGTTTGAGTGGTGCATTTTTCACAAGTGCACACATTTTTGTTCTATTTTATTCCATGTTGCAAAATGCATCAGCTTCTTGGTGTCACGCATATGGACCAAAATAACATAATGAAAAATTTATCTGAAATAGGATTCTTCATACAGTCATACAGTAGGACTGAATTTTGTTGTTAGTCAACCATCGGCGAGAAGCATATAGCAAGTAAAATGTAATGGGTAATTTACATTCCTTTATCCTCAGATTATCCTGTTAGATCCAATCACTTCTCAGCCTTATGGCTAAGATCAAGTGTTGTATCTGTTACAACCAACTTTGTTAGACCTACAGCATGACTGGTGCTTATCAATTCTTGATTTATCATTCAACAAATAATTCAATGGATTGAACTTTAGTTGAAATTTGTCAGGTTCATAGTAGATTCCTGGGGTGTTGTGTCCTTTTCTTGGAAAGATGGATACTGGCTCAGTTAAGACTCAAGGCCCATCCAGACGGGGCCCAGAATGCAGGAGCTCCCGCAGTTTTACCCGAGGTGTCCAAACAAAAATCCTGCTTTGTCTCAAATCCATTGGACCTGGGTCTTATGAAAGGCCCGGGTTCTAATGGCATATGAGCCCTGTGGGGACTGACCCCTCGCTAGACCTTGGAATACTGAGGGGTTGGTCCGCACAGCCCAATTTGCTTCTTCAGACCCTATGGCCCGGAGAAGTGAAAAGGAAACCTACCCCTTCCCCAAATCCCCCTAAACATTTAAATAAAAAGAAAACGTTACCAGGTCGTCATTAGGCCTCTCTACATGCTTCCTGGAACATACCAATGTACCACCATGAGATGGGGAGCAAATACCCCCCCCCCCCCCCGGCGCTTCCTGGCACAACATTGGTACATTCCAAGAAGCATGCAGTACAATGAGGACAACGCACAAGAAAGCCCGCTTCTTTTGGGTGCCCATGCGGACAGCAACATTGGATAAAATAGGTTACTTTTAACCCATTTTCTCCTGTGATAAACTTCTGTCTGAGAATGGTCTAAGCTTCCTTTAGCAAAGTTCACAACTGGGAAGTGCTGGATCCCTTTAGTCTTCCTGTGACTAGTTTTAACAAAGTAACATAAAGAAGTAATGTGCAAGTTTCATAGCTGAACACACAAATTAAGGTAGATTTAAAATATATTCATGTGATGCTTAACCCCTGGCTAACTATGGGAACATTTCAAGAAGAGGAGCAGCTCAGCAGAGGCAGTGTTCACCCTCTTGAGGGAGGAGGAGAGTTTTTCTATGTGCTTGCAAATACCTGGAGGTCTTCTGGTCACATGGTGTGAGAGCACAGGTGCATCCCTTCAATGGGCGAGTGAGCAAATGGGGAAACTTTTAGAGATAATCCCACATTTCTGTGATAGTAAGTGTGTGGGGGGGGGGGGGGGGAAGAAAACGTTTGGTTGGGAAGCATTTTCTAAAAGAACTAGCCAAAAGCCTCCCACCATAGTTTGGCTAGCATCAGACAGTAAAGGACTGTGACAAGCTTTCAGGAAAAGCAAAAACTGATCCAATAAAGCTCGGCTACTCTTTATTCCCCCAAGCACTGTCTGATGACCCATCTTCCAAGCAAGTAGAAAGTAAACAAGAGGTGTTCTTAACTTGAAACTACTTGTGATACTATGGCATCTTCATTTGCTGATGTGAAAATCTCCTTATTTCCATTCTCAAACAGAAAGCTTGAGCTTTCTGAAAACCTATAATTTTAAAGACTGTAAGATGAAACATATGGGTGAAGAATGGGGAAAGGAGTGTGTGTGTCTGTCTGTGTGTGTGTGTGTGTGTGTATGACTGCACAATTGTATCAACACTATAGAGTCTCCATCAGGCCTGCAACTAAATAAAAATAAAACACCTTTTCACTCTACATTAAATATATTGACTCTTTTGAGGTCTAGTACTTGGTTTCCTGGCATTTTGCTACAGCTTTCTCTTTCTTTGAACCATATAGTGGTAAGAGAGAGAAACATTATCAACTAACTGTCAAGGGCAAGGCTTAAGGGCAGAAGGAGCTACCGGTTTATAAAGCTTATGTTGGAGAAAGTCCAAAGTAATTAAAGTCCTGTGATTCAGCTCTCATTGATGCTTTGTTTGGGAAGAGCTGTATTCTCTAAATGATGTAATTTGACAAGCTGAAATATACTGTATACAGAGAAATCTACAGATTATGGATAGGGCTGTGACTATCTTACTGTAGAGAAACTGCTATCTGATTCCATAATAATGAAGCCGTTTAATTTTTCTTTACTTCTAAATGCCACAGCTGAATATTTCCGCAGCTGACATGTCACAATTCAGATGAATGAAATAACAGATCTGTATCTCAGATGAAAACATCCAGATAAATGAATGACATGTTTGGCTTCTATGTGTACATTACATTATCTATGCTACTGCTAATAGATGTTGTACAGGCACAGGATTCAAACCACAGTTTTTCAAAATTTAATTATCACAGGGACAGAAAGCGAGGTGGGATTCTTGCTGTAGTGGAAGATAGGGGGCAATGAAGGGAAACACACAGATAGCATAGGAAAGGGTTAATCACCCTGTGTTTGTTTTGCTGTTTGTGCCCCTGTTCAAACTACACAATTTATTTAATGCACTGATTGACATTGGAAAGCTTGGATGGTGTATCTTGTCAACCAAGTTTTGCCATCATCTCGAGGCTGCCATGACTGGTGAATAACCCTGTGTTTGTTTTGCTGTTTTGCCCCTGTTTCATTTTGCACCATTGGAAAGCTTGGATGGTGTATCTTGCCATCATCTACAGCAAGAATTGGCAAGTATCCAAAGTCTAGGGCTGGATTTACATTGCCATACAATACAGTTTGAACTGTGTTGTATGGTCAGTGTAGTTCTATATAATGCAGTTCAATGATCTTCAAACTGGACTATATGGATCTACACTGGCCATATAATGGAGTTCAGATTGCATTACATGGCAGTGTAGATCTTGACAAGGATTGTAAGTGCCTGCTTTGGATTCCATTCTATTCTCTTCAACTATTCTTTAAGCTTGAGGGGTTTATTTAATCGAAGCTCAGGTCAATATTAAAAACATATAATTAACGGTTCTTGATTAAAAGATCTTAATGAGATTGACCCAGCAGAACTTACACGACCAAGTTAGGGAATCAGCATCTACTTCCATGATTGGCATCCACATTCTGATTCAGATCCTTGTACACTGCTGCTGGTGGTATGGTGAATATCATTTCCATTTTACATTTTGTGCCTTATTTCTTTTAACCAAGTCCAACATTCTCATTCCTAGCTGGATAGTATGGGAATAAAAACCACAAGTGAAGAACAAGAGTAATAAACAGAAGTACCTTGTAGAAGAGAGCTAGGGTGGCATATTTGAGTGCAGAAAAAATCCCTTTATGAACTGAGGGCCCTTCCAGACAAGCCCAAAAATATGTGGCCTGTTGCACTTTTACCAGAAGCATCCAAACGACACCTCCAGTAAAAGCAAATTAATTCAAAACAAAGTAACCTGACTGTTAATTAAGATCCAGATGTGGGCTTTGTGTGGATTGGGCCCAGAGACCACATCAGATAAAATCCCCAGGCCAATCCACACA
This sequence comes from Anolis apletophallus, assembly GCA_030556195.1. Lineage (NCBI taxonomy): Eukaryota > Metazoa > Chordata > Lepidosauria > Squamata > Anolidae > Anolis > Anolis apletophallus. The sequence continues at coordinate 126,475,909 of JARBWK010000001.1, read as the reverse complement.
GCCATCTTGGTTTTCTGGGCTCCAGGAGCCAGGGAAACTGAGAGGGCACCCACTTGTCCCCCAAAACCCCAAAAGAAGCCCTTAAAATTAAAAACAACTTATCTGGCTTCCATTAAGGAACTCCTGGAGTGCTGCTGTGTAGAAATGATGCACCAGGAGATTGGGGGGGGGGGAGCAAGGAGAACTCCAAGGGTTACTTAATGTCAGATGGGTTGTTTTAAGTTTTAAGGGCTTATGGGGGGGGGGGGTCTGGGAGCCTTCCTGTTAAAACCTGGGAAAGCCCGGGTTTGGGGGCCCTTGTGGGAACAAAAACCCACACCAAAGCCAGGTTTTTAAAACCAGCTTCAGCATGGGTTTTACCCTTGCCTGGAAGCACCCTAAGTATGCTTTGAGCCTCAACTCCCAGCAACCCTAACCAGTGTAGCCATTGATGTGGAAACTCTAGAGTGTCACATGACCTACACAAATAAACTGAAATAGATGTTTCGTGATGTGTTATGATTGGGGAAGGTGGAAACAACATTAGCCATCCGTTCCCCCCTATCTGGATAGTTAAAAGCAGGAAAACAAATAAACTCTACCCTCCACCACATCTTCCCATTTCTCAGTTCTGACCTATGGCTCAATGAGAAGTGCTAATGTGTTTATGGAAGCTATTAATGTTCTGCATAAGTGAGGAATCTTATGTACTTTGCAGAGAGGTTTCATGTCAAGGCCTTTGTTTTCACACATAGATTCATGCATTTCTTGCACACTGCTGTGACATAGGATTAACAAACTTGTTCTTGAGAACATTGCAAGATGGAAAAAGGAGAGATATTCTTCTTACCACATTTTTGATAGCAAGCAATTAAAATATCACTTCTAATATTTCAATTAAGAAAATGAAGAAATATTTAATTTGACATTTGAACCAGGATTTCACCGGCCAAGTATTTTCAATTTCAGAATTTAAAGAGTCAAGCATCAACATTTATCTCAATTTTCTGCAGCTGCCCTGCCTACTTCCTGTTTTTGCTTTGCTTTTGGCAATACCTCCCCTGTGGTGTATACCATAAAGATAATTTTGACTTATACAATTCTTATGAATCATTGATCTCAATTGTTTACTGCCCTTCTCAGGATTTGAACACTGAAAGCTGTGGCCTTTTTGACTGAATCCATCTATCTTTTGCACAGTCTCTCCCTCCTTTCTCATTGCCTTCAACTTTTCCTGGTATTATTGACTTTACCAGTGAGTCATTTTCTGTGATGATACATCTAAAGTATGGTGCCCTTAAGTTAGTGGTTTCAATGAAAACTCAGGTTTGATTTGCTTTAAAAAGCATTTATTTGTCCCTTTTTGGTGGACAAAAAGTATGTTTAAGGATAAGTTAAAATGTGTTCCAGATTTGCTGAAGAAACAATGAACTGAAAATACATTAGAGCAAGAATTAGTTGGCCCCCTTTCTCCATCTCCTGTTTAATGCTTTTTACACTGGCAGTCCATGAACTGGGTCCAATCCATTAGCTACCAGTCTTTGTTGGGTTTCTAAGAAAAAAAGAAGCAGTTGTAACAAATGGGTGCAAATATGGCGCTAGTCTCTGCCACATTGGTGTTATCAGTGCCTGTGAAGGGATATACTTCAACATGAGATATGACTCAATACTACATAATTATTAGGCATGAGAAAAAAGTTATGAAAATTAAAAGAAATCGTAAGTGATTCGTATGTAATGGGACTTTCTAGTTTATACGCATCACGGCAGCTAACCAGGAAGTAGACTTTCTTTTACGGTCCTTGAGGCCAACAATTTGCGTTATCTATATATATAAAAGGGAAGTGGTCGTGCAACGGGGCAAATGCACGCCAAAACTACATTTCCCACACACAAAACAAAACACAGGGCCACTCATCCCCACCCCGAGGTACATCACCCACCCACTAAAACACCCCAAAAACCAAAAGAACACCCCCAAAACATCCCCCACAAAACAACATTGCCACGCATGCGCAAACAACCACACACAAAACATGGCCGCCATAACACCATCACAATGACACGCATGCGCAACATCCGAACGGCCCTGTAACACCGCAACAAGCCTCCTTCGCCGCCTCCACGCCGCTTCTCGCTCTCCTCCGCCCCCTCTCTTACGCAGCCCAAGGAGGAGGCCACAGAGAGAGGGGTTGCCCGGTTCCCCTTCGCCCTCCGGCAGAGGCCTCTCCGCCGCCGCCCACCGCCTCTTGCCCCACCGCAGGGGCCAACACACACACACACACACACACACGCTTCTCCTCCTTTCTCTCTCTGCACTCTCTCAGATGCTTCTCTCTCAGATGCTTCTCCCACCCTCCCTTCTCTTCCCCGTTGCTCTGTCTTGCCCCACCGCAGGGGCCAACTCACACACACACACACACACACACACACACACGCTTCTCCTCCTTTCTCTCTCTGCACTCTCTCAGATGCTTCTCTCTCAGATGCTTCTCCCCCCCTCCCTTCTCTTCCCCGTTGCTCTGTCTTGCCCCATCGCACGGGCCAACTTCAGCCCTCCAGGTAGGTGTTTTGGACTTCAACTCCCACCATTCCTCACAGCCTCAGGCCTCTTCCTTTTCCTCTCAGCCTGGGCAAACTTGGTCCCTCGCTCCCTCAGGATTGGGGTGAGAGAGAGGCAGTGAGGAGCGAGGGGGGGGGCTCCTCCTCCTTTTTTGCTGCTTCCAAGAATAGAATACCCCCCTCCCTCCCTCCTTCCCTCCCTCCTTCCTTCCTATTTGGAGAGTCCCATCTAGAATTCAGTGTGATTTATTCAAGTTTTGGCCTACAACTCCCATAAATCCCAGCCAATTTACCAGCTGTTGGGATTTCTGGGAGTTGTAGGCCAAAACCATCTGGAATGCGCATGCGCTGGCATACGAACTACTAACGAATTTCGTTAGTACTTAAGTTACATTTTAGAAATTTTGGAAAATTTTTTGTAAGTCTTTCTTTTACTAATCAAAAAAAATCCCCCCCCCCCTCCATTAGATTTCCGATTTCCTATTTTTGGGTTCTAAACCATGCCTAGTAATTATCATAGTTATAGTTTGCTAACGCACCAGCACTCTTTGGCAGGGGAAGTTAAAACCTTTGTAAAACTGAAGCTCCCACGATTCCCTTGTATTGATCCAGAGTAAATGTTGTTTTTGTATGCATAAACATCTTGTTGCAAATCTCTATCATGTGACATATATGATAGAAACTAAAGCAAGGTAGGCACACTTTGGGGGCAGGGGGGGGCAGCATTCAGCCACAATCTAGCCGATTGAACTCCAAATAGCCATGTTTCATGTTTTAGTTAGGATGCAATTTATTAAAAGAGTGTCTATCTCAAACTGTCTCATGTGAGTGACTGGCATTTTTCAACATAATGTGCTAAAGGAGATGTCATTACCTGAGTTGGTTTTTTTACAAAGTTATCTAACTCATCATTCACGTGACAGTTAACAAAGCACAAATATATCTTTTGATTTCCCAATACTGGGAGCTTTCGATTGTTTCTTCTCTCTTAATCTCTCTTTCAAGTCACACACAAGTAAATGCAAATGACTAATTTGCACTTCAAAAAATGTGTACAACCATTATTTAGCCAATAAGATGGAGCACTGAAATGTAAAAACTGGGGAAACGGTGTAAACAATATGTATATTTAAAATGTGTATTAAAATATGCATACATTTACAAGCAGAAAGGAAGAAAAAAGTTCACAGCCTACTATAAAACTCAGGTGGGACATGAGTCTTGGTAGGATGCTGAGAAATGCAATAAGAATTACACGTGGTTTCACACACCTACTATAATGCTGAATATCTAAATGGAGCTAGTGTTTCACAGCAAATCTGCTGTGCAGTGACAAATTTCACTTCATAATTGGAGCAGGGGCATTGAAGTAGATATTGTAACGCCCACTTTGAATCAACTGTTAAGATTTATTTATTTATTTATTTATTTATTGAGGCTTCTCAACCGCCGACTCCCGGGGGCTCGCGGCGGCTCACAAGAGCCAGTGGCACAGCGCCAAAGGTTAAAACATAAAACACTTAAAAACACAAATTAAAACATGCAATACAGTTAAAACAATAAGCAGCAGCAAATATAACAGCCGAGTGGATATACACACGGGCCTACTCACCGAAGGCCTGCCTAAACAAATGAGTTTTGCAGGCCCGTCTAAACGGGAGTAGATCCCTCAGGGCCCTGGCTTCGGCCGGGAGGGCGTTCCATAGCGTGGGAGCTATCACAGAGAACGCCCTCCGGCGAGTGGATGTTAAGTGGGCCAACCTTACAGATGGTATTACTAAGAGGTTGGCCTCCTCGGACCGTAGTGATCTCGCTGGGCAATATGGGGTGAGACGGTCCCTCAGGTACGATATCAAAATATGTGCCCTGTTTTAATAGATCACACACACACACACACACACACACACACACATCACAACTTTATATAGCCTCGTTTAACAGGGAAACTATTCCATATAGTTTGTTTGTAAGATTACTTCCAAAATGTCAACCTTGGCCCGTTGGTCTGACCCTTGGTCTGACCCTTTGGTCTGACCAAATTTAACCTGGAATAACCAGGAAAACTGGTGAATAGTGGTGACTGTAGTAGGAAGGAAGGAATTTCTGACATGCTGTTTGCCCCCTGGGCTAGCCAGCAGAGCTTCCAAATCTGTGAAATGGGGTTACCAGGATTTACCTCCCTTTTGGGGGGCAATCGTGAAGGATTAATTTGTGCCAGTGTTATGATTACACTAAGTACATGGCGCCTACTGCACAGATAACATGATTAGCAGCCATTCTGCACAGTCACAGCCCGCTTCCAGGGATATCGTATCACACTCTCTGCAGCTGGAAAAAAATGACCCGGAGTAACGGGCAATTGAAAGTAGATTTATTGTCTTGGCTCCAGGTTATAAATCCTTGGTGTTGAATCAGCCTCTCTCACAAAGTAGCGCAAGGCAAGGAAAGTGGGTGGCTGGTGACTAAGTGAAAAGGGTGTTTCTAACACCAGCAGAGTGTCCATGCTCAGAAAAAAGTACATTTTGGAGATTTATAGGTTTTAAAGGTCAGAAGGACCCACTGAGGCAGTCCAGCTTGAACTTCTTTATGGTGCAGGTCATAGAATTGTGTCAACATACTTCTATAGGAAGCCAATAAAATTGCATATTGCCCCAGTGCCCTTTTCAAAAGGGTGATTGGTCTTGATTCATTGTAATAGAGAACTCATGCGTTTGCTTGGAAGGTCTGTTCTTATGTTCACACTTCCTATAAATTGAACACAGAAGCTATGAATCTTCCACTTTGTACTGACATTCATAGATCATTGTTTGGCATGGAATTGTTGGATTAATTGGTTTTCTCCAGGACAAGCCCCAGTTTAAGAATGAGAAAATCGCTCATAGGAAGATACTTAAGAAGATCATCCAGACTGACTTCTAATCCCGTCACAATTACTGGTTGATATGTAGGAAATAGTCATGTTACAATCTGTGACCACCTCCTGTTCAAAAGATAACAGATAGCTGCAAGGAGAAAAACCTCCTCCTATATGAGGCCCTGGGGAGACACTGACAGTGAGAAATGGAGCAGAGAAGAACTTCACTTCCAAAACAAGGTCTGCTGCCTAAGTAGATTGCAATATACTGCCACAACAGAAGTTTAAACATTACCCAAATAAATCAACTGTATTCTTAAATATAACAAGACGACAAAGGATCCTCCAGGCAGCAATCAGCCAGGCTTTGAAGCTGCAAGGCCATTAATGCTAATCAAGGTGGCCTGTTGCAACATTCACACTTGCCTCAAGCAGACAAGAGTTTTTTCTCCCACCCTGGATATTCCACAGATATATAAACCCCACTTGCCTAGTTTACAACAGACCTCACAACCTCTGAGGATGTCTGCCATAGATGTGGGCAAAACATCAGGAGAGAATGCTTCTGTAAGAGGTGAGAAGTGGCGTACCCCAAGGTTCAGTTTTGGGTCCGTTACTTTTTAATTTATTCATTAATGATCTGGATGTAGGAGTGAATTCTGAGGTAGCAAAGTTTGCAGACGACACTAAATTGTTCAGGGTAGTTAAAAATGAAACTGATTGTAAAGAGCTCCAGAAAGATCTCTCGAAATTGAGTGAATGGGCAACAAAGTGGCAAATGCATTTTAACCTAAACAAGTGTAAAGTCATGCACATCGGGGCAAAGAACCCCAACTACACCTACAAATTGATGGGGTCAAAGCTTTCCGAGACAAACCAGGAAAGGGATCTTGGGGTCTTGGTGGACAGCTCAATGAAGATGTCAACCCAGTGCGCTGCAGCAGTGAAAAAGCAAATTCTATGCTAGGCATGATCAGAAAGGGAATCGAAAATAGGTCAGCAAATGTTGTATTACCTCTCTACAAATCGATGGTAAGGCCACATTTGGAGTACTGTGTACAATTCTGGTCTCCGCACCTTAAGAAGGATATAACGGAACTGGAAAAGGTACAGAAAAGGGCAACAAGAATGATCCAAGGGATGGAGCGGCTCCCTTATGAAACCAGGTTGCAACGCCTTGGTCTTTTCAGCCTTGAAAGACGGCGTTTAAGAGGTGACTTGATCGAAGTGTATAAAATCATGCATGGGATAGAAAAGGTGAATAAAGAAAAACTGTTTTCTTTGTCACAAAACACTAGGACTAGAGGGCACTCCCTGAAGCTCCAAGGTAGGAAAATTAGGACTAATAAAGGGAAATATTTCTTCACCCAGAGGGTCATTGGGTTATGGAACTCACTTCCAGAAGAGGTTGTGACAGCTGTCAGCCTGAACAACTTCAAGGCAGGATTAGACAGATTCATGGATACCAAGTGTATCGGTAATTACTGAAAAGGACATTCAAGTGCCACCTCGGAGTTGGTTGAGGTAGGCAGGATTTCCCTGGGTACTGGTTGTGGGGGGTCGGGAGCAGGTCAGGGTTTTGCCCTCCCTTCTGCTCGAGATCCCCGTGTACAACTGGTGGGCCACTGTGTGATACAGAATGCTGGACTAGATGGGCTGAGGTCCGATTCAGCATGGCTCTTCTTATGTTCTTATGTTCTTATGTTCTCTTCCAAGTAAGCATGGTAAAGTGGGGATGCATCTGCACCATAGAATCGATGCAATTGACATCACTTCAACTGCCATGGCTCAATGCTATGAAATCATGTGAGTTGTAGTTTTACAAGGTCTTTAGCATTCTCTGCCAAAGAATACTGATATATCACCAAATTACAACTCCAAGGATTCCACAGCATTAAGGCATTGCAGTTGAAGTGGTGTCAAACTGCATTCAATCTATGGTATAGATGCCCTCCACATTTGTGAGTTTCACTTTTATGGATTTGATTATTTATGGATTTGGTTAATATCTTCGCTCTAGAAATCTCTAGGTCATCCAGCCTGACTCTCTGGTCAACTTCTGCTACAGAATTGTGTTGGAGGAAGTAGAGATTTCTAGAGAGAATACTTCTCTGGGCATTTGTAGGTCCTCTTGCAGGATTGTGTGGTCAACTTCTGGCAGAAATTATTGATAGATTTGCACTGGAAGACCTAGACATTTCTTGAGAAGTGTTCTGTCATGTTAAAAATGTATATTTATTTGGAGGTTTCCCAGTTTTGCACTCTTTCTAAAGGTAGTATGGTTAACTCATGGGTCACAATGTACATCTAACTGGGGTGGCATACAGGAAGCATACAACTCCTCTGTTACTCCGCTCCACTGGCTGCCAGTGCTGGTCTTGGCTTATACAGTCCTATAAGGTTCTGGTCCAACTTACCTGTCCGAATGCATCTCCCTCTATGAGACAGGGCCTTTTCAGTGGTGGCCCCTCAGCTGTGGAACTCCCTCCCCAGTGACATCAGGCAGGCCGCATCCATCCTAGTTTTAAAAAATAAACTTGAACTTGGCTTTTTACACAGGCGTTTGGGAAATAGGAAACTACAGAATAAGACTTCAACAACTTGAATAATAGATTTTGGAAAACGATTCGGATATGAGCTCATGGCTCGGCATTTTATATGTTTGATAGATTGTTTTGTGTTTTCATTGCTTATATGCTTAGATATGTTTTATTGTTTACTTATGCCGTACTGAATTTTGTAAGCCACCTTGAGTCCCCTCCCGGGTTGAGAAAGGTGGGGTAGAAATGAAATGAATAAATATTAAATACATACACACACACATGTTAGATTGACCAAGGGCATATTCGTATGGCTTCTTGGAGGGGTGCATATTACAGGCAGTGTATCAAAACAATTATGAAAATAAAGAGGATAATTTCTGCTACAATTGCTTTACCATCACATGCGCAGTAGTGGCTGGAAAAAAACCACTGGAGGTTAATTATGGAATTGGCATGATTGTTTTTATTAGAAATAATAAAAAAGGAAATAAACAAGAAAAAAGATTTTTTTTAAAAAACCACCCACAAATTTTGGCCAGCATGAAAAGTCTCATCCCAACTAATGCATTTCATTTAGCATTTCTAGACTTCTGTAACTCGTTGTGAATTTTAAACTCCATGGGATTTACTCCCAACTAGTCCTGGTAGGTGAAATCGAAGTCAATATTCTGAAAAAAATATATAAAAAGCATTACTTGCTGACAATCTTATACTGAATGTTATTTTTATTATTTTTAAATTTTTTTGCCTCCTGGTGACACTTTTTTCAAAAAAATAACATGCTGACCAAAAAGCTTTCAGATGACGGAAAAATTGTTCTCCTACAGCGTGCATAGGGCCAGAGTTAAATGATTCCCATGGAGTTGGAAGGGAAGGAAAGAAAATTAATTCCTTTCCATAGCACCACACAGATTCATTCTTTCTGCAGTATTAAAGTGTTTTCTCTCCTCTTTCCATTTCACATTTTTGAAGTGTCAACATTAAAGTTGTGTTTTTCCCCTTCCTGATGAATCCCTGCAAAGGAGAACATGCCTTCATGTTTCCAAACAATTAGAATTGTTATCTTAAGGGAATTATAGAAAAGGGGACAAAAGACTGCACATGTAAAGATGGCATATACTTTGCAGAGGGAAGCAGGGAAGGGACCCACAGAAATTAAGTGTGTATCTGCCATTCAATTTATGCCGAGCTGTGAGGATTCTATTGATAGTTTCATTTTTCCGAAGGGGGAAAAGTCTAACATATAAAGAACAAAAGTGGTAGATAATTGTAGCAGAATGGGATGATAAGTAATGTTTGGTATCCTTTCTATAACTGTTCCCTTGGGGCCCATTATGGTAATTTTTCTTCCATAACTGGCAAATTGTATAACGAGTTAGATGATAAACTAGGAAGCAAGACAGGAATTTGCATTTTAATACAACTGTCTAAATCATTTATCCAAATAAAGGCCGGATGGGGCACTTTGCAGATTTTGCTGCAGTTTTGGTTGCTGTAGGGTCAAACTGTTGGCATGGCTTGATACATTGCCTTTGACCTCCCCATCTATGGTTTCAAATGGAAGACTAGAGGCCCCATCCACTACCTTGACAACATTTTGTCCTCCCTAACCTATTTCATAGGTAATAATAAGAGATTTTAAAATGAAAACTTCTGAATATGGGAAATGTGACTGTCTGCATCTCTTCTACACCTGTGAAGTCTTCCTTTACAGCCGTTCAAACTCGCATCATTGCTACCATTTCAGAAAGATGGACAAATATTGTGTTATCTCTGATTTGCTCAGCACTTCCTTATGAGCCGCTCTGAGTCCCATCCCCCCCCCCCCCCCGGAGGGGTGTGTGAGAAGGGCGGGTTAGAAATATTGTAAATAAATAAATAATAAATAATAATTCAGGGATACAGAACCTATGCTCTATTCAGTTTAGGCCATTGTAAATGTGTGAATTATCTCCTTAAATGTCTTAAAAGCCAATAATTCTTTGCCCACCCCTGTGCTAACTGAAAATGTAATTAGTTCATAGTTAATCCAGATAACTAAAGGAGTGGGCCAATAATCATTCATTTACTTTACAAAGAAACAAACGCATGCAATCAGACCTTTGGTAACAAAGCCTTGACAAAGGAGCCCCTTTTTAATATATTTTTATTTCTTCCCAGACCCCCTTTCATCCTAGGCCTCCATCTGCATAAAAGTTTTTGCAGCATTAGTGTTGAGAGGATAGTGAAGGAAGACTGGAGAAATATACATTTTCAGCATAAGCACACAGCAGTATGTTTCTAGTAAAGAATGCAATAAGAAAGTCTGACCAGGAAAAAAGAAAGATTCTTCTTTAGCTCAACCTACAGTAGTCATACAATAGACAAAGTAAACAGCAGCCACCTCTAGAATCCCTTATGAAGCAGGTATAAACATTAAAGCAGAGAGAAAAGATGACAACACATTAGCCGGCCCTTACTTGCCCTCAATATAGTGCATTCTTAAAAGCATTTGGCCACCATAACATACGGTATAAGAAAAGTGGAAACACAACAATGAAAAAGGCTATCACTAGGTTCATTTTAGAAGAAGGCTGAATATTTTTAATTTACTCATGTAAATTTTATTTCACATGTATATATGTGAATTAATTTTTTTGCTGAAATGTTGCTTTTCTTTGTGTGTAGGAACATATCTGTAATCTTGCCATGTTATTCTGCCTCTAGTACCAGATTTTCTGTTAAAGAATACCCAGGAACATATGCACTTTGTTGATTTAAATACATCTGTATCGAATTCTGAAAAAAATGGGTTTAATTTAACAAGAATTTGGACATTGTTATGTTTTATTCTTCACCATAAAAAGTTTGTTTGATTTATTAATCGAAATTTAAAATTTTGAACTGTGAATAATGTTCCTCTCTGAAAAATGCATTACATCATGGAGGGGAAACACTGTAAAATCTATTCCTATCAAATTTACTGATTGTTGATCACATTTGAGTGGCCCATACTCTACTCCACTGAACAATCAATCTTCTTTTACAATCAGGAAGTGTGCCCATTTTTATCACTCTTTTCAAGAAGGTGAGGCCAACCACATACAGCCTGTTTTTTAAATTAAAAAATTAGATTAAAATACAGAGAGACAAATAGACACGAGACTCAGGATGCTTTGAATAGTGTTTTTCTTGTGTAACTTTTTTGGCTTATTCAGATAATTTTCAAGCAATCTAGTGACAAAATGCCATGTTTTCCAAACATTTCTTTTGATCCATTTAGTCAGGAAAGGTGCACAATGACCTGATAGTGCAAGAAGTAATTGAGGAACATTCAGAGAGTGCTTGGACAAGTATTAGCATGCTTTTGGCTATGCGGAGAATTGGGGCTGAGCCAGAGATTGAGACCAAATCTCTCATTAGAGACAGAATGATGGTGTGTAGATAAGTTAAGCATTATGAGAACAGTCGCTGTTAATGAAAATCAATCCCTCTGAGATTCTAAAAAAACACACCACTTGTCTAACTGAACACCAAAGTTAATTGTGTCTAAGGAAAAAATGAGTCTATGAGTGAGTCTAAATGGGCAAGAAAGCCGAGACTCACCTCAAAGTAATTTCTGGCTGTTTCTGACTTATAGCAAGTAAAAATTGCATTCAAAGCACTCCCGGCAGATAGCCATCCAGCCTCCACTTACAAGCCTCCAAAGAAGGAGCCTTCACCACAATCTGGGGCAGAGAGTTCCACTGCTGAACAGCTCCTATCTTTGTATTATTCATTTTACATATGAGGATATGATTATTGCCACTTAAAGCCTTGAAAAAGCGAGCAATATTATTGCCTGGCGAAACGGATTATATTGGCCAATGGGAATCATGACACTCTCACGCTGTTCCGTCGGCTTTTTGGCTTCTTTTGGGATTTCTACCCCTTGATTGTATTACGCCTGGCCCTCATCTGGTCACCATTTCGGATTTTGTATGGATTCCTATCCCCTTTGGAGTACCGCACTTTACCTTTCCTTCTTTGAACTCACCTGACTTATCCCGGACTATTTGGATTACAATTGAGACGTCCATTTGCATCAGAACCCACAAGAACTGAGTTATATCCTGGGCTTTTGTTACTCATATTGGACTTCAAAGGACTTCCTTATATGTCTGGTATTGTACTCCGATCGTTCCAATTTTGAAACTGGACACTGAAACTCTCACTTTTTCTCTGTGTTCAACATTAGCACAGGGAAATGGGGTACACCATGTCCATATTGCTGCCACTGCTACATCCAGCCTGACACAGACCTCTGTGTGGGCTCCTGGTCATTGCATTCTGACATCAAGAGAGGTAACCTCATAAGGTGCAATGGACACCCAGTAATATTCTACCTGAAAGAATTTCATCAGATGCTGTCATGAAGGGGGACAAATTCTTCATGCATATGCTGCAAGGATGCACATACCTAAAAGCAGTTTGGGTAATGTTCAGTCAGGAAATTCCCAACAAAGTTCAACTCACTCAATTTATATGGGTGGCAGGAATCCACTTGGGAAAGTAAAAAATAGAAATAAAACAAAGCCATTATTTTTGTACCTGCAATGGAGTGCTGATTGTTCTGTCATATCTGCAATATTCAGGGAAAGACACAAAAATTGAGATTTGGGTAGCGGCATGACTCTTGAGTAGTTTTTGAACAGATCCCATAATACTCTAGAACAGCGTTTCTGAAACTCTTCTTCTCCAGGTGTTTTGGAATTCAACTCCCAGAAATCTCAGCTAGCTTACCAGCTGTAAGGAATTGTGGGAGCTAAAGTCCAAAACATCAGGAGGAGCACAGTTTGAGAAACTCTGCTCTATAATGTTGCTTTTTTCTGGCATCTGGCCTAACTTTCTGCATTTTCCTTGCCTACTATCTTTATATCTGTTGACCCAAGTCAAAGGTGTGCAGTCACACTCTGATAATGGGATGCCGGATACTGGAAGGTGTCCTGTGTCAGGTTTTGTCCGTCTTTTTCCCTTCATGGCTCAGTTTTGTTCCTTCCCTGCTCCTTGTTGACCTGCCATCAGTTCAAAGTCAGACAATTGAAACTCATTCAGTTGGAACTTGAGCACTGAAGCCACATGGAAGAATAAGAAGCACATTTTGTGAAGAAAGCAATTTACTTTGCCTACACTTCTGTCACTGTTTTTTTTTTTCTCTCTCCCTGCTTTGTATTGTTATGCTGCTACTGCAAATCTAGGTAAAAAGGAGAATGTTTCTTCCCCCTTAAGCTTTAAAAAATGTTTTTTCTCTCTCTCTCTCTTGTTAAATTCTTCCTTTAAAACATAATCCAACCATTTTATTACAGCTATTCAGTGTGCCGCAGCACGAAATGCTCAGAAGTCATTATTCAAGCCTCTAAAAAATGAAACAAAATAAAACATCATGTAATTAGAGCATAAAAATAATGCATTTTGAAGTTTTATTTTTATTTTTTAAATACTGTACTGTGAGGTGTTTTTTTTAATTGCTCTTATGGTGTTTTCAAGTTTTTACTTTAAACTCACGAGGATTAGAAACTTATATATTAAACTAGAGTTTCTAAGATGCTTTTATGAGATTAGCTTTTCCCCCCAGGCTTCCAAAATTGAAATTTACACCTGCTATATCATGAGAATTGACCATCTATTTGCTGTATTAGAAGATATGCTACTGAGAGCCCACTCCTATGCAGGCCTATTTAGCATAATTGGATGTATCCATAAATTAGGCTAGAATCTTGCAGTGGTTTACTCTGGAATAAGCCCCATTATGTTAATGCTTGCTTTGCAAGGAGGCTTTCAATATCTCCTTATGTAGTGTCTTTGCCCTTTGTACATAAAGGCAGCTGGGACTCTCAAGAGCAGCTCTTCCCCAAAGCCACAGGTTGCCTTAGGAGTGTGGCCAGAGACTATCTAGCTGTCCTTCAACACCCAGGAAAAAAAGAGGCAACTTTCTCCAGGAGGCAATATTTATTTTGTCTCCCAAGTGAGAAAGGCCAAGTGAATGCATTCCAAAATTTCACAGATGAAATCCAGGACACATGTAGCCAAGCAGCTTCAGAATGCGGTCAAGGTGGGAAATGTTATAAATGAAGAAAAATACACAAGCTAGAAGTGGCTGCAGCAGTTTGCATTGGCCTCAGCTGACAAGGCGAGATAATACCTCGTCCCTTCCTCTCACCTCCCACCCTACTGAGAACTGAAACTATGTTTGCATTTTGAGCTCATCATTCTGCAATTGAATTATACTGAGGACAAAAGGAGAAAATGGGAAGAGAGCGAAGGAAGTGGGCATTTTGAAAGCAATTTAAATAGTGGCACAGCAAAGGATTAACTAGGACGGTCCCTTTCAAATCAAGGCCATTGGACAGTTGGCACCCAGGAAAAACCTGGTGATTAATCAGTGGAGTAAAAATGGCACACTCAGGAGCCTTCAGCCCCCTTGTATATCTGGAGAAGCAGAAGCAGCTGTGTTCTCCCCAAATGATCAGTGTAAGTTTACAGGTTGTGATTTGGCATCAGTAAGCAGTTCAGTGGGATCTTGGCCATTTATGTATGAGAAATCTACCTTTGTGCTGCAGATTGTCACTTGGAATGTCTATCACACATTTACTATCAAGTATGTGGAGCTGTCTTCAAAAAGAGCTCAGATGATTTCTGGAGTTAGAGGAGGGACAAGAATCAAAGGTGGAAAGGAGGGGTCAAGGAATGTATTTGTATTTAATGTAAATTGTATTTGTTCTATGAGGCTTCCTGGCATTTAGAGAACCCCCTGTGAGTTTTGCTTCTGCAGAAATAAAGCTTTTATGTTATAGTCTCCTTGTTTCTAGTCTCAATTGAGCCAGGAATATATATAAAGGAAGCCCTGCTTTAACATCAGTGTTGCAGCACCAATGACTGATCCTGGCTACAGGAAACCTATTTGCTCCCTGATTACATTTTTTTTACCAGCAACCTGTCTGTTTTTGAACACTGATTATCTGAAATTTCCAGATGACTTCCACTTCATTGTGAGACTAGTGAGTCAGCCAACTGGACCTTCTCTGTAGCAGTCCCTTTCCCCACATCACTCCTTCCCAAGAGTTAGGCTAACTCCATCTTTTGAGTTCCTGGTAAGACTGTGCTGTTTTCCATGACTGGGTGATACGTAAAGTTAAAGGCTTTATATAAGAAGTTCAACCTTTTACTTCTAACCTTTAAAATCTCTACATGGTTTGAAAGAATATGTCCCACCACAACCAGAGGGATATTTATAGGAAAACAAGAGGGCCTTTTTGGTGGCTGTTCTCCGGCTTTGGAACTTCTCATCAGGAGACGTTTGAAAAACACCATCTATCTTGTCCTTATGCTGAACAAACAAATATATTTTTATTCAGACAGGCTTTGGGCACCTAAGCTTGTTTGCTGCTGAGGCAGGTTTTTATCTAGTGTTTTTTTATTTCTTCCCTGTTGATGTGTTTGTATTTTAGTGTGTGTGTGTGTGTTCGTTCCCTTTAGCATTATCTTTAGTTGAAAACTTAATGTGTTTATAAATAAGCATGTATAAGTACCCAAAGATGCAACTCCTGAATAAGTAAGGATAGCTGTCTTGATGCATTTCTTGGCATACCTGGTTAGAAATAACTTATACTCAAATCAAAGGTACTTACTTTTAAGTAATCATAAAATCAGAATCATACAAACTAAAGAACCAGTTATGCGAGAAATGCTGTTCCTTTGCTAATACCACCTTCCTGAGCAAGGTGCTTGAATGTATGGTAGCTGCCGGGCAACTTTAAGCTTTCTTGATGGAAACAGATTGTTTGAATGTGGCACTCAGGAGAAGGTGCTCTAGAGCCCCTTCAAGGGAACAGGCACTTTGCCTGACATAATGAATAATTCATTGTACCCTGGATCCATAGTACATCTTTTCAACTGGGATGTGCAACAGTCAAGCTTACATGTATTGGAATGAAAGATCCAAAGGTCTTGTTCACACCACCAACAAATGGAACTGGTCCCAGAAAATTTGACCAGATTAAGCACTGAAACATTTGATAACTGCAGTCAAATTTTGAACAAATACATGTAGTTTTCTTTTTTACAGCAGCAATCAAAGGTTCCATTTCAAACTTGCTACCAACAAGCTTTTCATCACTCAGGATTTTATCACATAAGGCTGGCAAATCAGAATTTAACCAAGAAAATAGCATTTTGGCCATTACCTATCACATGATGCTGTGTCTGTCCTAGAGATGGGAAGGCCTGGGAAAAAAATAGGGGAAATGGGGGGAAATTTCTCCCTTTCCCCCCAATTTTTCCAGCAACACCCCCCATTTCCCAATATCCCCCCCCCGTTAGCTTTATGAAGGCATTGAATGTTTGCCAGTTTATGTTGGAATCTGCCCTGAGCTGGTAGGGTAGAATGCAAATAAAGTTTTAATATTTATTATATCCCCCCCCCCCCCCCAGTTCCTCCCATCTGTAGTCTGTCCTGCTGCTTACATTCTACCAGTTAGTGTAGCACACCTTTTCATTGATGGGTAAAATCCATCAATTGCTCTCAATTCTGCCACCTTCCAATTACTGACCTCAAGTGTAGTAGGTTCCTTCACTGCAGATATGATATGCCACCAGTCACATAGCATCAGGGGATCTTCCTCCTCTCACTAATCCCAAGCAGGCTGTTTTCCACTTCTTTTCTTATTTCTTTTATTTTTCTTTTAAAAATCATACTGCTGTAATTGTGAAATAGTGGGCAGGAACACATATTGCCAGGCTGCGCCATTGTGCTAATGCAGATAAGTCTAAAAATGAATGTTTTAAACCAATATTTATTTATTTATTTTTATTTTATTTATTGGGTTTCTATGCTGCCACTCCCGGGAGGCTCGGGGCGGCTCACACCGGCAAGATACAGAACAACAATTAAAAACAGATTAAAACACACCAAAATACTACACATGGTCTAAAACAACAAGATTAAAAACAGCCTGATGTGCAGAGTACAGAGCACAACAAGTGTAAAAAGTTACAGAATTGGCGGGCTATGCCTTGGTGGGACCTATAGGCCAAAGGCCTGTTGGAAGAGATAGGTCTTGCAAGCCCGCCTGAAGGGCAAGAGATCTTGGATGGCACGCGTTTTGGCTGGGAGGACATTCCACAACGTGGGCGCAATCACGGAGAACGCCCTCCTGCGGGTTGCCGTTAGTTTGGCTGACTTCGCAGATGGGATGGCTAACAGGGTGGTACTTTCAGACCGAAGTGATCTCGTAGGGTAATATGGGGAGAGACGGTCCCTCAGATACGCTGGCCCCAGGCCGTGCAAGGCCTTAAAGGTGAGTACCAACACTTTGAAGGTGATCCGGTGCTCAATATGTTTCATTGCCTTTGCTAATGTGGTTGCTGTGAAACAACTGGCTAGTGTGATGAATTCCTCTTAATCATCATGTTTGGTGGCATGTAGAGGATAAAACAATGGAGGCATAATAAGTAGTCCTTGTTTTGTTTTCTCCAACTTCACTTCTGCATACAATAATTGTAAAACTGATTTTTCTAGCAGCAGACCATCTTCCCTAGTCCCCTACCCCTGCAGGGAAAGTCTGCTATCACCAAATCAAATTTTGCAAGGGAGTGATTAAACCACAATGTGGTTATTGCACACTCCTTCTTCCCCAGAAAACCTAATCACCAGCCATCTATCCAATAGCAAAAAAACAAGCTCAGAATATGTGATTTCACAAACATCAGGCCAACAATATTGAGATACCCCATATTTGTTCTGCTAGTCATGTCTTAAACCAGCCTCATCAGTGCAGCCTCAGTACAGATGTCAGACTCCCCCACCCCCCATGCCCATGTGGTCTTTCTGTACTACCATCTACTAGTGCACCTTAGATAGGGAGACTGCTGGGCAACATGGCAGTTGATGCTGCAGGAGCATCCCCGCCCTGTCTTTTTGACCCAGAACAAGGCACACACTCTCAAAATTGGTACTGAAATTGATTTCCAACCCTCCAAACTATATTCAATCTGATTCCCCTTTGCAGATGTGAAATAATTCTATTTTAGGTGTATATATTTGGAAAGGAAAGAAATTGAATTTATTTTAAAAAACCATATTCTCGCTTCTCTCCATACACATACACTCCTGTTGTGCATGATGTGTGTAAGTGCAAATGTGAGAGGTTTTTCGTCAGCGACCTGTCCCAGAATAGGCAGCAAGACATATCCTAGTGCAGAACAATTTGCTCTCTAGAATAGTGGTTGGACTCACATGTGTCTTTGTCTCAGCCTGGAAAAGAGACGAGTGCTGTGTTTCTCTTTCAGGAGTGTTCCCTTATGGTGAGGAGGTTATCATTGCTGTCGATAAAATTCACAGAAGCCACCAACAATTGCATCTAACAGCCAAGAATGAATGAGTGAGTGATTAATTATCCTCTAAGTGCATGTGTATGACTTTTAAATGGCCAGAATATGGGTTAAACCCCACCATTTAACAATATGCTGGCAGCAATTGATGAAGCCTTTCAGTCACTAGAGCCATTTGCTTTTTAAAAAATCTAATGATTGAACACCTGCCCCTTACCTTGCTACCACTAATCTGCTATAAAGCAGCCATTAAAAGAAATCATTAAGCATATGCACAGAATAGTCAAAATAGAAAAATGGTTCAGGTTTTATTTTAATTGCTGTTCATAACCTTATATCACAGTATATTGTGAAATTAACAACATTTCAATGACAACTCATGTTTCCAGTTTTTTCAGGGCAAAAATGCTTGCAGGGGATGCACTTTTCTACATTCCACAGAGTTGGGCTTCACAATGAAGGGAAGAAGAACAGCTCTGTGAAATCTCTCCCATGAAAAGGAATAAGAAGTACGTTTGGAAGCCTTAGACTGAAAAACTCAGACTTAAAGCAGCATTTAAACTGTTATTTATTAATATTTATTAATGTGTATACTTTTATGTTATTATAATTGTATTAAGTGATAGTTATTTATTGTTATCTATTGTCTAATGCTTATATTATTTTCTGTATCTGTTGATTGTTGTAAGCCGTCCCAAGTCTTGGGGAGAGGGGGCGGAGTATAAATAAAGCATAATAATAATAATAATACTGAAGAAGGAAACCGAAGGCCTGATTCTTGCAGCCCAGGAGTAAGCCATCAGGACAAATGTAATTAAGGCCAGGATTAAAAAAGCAGCCAATGACCCAAAATGCAGACTGTGCAAGGAAGCTGATGAAACCATTGATATCCTCAGCTGCTGCGAGAATATTGCACAGAAGGACTACAAACAGAAGCACAACTATGTGGCCCAAATGATTCATTGAAACTTATGTCACAGGTACCACCTGCCAGTAGTAAAGAACTCGTTTGATCGTAAACCTGTAAAGGTAGTGGAAAATGAATACACAAAAATACTGTGGGGCTTTTGAATCCAAACTGACAAAGTTTTGGAAAACAATACACCAGACATCACAATTGTGGAAAAGAAAAAAGGTTGGATTCTTGATGTCGCCATACCAGGTGACAGTCGCATTAAGAAAAAACAACAGGAAAAACTCAGGCGTTATCAGGACCTCAAAATCGAACTGCAAAGGCTCTGGCATAAACCAGTACAGGTGGTCCCAGTGGTCATTGGCACACTGGGTGCTGTGCCAAAAGATCTCAGCCAGCATTTGGAAACAATAAACATTGACAAAATCACAATCTGTCAACTGCAAAAGGCCACTTTACTTGGATCTGTGCACATCATTCAAAAATATATCACACAGTCCTAAACGTTTGGGAAATGTTAGATTTCTGATTTTGTGATACAAAATCTCATTTGCTGTATCATACTGTGTTTTTGTGTCAGTAAAAAATACTAATAACTCCTTTTTAAAAAGAAAAAATATAATAATCATCTGGAAATAAGGATCATGTGACCGAAGCACAGTTATGGGATATGAAGAATTTTAGTAAAGCAGGGATTCCCATCACTGAGCATTTATGAAGTGCCACAGCTCAAGAAAGAGAGGATTCCGCCAACCATACAGTTCCATAGATCCACTGCTTTGCTTCCTACGTATTATAGGGCAGAAGAGATTGGAATTTCTTTTAACTACCCCTGTAGGATTTTGAGCACTGAAATCTGAAAACATAACTTTTCTAAGCTTTGTCAAAGAACTAGAAAATTCATTGTTGTTGTTTATTTGTTCAGTCGCATCCGACTCTTTGTGACCTCATGGACCACACCAGAGCTACCTGTCAACCTGTCAACCGTGGCCACTTCCAGCTCCTTCAAGGTCACTCCAGTCACTTCAAGGATAACATCCATTCTTCTTGCCCTTGGTCAGCCCCTCTTCCTTTCTCCTTCCATTTTCCCCAGTATCATTATCTTCTTCAAGCTTTCCTGCCTACTCATTATGTGGCCAAGGTACTTCATCTTTGTCTCTAATATCCTTCCTTCTAGTGAATAAATCCATAACCTTATATATATTGCTAAACTCCATTTCCCATCTGCCTGGTCAAGGACCATAGGAGTCTAGGTAACAATGGAGGTGTGGCGTGTGTGTGAGAGAGAACAATTCTGTCCTCTCACACAATGAAATGTTCACTCAGTCTCCAAATTTCTAATTTTGCACTGATTTTTTTTAAAAAAACTCAGTTGAACAATTAAAATACAGTTAGGCACACAAATAAAAGGGGCAGCCATAGTTACCAGGGAAATATGAATATAGCAGATGTAAAAGTTGTAGGTGTGAATGATTTTCAATTTTTCACTCTACAATGCTAGAAATTTGGGGACAGCAGGAAAAATTAATTCAGGGGGCAATGGCCTCATTTCACACTCCCCCACCCCATCCCAACCACCAAAACAGAAAACTCTAACAGTTGAGAGATTGTAGAAATAAATAATTGTTAATATTCTTTGTTTTCCTAATGTGTGTGTACACACACAACTTTCTATTTCTTGGCTGAATACACACACTTTTCCAGGCACTGTTCTCATCCTCTGATCTTTTCCTAGAAATAAGGGTTGAGCCAGACTTGTCAATGCTGGGGGTACATGAATTTGGATCCAGGCAGCTGTGGGTAAACTTTGACATACCACGTATTTTGGCCCTGTGCAGTATAACCACTAATAAAGGATCGTGGGAGTCCTCTTTGGATGCAACCTTCTCTCCAGAGAAAGGGGAAAGGCATGGATACCAGGGAAATCCAGACAGAGCAAATAATTCTGCATGTGAAGGGTTTGCAGATTGCAATACTAGATATTTGGGGAGTAAAGAGAATTTCTTTTGAGATGGCAGAATTGTTACTTGCTACTTGGTTACCCTCCTGCCGGAATAGAAAACTTAGATATAACTGTTTGACTTTTGATGGCTGAGACAGGCAGATCCCTGGAGCTGACTTATATGGCGTAAGAATGAAACCCTCATTTGTAAAAGTGCAACAAAAGAAAACTGTTCTTTAATGGAAAAGAATAGTATCGCTCATGTAAAGTAAAAATCAAATATAAAATTTATCAAATATCCATGCTCAGGGAAAGGAAGAAGTTTCATTCAGGCAAATCCAGAAAATTAACCTATGGTACTTGTTTAGCCCTCAAGATTGGGGGAACCAATTTTTTTTGAAGTTATGAAGGACTGTACCCTAGATCATTGCTGAATGACTGTGTTTTTGGATAAGATGTACAGGTTGAGCCTCTCTTATCTAAAGTAGTCCAAAATGATCTATCTGAGTGCCTAGCATAGCGATAGCTTTTAGGGTTGGTTTCTGCGGTTTAAAAATTATTTGAAATCGGATTAAATTTGTATAAAAAGCTAATTGTGTTGTTTTTTGAACCATGTGCTCCAACCCGGAAGTGTAATTTCTTTACTGAACCTGGAGGCCGCCAATTTTCTTAATTATTGTAATTAGATCGTATCTTCCCTCTCAGTTATTCTAACAGGAATATTTATCTCCTCCAAAGTAGCTTTTCAGGGTACTCACAGACATATCAGGGCCCTTTGCCTGGTCGGAGGATAATTAAAGTAAAAGGCCTCCTGGAGGAAGTGGAGAAGCAAGGTGAACCATAGAGAGGGATCGGGAATCCTAGAGCGCCACCTTGGAGGACTGAAGGAAAAATAGCATTTTAAACATCCAGAAAATTGGGGGGGGGGGAAGAAGGAAAGGAGAAGCAGAGAATTAAAGGCTGAAAGAAGAGGAGGAGGGAGTAAGAAGACCACAGAGTGAAGAAGGGAAAACTACAGAAGAAAGGGGAAACCATAGAGAAAAAATGGAGGTTCCTAGAGCACCTGGAGGACTGAAGGGAAAATAGCACTTTAAACATCCAGAAAATCGGGGGGGGGGGGAGAAGGAAAAGAGGAGAAGCAGAGATAAAGGCTGAAAGAAGAGGAGGAGGGAGTGAGAAGACCACAGAGTGAAGAAGGGAAAACTACAGAAGACAGGGGAAACCATAGAGAAAAAACGGAGGTTCCTAGAGCGCCTGGAGGACTGAAGGAAAAAACAGGCTTTGCGCGCTTGTTCTCCAACCAAGTCCAAGCTCCTTCTGCCAGGAAGGAAAGGCACAGCTCGATCCCTCCCCACAGATGGCCATCCAGCCCCTGCCCAATAATAATAATAGACTCCTAGAGTTGGAAGGGAGCCCCCAAAGGGCACCCAGCCCAACCCCCTTCTGCTTTGATGTAGGAAGGCACAAGCAAAGCCCTCCCCACAGGTGGCCACCCAGCCCACTTCATCATCATCATCACCATGCCACAGAATCCAAGGCATAGGAGGGACCCCCAAAGGGTATCCAGTCCAAGCCCCTTCTGCCAGGAAGGAAAGGCACAGCTCTGTGATACTCTGTAAGTCACCCTAAAAATTAATTTTGGAGAAGGTTGATATATTCCTGTTACAAGAACCTCATACTGTATAAGTTGGTGGTACCATTTCTATATGCTATAAATCTTCAGCTCCAGTCAATTGCACTCCAGAAGTGAAGGGAAATGTTTCCCCCTTGATTTGCCTGTGATGTCAGCCCTGTAGTGTTTTCCTGCTGTGTGCATGCGCTGGAATAAGAACTAATAACGAATTTCGTTATTAATTACGTAACATTTCAGAAATTTTTGAAATTTTTTTTGTAAGTCTTTCTATTATTAATCAAAAAAATCCCCCCCCCCCCATTGAATTTTAGAACCATGATTTTTTTGGGATCAACCAAGCCTAATAGCTTTTCTTTCTGATGGTTCAATGTATGCAAATTTTGTTTTCTGCACAAAATTGTTAGAAATTGTATTGAGCATAAAACTACAATCAGGCTATATGTGTAATGTGTATATGAAATAAAAATGAATTTCATATTTAAACTTGAGTCTTGACATCCAAGGTCATTGTGTACACATATGCAAATCCAGGTGTTCCAAAATCCAAAACATTTTGGTCCCTAGCATTTTCTCAGATGGAAAAATAAAGATCTTCATTCATCTCCTATTGTTTCACTTATTTCACAGTTTTTCCTTACCTGCTGGATATTATCTGATTGTCAAGAGAGCATTTGTGAGAACACCTTTTGTACGAACAATATAGCTAAGTTGCACAAATTTTGTTACACCGATTTTAGAAGAATTCGATACTTTTCAAATGCTGTTTAAACTAGCAATGTTTTTGAGATTTTTGTGTGTGTGGGTGCGCTCTGTTTTACAAAGCAAAAAGCCTTTACTTTTGCACAGAGACATTTTGCTGAAATCTTTATGAACGAAAAAAGCATGTCTCGCTGTCACCCTTGACAAGTTGCCTTGAGGAGACAGGCCGCCTCCTCAAAAACATGTAATTTAGCAAGAATTCCTCATATTTGTACTTCACTGACATTTTTCAAATACAATAGAGTGATGTCTTTTTTTAAAAAAACAAAACTTTATTTTGGGACTTATTTTCTTCAGCCCCAAGAGGACATCTTTTAAAACTGTATTGTATCTAGGTGGTAAGTAACGTCACTTAAAATATAAACACATCAATTTTTCTGGTCTTTCATTACAACATTCTTTTCTCTTCACTGCAAGCCAACTTCTCCCTCCTCAAAACATTAACAGAATGAGGTTTTGTTGTGGAAAAGAAAATACATTTTAAAAATCTGCAAAACAGGACAATTAACAATATGTTATAATGCAGACAAAAACTAAATTGGAATGAAACTCTCCTGGCTATTTTTCAATCGATGCAATCCCATAGAGAACAGTTCTCTCCCACATGCATGATTCTGTAAGCTATACTAAACAATATGTTAATTTCATGATTATATGTAATGTCTAGGGGAGAGAGAGAGCACATTTTCATTAACAGGTAAAACTTGTCAGAGGATCTTGATACCACTGTCTTCCCATTACCGACTGACACTACTTTGTGGTAGGTCCCTTCCAATGCAATTACAAGATGCCAGCAGCCAAGCAGACACAATTCTTCTCTCCATCCCTTTTCCTCGCTGTTCCGAAAGAGACTATTTTATTTTCCCACCTATTTCGTTTCTAAACTTTTCACTACCAAAATCAACATTTTCATTAAGATTAGATAACCTTACAGAGGTTGGGAATACATTGACTTAGGCAAGGCTAGCCTCCAACACCCATAACCATTGAAGAGGTATTGTGGGCATTGTCCAAAACATCTAAAGAGCCACGCCTGGACTAAGGGCTTAAGACATCTTTTTCTACCCTTGTGATGGATTGTTGTTGTTGTTGTTTTGCTATCAAACCTGCTTCAGCTTTTGGGATTTTTATGAACAAGAGGCTTCCAGAAATCCAGCTCATCAACATGTGATGGATTACATTTTTCACAGTAGAAGCTTTAGTTTGCTGGTTCTAGAAGACGCCAGAGTGATGAAAGTTGTCTCAAGTACATATGCCAGAGAGATATATATATGATTTTGATTTGCACTATGGATCCCAGATAGTAAGAAAAATGTAAGCTCCAGAATTAGATACCCTTTTCACATTGCACTGCTATAATGCCATATTCCACTTTAGCTACCACATCAACATTCTATGGAACCCTGGGATTAGGCAAAAAGCAAAAGCATTTAGGGCACTTCCAGACAGCAGGAAATTGTGGGCTAAAACGGGTTAAGTAATCCAGTTTTGCCTGCATTATTGTCTACACAACCCACCCCAAACCCCAGATTTTCCCTCCTGGGTGGCCAGCAACCAACCACCCCTAAACCCCAAATTTAGGCCATAATCTTACCTAAATCTGCTGCCAGGCATGAAGCCTACTTGTCGGTTCTTCCAGTGTGCCAAAAGAGCATGTGAGAAGGGGGGAAGAGACATCCTTCTGTCTTCCTCTTCTCCTCGCATGTCATTATGGTGCTCCAAAAGAACTGAGAAGCAATTTCTGTCCTTGGCAGCAGCTTAAGCTTAAGAGCCTAAATGTGGGGTTTGGGGGTAAAGGATGGGTGCCTCTCGGTTTTTCAGGCTCCTAGATTTGGGCTCAGGGATCAAGTGATGTAGTCCCTGGGCCCAATCCACACAGGGCCCACACCTACCAAGACCCAGATCTGGATCTTTTCAGGTATTTTATTATTTCGGTACAAAGCAAGAAAACCCTGCTTTGTTCCAAATTAATTCATTCTTATTGGGGGTATCGTTTGGATGCCCTGGTAAAAAAAACCCATACAGAAATATGGGCCTGCCTGGATGGGCCCTTAGATTTCTCTGTCAGTTCTTGGGCCTTTCTAAACTGCAAACCCCAGAATTCCACAAGAGGTTGCCATGGCAGTTAAAGTGGAATATAGCTCTGTAACAGAACTGTGAAATAAGAGCTCATCTTGCATTCAGTGCCACCAAACCTCAGAGGTGATATTCCTTAGAGAAAGGCCATGATCAATACTAACCATGATGCCTTGCAGTATTAATACAAATGCATGATCAGACTTGAGAACAGCCAAAAGCAACTCAGGGTTTTCCTCTCTCATTTCATTCTCTTGTATTACTAAACAGAGCATGGAGAGAGCTTTTACCAAAGCTGGAGGGAGCTATGAGTGAAGGGATTTAGCCTAGGTTGGTTGGGAAGCAGTGGATTCATGCTTTGCAACTTGCATGCAAGAGGATTTTCTGGCTTCTCAGTTCTGCTGCTCATATGGAATAAAAGTTTTAACATCTCAGCCCAGCTGGAAAGCAAATCCTCAGAGAGCCAGTCGGTGCACAGCTAGTCCCATTAGCTTTTCAAAGCAGAAACAAACAGGCCATGTATGACGGGGGTTATGTGAGGGGTGGTTAATATTTTATTGAGTAGAAGTATTTGATGCTGTGTTGGTCATTCAGGCAGAAGCAGCCTGCTAGATGCCCAACTCCCTCAGGGAGAAGAAGGGTCCGTCTTCTGGCAGGCGTGACACTTGGCTCTCTCAGGATCACCCCCAGATTAAGTGAGGATTTGAACATGAATTATGTCTCACATTCAGGAAATTGCGGGGTGATGACCAAGGTCATAGAGTTGTGCAACTTGATTTGGGAAAGGGTTCCTGTAAAAGGGTTCCTGTAAATGTAATCTAATCACGGCCATTGTTTCCCAATGGAGATTGCAGAACAAACCCTGGTTGTGCCCTGTTGCTAGATTAAGTCTGAATCCCCCTCCCACACCTTCTCCAGGTGAAACAGGAGTCATGTTGAGAGGGAATAGCTGCTGCTAAAAGTTGGCATGATGGCCAGAAATAAAGCCTAATGGGGATGCATGGAAATCAAAGATTAGATAAAATCTAGAATCATAGCAATTGAAGGGACCTCATAAGCCTTCAATTCTAACCTCATGTCCAATGAAGGAACTCCAGCTACAGCATCTCTAGCAGGTAGTGTTACAGCATCTCTTTTTTGAAAAATAATCAAGAGAAGATAGAGAATTGTGGAACTCTGAGAATTGCACAATGTTCTTGGAGGTTTGCATCTGCACACTTCTGTGCTTCTGGATTTTCAAAGAACTTTCTGCCTTGGAGTGTGGTGGAAGCTCCTTCCTTGGACACTTTTAAACAGAGGCTGGATGGTCATCTGTCTACTATAGTGTTCCTTATGGTGAGGATTCAGAACAAAATTAGGAAAGACCGGAGGAGCACTTATGAAAAGAAAAAGCAAATTAGAACACAAAGCGGTCACTTGGGGTTTTTATTTTACTTTTCGGAAAACTTCTTAAAAAAGTGTTCCCCCCCATTTTTTTCTGGAAAAATAGAAAAATGTGTAGAATATGTTATTTTCTAATGATAAATAATATATCTATGGCATGGTACTCAAATTATATAACAAGAATATCTTAATGAAAGATTTCTGAGACTTTTTGTTTCTACACACATTTTTTCAATTTTTCTGGGGAAAATGGCTTGGGGAAAAAGGGGGGGGAAACTGTGTTCCCTGATTTTTTTCAGTTTTCTTTTCTAGGCCTTCCCATTGCAGCTCCAAATAAAGTTGGTCTTCTTCAGGGGTGCACTTTTACACAGAAATGTCTGGAATTGTGTAATATACTGCCCAAAGAAATGGACCTTTAAGCAAGTTCTTGTTTTTACCCATGCTAAGGCTGGCATAGTTCCTCAACTTGGAGAATCTGGATCCTAAATATCTGGAACCTCTCTTATGTGCCACACAGTACTTAGTTTTCCTGCCAGTCCCATTGGTCCCCCAAAAGCATACAACTCCCTTGCTGCCCCAGCTCCACTGGCTGCCAATTAGCTTCCAGGCACAATTCAAAGTGCTGGTTTTAACCTACAAAGCCCTATACGGTTCTGGCCCAGTTTACCTGTCCGAACGGATTCTCCCCTACAAACCATCAAGAACATTAAGATCCTCCGGAGAGGCCCTGCTCTCGGTTCCGCTGGCTTCACAAGCGCAGCTGGTGGGGACGAGAGACAGGGCCTTCTCTGTGGTCGCCCCTCGGCTGTGGAACTCTCTCCCAAGTGATGCCAGATCTGCCCCCTCTCTGTTGTCCTTTAGGAGGCTGGTGAAGACCTGGATGTGGAACCAAGCCTTCCCAGAATAGGTTGAGATTGGCTATTGTCTGAATGTATGACCACGTTTACAGATTGAGTGGAATTGTTTTAATGGCGATGTGGTTTTATGCTGGGTTTTTTATGTATTTTAATATGTTGTTGTAGTTGTTTTAAAATTGTATAGCATTGAATTTTTGCTGTTATGCCGGTCTGAGTCCCTCGATAGAGGTGAGAAGGTCGGGGTCCAAAGGTTTTAAATAAATAAATAAAAGCAGGGCTTGTTATGTGCTAAAATCTGTATGTCATTTTTGCTTCACTCTGGTAAGTGTGATGATGATCAGAAACTATGGTCAGTTCCTTCACATTGAGACCGAGGATTTAGGGTTTTGTTTATTTTGCCCCTAATAGGAAACTGAAACAGCAAGAAGGATCCCAAAATTTATAGTATGCAATTTCTTAACATCTCAGATATAACCCCCACCACCACCTTCCAGGAAAGTCAGGATCACAAACAAATGAGTTTGCCTTTGAGTAAATGTGCCAGAACTCTACTGTGTGACTTAAATTTTTAGTGTAAATCTGAGCTTTGCACCATGAGTCTCCAAATGCTTATCATTTCTTTCACTGCTTGCCATGGATTTCTCCCAGCACAGCTCCCAGAAAGACGTATATGAACCATTAGAAGAAAGCTTTTCTTACTTCCTTGCTCAAGCTGTCTTTTGGTGATGACAATGAGAAGTTAATTTTTTAAAATATGCTTCTGTGCCAATGCTCTGCTCAGCCCTGGCTGAAAATTGTATTGTAGATTAATTGATTGCATTAGCCCAAGGCCATAGCACTTGAAAATCAAACAAATATGTCCATGTTACAGATTAATAACATAATTACAATAACATGTACGGTGTCAGAAGATATCAAGAAACCTTCATTTCTTTTTAATAATTGTGTGTCTGATTCAAGTGCAATAGAAGAAGCAATTGTTATACAAATGTTTTGCATCTTCTTTGAGGAGGAAAAATAACCTTGAATAGAATGAACTGGAAGTCTACACTTGGATGGTAAAATCAGCCCTGCATTTATGATACACAGATCAGTTTAATTGGGGGTGGGTTTAACTGCTTGCTGCACTTACCAGCATATATGGGTATTGTTCATTTCAGGCTTTTCATAGCAGCTGTCAAACACATTAGATGGAATCGATTGAGCTCTCAACATTACAGAAGCTTTCCTTAGCTGAAAATTTACTAAGCTGATTATTTTTATCATTTTACACAACAGCGATTATTTAGCGTGAGAATTTGGCAGCAAATACAAACATTCAACACCAAGGCTGCCCTATATGGCATTAATTCCATTCCTTTTTGTCTATTTGGTCAAAAGATGTTCTTTTCCGGAGTAACAGCAGTCTTGGCTATCTCCCCATTGTGCCAGCTCTGTACCCATTTCTCACTGCAAAATACAACTGTCAGTTATTCATAGCGCGCTCTCTCCCTGGAGTCTGTGGCCCCCAATGCATCTTGCCTCATTGCTGATCTCTGCACTCTGTTTATCTGCCACTTTGGGAGGAAGTTAGAAATGCATTTGATATAATTTGATAGTGAAATGCAGGCTTCTCTTGACAGCTTATAAATAGCTTCTTGGAATCCCAGTCTGAAATTTGGATTTGAAAACAACCACCATACGATCCTCCCAGAAATCTATCAGCCACCTCTCTGGAACACAATCAAAAGTGGCTTGCCTCTCCATTTTCCCACTACCCTCCCCAATTCCATTATGTCCTGCAGTATGCTCACCGTTCCTTAATATCCCATGGGAAGAGAGTCCATTAAGACAAAGACTTATATCAATCTCCCCCTTCCAACTTAATTAAGTTTTTATAAACAATCAGGTCTATATGGAAAAAAGCGCAACCCAGCACCAAATTACCAAGGCAAATAGAATCCAAATGAAGTTATTTTCCCTGCCTTGTCTGAGTCCAGTTTTAATTAGGCAGCTGTTGGGACTTGGTGTTGCCTGCATGTAATTGTGTCATTGCCATTCATTAGAGGTTTGATTAGAGTTATTGTTTGCTTGCTTCCCAATGTTTTCATTTCCTCTGTTTTCCAACAATGACCTGGCCAACTTTGCCTTTTAGGTAATTACAATTTAGTGGCATACATTATTTATCTAATAGAGCTGTGCCTCAGCTGTCTCTGTCCTGGCTTCAGCCGGGAAATCTGTTCTGTCACCTTTGCTGATAATTGCAGATCCTAAGTCATGGAAAGGAAGGACCAAAAAGAAAAAAAATCCAACATAGTAAAGTCTGATATTTACAGTTTAAGAACTGGTTTTGAATGCAAAATATCACACAGTTGAACATGAACAAGGATTGCCAAGTAATTAATAAATCAAATATTCTTTCCCTTTATCATATGGAATAGAGTTGAGATTTAGTCAGATTCCAAGGGAGCATTTCAAGATGTTTGCACAGTTCAGGGAACTTTGGCTGACTACATTCATTTAGAGTGATGTAGAGCTACATACAAAAAATGGGACAATCAGAAAAATTGGGGCTTGTCTTTTACATTATTTTTAGATTTTGTATGCAATGACCACCTTTGTTTCCTTCACTTTGTTTATTTCATTGCCAGTCTTGAGCCATGAGCATACTCAGCTTGTTGGATAATTCAATCATTTGGAAATGTTTTACCCCAAATTCATCTAATCAAAATCTATTTTGTCTTTCTTATAAAATAAATGGATTACATACAGTCAACCCCACAATCCAGAGATACACAGACATACACTTTGCACATGTGCCCATTTTTACCCCCTCCTCCCTTTCCTGAGCTACTTTTTCCAAGGGTTCATTCATAGGACACATACAAAACTACCCTTAAAACTCTACTAAAATGGTGGACCTCCCCTTCTTAGGAGCTTTAAAGCTGAAATAGTAACACTGGCTCATATTGTTTCTATTATGTTCTACTTGGAAGAGGCTTTTCTCTGATGAGGATTGTTGTATGCTTTTATGTTGTTTCTGATTTATGGAACTCCAAGGCAAAAAGCTCACAGGGTTTTCTTGGCAAGATTGGATCAGAGGGGGTTTGCTTTTCCCTTCTTCTGAGGCTGAGAGAACATTTCATAGGGTAATTCAATGAGTTTCAATTGCAGAAGAGAAATTTAACCCCTGATCTCAGGAGTTGCAGTCCAACACTCACGTCACTACACCACACTGATGAGGATAGGAAGCCTTCAATGGTTGTGTAGAAGTGGGAATTTTAGCAGGTCAACCAATTAACTAACAAGCAACATTTGCTGACATTTCCATTTACAATCAACCATTTAAAGGTTGAAGATCCCTCTCCAGTTTTCACACTAGCTATTTTAGATAGCTGGCGACTAGACTTGTGCACAGATTTGGAGTTGTAAATTTTCTTTAGCGAAACTGGCTTGTTGGTTTGGCTGGATGGCCATAATGGTAAGGACTCAGCTGTCACATTTTTCCCCTATATGGGACCACATGGCAGCCGATCGTGGCTCCTTTTTCCTTATTCAGAACCACATGGTGCAGAGAGGCTGCTGTGTGCTGCTCACATGGGGTTTACCTGTGAGCCCTGCCTGTTGAGCCAATCAGAATAAAAGAACTGTGATGTGTCTTATGCAAACTGTGTCTAAGGAAAGGGTCACAGAAAGCATGCTTCCTTAACCCCATTTTTCAAACTGAGACTCCCTTGAAAGGAAATTAGGAAAGGAAGATAAGAAAGGAAGTTAGGAAAGGGTCCCAGGAAGGATACTTCTTTAACCTAGTTCTCCAAACCCAGACTCCCTTGAAAGGAAGATAGGAGAGGGGCCCAGGAAAGAGGCTTCCTTAACCCCATTGCTCATACCCAGGCTCTCTTGATAGAAAGAAAGGAAAGGATCCCAGGAATGGAAAGGGAAGCCCCTAAGTTCTTCATTCCCACCAATGGGCCAGATCTTCCTAGATCTTTTAGCTATGGACTGGAAACGGCTCTTTGGTAACCCTCCCATTTTTGGGAGTTGTGCAAAAATGGAGCCACCCAGAATTTGGCCAGCAGAAACAGATTGAGGTTCAGCCAAAATGCAAAAGGCTACTGGCTACCCTCTATCTTGCATGGAATAGTAGCTTGATAGCTGGACCATGATTCTGGAGAATAAAGTTCAAATCCCCATTTGGCCATAAAATCCCAATTCGGCCATGAAAACCCAAGGAAGAAGGAGAGGAGAAGCTGAATGGTGTGCCCCAGTCAAAACCAGAGGTCGCTGGTAAATCTGGTTTGGAATCAGGAAAAGCTGCAAGCCCTGTCTTGGAACCAGGAAATCTTATGTGGACCTAAAGAAGGAGGTAAAGATACTGCATCACATACATATTGCATATTAAAGCAGCATTGACAATAGTACAGAGCCGGCAATTAACCAAAGCCTGCTGATTTACAGCTTGCTATAAATTAGAACAGCCAGGACCATCTCTTCACTGCAAAACAGTGCTTGGCATTGTGTTATTCCTCATTGAATCTCTATGTTTAACTCTTGTCTGGCTTGGCTTCACCTTTACTTGCTTTTCAGAATCACTGTTATACCCTCTAGGGCACTTGCCAGTCTGAAACAGGACAATTTCATCGATTTTGACCTTATACAGTTAAGAAAATAGAAATGGGTGTGTATTTTCCATTTTCTGAGAACTGGAATAACTACCGAGACTATCTGAGACAAAAAACAATTATCTTTTGTTCCATGTACAAAAGGTAATGGAGTGGCAGTTGCATCTTCAGCATTAGTGACTAGACAATATCCTTCACTGCAACTGAAGGCAGTAGGGTCAAGACAATTTGAGTTGCACAGACCTCATGGCTCTGAAATCTCACTGCCTTCTTCTAGCATTTGTTACCTGAGACAAAAGCCTTCCATTGCCTAGCAGTAACATTGGCCCTGATCACTGCCTGTATGCACATATTTTCTTTCTCATGGCCCACTCTTTACACAACAGGCTGCCAGAGCAATACTACATAGAAAATGAAGTATGTATTACTGAAGGCTTTGTTCTATCTGCCTTATTGTAAACAGGCTGTGCTTCATTAATTTCAAAGCCAAGAAGAAGTGCTGTTTCTCAGATTAAAGATACAAAAGCTAATTATCCTATGTCTGTTGTCAATACCACAAAGGCCAGGCAGAGTGAGCTTCACTACCAAAGGGAAGGGGAAGTAAGGTGAATCCATTGCTCCTCGTGCTGGTCTCCTCACAGCGATGTTTCCCCCATCACGCATGGGAATTGTTTCCTGAGCAGTGAGGATCCCTGCTGCCTCAATTTGGAGCCAGCACAACACAGGCAGGCTCCTGTGTTGGGAGGGAAGCATCATATAATGCTTCAATTCTGCTTGTGCAGGGGGCCTCCGCTGGAAGTTCAGCAACGTGTTGGATAGGCAGCATGCACATCCATCACTGGACTGATGGGGAAGCATTCTAGGACACTTCCCAAGCCCTGTCTGATGAGGTGGCAAGAGTTAAACACTGACTTTCACAGCCCTGGTATATGAAATCACAAGCTATACACTACCCAATGACTTTGCATCCACATATGTGTTGTCTGTGTGCCTTAATGTAAGGGAATTGAAATATTCAAGTATCACTGGGTTTTCTTGGCAAGATTTATTCAGATTGCCTCTGCCTTCCTCTGGGTGACCTTGGGCCTCTGCCTTCCTCTGAGGCCCAAGGTCACCCAGTGAATTTCTACAAGGGAGCAGAGAGTTGAATTCCAGGTTCCCAGTATCTAGTCCAACTCACAAACCACTAAGTTACACGGATTCTGCTAGCGTATATTACAATAATATAATCTTGAAAAGCAAGTACAGCAAAAACCAGTTTTCTCATAGATAACAACAGCAACAACTTTCAAAGTTGAATCTGGGAACATTTCCAGAAAGCAAGCATACTTGTTCTCTCAGGGAAGCAAAGCCCCATGCAGAACAGTTTCCACGCCTCTATTCAGTTAAGCTTTTCCTGTTAACATTCAGCGCTTTCATTTTCAATGGTTTAGAATAAGTAATAACAAAGGTAATGGCAAATTTGATTAAGGCTGATATCCTAAACTCCTGATTATTGAAGAGTAAGCCCCATTGAACACTGCTAGGTTTCTCTTTTAACTGTGCATAGGATTACACTAGATTGGTATACTCGAACAAGAATCCACAAAAATAAAAATAAAAAACCCACAAAAATGGTATAATTTGCAGGGCCATCTTATCCAAACCTTTGAATTGATCAGTTTTCCATTCCCACACACTATTAGTTAGTGAGCTGTGTTAAAAGTGGCTGTTGTACTATTTTAAAGGGAACAGTACTCTATTTGATTGTATATTCTATTTAATAAATGGGGATGGTGTTAGTTCTCCTAATGGTGTTGGACCGTAACTCCCATCACCCATTTTCATTGGTTAGAATGGCTAGGGCTAGTGGAAGTGCAGTCCAACACCATCAAGAAGATTATATGTTCTCCAGTCCTATTTAATTTGAAGCTGGGTCCAGTTCAACTCCAGTTTAAAGATTCAGAACCATCAGAAAGCAAAGCAGAGTCTTTGAAATTGTCCATCACCAGTTTTCACATGCTGAGCAGAGTGAACATGTACAAAGCTCACCTGTTTCATGTTCCCTGCTATGATATGATGCAATATGCTTTTGTTACATAACAATTATTATTTTTGAAATTCTATCTTTGCATATACATTACCTGGTGCAGAGTTTATCCTCCTAACCTGTTTCTTTTATTTGTGGTGATGTATCTTTTTGACTACCCTATGATCCATTTTTATTAGTCTGAGTTTCCATGCCTTTCACAGCAGCTTGATTGGAAGATATCACCATGTGATTTCACACACTTTTATCCCATCTTTCTATATACAATCCAAAATAGCTAACAAACGAAATGGCTAGTCAACAAAATCATAACAATCCACAAAAATAAATTTTAAATGAGTTTTTAAATAACAGAAGGTAAGAGCATCGTAACTTGAAACAACAAATAAATATCGCCAACCATATAGTACATAAACATCAGTAATGAGGCAATGAATTGCTGTTAACATCAAAAGCCTTCACAGGGCTTTTAACATCTGCCAGGGAGCTAAAAGGAAGGAGGAAAGAAAGACTACTTGTGAGAGAGAATTCTACAGTAGAGATACTAAACCTAGGTGTTGGTGGATTCTAATGCAGGCAATTGAACCCAATCTAGCCAGCAATGCAGGTTCATGGGCAGTGTAGTTCTTTAACATTTAGACATCTCCAAGTTCTAGAACAAAAGTAGACAACCATGGAGGTGTGGACCATTACCCTTTGCAAACACACCCTGTTTGGCCATGCTTTCATGTTTCTACATACGAAATGGCATTGCATTACTTCTGGATGCCATTTTGTCTAACTAGTGGCTTAGATAAGGGTTCTGGGGAAATAAAACATCACATTTAGGATGAATTTGGAATGCATTTGGTTGGGTTTGGGATGAAAATTGCCCCTAAATTGATATTTCTTTTTTAAAAGTGTGGGGGGAGGGGTCAATGGCCATGCATTGGGGTCCCAAGTGCCTGATATGTCTGATATGGCCTTCAGCGTTGTAGCCTCCTCTTCCTCAGAGGTCGGAAGGGGGAGAGAAAGGAAGCAAAGGGAGGAAATTCATCCACTCTGTTTTCAAACGCTTCCCAGGATCCAGACAGAAGCGAGAGGAGAGGAGGGGGTGGAAAGTCATCCAGTCTGCTTTACAACGCTTCCCAGGATCCAGACAGAAGTGAGGGGAGAGGAGGGGGTGGAAATTCATCCACTCTGCTTTAAAACGTCTTCCCAGGCTTGAGCCGAGGCTAGGGACCAGAAGCGGAGAAACGCTAAATCATTTCCGACTCACCGCTTCATAACAGAAATGGCGGAAAAAGCTTCAGAAGG
This sequence comes from Anolis apletophallus, assembly GCA_030556195.1. Taxonomy (NCBI): domain Eukaryota; kingdom Metazoa; phylum Chordata; class Lepidosauria; order Squamata; family Anolidae; genus Anolis; species Anolis apletophallus. The sequence goes on along the minus strand of JARBWK010000001.1, from coordinate 126,440,135 downwards.
GCAAAGGGACTTCCAGTTTCCTTAAAAACTTCGAAATGCTTCAAAAAGCAAATCTTTCTGAATTTATTCCGAATTACGAAGATTCCAACCAAACCTAACCATGCCTAATATTTACATATGAGTCTAATCCTAGATACTGATCTCAACCTATATTCTAGGGAAGAGGAAATTATCTTGAAGCCAGGAGTTGGGAGATGTGTCAGTTTTATTTTCCCCCTATCTTTGAACTTGGAATATCATAACAAACCTCAGGTATTTCCACCCCAACTATGAAGTTTTCTAAATCTGATCATACAAAAATGGCCTATAGCAAAATGCTCCTTCATCTGCTCTGCACAGGTTCAGTGGGCACAGCTCTTCATAAAGAGAACCATGTTGTTATCTCGTATCAGCTATAGAAGTGTTAAAAGGAGATGCAACATCAATAGACTAGAAGAATTAACAGGAGTTCATGTGCAGACATCTATAAGTTTAGATATTCAAAGCTTTGAACTTAGACCAAAGGTGGACAACTGTTCTGGGGAGTGGGAGGGTTTTTTCATCCTCGCAAGGTGCACAGCACATTCCTGCTAATCCCCTTTCACTTGTGCTTGTCTTTTTTTGTTCTAGAAAACTGCTGAAAAGAAGCTTTTGAGGTAATTGGGATCTCTAAGGGGGTAAATAGAAAAGGCACACTGTTGATGGTTTTCAGACAGAACATCATCTAAAAATGTGCTTGATTTTTTTTAAAGGGGGGGTTAATGTAAATGTTGAAGAACTGCTAAGGGGCATTTGGGATGAAGAGTGGAATTGCAGTGCACAAGCTATACCTATCCCAGCTCTGGGCTAAAAGGTTCAAATTTTACCCATATTCCATTTTTTATCTCAGTTTCTTTTTATGGCAAACAAAGATTTTTGGTAAAGTTTTAATGGGATGCCATTTTATCATCACAGAGCTTTCTTCCCTCCCAGAGAGCCCCCTCCCCAGAGGCTTGAGAAGGGTATCCTCTAGCAGTGGGAAGCAGCAGCCATAGAGATCAAACCATGGTTTGAATTCATTAACTGGTTGGTTTGGCCATCCAAGTGGAATAACTACATACATATTGGGATGTGGATCAGTCTTCCGTGCAGTTCTCTCCAATTTTCATTCCATCCTCCCTCTAATTATGTTATTCTTGTATCACACATATGTTGTCCTGTTTGCCCTAACATTGTGAAGGTGGTTGGTATGGGCCATAGATCCGGATTCGGAAAACCAGTTTTACTCAAGCATTGGTAGTATATGGAAATCCCATTGGGGGATTATTTCATCCACTAAAACGCCTTTGTCATATCTGTATTCTTGGAGCATAATGGAACTCACCCACACATGCACAGAAACCCTAACAAAATCCCTAAAATTTTAATTCAACCCAACCTCATGTTATATATAATCAAATTCCACTTGCTATTGTCTGTAGATGAAGCTGTTATTTAATGTCACATGACCAAGCAATAATATTTCTCCCTGAATACAGATTTAATACATAGCAGAGTGCTGAGGGAGCACTGGACTCTCCAGAATTTCAGCTTTCATACTTAAGGAAAGGTTGAATCTACCTAGCTTTCATAGTTGCAAAGATATGCTTAAAAGTGTGTGAGCAATGCCCGCCAATGTCTCAGAGGCCTGAAAGACTTCAATGCCCTGCATAGCTCTTTGCATCTCTCCTTGACTCAGTGGGCCAGAATGGAATAAGTAAGAGATTGGGGGATCTTGCTCAAAAGTCTAGTTCTGTTCCTCCATATTCAGAAGTTCTACTACATAGTTAGTATGACCTTCTTCCTGGTTAAGTGGACACTAATAGAACAGTTGTACCTAAACATGTTAATTTAGTGGTCTGCGTCTATCAGCTCATTGTTTATACTTGCTTTACAGTGTTACCCTGTAGCATGTTTCACTGAGGGCAATCGGACTTACTCCTTGATAAGTTCGGTATATAATGGCAGTTAGGTTGCTAAGATATCTGCCCAATTTAGCAATTAAAAACAATAAATAACTGAAACAATTGAAAATTTATTTTAAAAGCTAAGAGAATGATCTGTTTGTACAGGCATTCGGTCAGTAAATAACCCCAGGTCTTTACTATGTAGTCGTAGGCCATGGTAGTAATTTCTGGTGCCCGTGCACTATTGTATAATTTTAATTGTATAGTTTTAATCTTGTGTTTTTATCTGTATTTTATGGTCTTTTTAACACTTGTAAGTCACCCCGAGCCTGATGGGAGTGGCAACAATAAATCTAAATAAATAAATAAAGGTGGAAAAGGTGTTCCAAACTATTTGAAAGATAGTTAAAATTGTTTCAAGTGTTGGGAAACCTTGACATGAGAAACCTGGACTGATAAGAACTGCAGTTTGGGATTACTTCTGTGCAAAATTCATCTGGTTCTTTTTCCACAGAAAACAGCATTTCTTTTACATATAACATTTTCATTTTCCCCAAAGAAAACAACATTTTCTGCACATAAAATAATATTTAGTCTCAGAAATATTATCTTTGGCACAATGATTTTTTTCTGCATCAAATTTTGCACAGAATAAGTTCAAAATTGCGAAGGGACTTCAAAAACTATTCCATTATGGAAGACCTCTTTGCAATGGGAAGAAAATTGCTAAAAGTACCAGTTGCCTCCTTTGCAGATTAAATTAGTGAAACATCACATCCCTACCATGAACATCCAAGTATGGGTCAGAAAGGTCAGACCTTATAAGATGTAAGTAATTCACCAGTTGAGCTATAAATGCAAGATAAGACCCCCCCCCCCCCCAACTGTTGGAATTTGACATAGTCATGGGAGATGTTATTCCATCCCTGACTAAATAAAATAAAAAGACAAAGACAAAGTACCTCAAGACTTGCTGCTATTTCAGCACCAGTCCATCCTAGCTAGTACAACCTGGTCCACCAACCCATTGTACCTAACACACCTTGACAGATTTCCAGTTACAGTTGACAGGTTGAAAAATGCATGAAATGTCTGAAATCTTCAATTCACAGTGGATTTTTGTGCTGGCAGTAATTTAAACTGATGAAAGATTGGATCACATCATCACAACATCATAATATCATGATCAATCATCAAGTACATTTTACAGGAATTTAGTGGCCTGCTTCAAAGTCTACCCACTATTTATTTTTAAAAAGAACAATTTACTTTTGGTAAGTTGGACAAAGAAGAGATTGAAACAAAGAAATGCTTTCTCCTCTAGCGCATCAAATCCATACAGATGTAGGAATCATCATATTTTCTACACGGATGCTCACAGTACAAACACATTCGCAAATCTTCACCACAATATACTGAGAAAAAATAGTACTTAAAGGAGACTTGTGGCAGGGGATGAAATGAAAATATTGGACTACATATCATGAAGTTAGGATTAAAGCTGTGGCTAGCAGTGGAGACTGAAAAGAAGCTCACAAAGTTGTGCTAAGAGATAGAAAAACAAGCAAGACATTATTTTTTACTAACTTGGAAGGGATGGGAAACAGCCCCTACCTCCCCAACGAAGTTGTTGGACTGCAACAAAGCTTGGAAAACATCTTCAAGAGTCCCCCCGCCAAGCAGTAGCCATGCCAGCTGGAAGACTGGGGAAGATTGCAGTTCACACAGGTAACTTTTTCTTAGTTCTGCTGCAACTCATATTACCTGTCACCAATGGCTACACTGGTTTGGACTAGTGGGAGGTGTCAAATTAGCAACATCTGGAAAACTGAGTGTTACCCACCTTGAATTAGATAATTTGTCATACATTATTTAACAGTGACTTTTTTAGTAGTCATTAGCCAAGATGGCACAACACCCATTGCTAATGGTGTATCTAGGCTACTTTGCTTTCTACCCTGATTGTTCTTTTGCTGAGCCACTTCCTTGTTGTAGCCATTTCCTAAATTTTGCCCCATGTATCTTTTCTCTGTGTGAAGTGTAACTAAAGAGAGATACACAGATCATCCATAAAGAGGCACGAGGGGCGCCTTGAAGGAAGAGATAATATTTAACTTCCTTTGGTTTGTTGTAGGTTTTTTGGGCTGCATGGCCATGTTCTAGAGGCATTCTCTCCTGATGTTTTGCCTTCCTCTATGGCAGACAACCTCTAAGGATGCCTGCCATAGATGCAGGCAAAATGTCAGGAGACAATACTTCTAGAACATGGCCATACAGCCCGAAAAACCTACAACAACCCAGTGATTCCAGCCATGAAAGTCTAAGACAATAACTGACCTTTCCTTTGCACTATGTTGATGGTGCATTACCTACATTTTGGTATCTTAACTATGTCACTGGTGAGGATTTGAGATTCTTGATTTTCTATGCAAGTTTATTTCATTGGCACTATTTTAGTAAAGAAAGAATTTATGTAGATAGTAGGTAGGTAAATTTCATCACTCACTCTGCCACATATGATAGCATATTTGTATCCCTCATCTCTTTCACACACACAAACATCTAATCAAAATTGGTTATCTCTATCTTAACCCTACTATAAATAGTATTACCATAGTCTTTGCTTAATGGATACTGTTAATTCATATGAAAAGGGAAAATAAAGAATCTGTTTAGGTCAAGGTTTCTGCTACATTTGGGTTCTTTGTAAGTTGTATAGGCTCCTTTTCAAAACCGTCCTTTTAAAATTATGCTTCTTCGGGTGTTTCTCATATTGTGGAAAAAAATGTGGCTTTTATGCTTGTGCAGCTAATCGTTCATAACCACAAAAATGCCGCTTGCATGAGTTGTGATTGGTTTGTTCAACTGAATTCCAAAGAACTTTCTGCTTGTCACTACAGGATGCATCACCAAATGAGTATCCGTGATCTTGACTCCCTGCAAATGTAGCAAACAAAACCCATGTAGTGTGGCCATTCACAGCACAAGATTTATTCATGGATGCCACTTGCCTTAAGACTGGGCAACTGTAGCCCCCGCCCCCCGGAGGTTGCTGGACTCCAACTTACATGGACAGTAGTGAGAAATAATGGGGGTTGCAATCCAACACCATCAGGAGGGATGGAAGATTCTTACCTCACCTCAAGTAGTGGGAGACTACATAGGACTAGAATTTTGTTGGCAGTTGCCAGGCTGTCTTGGTTTTATATACTCTTCACCCAGGGTAATGGTGTCACCCAAATGACCCTTTTCCATTTGGGAGGCAGAATGCTTTGGGACTCATTGTACCACTGTGGGTACCTGCCTCCTGGGTGCCCCTATATACCTGCCTGGATATGCACATGTAAAGGTACCTATTTTAATTGGAAAACTGCACAAACCTTTTGTTGGTAGTCATTTTGGTGTCACCCCTCCCTGATGGGGTCACCCAGTGAGTCTTCTCCCTATGCATCCCCACTTGCCTCAAGCAGCCAGTTTTTTCCCATTTCAATGTCAGCATTGTAACTGAACATACCTTGTCCTCACCTTTGATCATCTCACTTGGTCTTGTCCAGAGGTAAGTTTTCTGTGGGTTCAATTTCATCTTAACAAACAAATTCAAACCTTCTCATCTGGAACCTATGTGACCCCATACCTCAACGGTTACTTGTGGCCTCCCACACATTTCTAAATTACAGTTTGAGTGGGTGGATACAGTGGTAGCTTCTGACATTCTGGGAGCTTTTTCATGGCAGTACTTACGCTTTAGGGAGCACATTTGTCATTGATATACTGGAACATTGGACATGAACATTGGACAAAATAAGAGTGGTCAAAAGTATCAAGGTTTGGAGGACAATCCCTGGGGAGCTGGGTATGTTTAGCTTGGAGAAAATAAAGCTGAGAGGAGACATGATAGCTGTGTTTATATCTTCAAAAGGTAGTCACGTTGAAGAGGGGGCAGGCTTGTTTTCTGTTGATCTAGAGACCAGTACATGGAGCAATGGATTCAAATTGTAGGAAAATAGATTCCACCAAAACTTCCAGATGGTAAGAGCTGTTTGGCAATAAAATATGCTTCCTTGGAGTGTAATGGAGCTGTCTTTTCCAGTGGGCTTTATGTAGAGACTGGATGGCCAATTGGCCATATCTCAGGAGGGCTTTGGTTGAGCATTCCTGCATCCCAGGGGATTGCACTGGATGGGCTTTCTGGCTCTATGATTCTATCCTATGATTCTAAGAGCAAATTCATTCTTTAGAGGTATGTCAGGCTATCTTTCCCACCTAGGCATCCTGTTCATAATTATCCTGTGCAGAGAGAGAAATGATCTAAGACTTGCAGTCACCGAGAGCAGAGAGTTGCATTCAGCACCATGTAAATAAATGTCCTGGCTGCAGCATATGACAGCGCTGAGTCCATCAGAACATTGCAGCAGGTGAACCAGGCCTTGGGTGTTAGCTACTTTTTCTTGATACAAGGAATAGGTGGATTATTAATCATTTCCTTTGTTCACAAAGATGACAAAATGGGAAAGTTTCTTTGCATGTTCCAGGGAATTCAACCATGCTTTTAGCCAACTTGTCTCTTTCATCCTTGGGGAAAACATTAGTTCTTGAGGCTTTGTTCAAAACCATCATTTCTCATTGTTGAGGATTTAGGCAATGAATGAAATTCTTGGTTGCTGCCTTTCCGTCTTCTTTGTTACTGCATTTGGGGGGGAAATTTCTGTCAAAGTGTGCTGTGAACACAGCCCCAGGGAATGAAGATGTCGGTCTACCTAAACCCAGCAGTTCCTCCCCCTTCTCCCACCATCTCTTTCTCTCTTTTCCTCCCTCCCTCCCTTGCTTTCTCATTCTCCTTTACTTGCAAAAGGGAATAAATAAAGGGACGGATCAGTGTCACTGTTTTCAATTTATTTTCACTGATGACCCAGACGCTCCCTTCTTCTCTGGTCTCTTAGATTTCTCTGATTGTAATTGTAGAATCTCTTCTTCTCCATCCCATTTCTGATTCCTCCCAAGATCTGAAACAGCATTTTCTGTTTATTTTAGTTACAAGGAGGAAACACAATGTTGTGATGTCAAAAAGGCCCAAATCAACCCCAATATACATAACTAGGGGGTGACACTGCTGAGTCCTGAGTTGCTTTAGGATGGCATCATTTCACACAGGAAAACTGGGGCACATGTTGCCAAAAAACATCAGAGTTCAGATGGCAAACATTATTCATGAGGAAGATCACACAAATTTGGAAAGGATGCAGCAATTTGCACTTACTTGTGCCTACTGGAGAGGACAAGATCTTTTCTCTGCGCCTACAGAGTTCATGCAGGTTATTTTTTGCAGTTTGGGCCTCATCAGACAGGAAGGAGAAAAGTGGGGGAAAGCAGAAGGAACCATCCTCTTTCATTCCCTACCATCTTTCCACATCTTCTGGAATGAGCTCCCATCCCATGTCTTTTCCCATCCTTTCCCTGCTTCTTTCCCATGTTCTCTGATTAGCATTTTTTCCATTTTCAGGTGCTGGTAAAACAGATTCCAATGGGCAGTCACTGGAAGTGCCCATCTGGTCTCTAGGACTATCCCAGTTGATGTGGAAGCGGGTGACTCGGGGATTGGCTAGGATATGCCTCTGCAGCTGGGAAAAATCTGGCTTGATGGGTGAATTCTCTCTTAGCTCAGGATCCACATATTCATTGTTAACATAGCACCGATACGAATAAATTCCTGCCCCAGGTACGTACAAGTGATGAGTATTACTGTAACTCCTACAGCATCACTCTCAGGGATCAGATCAGGGTTGGGGGCATTGGCTTCAAACAAAAACATATGTCTCCCAGCTGGAACAGGTCCCACCAGCACTGAATCAAGAACTTGGTCATATTCTTCACTTACTGCGGAACCCACATAGAAATCTTCCACTCCAAGTAAAGCAGGAGGAAGCCTGGCTCTCAACAGGGGTAAAGAATCTGCTGCAGGTTCTCTTTAAATATTATGCCTGCCTTCAGCCTTTATGGAAGTAGCTGTTTGCATCCATGGTATGGCCTCCATTGGGCTCCATTTTGCCAGAGCCTGAAAACAGAGAAGGCTGCATCTGATAAGGTCCTTTGACATCAGTTTGCAGCAATTAAAGTAAACAGAGGACAAAAGGGGTGGAAGAAAGAAACTGGGACAGTTTAAAAGCAGCTGAAATGTGAGAGGGAAAAGGATTGATTAGGACTATCCCTGCCAAATTGGAGGCTTCCTCATTCACAGTGTTTTACAGAGGGTCATTTTCCCCATATTCCTTCTGTCCTTTTTATCTTCCCACATCAAAAGTCAAGTGGGAATAGATTAGAAAGCCCAGTTGTCTTTTGATTTCCAGGGGAAGGAGTTGTCCATCTAAAAGCATACCACATTTTGGGGAGAGGCCTTGGTAAGATGCGGTTAGTGAGCCCACCTCTGCCCTCACTGTCTCATCCACCTGATCTTTTCATCTAGGGGAGAGAGATGAGCAGGAAATGCCAGGCTATATCATATTCTCCAAACCCTGATGGACAAGAAGTTGTTCCTAGTGAGACCTTATTTTTACAAACCTGTTCCATATACCATAGCAAAGTCAGCAGGGTGAGGCAGCAGGCCTAGGGTGCTCCTGAAAATTGCAGTGGGCTATCCTTAGGAGGTGCCCTGTGAAACAGATCCTAGATACCAACACTAGCATAGATTTGAACATTATAAAGAGTGGGTCTGGATCAGTCCTGATGCCAAACATAAATAATGTGTATGGCGGGATGTACTTTAAAGATAGAGTTTAGCCCAGTACCTTAATTTTCTGTTCCTAGAAGTAAAACAAATAAGTGAGCCTTTCTTCTGAACAGTTGGCTGTTTTGTATCTAAGGAGGAGGAGGAGGAACATCCTAGTCTCAATATATCTGAAGGCACTTCCTGACAGTCCTTTATCCCAGGACCATCCACATTTTTAAAATGCAGATGTTCCTGTGGGGCTGTTCACACACATCCCACAAAGTGCGTACTTTCTGGAGTGGGTGTCCAGATGCTGTACTGGGACTTCCCAGTCCTACAACATTAGGACACTGTAACCTCCACCCCAAGCCCCCAGCCCCTTTTAAAAGTAATGAAAACTTACTCAGCCTCCATTCGTGTCTTGCCGGAGCTCTCCCAACATGTAGTAGTGACGCTTCAGGAGTGCGGGGGGGGGGGGATTTGGTATCCACCCCCCACCTCTCCTGGCACATCATTTCTATGTGCCAGGAGAGCTCCAGCAAGATTGGAATGGAGGCCAGGTAAGTTTTCATTACTTTTAAAAGGGGGGTTGGGGGGGGTTGGGGTAGGATTCCCACAGTTTTCCAGACTATTTTCATCTATGGTGTCTGGACTGCAGTCCAGATACCGGAAGTACTGGGTTTATCCGTGCCTTCCAAGAAGGTGTAGAATAAACCCACTATCAGATTAATTTACCACAAACCAGGGTTTTCCTGGTTTGAGGTGAATTAATTCGGGATTGTCCAGGACAGCCCCCTATTTTTTGCAGAAGTTTCCGCAATAAAGAGACTGTCTAGATCTGTCCCCTGTCTTTGGGATGGTGGGTAGTAACAGATGAGGAGTAAGTTCATTTATTGCCAATCATCCTATGAGGGTAAACAAGAGCTATGTAGGTCCGGGTCCCATAGGTCTTGCATTTGACCTTAAGCAGCTGAAGAAGGAGCATCATGACATCCCAGAGTAACTGTGCCATCCTAGTGGCACTGGATGCACTGGACACTCACCTTGTAGCTGGGCATCAGACTGGCATTGAAAGGGAAGCAAAATGACTTCCCACTAGTGGGACTTTCAATGGTTCAGCTATGTTTTTTCTTGATCACAATGTATGAAACCTAATCTGTTTAGTTAAGCAACACTTATGTTCTCCCCCTCCCTGTTTTTATTGCCACCATGGTTCATCCAATGTCTTTTGGGGACAAAAGGGAATTCAATCTCAAGTAAACAAACTATTCATCATTGTCTATGGGGATTGCCAATTTCTAGGAGAGGCCAAAAGGTCTTTTGCCTCCTTTGGGTTACAAGAAAACAATTTGAAGGGGGCATTTGAATGAGTTGCCATCACTTTCCTGAATTAACTTAAGTGACAGTCGCTTTGTACACACATGTTTACAATCAAGAGCAGATGGTGCAACTATTGGATCGATTTCAACACCACTCCAATGCATTTAGCCAAGCCAGGGATTGGAACAAGACTTGACGACAGATAAACACCCTCTATTCTGTTGCTGATCTTCTGAGATATATGTTCGCTCTTAGCAAACAGGTAGATGGGTCCCGTGCCAGCTGTCAGCATTTTTACCTGGCTTCCTGGGCTTTTTAAAAGAACAGCTCAAGGGATTTGATTATTTGGCAGGCAAGGTGGGAAGAAATCTAGAGATAATCATAGAGGACATTATTTATATTGCCAAATTATTTATAAAGAGCAGAAGGGGGGAGGAGGATAAAATCACACATTTTTCACTCTGTCCTCCCCAACCTAAGTTCTGATCAAAGCAATCTGTACTTACCCAAACATGACATAATACATGAGGATAACTGACAGTGAGAAAGCCAAGTGGTAATTTATGAAACATCAACAAAAATGCATAATAATTGGACTGGGTTGGCATATTTGGTTGGGCGGCAGGGGCTGTGGAGGAATCTCAATATGTTAAATATGCTAGGAAGAACTGAGACCAGGTGGGAAAAGAAGAGCTGTGGGATGGGAAATTGAGACAGCTTGGACTAGACAAAAGGGGACCCTGTCAAAACAAGGCTGCACTTTTTCACTAGTCTCAAAAGGCAAAAACAGATTTTGTACAGTGAGTGCGTTTAAGAAGGCGGTGAAGCTGCTTTGGGGATACATCCAAAAACATTAAATGAATCCTTCCAGCTGGCAGCTTTTTTCCCTATAAGGAGCCTTTCTGCAGCCGAGAAAGTTGAGTCTGGCCCAGCCAAGCAGTTATAACAAGGATCATGTGTGTGTGTGTGTGTGTGTGTGTGTGTGTGTGTGTGCGCGCGCGCGCGTGCACCCTCTAAGTAAATAAATAATAACAGCAACCAAGCAAGCTGGACCAAAGAACACCCCTGCGACCATAAATCTGTCAAAACCAGGCAAATTAAAAAAGCATATTATCAATTATACATAATTTATTTCTGCCATTCCTGGAGGCAAACGTGGGGGGTCCAAGAGACCAGGAAGGGCACTGGAGTCCCACTACCATCTGAAATTACACTCTTTGGCATAGTCCATAATAATTTCAAGTTTATTTCTGCTGTTCTAAAGAAAAGAAATTAAGGTGGGGGTAAAGGAGAGAGAGATAATGCTTTCAGGGCATTGGATTCTGTGACTGAAATCTGGTTTCCATGAGGCATCCTATAAACACACAATGAAAGCTTTCTCCATGAAGGTGGCTGGTAGAACAATGGCCATTGCTTGGCTCAAGCAATGGGATGAGACCCAGCTCTGCCTTTAAGCAAAATGAGACAGTGGCCTCAGGTAGCTAATATTGGGGGGCATAACTACAGACCCCTAGCTGTTCCTTATTAGTTCTCTGAGAGTTCCCCTCCACTGAATGCATTAGTGCCCACACACCCTGCCCCCAAATTTAAAGTGAGATGCTTCACTAAGACATCTCAACATCAGCACTGGTGTCCACTAGCTTCTGCATATGAGCTATGGAAGGGACACTATCTTGCACTTGTGTTCAAGCAGCAAAATGTCTTGGGTCAATTCTACGTGACTCTCATACTCAATAGACCAGGTTTAGTGAGAACTAGCAGATGCCTGCAAAGTTACACTTCATATGGCATGGTGTATGGTAGGTGGAAAGTGTGAATCATGTCAACCTGAGATTCAAGTCTTCGTTTATTTCATTCTTGAAGATGTGAATGATAAACCACAAAGTTATCTCCTTCCTGGATCCTATTAAAAGAGCCTGTGCATTTTGTAAAAGGAAAAAAGGAAAAGAAACCTATGCATTTAAGGCCATTTTTCTCCAAATTCCAAAAAAATCCCCTTTTTTGCATCTGAAAGGTTTTTGGTGTAAATAATTTTTTTAGAGTCCTCAAAATGAGAAAAAGAAAAAAGCCCCTTAAAATTGTGCAAAAACTCTACCAACGAGAGGAAAGTATGAATGAAAAACCTGGAGTATAATATTTATTATCATTTGAAAGAAAACATTTTGAAAATGATGTTAAACTGGCAAGAATGTAGAAAGAGAAGAATAATACTTTTTGAAAAGTTATATATATATTTCTGACACTTCCATCTCATATTCCAATTTTTTTTATAATAATTAGACTTCATTTACAAATATATATATATTAAAAGGTGGATTTGAATGAAAACTGGAATGTTTTTTTTACTTTGGATTTAAAAAAATTCTGTATTAGAAAGAGAGTGTGCAAGGCTAACGTTGTAGTCGAGCCAGGAAGCCCCAAACCCAAAAGGAACGAACAGGAGAGGGTCCCCAGTATCCCTCTGCCACACACATTGCAATAACACTTACAACCCCATAAGCAGACCACCTCAAGACAGTAGGAAATACATTCCCTTCCCTCCAAGCAACAACAGCCAGGCCACTTCCCACCCAGACCTATGCTAGGCCGCTGCACTCCCCCCAGAACGCCTTCCCCTCTCCCCACTGGAAAACTTTCCAAAGTTAACCAAGACAAATCAAAACGCTCTGCCATTTCTCCCACCGTTTTCCTCTTTTTCCTTCCTCTCTCCCTATCTTTTTTCCGGCCTGGGGNAAACANATCCNAGCTCAAAACGGCAACTTTTGGGGCAGTTTGGCCCAAAGAGATCTCTTCAGGGGGGTGGGTGAAAGGCAAGCATTGATGCCAAAGGAAGATCTAGTTCTCTCCAATACTGCAGCCTCATTTGCCCCTTTCTGATTGTTTTTCGTCTCCTGGACTGGTCCTGATGTTTCTCCCTGGCTGATTTTAGCCAAGAAGCCTTGTTTTCCTCGTCATGGACCCTCTCTGCCTTGGAAAAGGTAGTTCATCAAGGACCCCACATAACCCGGATTGTCTGTTGTTTCTCTGGCCTGGGTCTTCGCCTCGTACAAGGGGACTCGCCCAGAATGTTGCCCCCAGACCTTTCCCCTGATCACGGACTTTATAGCACACAAGGACATTTCTCCAGATGGACATTCCATTATCATACATGTGCACCCTGTCTATTGCCTCCATTGCTCTAGCTATAAAAATATTACCTTATGAATCTTCCCTCAACCCCTTGTAACCCTTTTCCCTCCCTTCCCCACACAACTAGTTAGAAGCCATATTTTGATTTGTGATTGCTGTATTTGCCAAGTGGATATGTACTGCATACCCTGGGCCATCTCACACTTTTGTTTCATCATTTCGTGTTTGCATGGGAAATAGAAAATCAGCCAAGCCCTTGTTATGGAGATTCGGTCCTTATCCTGTCCCCACACTTGGCTGACCTCGAGATTGCCTAGTTTTCTGAGTTTCGACTGACTAAGCTAATCTTTGAGGTGTTGGACAAAAGGTAATCATGAATCACAGCGGGCTCCCTGTTTGGCTTCGGAAACCAGGCAAAGCCCACCATAGGACTTTTGTCATTCCTGCCACCTGAATGAATCATCCTAATCAGGTTCTCCTTTCTTCCCGACTCAGACATGAGGAAGGGATATATGGACTTGATAGATATACTTCCTGATAACAAAAGCTAACATTGGACTTCTCGCCCCAGGTCAACACCTGGAAAGGACTTCTTTTGTTTGCCCTCCATAATCCTTCCTGATGACAGCTTGCTCAACCTCTTTCCTCCCGGAACTCCATATATGGTTGTAGACATCTGGTTGGCTGGACAGGCAGATGGAGAAGGGCGCTGATAGGTTGCCGGCGTCCCGCCTATCAGCTGGGCTGGCCAATCATCAGCCAATCAGCCGGGAGGAAGCGGGCGGGGAATCCAAATGTTGACAGTTCTGTAACCTTTAAAAACCAATGTTTTGATTGTATATGCATGCGTTCTTTGCGGGAATCAGGGTATTGCGGTTCGCATCCTCTCAGCTGAGCAGAATAAACAATTTCGTGGCATCTACCTTGCAGATTGGTGAGCATAATTGGATCTACGGGAGGCGGGTAGGCTACGAGGACCTAGTCGCTCCTGGCTCGCCAGGTTAACCGAACCCTCGCGGCCTCTGTCCCGCGGTCGGTCTGCGGGACTTGTCCGGTTGTTCGACAACCGGCCTGTGGGATTGTCTGGTTGTTCGACAACAACGTGGCATATGTGGAGAGCAGGAGAATAGTTTATGCTAAATATTGGGAAAGTGTTGGCAATCCTTACAGTGAAGATACGTTTTTTAAAAGTACTGGAAGAAGCAAAAGTGGATATATTAACATGTTTATTCTGGGATAGATATGAGAAAACCACTCGGGGAGAGTCCCCTCAGGGAGAGAGAGTTTTTTATTACTATTCTTATTAAAAACCTTTTTTGAGAGATTGAAATTTATTTGCAGATTATCTGAAAAGAATGAAAGGGGATTTAATGATAATTGGGTTAGAGTAAAACTGAGCCACTTGATTAGATGTTTAAGTAGATTTATAGCTATTATCTTTTGATTTGTAAATTGATATAAGTTTGATTTTTTTTTTCATATTTAGTTGGTATTTGGTATGGTTATAGAGTATAGAAATAACCTGGTGATAAATATGCTTAAATTATTTTTATTTAGGGTAGAAGTAATAATGATACACACACATGTGGCATGCTTTGGAAGTCATTTTAATAGGTTTAATGTTTTGTTTTGTTTAGTACATGCTTTATTATTGTATGTGGTTTTGGTTCGGTTTGTTTTGTTACTTTTATTTCTTTGAATTCAATAAAGTTTATTTTAAAAAATAAGAAATTGTGCAAAAACACTGATAACATGTCAAGATGCGTTTCATTCTCATAATGTTTAAGAGAATATGCTGGTGTATTTTTAGATTCCTTGGGTTAAGGTACATAATGATGGAGAAGATTTCCCAGAAGAAGAAACAGAAACTGAGCATTGCTCAGGGAAGGCACGATCAAGTGAGTGTCCGGGGGAAGGGGGGGGAACTAGTCAAAAGGTGGAGATCAAAGGAGAAGGTTAGGAAGAGCAAGCAAGAGGCTGCTGGATCAGAGAGATTATCAACATGAAAGTTAGAATGATCAAGGCGCAAATGTGGGAGTGTTATCAGAGGAGCAGAAGGCAAGGTCTAAGGTGGCGGCTGAGGCCAATATAGGACAGCAGGATAGAGCTGCAAAGGGAAATTGAGTCATACAAAATGAAGTACAAACGCTGAGGAGAGATGTTATAGGCACATGGCAGATGGGGGATAAATATGGCACAATTTTGAAAGGAAAAAAACCCAATGTTTCCCACTATTGCCATTCAGAGTGAAGGCATTGGGAGAAGGAAAGACACCCCACCCCATGAGAGAAAGTAGCATGGCCTATAATGTCAAGGGGGTGGAGAGTGATTTTTCTGGAAGAGGGCAAATAGCTGAAAGAACTAAAATGAAAACAGCATTTTAAGAGGGAAAGAAGCAGAAAGGCAGTAGATGTGTATAAACAGGTCTGGTCCTCCCAAACTGAAGTGCCCACTGCAAAAATCTGAGAGTTAGGGACAGCCGCTCACACATCTGCTGGGATGGTCCTCCTGCACCCAAGATAGTCTCATCCACTAAAGTGGCTAGCAAGCCAGCTCTGCCATCCGGTTCTGGGGAATTTCAAAAGAATGGAGTATCAGTGTAGCTGTGACATAAGAGACACCAGAACTAGGAAACCATGCGAGCCAGTCAGCTCTGTAGAGAACAGTGCCACCTATTTCATAATTACAGCTTCATCTTCTATGAGGAAGAGAAGGATGGCAGAAGGATGGCCTGACAAGGATTGTGGATAATGTGGGTTTAAAGTTGTAATCACAATGTTTTATATGTTTTAATGTTCTTAATCTCATTTTAAAAATTTATTGAAATTTTTATTTAATTGTATTGGATGTATAATGTTTTAAGGTATTGAATTATTGCCTATGCTGTAACTCGCCTTGAGTCCCCCTCAGGGTCGAGAAAGGTGGGATATACAGTAAATATAATTAATTAATTAATTAATAAGGGGGAGACATGGGGCAAGGCAGCAGTGGCATTTAACCTCCTACTTTAGATCATAGGAAATATCCAGCTGAATGTGGGAATGGGTGGTGTCACCCTAGAGATTACTTACGATCTGAAATATTTTTTTCTCCAAAGAGAGAATGCAGAGGCAACGTGATGCAGTGTTTGGAAAAAAACAAGGAAAGAGGTCAGGAGTTATTCTATTTCCACCTTCACCTGATGTGGGGAGAAATCAATAGATGTTGGTGGCGCAATGGGTTAAACCCTTGTGACAACTGAACTGCTGACCTGAAGATCAGCGGATCAAATCCACAAGATGAGGTGAGCTCCCACCTGTCAGCTCCAGCTTCCCATGCACGGACATAAGAGAAGCCTCCCACAGGAACCCCCTGGGAAATGTTTCTCATGTCAGAAGCGACTTGCAGTTTCTCAAGTCGCTTCTGGAGTGATAAAAAAATAATGTCATATTAAAGGTACCGTAACCACTGATAGGATTGGCTAAATAGTCAGAGGCCCCATGAAATAAGATGGGGATTTGGGAACAAGAAGGATAAAGGCCTTTAGAGAGGACCCCTTTCTATCACTATGGATGGAAAGCCAACTCATTCATGCTTTGCTGCTATCCGATGGGTTGTTGTTGATTGTTGTTGTTTTTTTAAAAAAACAAAAACCTCTCACTCATCCTTCCTCTTTATTGCACTAAGGATAAACTCTGAGTGTTTTTACTACACACACTTTATTCTACAAGCTTGTGGGTTAAGTGCTATGTAGTTGGTCCTGGCTTTAAGGAACATAGCATAGAGTTGTAAATACATTTATTTTCTCATTTCAAAGTGACAGTGAGCCAAGCCACTTCAATGTAGAGAGGTGAAGGGGGGGATATTACTGCTGCCTGTCACCCTCCTAGAGAATGATAGCCCTTGTCAATCATCTCCTATAATCAAGGAAGGGCTGGGAGAGAGGCAAAACTCATCTCAAATTCTCTCCGATACTACTTCTTGAGTAAAATGATTTTTTCTTCTTGGGCCAAAGAGTCTGTTTGTTATTTTACTCATAGTGAAAAAGCTGGTCTCTGATTCTGAAGGTTGAAGTATAGATAAAGACACTCACAAACTTCAAGCTAATTGATCTACATGCGTACACACATGCCTTTAAATATTTATTTATTTATTTCGGGCTTTTATATCCCATCCTATCTCAACCTCCACAGAGGGACACAGGACGGCTAACAAGACGGCACCCCATGGTGCCTATACCAGAAACATAAAAAATATAATTTATTTATTTATTTATTTATTTACCATATTTCTTACCCGCCCTTCTCAACCCCAGAAGGGGGGCTCAGGGCAGCTTTCATTCAGCCCCATCAAGAGGCTATTTCAAATATGCAATAAAATCACAACATCAACATAACATATTAAAAACAACATAATTAAAAACTATACAAAAGTCATAATTACACATTAAACCAGCCTCATCAGTCTTCACACCAATCCAGTTTGTCCCTTAAGGTGCTGATTGCATGTATTGACCAAATGCCTGGTCCCACAGCCATGACTTTACCTTCTTTCGAAAAGCTAGGAGGGAAGCAATATGGCAATAAAACAGTATAAAACAATATAAAAACAATCAAGCAGTCAGTAGTCACAGGTTTGAATCATCATCCAAAGGGCGGTCAGTCAGTTCTATAAAAGTCGTCATGTCAGCAAGTCAACCTAATCTACAAAGGCCTGATCCCATAGCCAGGATTTCACTTTTTTCTGGAAGGTCAAGAGGGATGCAGCAGATCTAATTTCACTTGGGAGGGAGTTCCATAGCCGAGGGGGCACCACAGAGAAGGCCCAGTCCCTTGTCCCCACCAGACGCGATTGCAACAATGGGGGGACAACGAGCAGGGTCTCCCCGGATGATCTTAGGGCCTTAGGTGGATCCCAGAGGGAGATATGTTCAGACAGGGAAACTGGGCCAGAAGTGTTCAGGGCTTTATAGGCCAAAGCCAGCACTTTGAATTGAACTGGCTGATAGGCAGCCAGTGGAGCTGGTGTAACAAAGGCATTGTTTGCTCCCTGTATCCAGCCCTGGTGAGCAACCTGGCTGCCGAACATTGAACTAGTTGCAGCTTCCAGGCAGTCTTCAGAGGCAACCCCACGTAGAGTGTGTTGCACTAGTCTATTCGGGATGTAATCAGAGAATGGACCACCGTGGCCAAGTCAGACTTCCCGAGGTAAGGGTGCAGCTGGCGCACAAGTTTTAACTGTGCAAAAGCTCTCCCAGCCACCGCTGAAACCTAGGGTTCCAGGCTCAGCATTGAGTCCAGGATCACTCCCAAGCTGTGAACCTGTGCCTTCAGGGGGAGCTGTAACCCTATGCCCTGTTCGGCCTTGCGACTGACCAGGAGGACCTCTGTCTTGTCTGGATTAAGTTTCAATTTATTCGCTCTCATCCAGTTTGTTACAGCTGCTAAACACTGGTTCAGGACTTGAACAACATCCTTAGTAGCAGGTGGAAAGGAGTGACAGAGCTGGACATCATCTGCATACAGATGACACCGCACCCCGAAACTCCGGATGATCTCCCCCAACGGCTTCATGTAGACGTTAAACAACATATGGGACAGTACTGAACCCTGCGGGATTTCACAATACAATGGCTGTGAGGTCGAGCAGGTGTCCCCTGACAACCCTTTCTGGGAGCGACCCGCAAGGTAGGACTGGCACCACTGTAAAACACTACCTCCAAGGCCCATTCCTGCAAGGCATCCCAGAAGGATTCCATGGTCAACGGTAACGAAGGGCAATGAGAGGTCCAGCAGAACCAACAAGGACACACTCCCCCTGTCTAGTTCCCAGCGTAGATCATCCACTAAGGCAACCAAGGCTGTCTCAGTACCATCTCCCAGCCTGAAGCCAGACTGCGCCAGATCTAGATAATCCGTGTCTTCCAAGAATCCTTGAAGTTGTGAGACCACCACACATTCCAGGACTTTGCCCAAAAACATTTAAATCCCTAACATCTCTTTAAAAGGCTCTAAAATTGGGCCAAATTGTTGGAAGGGGGTAAAAGGGGGGATTTGTATTTCATATGCATCTTACAGACAAATCTGAAAGTGATATTACAATATCTTACAATATTTGTAAGGGAGCCCCCAGTGGCACAGTGGGTTAAACCACTGAGCTGCTAAAATTGTTGACTGAAAGGTTGAATATTCGAATCCGGGGAGTGGTGTAAGATCCCACTATCAGCCCCAGCTTCTGCCAACCTAGCAGTTTGAAAACATGCAAATATGAGTAAATCAATAAGTACCCCTCTGGCAGGAAGGTAACGGCACTCCATGCAATCATGCTGACCACATGACCTGGGAGGTGTCTATGGACAATGCTGACTCTTCGGCTTAGAAATGGAAATGAGCACCAACCCTCAGAGTCAGACACAATTGGACTTAATGTCAGGGTAAAACCTTTACCTTTACCCTACACTATTTGTAATAATGTTGTGCCTGAAACAGTGTTTGAGTACTTACTACTCGTACACTGCCATATAATCCAGTTCAAAGCAGATAATCTGGATTTTATATGGCAGTGTAGAAGGGGCCTTAGTCTAAGATCATCATTAGACCACTGAAACACAAAATATGTATTTTGTGTGCAGGAGGCCCCAAGTTCAACCTTTGATATCTGCCATTAAAATAATTTGGTAGTAGAAAATAAAGAAGATATCATTGTTCTGTATGCTTTCTTTTAAAGCCACTGCCAGTTAGAACAGAGCAAGAAGAACAAATAGCCTTCCATGCAATAAGACAGCATTTTACAGTTTTTGAACGGTGTTGGGTTGCATTCTAGCCATACTTACTTGGGGCTGAACTGTGAATTTTATATACGGTAGCTTCCCCTTAACATGTGTGCAAGATGATGCCCATTCAAGTTGTTCAGGAATTAAAGCACATCAAATCAACTCAAGTGGAAATGGGAACAGGCTCATAGAGAGCCCAACCTTCAGCTTTTTTTCACTAGACAACATGTACAGCACTTAAGAGAATTTGACGTGTTTATATCCATTCTATAAATAGGAAGAAACATCAGTTGAATAGATGATTGTGCTCTCAGAGGGATTATCCAGCCCGTACAGATAGCAGGTATACACCTTCTACACCTTCTACCACAATCCACCTGCACATATGTATATGCAAAACATAAATGGATACATCTGATGAGCCCCTAAAGGAGAAATATGAGCAAATGCAATGAGTATGTATACCCTGTGGCATGGTTTAATTCTAGTCTTGTTGGGAAAGTGAAGAAAAAGACCATAGGACATCCCTCTCCCTCATCATACTCTTTTGCTTCCCAATCCTTTAACCAAAATAATGTTACCTACCTGTCATGGCCTCCTTTCTATAAACCAAGAGGACCTTTGTTAGCTTCACTTCGAGCACTTGAGATTCAGGCCCCTTCTACACTGCCATATAAAAACCAGATTATTGCTTTGAACTGGGTTATATGGCAGTGTAGACTCATTTAATCCAGTTCAAAGCAAATAATGCAGATTATCTGCTTTGGTAATCTGGGTTATATGACTTTATATGAAGGGGGCTCGTGTGGTCATGACCACTGCATACTCCCAATGTGGACAATGAAGGGAAAGCTGCCATATTCCACAAAGCCAAGACTCTAATGATACTCATTCGTTTCTTCTAGTTTTCAACATAAGGAGGTTTCCACAAGTTTCAAGACACACCAGCTGCAGCTTTCCTCCACCCAGGGAGTCAATTGCTCTTAGGGAATTTGGTTTCATAATTGAATTCCTTTTCTCCCTTGCCATTTAGAACACCAGCTAGTGTTATTCTGAGCAGCCCTTATTTGTGGCATCTCCCAGATTCATTTGTTTTCCTTTTATATTTTGAAGTCCCTGCTAATTTGATTTCCTTGCTTCATCCTGTGCTTTGGTTTGTCTTTCCTGTCTTTATTAAATGGCAGCAGGGGAAGCAAATGCTGACAGAGGGGCGTATGTATTTGTGTGTGTGCTCATAGCAATCATCTCCCCTGTATGAAATTGGATTCCTTCTGCATTCATGCTTATTAAATTATGCCTGGTGGAAGAAAACACATTAGTCTGCAAAAATAGATAATCCTTGGAGGTTACTTTAACACCTACTTCTCGCAATGCTTTTAGAAGTCTTCTGTGATGGCCACATTAAATAGACTCAAAACACACAAAAACACACACACACACACACACACACCCAAAAGTGTTCAGTGAAATTACTTACACCTTGCTTTTGACAGTGTTACTCCATTCATTGCATAGAGGTAAACCCACTTTTTTTCCTGGTCAGGTGACGTACAATGTTATGCCTGTGTTGCCTACATAAAAACCCAGCTCTTGTGGATACATTGCTTGCTGTATCAAGAAGAATATATTCAGGAGCAACAGAAAAGTGGGGAAATGCAGAATCATTCACTCTGGTTTCTGCTTTGCCTTTTTATTGAGCTATTTCCAGACACAGAAAAGATAGTTTTCGAGGCCACAATCCCCTGAATGTTCGAGCCAACTTCAGTAGGTGGGGATTCTGGAAGCTAATAGTTCAAAGGAATAACTTTTCAAAACACTGACAATTTCACACATTTTTGCATAAAGTTGTGTATAAGGCAAACTGCAAAAACTATGCATTTCACACTTGGAAAATAGATTTATTCAAAGCAGCATGTATTTATTGTAGATCGTGGATTTTTTTCTTATTGCCTGATATGCCTGCTTTTACTTTTAATATACATATTAAATAAGAAAAACTATACATGCCAGATATGAAGAATGAACAAGTTTTTTTTTATTTTGCCATGGTTACATAGGCTGGAAAGATACTGCGTGCCATAGTTTCATAACACATGCTGTCACGGCAAAATAAAGCATTCAGTCCTTCACAACATGATGGTACAGATGTCTTTCCAATACTGAGATTATACCCTTGTAATAATGAAGCCTTGCATTCAGACCACCCCTTCATTCCTTTTTGCTTTGTAGGGTGATAGTTTGGAAGAACAATTGTGGAGGAATCCTATCACAGCACTCTGAGCATCAAACAGATTGAGAGCACGGTTGTGCAACAAAATAGGAAATAAAATAGGTATGAGGACTTCTGATGGTCCTGACCTAGAGCTGAGTTCACTGACAGAATGTTTTCCAGCACAGTGTATGAGCACTACAGGACAATATCTGTGATTTACAAACCCAGTTGTGACTAAGACTGAAAACTGCATTATATGAGTCTACACTTTCCATATAATGCAGTTTTAAACTGAATTATATGGCAGTGTATATATAGCCTAAGTCAGCAGCAGCAGCAGCAATAATTCTCTATAACCTGAAGGGCACAACCTGTGAGGGCTCGGCTCTATGCATACTTGGTGGCCCATGACTCTTTCGATCTGGGTTATATAGAAAGGTTTTGCAGAGAAGACATAGCAATGGGAATAATAGGAAGACTTACTCAGAAGTAAATCCCAACTTTCTGAGTTCAGAGAGTCTCCGTTCCTAGCAAATATATGTACACCTTAGATGAGTTGGAAGAATTAAAAGAAATAAATTTAATAAAATGCATTTTCAAACTGGTATTGAAAAGAGCTGTGCAGATCTTTCTTTTTTCGAATCAAGAGCAACTTGAGAAACTGCAAGTCACTTCTGGTGTGAGAGAGTTGGTCTGCCTGCAAGGATGTTGCCCAGGGGATGCCTGGATGTTTTACCATCCTGTGGGAGGCTTCTCTCATGTCCCCGCATGAGAAGCTGGAGCTGACAAACAGGAGCTCACCCCACTCCCTGATTTCGAATCACCAACCTTTTGGTCAGCAGACCTGCCAGCACAAATAATTAACCCATTGTGCCACCAGGGGCAATGTGCAGATGATTACACAGGAAATCCTGGAGCCAGTTTGAGCTCTGGAGAGTGATTACATAAACAACAAAGTCCTGATTAAGGACCTTTTTTTGGCACACTTTAGTGGAAGTTTGTTGTCTGGCTGCTGAAGTGCATAGATAGGGCCTGTCATGGTTTCTAATGGAGATGAGCTCCATTAGCATGATGATATACACAACAATGCTTCAGTCTCCCAACACTTTATATCACCTTAAGGATATGTGTTCCAGTGCTGATTGCTCAGTTTCCTAGCTCCAGAAAGACTAAGAAAACTGTGGCCATCTATATATTTCCAGACTCCATTTCTCATCGCCTTCAAGCAGCCTGGCCAATAGTGAAGTGTGCTGGGAGTTGTAGTTTGACATCCGGAGTGCTGTATATTCTTCACCCATGATATTTTGGGTATATAGAACTAGAAATTATGGATCTGAGAGAAAACAGAGTTCTGTGCTCTGCAAAGTCAAGATGCCCTGTCTCCTGATCTGATTTTCTCCTTCAGTATTCAAGGTCAAGAGTTAACAGCAGTTGCATCTCTGTTGTGGTACAGCCTTTAAATGTTTGCTTGGTCCTCAGCTTGATAATTCCTTGACAGTGGCTCACCACAGCAAGTTACGAATAGGCCTCCTTGCACCATTCCGCCAAAATCAATCATTTTACAACAGAGTCCACTAGGACTGCCAACAACACATTGACATGTCAGGGGGATAAAATGCCCCCTCTGTTCTGTCTGAAACTATAATGGTTTGGTTGTGGGTGATCCTTCTGTTGCCTCCAAAGCCACCAGGAGAAGAGGACATCTCCAATCTGCCCTTCTGGATGCCCTTTTGAGTCAGCTAAAACTTTGTTTCCACCAGGGGTCAGCATTGTGCTAAGAGTTATGTCATGATCTTAAGATTTTTTTTAAAATGAGCACTCTCAGCACAATTTTTCATCATCTGAAAGATGTTTTGTCATTGGGAGAACCTTCTGAATTAATCAAGGACCTCTTAAGAGTTCTCCAACCAACTGGCAGTGTTATTTGAATGGAGAGCTTTGTGACAGATCCATCATCTACACAAAACTGAGGCTAGGTGCTCACACTGGCAACTGTTTAACTATTAATTTTGTGAATGTTCCTTTGCAAATGCTCTGAATATATATGAAAACCTTCCCTTTCTTCAGATTGCTAGAATCCTTGCTAATTTACAGGCTTGTTGATGTGTCTGTGCTTCCTCAGAGCTGCCATGCCATCAAGACTTTGCAGCAGCTTTCAGTGGTCAAAAGACATATTTGCATGATGCCTGTCTAATGTGGTTTTAAAAATAAAACAATTTGTTTATTTAGAAAATTTACCATTGGCTTTTGAAATTGTCAAGGCAGAATCATGTTAAAAGCCAAGCAACAAAATAAAGCAATAATACTAAAACAGGAACATAATAATCATTGCAGAAAACAGTTCATCACCCATGAAAAAGTAAGAACTATAATAGTAATACAGAAACAGAGTATACTTGAAAGGCATCCTCTTTGCAAATGCCATTAGTCTCCTACGGAAAATTATGGGACTGTGATGGAAGTATCCGGTTCTTCCTCTCCCTTCACTATCCTGTACCAGGAAAGCAAATGGGAGCAATGGGAGGTCACCCTAAAATCACTGGTAAGCATTTGAATAGGAATATTAATCTTTCTGACCATGCCTAATCAAATGTTAATGACAATTAAGGTTACCAGGACCTGTGTGAGTGTTTTTTGCCCTGTAACCAGGAAACCATAAGCACCTGCTAAAGTCCCCAGTGTTCAGTTTGCCAACATTACTGTGTGACATGCCCAGTGTACACTAAGGGAGGGGATTACCTGACAAAGGCTGTGTACGTACAAGGGCGGCAAAAAGGAAAGTAATATTTAATGCCTAATACTATTATTCACAGAGTTGATCTTTCCAAGGGTTCTAAGCAGGGTTTAGTGGCATTCAAACTCAATGCAAGCCTTCCTCAACTTTATTCAAACCATCACCCCTACTGACTTGTTGCTGTTCACTCACAACATGGAGAGGCTGAACTCAGAAGCTTTAAGAGAAAGTATCTATGAGTTTTCATGAGTCAAGACATCCAATCAGTGCCCTGTTCCACATGTCAACAAGACTTTCACAGAGTTCCTGACAACAACAATTAAATAGTTTCTCAAGGGGGTGCGAAAATCTTTTAGGTTCATAATTGGTAGAGAATCCTCACATGTTGAAGCACAATCCCAGTTTTATCCAGATTCACCCATGACAAAGAAAATAAACTTGGAACACTCACCAATCTGAGTGCCACTAATAACTGAAGATGAATGGCATAATCAGTGGCAATAAGTCAATGGTTATCATATCCTTTAAAAATGTAGTTCTCCATCTGAAAAGGTTCACCAACACCTTGGGGACATTTGCCTGCTTAACCAAACTACATCTATCTCATTAGTAGGGAACCATTAAGATGTCAGGGTAGTCAGTACACCAGCAAGAATCCTCTGTTCCCTGAAGCCATATACCAATGACCAAGACAGTTTTAAACGGTGTATTTTAATATTGAGATGTTTTTAATGTTTATGTATGCATATAATGATTTCTTGTCCCAGCATTGAATGTTTGCCATATATATACTGTGCTCTGCCCGGAGTCCCCTTCGGGGTGAGAAGGGTAGAATATAAATGTTTAAAATAAATAAATAAATAAATACACATATACTGTATCTCCAACCTGTATCTTGAATAGGGACCTTGTTAAAGAGATTAGGACTTTTATGACTATGTCTTCTTTCCCCTCCCCCATTTCCATGTTCCTCCTGAAGAAAGCTGTCTAGCAACAGTAGGCCTCAGGTATACACCACATCTCTTTAATATGTACTAGGTCAGCCTCCTTATTTAGAATTAGAACATGGATAACAGTCATTTCTTAAGGATTCCTCTGGCATTCACAAGGAGAGATGAAGGTTGAGTGGGCAGCTGTAATGGCTCCCCAAGAGATGTGGTTTAGAAGAGGAAAGAGCTCTCATGTCTAAAATCCTCCCAGTCTGTTAATACTTTTATCTCTCCCTCCTGTTAATAGCAACTGAAGAACCAAATTAAAGAACCAAGTTTCCACCATCTAGATTCTAGACCAAATCTAAACTTCCATTTTTTATTGTCATGGGCGATGGCAAAAAGACATAATTAGGCTGTGCCAAGGAATTAAAGGTGAGAAATGTCCAAACCATATGGTTGCTTGTACCTGTTGCATTATGCCCACCAGGCCTTTTCTGAAAAAAGCTGCACATTTGTTACCAAAGTTGTAGGTTTGAATGAATATGTGAAATTTCAAATGTGTACATCTGCCATGATTGGGGATCTCTGAACACTGAGTACTAAGCAAGTAAAGGCACAATTGAAAATTAAAGATGTAACCACTAAACCAAGAATTCACTTGTGGAGCAGAATTCCAGCATATATTTAGAGGATTAAATTATGGTTTGTCTTCAAAGTATTAACTGGCAACAGTCATTTACAGTTTGAAATTCTTTTATATGGATTAATTCACTAAAAGCAACAGAGATAGAGGTCTGGCTGGCAGAGAGATGGGGGCAG
Organism: Anolis apletophallus; assembly: GCA_030556195.1. Taxonomy (NCBI): domain Eukaryota; kingdom Metazoa; phylum Chordata; class Lepidosauria; order Squamata; family Anolidae; genus Anolis; species Anolis apletophallus. Next base: position 126,413,631 of record JARBWK010000001.1, on the reverse strand, counting down.
AGATAAATCCATTATGGCACCCATAATGGAAAAGGAGAAGAGTGACTTAAACAAAATTTAGGGAGCTAGCAAGAAATAGAAGGGATGTTAAGAGAATTTGAAGTGTGCAGTGACTGAGAACCACGATAGAAAAATTATTCTGTCTTCAAGTAGAGTCCAACCTACAGTATAGTGACTTTATCCTAGGGCTTTTTCTGCAAGATTAATTTAGAGAACGTTTGCCACTGAATTAGGCAGGAAAATGTAGCTTACCGAAAGTCACCAAAAGGCCGAGCTGGAATTACTGTCCTGACAGGTCTCATAGAATCATAGAGTTGGAAGAGACCTCATGGGCCATCTAGTCCTATTCGCTGCAAAGAAGCAGGAAAATTGCTTTCAAAGCATCCTCGACAGATGGCCATCCAACCTCTGTTTAAAAGCCCCCAAAGAAGGAGCCTCCACCACACTCCAGGGCAGAGAGTCCCACTGCGGAACAGCTCTCACAGTCAGGAAGTTCTTCCTAATGTTCAGATGGAATCTCCTTTCTTGTAGTTTGAAGCCATTGTTCCGGATCCTTGTCTCCAGGGCAGCAGAAAACAAGCTTGCTCCCTCCTCCCTATGACTTCCCCTCACATATTTATACATGGCTATCGTGTCTCCTCTCAGCCTTCTCTTCTGAAGGTGTCACACCTCAGCCAGGTTCCTGTAGCAAGCCAGACTAAGGCCATGTTAAAGCCAAGGTCTCAGAGAGGCTTGAAAACAGGCCTTTGCAGCAAACTCTAGCTGACCCCCAGATAGCCCAAGAGCGGCGCAGCCCTGCGGTTTCCCAGGCCGATAAAGACACCTGGTACCATGAGGCGGCAGATCCTCCCCAGAGCACAGCTGGGCCCGCTAACAAGTTTGCATTCCAAAGAGATACAGATACTGTGGGAAGAGAAAGTGTTTCTCCTGTTCCCGTGAGAGCGCTGCGGCAAAGTAAGCGCCTTCTGGAACATTGCAGCCCAAAACCTATAAAGGTTTGGCCCAGACCTCATTCTGGATCTCGTGCCAACGTTTCAGCTACTTTGTCAAGTTCTGTGGACCTTTACCGGGGCCAGAGGGGCCTTCTTGCTTAGAGACTTTAAGCCTTGCCAAGTCGGGGGTCCAGGACCCAGTGGATTTAGCCAATTGTGGCATCTTGGACATTGTTTCTTTTGGGGAACCTTTAAGACTATTCTTCGCTATTTTTGCACTTTGAAAGCATTTTTGAACTATTCTATCTTTGCCTTTTTCTTATTCACTTATTCTAAATAAAGCATTTAACCGCAGCCGCTGTGTGTTGGTTTACTAAGGGTCCGGTCTAAGTCTTAGTGCAACAGAAGGCTAAACATGCCCAGCTCTTTAAGCCACTCCTCACAGGGCTTGTTCTCCAGACCCTTGATCATTTTAGTTGCCCTCCTATAGACACATTCCAGCTTTTCAACATCTCCCTTCTACTGTGGTGCCCAGAATTTGACACAATATTCCAGGTGTGGTCTAACCAAAGCAGAATAGAGGTCTAACATGACTTCCCTGGATCTAGACACTATACACTATTGATGCAGGCCAAAATCCTGTTGGCTTTTTTTGCCACCACATCACATTGTTGGCTCATGTTTAACTTGTTGTCCACAAGGACTCCAAGATCTTTTTCACACGTACTACTCTCGAGCCACATGTCCCCCATTCTGTATCTTTGCTTCTTTTCTTCTTCTTTTTTTGCCTAAGTGGAGCATCTTGCATTTGTCACTGTTGAACTTCATTTTGTTAGTTTTGGCCCATCTCTTTAATCTGTTAAGATCCTCTCCAGGAGTCCCAGTCCAACACACACACACACACACCATTGGTTTTCATGGAGGGAGAGAGGGGTTGGTTTAAACACATTTCTGGGGTAATTAGAATGGCTTTGATGGGGGGGGGGAAGCAGGAAGAGATGGATAATGCTTAGGTAACAAACATTACATCAAGTTTGGGGTTATAGCTCCATTGTAGCTTGACAGTTTCAATTACTGCCTTCTCTGATTTTAAAATATCAGGTAGGAAATAATAGGAATTGACCTCTGCTTCTCTCAAACTCTAACAGAGATGGTCAACTGCCAGGGTGGGTAGTAGGCTTGTTTTAGAATCCTAAAATCGGGATTCTAAAATCAAATGGGGGGGGGGGATTTTTTTTTTATTAGTATATCAAAGACTTACAAAAAAATTTCCAAAAAGTTCTAAAATGTAACGTAAGTATTAACGAAATTCTAAATTGGTTCTAAAGTCTGAAAAGCAGGGAAACAGTTAAAAATCAAGGGGGGAACATTCCCCTTCACCTCTGCAGTGCAATTAAGTGGAGCTGTACATGTATAACATAAATATAAGAGGTAGTAGCTACTTGCTCTCAGGACAATTGTGAAAGTGAAGTACGATCCCCCTTATTATTTCCCCTTTTCCTCCTTTCTTCCTTCTCTACCCTCTTCTTTCATTCCTTCCTTTGCTCTTTGGTTCCCCATCCCTTCTTTTCTCTTTCCTTCCTTCCCTCCCCCCTTCTCTACTTCTTCCTTTGTCTCCTTCCTTCCTTTGTTCACGTTTTATTTCCCTAATAGCAATTAAACAGAAAGATATATGTATAATATATAGACTTTCTGCTGTGCTTTCTGCAACCGAACTTGCCTATCTCAGATTGGCCTCTTTAGTCATCAGCGCACTTGTAAAAAGCGTGGGATGAGTCCTTCCTGAATCTTCGTTCGTGAAGTAATGCCGAGGGAGAGATATGTATTAATGCAGTAGTTCCTCATGTTGTGGTGATCCCCATCCATATTTTCGTTGCTACTTCATAATTTTGTTACTCTTATGAATTCTAATGCAAATATCTAATATGCAGGATGTATTTTCATTGTTACAAATTGACCAAAGTTAAAGCATAGGGATTAATCACAAAAACAATATGTTTGGGGGAGGATGGACAACGGATGATGGGATTTGCAGTACCTTCGACCAATTCAGCTCTGACTTCCACAGCTGAGACCCCATGAATGACAGACCTGGACCAAACTTGGCACACAGAACCCCCATGACCCACAGAAAATACTGGAGGGGTTTGGGAGGAATTGACAGTGATTTAGGGAGATAACTCTGAACCCAAACAATCCTGGATCAGGACCAAACTTGGCATGAATACTCAATATGCCCAAATGTGAACGCAGATGGAGTTTGGGGAAAATAGACCTTGACATTTGGGAGTTGTAGTTGCTGGGATTTATAGTTCACCTTCAATCAAAGAGCATTCTGAACTCCACCAATGACAGAATTGGGCCAAACTGGGATCCCCCCCGCGCTCGCCGGCGCCCTCGCTCACCCCCCCTCGCCTCTCTCTAGCCCCGATGCATGGATCGAGGCTAGAGAGAGGCAGAGAGTGGCGCGGGGGCCTTTCTCCTCCTCTCTCGCCAATGACAGGCTGGCGAGAGAGGAGGAGGAGGCCCTCGCTCACCCCCCCTCACCTCTCTCTAGCCCCGATGCATGCACCGGGGCTAGAGAGGCGAGAGGGTGGGCGGCGCCCGGCAGCGCGGGGGGAAAGGGGCGAAGGATTGCCTCCTCCTTCGCCCCTCTTTCCCCGCGCCGCCGGCGCCTCGCTCACCCCTCGCCTCTCTCTAGCCCCGATGCATGGATCGAGGCTAGAGAGAGGCAGAGAGGGGCGCGGGGGCCTTTCTCCTCCTCTCTCGCCAATGACAGGCTGGCGAGAGAGGAGGAGGAGGCCCTCGCTCACCCCCCTCGCCTCTCTCTAGCCCCGATCCTGAGGGAGCGAGGGCCCAAGTTTGCCCAGGCTGAGAGGAAAAGGAAAAGGCCTGAGGCTGTGAGGAATGGTGGGAGTTGAAGTCCAAAACACGTACCTGGAGGGCTGAAGCTGGCCCCTGCGATGGGACAAAGCAGAGCAATGGGGAAGAGAAGCATCTGAGAGAGCGCAGGGAGAGAGAAGCGTGTGTGTGTGTGTGTGTGTAAAGCAGGCCCCTGCGATGGAACAAGGCAGAGCAACGGGGAAGAAAAGGGGGGGGGGAAGCCTGGAGGACTACAGTTTCCAGAATGCATTGCCAAGCAGCAGCGTCACTTCCAGTTCCCCATAGAAATGCGGGAAAAAGAAGAAGCTGAATGAAGGCGGGAAGGAAATGAGCGGGAGAAGACAGGGAGAAGTGAGTAGTACAATAATTAATTAATTAATACTTAAGAATTTCTAACGATCCTAACGCAAATTGTTGGCCTCAAGGACCGTAAAAGGAAGTCTACTTCCTGGTTCGCGGCAGCGATACGTAAAACCTCAAAAGTCCCATTTCATACGAATCTCTTACGAATCCTTTTAATTTCCGTTTCATTTTTCTCATGCCTAGTGGGTAGGTCATGATGACCAACCCATGAGATCCCCAAGGGTGAGGATGATGGGCAAATATCCCATCATAATTTCCTTCAACAGATGGCGGGTGGAACTAATTTTTGCTCCAAAATGGACAATAGCACTTAATCTCTGTGCTTGTCAAAAAAAGATAAAGAAATACAGAGGAAGGTGTTTCATACTGTTGTATACTGTTTGTCCTCTGCAGTAACTAGCAACAATTCTGTAGGGTTGCAGTGGACTGAAGAAGCATACAAAGACCCTGAGGACAATTTCCCAAACATCTCAACCACCTATCCCAGTTGTGGATAGGTGAAAAGAGGTGGAATGGAGTGGGATATGCATCCCAGTCCACACAAATTCCTGCTGATCTACCATAGCTCAGAGAGATCTACCAGTAAATTGAGATATATATTTTGTCCCACCTTGTAGCTGCTAACTCATTTCTATTTTAATATTATCTTTTAACTTTTTAAAAAAAAAAAACCCACCCTACTTTGCTACTGAAACAGAGATGATGAGAATAATACAATGAAATTTAACCTCGCCAGCTTGAACGTCAAGGTTTGGGAGGTTACAGCATGCTACATGCTAAATGAAAATTGTTTCTTTTTGTTACGTAGGCTGGTAGAAGATTCTGAAGGCCCCTAGCTATTCATTTGCTTGCTTTTCAAGTGCTTGGATAAACGTTATGAGGAGGAACTATAGTGTGGTCACCTAGCAACCTTGCTTGGTTTTCAAAACAGGTGATCTAAGGGTTCTGGAAATGTCATACAATTGATGAGGGGTGGGGAAGAAACAGTAGTAGGTGAAATAGCAGAACAGCAGTCTACCCAACGCAATCTGGTTTCAGTTTAAAGTGATTTTTTTAAAATCCAGCCTTTTCTAATGCCATTACTTCTATTTTTCTAGGGGGAAAAGGTGGGAATCTTCCCTCCATTGTAGCAAGATCAGCCTGTGGCCTGATTCTGATTTGTAAATAAAATTTCCCCATCACAGGGAATGGCAAAGCACATATATTGGTGTCCCCCTTTTTTAAAAAATAAATGGGGCAGTCCCTTTTTTATGACAACTTGTTTTGAAGAAGTTTCCAGTCTACATCATATTGAAAAATAAAGAATGACAAGGAATAAGACGTGGAATAGGAAGAAGCCTGGATATTGCCATATTCACAGTCTAGTCCTTGAACAGCACTGGCCCCTGGGTCACAATCTTCTCCACTTGGGTCAGAGAGGTGTAGACCTTCTTGAATTATAAAATTCAGCAACTGTACATATTAATTTAGGGAGCCAATGTTGTGCAGTGGTTTCACTGTGAATCTGGAGGTCAAGGTTCAGTTCAGACATGGGAACCCACTTGATGGTCTTGGACAAGTCAATCTCTCTGAACCTCAGAGGAAAGCAAAAGCAAAGCCCCTCTTAAAAATGTTTCATAGAAAATCCTATCATAGGTTTGCTGTATGCCAGAAATGACTTGAAGGGCATACAACAATAAATATACATTGGAATGTACAGTTGTATGCAAAGTACAGAATTTGGACACGGGAGTTCAATCCAAGCTGACATGCTAGAAGGCAAGAATACTTCACAGCTGAAAGACCCACAGCCCTGTTTGGATGTATCACGTCCATCACTTTCAGTACCTCAGCGATGGGAGGGAATGTGAGAACTATCCCAGGGAAGTAGCCTTTAGTATGCCCTCTCCATAAGTCAGAGGTAGAAATGAATGAATGGTCAGGGCACTCATTACAGTCCAGGAACTGCAATAGCTCTCCTGTTACAATATGCTAGCTGTAGGATTCTAAAAGTTGTGGTTCAAATAAGAACTTTTTTCTGTCTGTCCAGCTGATATAAAAAATAAACACTTTTACATATGAGGTCTCAAGCAGGATCTACACTGCCATATAACACAGTTTGATCTGCAATATATGGTCAGAGTAAACTCATATAATGCATATTGAACTGGATTTATGAGTCTGCATTGTGTTGTAATCCAGTTTAATCTGCATTATAATAGCATGGCAATACAGGGTAAGTGACCAGATAAGAAAAAAAACTAAACCGTATTGAGAAGTTAATTCTGCTATGCCTAGGTTTTGACAATGATGCTTGGGAAAATGGAAGGAAAACGGAAGATGGGCCGATCAAGGGCAAGATGGATGGATGGGATCCTTGAAGTGACTGGCTTGACTCTGAAGGAGCTGGGGGTGGTGACGGCCGACAGGGAGCTCTGGCATGGGCTGGTCCATGAGGTCACAAAGAGTTGGAGGCAACTGAACGAATAAACAACAACAGCTGGGTTTTGAACTTCCCAGAAAATCTCTCTGGCTGTAACTAGAGATAGAATTAGACATTTGATTTCATCATAAGGATACAGGAGGTTACTATTTAATATATTTATGTAGACCAGGATTGACAACAATGAAGTAATGTTTTTGATTGAAGGTGGAATTATTCTGAGCCCTACATGGAGATGCTAAATTGACTCTGGGACCTGAATGTATACAAGATTGGTGATCCTACCAATAAGCTATGGACCATGCCCCTTTCCAGGATGACTGTTATTTTGATGTTGAAGGTTCAGCACTGTCCTGTATTACATGGGTTCGTATTGGATGGAGTAAGATGCCTTCTCAAGTTCATCAAGTGAATGTCTGGAATGGAGAAAAATATTGTTATGTATGTATTTCTTCTTACCTCTTAGGTATTATGCCAGAAAGAGAGAGAGAGACAGAGACTATGCACAGTGGGTAGAAAGATTATGCTTCCTAGCATTTTTTAATTAACATAATTCTATTAGAATCCTGCCTGGTGCTCTATTCCTTTATTTCCCTTGTTGTTTTTACTTTTTGATCATTCCCTGTGCCACTTTGAAATGGAGATAAACCAAGATGGCCCCAGGGTCCCCTTTGAAACGCGAGAGCGACGCCACTTGCAATAAACCACGCTCTTGACACACCAAGACTGTTAAATCAAACTGGTTTGAGGCTTTAAGACAACTTCGTTTCATGGTGTGTTTATTTAAAAATAATTTTTGAAAGACTATTGTTGGTAACATTACAAAACAAACATACTTAAAATGATGGATTCCCCCCCTCCTTCCCGCTGGGTCTAAATTCACTCTTTTATTTCTTGTGTACTGTTATTTGTCTTGACTAGGAGAAAGGAATAAAGCTCTGACTATATGGCAGAAGAAATGAATGAAGGATTCACTCTCTGTACAAGAAGCACTGACCAATTTGGAAGCGTCTGTGGGTGAAGGTAGAAGGCTAGTTCGTTCAAAGACAAAAAGATACCTTTTTGTGGTTTAACTCTCCTGCCAAAGGAAGGACTGGTATTGAGATTCTTTCTGAGAAAATGTAATAGAGCAATATTTCCGATATGCAGAAAATAGCAATACTGTAAAGAGAAAAAGTCAAAATTGAAATGAGTTTTGCACAGGAAGTTTACACCTTGTCTTTCCAGAACGTATTCTTGATCTCTCTCAATTTCTCTCTCACACATACAGATACGCACAAACGCACACACAATCATCTATCTATCATCTATTAATCTATTTATTTTTACACTTGCAATTAAGATCTACTAATTCTGCTGAGATTTACTTCCAACTGTGAAATGCTTACTGAAATATATTCAGGGGTTACCTGCCAGTACCTGCTACATCAAAAACAGAGAAAATCTTGGGCTGTTGACAGGCTGTTCACTCCAGTCACTGATAACACTGAAGTGGAATGTTGACACAGTCATCAAACTAACTGACAGTGTTTAAGAAGAAATATAAAAACATCAGAAAATAAATTTAGAAACTATTCTTATGCCATTCAAATTTACATCCAATTCACACTATAAACAATCAGAACTAATACAGTATTCAGTATGTCACTAAATATGGCAGCAAGAGAAAGTTACTTAAGCCTTTAAGATCTTCCTTTTAATTTTCTAGGTGTATCTAGTAGGCCAGGGTTCTGAACCAGATGAAGGCTTGAGCAGAGCCAACAAAAATCTCATTATGCTTTTATGTCATATGTTATTCACTAAATAACTCAGAAATCCATGATTTTATAAAAGTAGGTGGTCACCCACCAACACAGTTCATAACTACTTCATATCATCCTTTGTGTTAATAGTTTCTTGTTAGATTTGTCACCTGTAGCCTAGCCAACTTTCTGGTGCTGAGCTTCTTTGTACATCAACAGCACACTAGTTCATCAATAACAGGGATGAAGTCCCATGTTGGGACTCTGCTCGAAGCTTACCAGTCTGGAAGAGGTCTCACTCCATTAATGTGAGCTTTCTGGTACCAGGGACATCTCTATGCAATGGTGAGATAGTGGAGTAGGACTTTGTAAAAATCATATGTAATTCAGGTTAAGTATTTGTTATCTAGAACTCCAAAAATACCAAATACTAAAAAAAACCACAATTGTCTATAATGGTGGTGAAAATAGAAATATCTTTGCTTTTTGGTGGTTCAATGTACACAAACTTTGTCTCATGTAAAAATGTTTTAAAATATTCTTTCTAAATTACCATAAGATAATGTGTACAAAATAAATAAATAAATGGTGTGTTTGGATTTGGATCCTGTCTCCATTATGTATATATTCAATTCCTTATTGATCCAAACAACTCAGCAGGCCACTCATGGTCATCTACTTCAGGTTATTGTGAGAATAAAGTGGGGAGAAGGGAAAGGCACATACAAGGTAACCTCCTCTAGCACACCTGAAAGCAACTGATCAGTATGGAGGCCCAGAAAAAGTGGCTAGGAAGGTTGCCACTGCTGCTTCAGTCTGCTTGATAGTGGTGCAGTTCATATACTGTATAATTGAATATATGCCACAGCAACTTCACATGGAGATGAAAAATATGATTGCTGTGAATCTCTTCTTCCCCAAAAGTGGGGAGGGGATATTGCAAGGATCAGATAGATGTCTGCATCCATGTGCTTCCTGCACACTTTATATTGAAGAGAGATGGGGGGGGGGGGGTGTCAAGGAACTATCAATTGCCACCAGTAAAAGAGAATTATCAGCCTAGGAGGAGGATGACCCAGACTTCAATTTTCAAATGGTTGATAATTAGATGATCTGTTTAACAGAGCCTGTCGGAGTCATCACTGCCATATTAATTAATATATTAGCATCACATGTGTCATCTGCATATATCAGAGCCAAGGTCTTTATTCAATACAGATTCAAAATAGAAATGGCACTTCGGAGGGAATTCCACACTTTAGCAATTGTGATATATACTAATAAATTACAGCAGAAAAGATAGACTGAATGGAATTGACCATTGAGCCTTTTCCTTTACCTGGTTTCTTTTCTTCTTTAAAAAATATATACACACAAAGAGAGTGACATTTGAAGTCATTATTATCATTCCAGAATTCAAAATATAGTCTCTCTTTACAGATCAATGGGCAATGGAAAATCGCTTTATTCTACATAAAGTTTGTTTTTATTTCTACAGATACGCTGATTATTTAATATCCACCTGTGATTAGTTGATAGTATGTTCCATAGTAAATCTCCCATTAAGAAAATGCACCAGAGATTATTTCCTTTCTTGAATGCCTCTTTCCTCCACCTACTCACACACAGCATTGAGGGCCCCAACCTCTACAGAAAGTACTCTCTTGTGTCTCTTAAAATATTGCAGCCTATACACAGAGTCTGTGGTGATTGGGGGCAGTTCTACATAGGGAATATAATGGCTTAAGACTTGAGGACAGGGTGTCCACAAAACTTACACCTCTAATACTTGTTGCAGCACACATTAAAATACAAACAATTTTTATATAAAAAAAACAACTCACCAGAAAGTTCAGAACAAGCCAAAAAATCTGTTGCAGCCGATCAGAATATATCCCATATAGGGCTAGAATCTGATACCAGTGCTTACCAGGACACCTCTAGTGTGCTTGCTAATGTTATATTATTCCATTGTGTTTTGGGTTAATTGTTAGAGTGTGCTAAGTGGAAGTTTGTTTATGTGCTTGTTAGTGTTCTGTTACTCTTTTGTGTGCAGGTACATGTTCTCTACACAAGGTCTCATAGGAACAGAGGATCTGTTGAAAGAAAGTGAATCAATGACCTGGATGGGAGAGAAGTAGGAATCACTAGTTCTCTAGCAGCCCTAGTCCATGAATCTCAACAACAGTCTCTTGGCTAACAGTCAAGATCAACATGCATTTTTGTGAGTGTTTAGTGGGGTAGTTTTGAGACTGTTACCATCATGTTCACATGTTGGCAACAGTCTTGGACAGCAGTGACACATTTAAGGTGGAATCAGGTGTCAAACAAGAATGTGTTATTGCCTAACCTTATTTTCCATCTTCATCACTGCGATATTGCACCTTGTTGATGAGAATCTTCCCACCAGCATGGAAATCATCTATTGGACAGATGGCGAGCTAACTGAAAGCCAAAACCAAGGTCCCAGCAACATATGTTATAGAACTCCAATATGCTGATGATAATGTAGTTTGAGCTCACTCAAAGCAAGATCTACAAACCACTCTAAACACCTTTGCAGAAGGATATGAAAAACTGGGCTGTCACTGAATATCGAGAAAACTAAAGTGCTTATCAGCAGGCATGAACCATTCCCTCTACAATTCCAAAAATACAGCTTAATGGTGTAATGTAAGAAAATATTGCACTTTTTCACTACCTTGGCAGGTACCTCTCCACAAAAGTCAACATCAAAATACAATACCATCTGAGCGGTGCAAGTGTAGGATTTTTCAAATGCAGCAGAGCGTTTGAGATTGAGACATTCATAGGGATACTAAGATGCTTGTTTATAAAGCGTTTGTCCTCCTAACTCTGTTATATACCTGCAAAACGTGTGCCATCTACAAACATCACTGTCAACTTCTGAAAAGATTCTAGCAGTGTTGCCTCTGAAAATCCTGCAAATTTCTTAGGAAGACAGGAGGACAAATGTCAGCATTCTGGAAGAAGCAAAGACCACCAGCATTGAAGCAATGATCCTCTGCCATCAGTTTCGCTGAACTGGCCACATTGTCTGAATGCTGGATTACCATCTCCCAAAGCATTTACTATACTCTCAATTCAAAGACAGAAAATGGACAGCAGAAAAAATTTAAATATGGACTTGAAGCTAACAGTGAAAATTGTGGCATAGACACAGCGAACTGGGAAGGCCTGGCCCTCGAGTGTTGAACTAGCAGTCAGCTGTTACCACCAGTATCAGTCCCCAGGCCTTGGTCTCCATAGAACCAGCCCATCGCCATATTAACAGCAAGATGCCAGCCAGGCCTGGCTGTCTTTCTCCTACAAACCAACTGCAAGGCAGGCAGGGTGAAACATTCAAGGCTGCTACTGGTGTTCAAGCCGGTGCTGATAAGTAAAGGTGCTGGGAAGCTCAGAGATGGGGCGACTCCTGCTTGCCCAGATGTCCGGAGTTAATTGGGTTTACATACCTTACTGCTGAGGGGATCTAAAAAGCAGCTGGGATTCATCTTGTGTGAACTGATACTCGACGTAATGTATGTCGGAGCTTCAAAGCCTTAAAGAACTATAAAAACCCTGGGCCTTGCATCCATACCCATCTCGAGCCAACTTTGCATATCAAGACCATGGATAGGAATAGGCCTTCCGGCCTCCCTTGCTTAAGAACTTTGCCTGCCCAGCTTGCTGGCTGCCTTTTTGGATCTGGCCCGTTTGGGCACAAAGACTTTGCTTCATTTGTCCCATTCCTGATTGCTAAAGGATTATATTCCATCGCTGCTAGTGAGAGACTTTGTTTGCTTGAACCCTGATTGCCAAGGACTATATTCACTTGCTACTATCCTGGGACATTGCTGCTATTTTGCTGGTGCTGCTTTAAGACTTTATATTGATTCCTAGCCTCTTTCCTTTACCAGTTATTCTAAATAAACCTTTTGTACCTCAGCTGGACTCTGTGGTTTATCAAGGGAGGTTCCAAGTGTCTAGGGCACGACAACCAGTGCTGTGGAATTCAAAGAGGCATGAATGGAGGGCAGAAGAGATAAATGTGTCAAGAGGAAGACAAGTTAAGCCAACCCTTGTCAGGACCACCTTCCATCTGGAAACCAATGTCCTCAAGGCAAAATATCATGTGGATCAAGAAAAGGTCTCTACGACCCATTGCCAAGACCCTACACTTGGAAGGCAATAATACTCAGCCATGAGTGATAGCCTATGACGTTGAGTTTTGAGAGGGATAACCAGAGTTCCTAATTAAGGGTACTGAATCAGGGAGGTCCTGCAATCACCTGCAACAGCTATGAAACATCCATATTTTTGTTGAGGATGTGGTTAGCTACACCTGTAACATGTGCAAGATGATTGCCCTGTTAGAAGAAAAAGTCCAGCAACTTGAGGCCTGTGTATTTTTTTCTTCAGCATATTAGGGAACATGAGGTTTTCATGGATGTAGTGAAATAAATGTCCTGGATGTCTCTGAAGGCCTTTCCAGACAGGGCCCAAAATGCAGGCTTTAAGGCTTTGGGGGGGGGGGGGGTGTTACCTGATGCCACCTCAAAAGTTTTTGGGATGGCATGGGGACACGCACCCAGGAAAGCCTGGGTTTTGGGGGGAGGTGGGACAGGAAGGCAGGCAACAACTAGTTACTTTAACCCATTTTGCCTGCATTAAATGCCTGTCTGGAGGCTACCTGAGAAGGAGGTTTGTTTGATACAGGAGGCAGACATTAGAAGGAATTTGAAACTTAGAAGTAGAACTTAGAAGTAAACTGAGTTATGTGGGGAAGGGAAAGCATTCTTGAGGGCAAAAGTTCAAATGCTGGAAATAATAGCCCAACCCTTATAGAGAAAACAGAGTGAATAGTACAAGAACCCAATGGTAAAAGGAAAAACCTTTAAAAAAAAACAGCTGGAGGAGATATCCCATGGTCTTTGGTGTGTTTACATGAATGCAAAAGTGTGTGAAATAAAGTAAATACAAAATCTCAACACAGATTCCACCTGAATATTAGGAAGCATTTCCTGATAGTAAGAGCTGTTCAACAGTGTGCTGTTCTCCTTCCCTGGGAGTTTGTTTGTTTTGATTGTGTATTCCTGCATTCCTTGTGGGATCTTCCAAATTAGATTCAAGGGCAATTTAAGACTTGCATATATGAAAATTCACTCAAGAAAGCGAGATTTGTAAGTGAAAAGACCCCTGCTCTACAAAAATATTGGCCTTTCTGTCTTATTTCCTAGTGATGTGCTCAGTCTGCTGTCTTCATGTGATTGATGTAATTGCCAAAATGGACAGGTATGATTGCATGGTGGTTCAAGAAAGCGATATTTGCTGTTTTTTAAAGCCTCTGTGTTCACAAGTATTCTCTGACATTAATTTCAGTTGCTTTGTGTAGGATGTAACATAGAATCCGGCCTCAACTCATCTGGCAGCCTAGGGACTTCAAAGCTTTCCTGGCTGTCAGAGGAAAACCCTAAAAATCCATCCTTTTGGAACTAGACTTCAGGAACCTCCATTTCAAATTGTAACTCTTCATCATTTTGAACTGTAATATTTTTTCAGTCCAAAAATAACGCTGACTTGAAACCTTGGAATAGCGTTTCGGACTGATCTTTTCCTTGCTTTAGATATTCTCTAGCCTTCATTTCCATTCTCAGAAGAATGAATTGTCACCTTTAGCAAAAAAAAATCCTATTCCTTCCCTTTGGCTTCTCTCTGTACCACCCCATCAGAATATGGATAAAATTACTGAGGAGGGTGGAATATGAAAAGAGGGCAACAGGCAGGTGGCATGGAGTTTGAATCTCTTTAAACCTCAAGATTGATCAAGACATTAACTCCACAGAAGAGCAGGGACACTGTAGTGCTCACAGATCAGCAACAATCCTGCAGAAGGTCACACATTATTCACATAGCTTTGGAAATTTGCATATTTGTGGCCACCACTTTTGATTGCTTAGGGTATTCATTTAAAATATTTTTACTCTGCCCTTCAATCAAAAGGGCTCACAGAGTGGTTTACAATCTTTGCTATGGCCTGATATGAGGAAGCCTCGACTAGGGGAATGATGCAACTGAGCAAAACTCAAGAGAGATGACATAGTAGATTCAGGTGGCCTTCACAGAAGTACTGTTGATATAATTCCCAGTGGCAATGAATTCTATAGACCACATCTCCCGGCATCTAGTGTGAAAGTGCCTGCTTACTTCCCATGGGAGCCAAGGGGTGGCTGGTTTTATTTTCCCAGAATGCAATATGGTAAAGCAACTTATATAGACTGCTTTGTAATATTGCATTATGGAAACCTAAAAATTAAAGCCTTTGATTTGAGCTGAACGGAAAGTCCCATAGAAAGTATTTTGGCACTGCAAGGATGGTCTAACAGCCTCATCAACAAAAGGGCCTCATCACACTTGAGCATTTTTCTACTTCAATCCACTTTAAATGCTGTGACTGTCCCCTGGAGAATTCTGGGGCTTGTAGTTTAAGGGAGGCCCAGGGCTTCTCTGGATGAGCAAACTTCAGAATTCTGCAGGAGGCAGTCACAGCATTTAAAATGGAATAAAGTGGACATGCCTCATCAATGAATGGTATTCAATAATGGAACAGATAGCCTCAAAACATGGAAATATTCAAGCAGGGGCTGGATAACCATCTCTCATAGTTGAAGTAGCAACTGGGGAACATAGTTGATGTTACAAATAGGGAACAAGCATAGATCAAAGAAAGTAATGCATTAGTCCCTCTACTAGGTTAGATAACCCCCCCCCCTTTCAGGGGTGAATCCCCAAAGGGGTGAGAAAGGCAGTATATAAATACTGTAAATAAAATTATTATAATAATATTAATAATAATAATAATGATAATCACTACGTTCTTTCTTAGCTCTAAGATTCAATAATTCTACTGCAACCCCAACACACACACACACACAAAGTTAGATCCCTTGCAATATGAAGAGCTCCACACTCTCCAGAACCAGCACAATAGCACAAGGAAGAACCAACTTCAGGACTCAAACAAAAGCGACTGATTGAAAGAACCGAAAATGAGATGACATAATACTCACTACAAGGCTCACGGTACCTCTTTACAGAGCCCCACTTTTCAACAAGAGGGTGAAATGCAGGAGACACCAAGCAGACCCTCAGGGATGTAAGGTTCATGCCAGGACTGAGGGCCTATCGGTACAAATACCCTGCTTCCAGTGACTTTGTCTGGGGGTTTGATAAATCAGTGGTGTTGTCTGGGATCTTGATTTGCTTCTGTCGCCTTTTGGCTGCCTCCATAGTTCCTGCACCCTTCCACACAACCATATAACACAGAATATTAAGACAGGGAATCCACAATATCTGCTTTGAACTGGATTATCTGAGTTCACACTGCCATAGATACCAGTTCAATGCAGATTTTATACAGCTGTGTGGAAGGGCCTCAGTGGGACTTAACTGTGACCTTCCTACTTTATATCTTGAATATTGCTTTCAGGACCTCCCCCGTTCTGTCTAACAACCTTGTGTCTCCAGAATTTGGGGAATGGAATTTTGAAAACTTGGTGCTATAATGGTGAAATTCATGGGAGCCTGAGAAAAACCTTCATGCAGAGCTGGTGAGTCTCAAATGACATTTCCACATGAATAACACTGGTATGTGAGATCAGTGGTGATCTCATGCCAGATAAGCTACATATTAGGGCACTCACATTATGAAGAACCTATTAAAGGAAAATGCTTGGTCAGAATGGTAATATATGAGTCTTCGTAAACATGATATTGGAATTTGGCATGTCTCAACCTGGGCCCCCTTGTCTACACTGATCACTCAGGTTGGTGTGAAATTTGATCAACCTGCAAATGGCTACAAAATGCATGGGAGCTGATACAGCTTAATGTGGAGAAAGATGCATAACACAGCTATCACATTAGGTTAAGTGAACCTGGAGGAAAACTCAACTCTTGAAGTACACATCTCAAACTCCTGAGACCTCTCCTCCCCAACCCCCCCCCCCACCCACCACCCACCAATTTTCATTGCAAGGTAGTAATCCTTCCTTATTCCCTGTCACATCACTTACAAAGAAGAATGGGAGAATGGGAGGGGGGCTCCTACCCACTTTCATGAGTCATATAACAAGGAAGAATGAATGATCCCTGAGCATCAGGTAAGTAACAATCTCACTGCTGTGGTCAGCAGCGACATGGGTCATGGCAATTAGGCCCTGCCCAGAGGCAGCACAGAGAGTCCCTTTCAGATCACAAGGGAAACTGGAACCAGCATTTCAGACAACAGCTCCAGTCAACTTTATTTGTCTGTATAGAATGGGCCCTCAGTCTGAGATGCATGTACACTGTAGAATTAATGCTGCCTGACACCATTTTAACTATCATTCTCCATGCAGCAGTTTGATGGCCATCTTGCTGCTGTATCTTAGAAGGGCAAGGAAGAGGAGAGGAATTATAGGTCTGTAAGGCACATTGGCCAAGAAGGCTAATATCTTGTAGAACTACAAGTCCCACGATTCCATAGCATTGAGCCATAGCAGTTAAAGTGCTGTTGAATTGTAGTAATTCTATAGTGTAGAGATGCACCCTGGATAACACTTGATGTTTCATTAAATTGGAGCTGAGATTTCAGCTTCATCTGAGGCTCAGGCCCCTTCTACACTGCCATATAATCCAGATTATCAAAGCAGATAATCCATATAATCTGTTTTGAACTGGATTATATGAGTCTATACTGTCATATAATCCAGTTCAAAGCAGATAAAGTAATCTGGATTTTATATGGCAGTGTAGAAGGGCCTCAGCTGTTGCTCCTATCTCTGGGCTCTTCTATTTTCTCTGTGCTTTTGCCAAAGAGGAATATTATCCCAAGTGCTTAAACACCTTTGGATAAACGTTCAGTGGAATTTAAAATGGATGAGGAAGCAATACCTTTAGAGAGGCGGGGTGTAAATAATGAAAGAGGAATCTATAAGTAATTACTTTATTATTAATTGGGAATGATAAATATAGAACACTTAATGACTGCATGAGAGTTGTGTGAGTCCTAATGTCCTTGTACTTACCATGTTAAAATTGATTTGCCACAGGCTACTGGAAAAAATATATGGCCTCTTAGGGTAAAATCAACTGTAGTGTAAGGATGTTGTTTTGTAAAGTTTTTTTCTGCAGGAAAAAAATGAACTTGAAAACCTGCCAGTGTTTTTCAGAACTTGGCATCTTTTGTTGAACTACAATCTGGGAATGATGGAGTTTCTCTTTCAACACATCTAAAGAACTTTAGATTGAGGAAGGCTGCCTTTCCATGGATAGAGGAGGAAGCATGCATATGTGTGTTCTACTGATGGAACTGCTGGAGCTCCAGTTAATTACAAATGTCTAGCCATCCTCTAAATCACATCATGGATGTAGGGGGTGCTGGTGGTTCGATTATAAATAAATAAAAAAATTAAAACTTCTGAAACTTCCAAATCGATTTGATAATGGCAGACACACATGCGCAGTAGGAAAAAACCAGCACTGGCACTGGAGAAAATCTGAAGATTCACCCTCCCTCATTTTAGACCAATCCTAATGAAACTTGATACAGTGGTAGAACGCATGGGCCACTGCTAGCTCACCAAATTTCATAACGTTTGACTTCTCCATGGATTTTTGGTGAATTTTCAAAGTTTTTATAAAACTTATTTCCTGTTTCATTGGGTGGTCTTTACTCCAGAAACTTTGTTTTTGTGGCACAAACTGTGTTAAATTGGTGGAGAACAGAAATCATAATACAGACCCCATCAAGGGACATCTAGACCAGTGATTTTCAACCAGTGTGCCGTGGAACACTAGTGTGCCGTGAGAGATCATCAGGTGTGCCGTGGGAAATTATTTTCGAACTTCATTTATATATAAACTATAAGGCGCATCTGTCCCTTTAAGAAATGGAACCATAGCACTCTCGCGTCACCTAAGAAGTGCCACGAGAGTGCTATGGTCGTGCCATCTTGGACAAAATTATGACTCAAATGAAGGATCTAATATGAGTGGTGGACCAAAGAAAAACGAAAATACGGTGAGCTCAAGGCAATACAGCGAAAGCTGTCTTTCATTTGGATTCACTTTCACCGGGGATGTGACGGCACCAACTCTGTTGTGCTTGGTGTGTGGTGAAAAGCTATCCAATAGCGCCATGGTGCCAAGCAAGCTTAAACGCCATCTCCAAACGAAACACCCTTTCGTTCAAAACAAGCCGACGGACTATTTTGTATGCTTACGTACACACAATGAGAAACAGGCAAATTCTTTGATAAAAACCACAAAGGTAAACAAGAGAGCCCTCAAAGCTAGCTACCTTGTGTATAAATACATTACAAAACATAGTAACTATATGTATTACTGTGTTAGAGTGTCATTTTGTGTCATTTTGATTGGCGGTGTGCCTCAGGATTTTGTAAATGTAAACAATGTGCCATGGCTCAAAAAAGGTTGAAAATCACTGATCTAGACTGACCCCCTTCTTCTGGGCAGAAAGGCACCATCCAAACTTTCCTGACATCCATTTGCTTCCTCTACTGAGTTGGACAGGACCCTCAAGACACATCCATCCATTTATTCCTTTTTGCAGATGCAATCAATCATTTTTTTATCATTACTTATTGACGTAAAGGGCTGGCTGGCTGTGGCTGGCTACCCCAGTGCCTTGTTCATGACAATCAGGCCAAAGTGAAATGATTGGTTTTAAAGCATTTTATGTTCTCTTGGCTTTGCAAAAGTTGCGTATTGCTTTGCTGCCTTCTTTAGACATCTTTGTATTCAATCAGTTTATTTTATATTTAGAGGAAGACTACAACAGACAACTATTTCTGGGTCCTTCAGCCATTTTGGCTAATGAGCAGCAGAGCAGTGTGGGAAATGTAGTTTAACAACAAGGACTTTTGCCATCTCTATTCTTGGGGGCCTGGCCTTCACAAACTACAACAATGGCTGTGCTTATCCACACCTAACCCTCCTTGCATCGCCGAGGGAGGGAAAGCATGAGATTTTAAAACTTGTTAGGTTTTACCAAAACTGCTTAATGGTTGTGAAAATTAAAACAACCTTGGGAGACATCCAAACATTACGGAATATTTCTGGGGGGAAAGGTAACTGCTTCAAATTCGGATTTTCCCATCACCACCTTTCCTGCATGGTTCAAAACTGCTTCCAAAGTCAAAAATTGGAAGTTTTTTCCTACTTTCAGGCTCTTCCAAACAAACCTGTCCAACTCTAATAAATATAGATGCCGTTAAAACATGACACTTACAACCTCATTCCACTCGGCACTCAGAATATCTGTGATCATAACAACTCGGAAATGAATGGCATCTTACAGCAATTAATATGGATGTTTCTGAGGGGAAATGTGCTATCCCTTTTCAACAAAACACTACTTTGAGAATGAAAGATAATTTCAGTGCAACACAGGGCTAAACAATAAACATTAATTGCTCACACAAATGGCTGTCTCAGAAGGATGCAGATGTTCATCTCTCAACTGTAGTATTACCTGGTCAGATGTTGTCACAATAAGCCTTGTTTTTGAAGGGGTAAAATCGGATACTATAACCTGCAATTCAATAGTTCAGGGTGTATTGGTTTTGCTTTGAAGTTACAGCTACATTTAATAAAAACTCAATTCTAACAATCTGCCCAGTGTTGCTTTTTAGAATTAAAAACACCCTTTTGACTCTGTCTCTTTTAATGTCTCTAGCAGGGGGTGTTAGCTGAGATTTGGAGAGGGAGCAATTATTCCAGGGAGAACGTGAACATTCACAGCATGATTGCTATTGGATACATTCAAGATCCTTTATCAGAAAAAATGAGTATTTGATCTGACCATTCTCTTTCTTTCAACCTATGTGCCAGAGGCACCAATATGTCAGCAGTGTAAATCTATTAAATTGCTTAGAGTAATGATGATGATAAATTCTACAAATCCATGTTCATTCGTGCGAATTTATGTGATAGTCTTCTGTGCCATTTGCACTTGAGACAATGAAGATACAGATAGAAAAATAAGTTTGATTATCACAATCCGGTGGTTTGTTGCAATCGTATTTTATAAAAGTGACAAAACATACATATTTTAGCTATTTCAGAGAAACATGAAAATGAAAGTCCATTTCTTTAAAATCCATACTGGTAATGGTGACTAGCTAAACCTTGGTACTACAAGTATAGTTTGGCGGGGGGATCATGTAGCTATCATCTACTGTGGGTACATGTGCCTTTAAGTTACCTGTTGCCTTACAGTAACACCATTAATTTCATAGAGTTTTCTTAGGCTTTCAGCTATCCCAATTTATACCGAAGTGCTCATTATTTGCCTTTGGTTGTACAATCTTCATTGTAGATATATTGTACTGTTGCTGCCTTATTATATGATTTGGAATACCTTGGATCTACACCTGTTAGCGCCATAGGATCTAATCCGGCTTATTTGAGGCCGTTTGGAACTTTCATATTGACTTTGTGGACTTTACCTTACTCAAGGACTATTTTGCGTATGAACTCTGGATATATGGGACTCCTTCCTCAACCTGAACAGGGTAAAGTATACGTGCTTGGTGTTCATCCTTGTGTATGTGTTCATTGATATTTGCTTATGGTAGCTACAGTCCTTTACACCTAACTCTCGAATAGTATATATTTTCTAAGAATTTCTTGTCAGTGTGTTTTGTTGTTGTACTTAACCCTAGGTCTGTCTGTTACTTACTCGGGTATTTGAGATATTTAAGCCTTGGCTGTCACTCATTCTCACCCACTCACTCTATATATCCAACTGAGGAGGGAAAGATCTGAACCTAGGACTTTCTACGTAGGGTTGCCTCTGAATACTATTCAGAAGCTTCAGGAAGTCCAACGCTTGGCAGCCAGGTTGCTCATGGGAGTGGGATACCAAGAGCGCACAATGCACTTGCTATGCCAGCTCTACTGGCTGCCTATTAGCTTCCAAGCACAATTCAAAGTGCTGGCTTTGGCCTATAAAGCTCTTAATGGTTCTGGCCCAGTTTACCTGTCCGAATGTATCTCCCACTACGAACCACCTAGGACCTTAAGATAATCCGGGGAGGCCCTGCTCGCTGTCCGCCCACCATTGCAATTGCGGCTGGTGGAAACAAGAGATAGGGCCTTCTCTGTGGTGGCCCCTCAGCTATGGAATTCCCTCCCAAGTGAAATCAAATCTGCTCCATCTCTCCTGTCCTTCTGGAAAAAAAGTGAAATACTGGCTGTGGGATCAGCCCTTTGCGGACTAGACTGGCTTGATGGCAAAGCTAAGGTTTTTATGGCCTTTGATGGATTGCTTTTAGGATGACAATTTAAATTGGCAATTGTTTTAATGTTTTGATAATGTTTTTATATTTTTTTACTTAATATATATATTTATGTTTTTTGTTGTTAGCAGCCCTGAGTCTCTCTGCGGAGGTTGAGATAGGACGGGATATAAATGTTCTAAATAAATAAATAAATTTCTATACACAACACTTGCACTTACCACTGAGCAACCTTTCCTGATCTACCTCCAACTGCTTTCCCTCACCCTGCATTTGAGAAATGAGAATTATGATAGTGAGGGAAAAGAAGAGAAAGCAGGAGGCATGGGAAATGTTCATCATCACTCCGTCCGTCCTCCTTGTTTCTTCCCTCTTAGGCACATGGTGGTTTATAACTGTTGTGCATTGGCCCAGCTGAGGCCCCCAAATAGGAGTCTCATTAGTGTCAGTCTATGCAGTAATGCTGAAAAACCAGGATGGTTAAAAGCATGCAATTAGAAGCCATGGCCCCAGTCCTTAACCAGCTGTTAAACTTACAGGTGACCAGCTGCTGTAATATAACCTTCCTCCATGGGTGGTTGATGACACTTTGCTGCTTGAGCCAGCACAGCAAATGGTGTCCCTTTGACCCACATGCAAGATGTGTAAAGACAGCCAAATCTGGCACATGAAGCCAAAAATGGTATAAGCACATATTTGCCAGTTAAAATTCAACAAAACAAAAGAAAATACTAAAAATATATGTTGCTCTTTTGTGATACCCGTTTCTACTTCTACCAAATGGTAAAACTTTCATTGCCTACTTCACAAGTCTCTCTCTCTCTCTCTCTCTCTCTCTCTCTCTCTCTCTCTCTCTCTCTGTGTGTGTGTGTGTGTGTGTGTGTGTGTGTGTGTGTGTGTGTATTTTTGCAACGAGTTCAGTGAAACATATCTGCTCTTTCAACAAAGAGTGGGATGTAAATGTAATGACAGGAACCAATGAGTTGCTTCAAGATATAAAGGCTTCTGTGGGGGGAAAGTCACATTTGGTCTGAAAACTGGAGAAAAGGGTAACTACTTGCCCTCCTTTTCTAAGCGGCACCTTTGGCCTTCCATAAATGTGACATATGGAGCTAAGGTGTGAGGAAAAGGTGGGCATTTTTTTGAAAGGGAGAGCCTACTGCCCGACCCTTTCTGAGTCAGACTAGACGCAGTCATTAGTTGCAGCCTCTCTGACATTCTCATAGTAATGAATCTCTAATGGAACATCTTGCTGGGTTTTGCATTGCCATAAGTAGGTTTCTATATCAAAGGCCTTCTGCTGGTTTCAGTCACAGTTAATTGGGATTCTGCCTTATTAGCACTTTTTTTTGTTCTGTCCTGTGCAATGCCAAAAAAGAGACAAAAAGCAGCTTTGTTCTAATTGCATGCCCAAATTTAACAAAATTAAGATCTTGAAAATGTTCTTGTATGTTGGACTATATCTCTTAGAGTCCCCCAGCTGCAATGGACTTCTGGGAGTTGCAATCAAAGGACTTTTCCATGGTCTGGCAAAATGTCAGCAAGTCATTTCTTCACTTACCTGCTGCGTAGTTAGTTACTGTGGTCTAAATCCAATAGCTAGTTCCAGCTAGAGCACACCCAGTGAATCATTGGACTTACTAACACCTTATCACATTGGCCATTGGGATCGCTACAGATCGTGGTGAATCTGATGGTGCTTGGCAGGGGGCATGAGGAGCCCATCGTCCCACACCCTGCATCACCCAAATTACACTTAACTCCATCCCACAGGAGGAAGTGTCAGCTGCCTAGCATCCCCCCCCCCCCCATTGTAGCTAATGCAACATAGGAAGTCTCCCGTGTTGCCACCACAGCTGCATACACAGGTTCTGCTTTAGTTTAGCCATGGAGCCCCACCAAAATAGTTGTCCATTGTGGGATGGGAGCTGGTGGGCTCCTTGACTAAACCGAAGCCGAACCATCATTTGCTCCCAAATCCAGACACATCTGATAAGGACTTCAGTGTTCATTTACTAAGTTTCTATTTCTGTATATACTTGTGCATAAGCCAATCTGATGTATAAGTCAAGGATGAGTTTTAAGTTGAAGACTATGGATTTTAATATGACCCATATCAAGCATACCTATCTCACTGTGTTCCTTCCCTTTTGCTACCTACTCACAGCAACCCTTTTGCTACCCATTCAGCGATCGATGGTTGTCCTCCCTTATTATATATCATGCTCTTAAATGTCATTTTCTATAAGGTATCATGGCATCATCTTCCTCCTTTTCCTCTTTGTGATATTTTACCTTTCTTTCCACCATGGTTGTATCAGCTGAGAATTCAGGTCTAAACAAGAGCTTTTGCGCATATATATGTGTGTGTGTGTGTGTGTGTGTGGGAAGTCTTCCTTTACAAGAAGATAAAGCCCTCCATCTTTATTCTGGTTTGCACTCCATCACCCCCAAAGCATTACAGAACAATTTAGATACTCCATTTATTAATCAATGGTGCTTACATATCTTCCTTTGTGAAGAGGGACTTTTGTGATATTACCTTGGAGACTAATTAAGCTGAATATGAGTGCCGGAACACCTTGACACCAAGAAGGTTAATGGTCCAAGCCTATCTCCCACTCATAGATGAGGAGCCTGCATGGAAGTCAACTTGGTGGCATTAATTGTCATACTGAGTGAATGGAGTGAATGCTTCTGAAGTCATTCTTTACTATTACATTAATGGTATTCCTCGGTCAATGTTCTTTGAGTAATTGGCCGTCTTTTTCTCACAAGTCCTGCCCCACATTTGCTTTCACAGAAGATTAGACAGTATTGTGTACACTATCTTCTCAATACACAAGATGCACGCATAGAAACCAGAATACAATATGCTGGCAGGACAAAAAGAAGATAGGAGCAGGAGGAAAGGAATGAGGTGGAAAGGATAGGCGAAGCTGAAAATAGATTTATCTCTTCAACTCTTGCATGTAGTGTTTCTGTTACAAAACAAATATTTAAGCATGACAACTTCCATTATCCCAGGGGTGAGATCTGCATTTTATTTTTTATTAAACCCATTAAAGGAAGTGTCTCAATTGTGGCTGTTTTGTGTGTTAAAAGCAAGATCTGACTACTTTTGGTATACAAGTTCAAGGAAGGTCAGAGCTAAATTCAGAGCTCTGTGGCTTTGTGTGGTTTATTCAAAGAACACTTTGCAACAATGCGTTAGTATTCCAATTGAGCGCACAAAAACTGATAACTCTCAATACAACTACCACATGTGAAAAGGAATGATAATTATTTATCAGAGCCTTGACTAGTGCTCTCCTCTTCTTTATCTGGCCTCACCCACAGCAATTTCCCACTTTGGCAAACATTAGAAGATTTGTAGTTTTGCACTGATCAAAACAGAAAAAGTGACAAAGTGTAGGATATGTGTGATACAGTAAAGTGAGCCTCTCAGTTCCCGTACCACATGTCCTCTGAGATAGCTTCACGTCTCAGTCTCTTTGGTTGAGTTATCCAGTACTGTTTTCATGTGAGTAGCATTTGATATTCATTCACATTTTTACAAATGGTTCATGAGTTTAAAAGATGGCTCAACTGAAGGTGAAGGTAGATAAACTTTGGACCCATCCAGACAGTACCTTTATTCCAGGAGCTACCGCAGCAATGAGGAGGGTGGCCAGATGCCGTTCTCTGTAAACCCAGAAGTAATTGCAACAAAAGGCAAAAACTGCAAGATTTCCAGGTGCAGGAATATTATGGGTTTTAGCCAAATATCCAGATATTTGCATGTCTGTATGTCCCTTCAATCGGTTATCATTGATTTTTTTTATCTTGGTTTGTTCCTGGGTTTTTGATGCTTGTTCCTGATTGGTGAATTCCTAAAAATAAGGTGACAGTTGAGTAAAAGGCAAAAACTTTGTCCTGGGAAAAGGAACCTGTTTAATGAATTTTGTGACAGAAAATGAAGTTCCTGGGGTCCAACAAGTACTTTCACAGTAATTAGTACACAGTGAAACAGGAACAGATATTTTCAAACCAGGAACAGAATTCCACCATTACTATAATTACACAGACCTTGTTGTGTGGCCATCTGTGCAGACAGGACTCATGGCATACTTATGCCAGGGAATAACAGCATGATGTTGCTGGGTTATATGTGTCAGTTCCTCATTGGGTATATGCTGATAACATGTGTACAGTTTATGGCAAAAGCTTACTACTGGCTTTTGGAGCATGGATGTGCTGGAGAGGAATGTAAATAATACAGAGATCCAAGGTCATGCAGGTAGCGAACAGGAAAAGCCACGTGTAACCCAGGAACAGCTCCAGGTTGTCTGATGCCACAAGTACACAACCAAATCTGTCTGGACAGATGGCCAGTCAGCCTGTAAAAAGTGACAATAATGACAAAGTTCTGTTCCTAGCTTGAAAGTGTGTGTTCCTGTTTCATTGTGTAGTACTGATTTGAATAGAAGAAGTCCTACTCCAAAAACTTTGTTTGTGTGCCTGAAACTTGGTGAAACATGTGGAGAACACTGTTTTTTGTCTGCACACAAATCGGACCTTTGGAGAGATGCAGAGATGCGGATATCTGCATATCCATGAATATGGAAAGCCGAATAAAACCCCAAAACAGGACCCTGTTGTTTGATGCCACAAGTACACAGCCAGATCTGTCCAGACAGATGGCCAGGCAGACAGACTCTAAAAATAGTAGATAATGACAGTTCTGTTCCTGGCTTTATTTATTTATTACTTCGCACTTATGCGTGCCCCCCCCCCCAGATGGCTCGGGGCGACTCACAGCAGTTCATAGAATACAGTCAATAGACATCTCATAAAACAACAATAAAAACACAGTTAAAATAGAACACAAGCAAAACAGTTAAAACAGCGGATAAGCTTACACTGGGCTGCATGCTAGGCAGCGCAGAGGAAACTATAGTATAGCCAACCCTGAAGGCCTGCTGGAACAGCAGAGTCTTGACTGCTTTCCTGAACGGGAGGAGGCTCTGGGTGGTGTGGATGCCGGCGGGCAGTGTGTTCCACAAAGTAGGAGCTGCAACAGAGAAGGCCCGCCAGCAGGTTGTGGACAGATGACAAGTCTTCACATTTGGGATGACCAAGAGATTTTGCTCCTCGGAGCACAACGATCTAGTGGGATGATATGGGACAAGGCGGTCCCGCAGGTACACTGGTCCCAGACCATGTAAGGCCTTGAAAGTCAAGGCTAACACTTTGAAGGCAATCCGGCATTCTATTGGAAGCCAGTGCAGTTCGCGCAGGACTGGCGTGATGTGATGGCCAATCGGGACCCACGCTAGGAGTCGTGCTGCTGTGTTCTGCACCAGCTTGAGTCTCTGGATTACCGACAAAGGAAGGCTAATGTACAGAGCATTACAGTAGTCTAGCCTCCAGATGACTGTGGCTTGGACCACTGTGGCTAAGTCGCACCGGGACAAGTAGGGGGCCAGCTTCCTCACCTGGAGAAGATGGAAAAATGCCACCCTGCTGACGCTGGAGACATGAGCCTCCATCAACAGCAGGGGGTCCAAGGTTACTCCTAGGCTCTTAACAGAAGACAACGGACGTAGTGTCATGCCGTCCAGGGTCAGAAGCTGGATATCCCTACAGTCCGGACGACCCAGCCACAGGATCTCAGTCTTTGCCGGATTCAAAAGGCGTGTTCCTGTTTGTGTACTGCTGACTTGGGCAGTAGTGGTTCTATCCCATGAGGTTTGTAAGTGTGGGATATATTTCATGAAACATCTGGAGATAACAGTTTTTCTGGCCAGGACAAATAATGGAACTTTTGTGGTTTGCTGTATATCCAAATGTCTGCATATCCACGTATCCACATCCTGCAATGTTTTGGGGGTTTGGGGTTTTTTTAATAAATAAAAAAAACCTTCCAGTTTCCAGCAGAAGTCCTGCCTCCAGTGGCCACCTTAAGAGTCTCTAAATCTCAGAACAAAGCATGATGTCTGGACAACAGAGGCAGAAATCCTGAGACCAACAGGTGTGTATGTGGACCATCATACTCAGCTATGAGTATAGTCATAGCCAGGTGGATCTTACCTGTTTATAGACTGGATTCTAATTAGAGCTGATGTTCTTATTGACTTAACCAATCCAGCAATGTTCATATAGGAAGAACAAAGGGATGAAAGGAAAGAACCTATGTTGATCAGTAATAGATATTGTGGTGCATATTGATCTGAGGTCACCAGCTTTTTGCGGGTGTTAAATGCAACTTGGGGAAAACAACAACTTGTAAGCATGAAAGCGCATTTTTAATTCTTCCCTGATCAGCAGTTTGCCTCTTGGCTTGTCGACTTGGTTTTGCTGGATAGTGAAATGATGGGCTCTTAGCACACTCCCAGCCCTTGTTTAAAATGGAAATAAAGGAGCACAAAAAAGGGGCGAACGATCTGGCATCTGTTGCAAACAGATAGCTTTCTGGCTAAGGAACAAGTTAGAGTATAAACCAGTCTCATGTGGTGATAATCCCCACTACCTTAAAAAATCAATTTTGTTGTTTTCATAACTTTAATATTCTTACTATTACATGAATTTTGATATTATATGTTGGATTGAAGGTCAGCTTCTTCCCTGTGCCCAGTATTCCTCATCTTTTGTTTCTATTTCACCATGGTGGATCAGCAGTTTGGCATGTTTTAAGCAGTCTTAAACAGATGTGGCTTGGAGTTTCCTTCCCCCAAGACGGACAAATTGCACCGTTATACTGGATATGCAGATGGAGTCGGCGGTTGACAATTTTGATTCAGTTTGAAGATTGGCGAGACAGCGAGGATCCCCCCCTTTTACAGGGCTGCGGGGTCGACAGAGATGAATCAATTGGATCTGGCAGCTGCAATATCTAAAACCAGAAGGAGTATATATGTCTGTGATGTGAAATGCAGAATTAAGTGGAAAGCTTTGGGAACAGTTCGCTTTTGGCAGATAGCCCTTTGTAGACATAAGAGCCTGGCTTGGTGGCTGTTTCTGAGCTACACAGTGATGTGTTTTGTTGCAGTTGATTGATTCCACATACAATTGAAATGTGTGGCCAATCCCAAATCCTAGTGCTGCAATACTAATCACTTAACGATAGGACAAGTCACTTCAGATTAAACCATTCTTTGTGCATCTGTACATGACACAGTAGTCATCTGAACATCATTTTACACTCCATTTTCATTGGGTACATTCACATTTTCAGTGCTTGAAAAATGTCTGTTAATTGAGCATCAGTCTGCTGCTTAAATGGGAAAAACACTGACTTTGAAGCTTTTATTGTGCCACAGGCCTGCACAACTTGTAGTCCCCAAATTCACATTACACAATTAAAGCACTTTGATCCTTCTTTAACTTCCAGGGTTGCATTCTGGGAAATCCTGAGTGTTCTAATTTGGTGAGGCATTGAGGCTTTTTTTATTGTGGATTCTAAAATACCTCACAAAACTACAGATCCCAGGACTGCACAGGTAGAGCCATGGCAGCTAAAGTAGAATTACAGTGCTATAATTGTATAATCTGGAAAAGGTATTGGTTTCAGCTCCTCGTGTGTCTGTTGTGACTGGTTTTGCAAATTGTTTGTTTCATGTTTTCTTAATTCTGGGTAGGGAAGAACAGCAAGCAGCTTTAGCACACCTCTAGTGATTCACCATTCATGAGTTATAGGTTGTAGGTCATCATAGCCAGATCATCACCAAAGTTACTGAAATTGAGAAAAGGAAGAATGCTCAAGCCTGTCAATGGCAAATGATCATTCTTCTTTTCTGGAATCACTTGAGAATTATCCCAAAGAGGAGATTCTATCTAGTTAGTAAGTCTATTGAAGTAATTCAATGACCATTTAACACATTCCAAGTATTGCTGTATCTTTTCCATGCAGATATTTCCATGTGGAAATCAATGTGTTGTCCACGTGTGCATGATTATATATTTATCTGTGGCTGTGTCTAAAATGTGGCATATGCAAGCAATGACATATAGGTACCTTATATCATCAGCATGCTTTGGAAAGAGATGAGTGGATTCTTCTTGAATTAGTCCAAAATAATTCATGTTCCTCATTAAAAATCAAAACGAATTCAGGCCCCTTCTATTCTGATATATAATCCAGACTATCAAAGCAGATAATCCACATTATCTGCTTTGAACTGGATTATCCAAGTCTACAGTGCCATATAATCCAGTTCAAAGCAAATAATCTGTATTTTATATGGCAATGTAGAAGGGGTCTCAGAGAACTGTCGAAGCCAACCACTCTATGTATCAGCCAGATAGCCATTATAATGCAGTTTGAAGCCAACTCACAGTCAGAGCATTTACAAAACATCCACTTCCAATGTGAGCTGCAGTATGCATTAAGCCCAAAACATCTTTTTTTGATAAAAAAAACTCACCAGAAATTTTGGAATTAACCACAAAGTCTGCTGCAGCCAATCAGCGTGTGTCCCATGCAGGACTGTAATTGAGACCAAGAAATGCAAAGTGCTCATCAAGACAGGGCTAAAGGAGAGTGAGGAAGGAAGGAAGGAAGGTCACCTGAGCGGCCGGCAGAAGCCTCCAATGGTCACCAGGCTCACCCAGGCCCAAGAAAGCACCTCTGGACTACAACTCCCAGCAGCCCCGAACAGCGGTGTGCCTTGGACATGCCCGCTGAGGCATTCTGGGAATCATAGTTATCGAATCAATAGAATTGTGTTGGGAGAGGGGTCTTGTATGGCGAGTATATTCCCTAACTCCATATTTTAATTAGAAAAGTTGGGGGTGGTCTTATACGCCCAGTCATCTTGTACCCCGGAAAATACGGTATGTCCCTTATATAAAATGGCAAAATCAAGGTTTGCCTTTTGGAATTTAAAAAATATTTTCAAGCTAGAGATGTAGAATCATGGATACAGTAGGCTGATTATACTCCTTTCCAAGAAGGGGGGGGGGGGGGGAGAAAGACAATGAAAAGAAAGGAGGCAATGTGATATAGATATATAGATACAAATATATAGATATACACATATGCATGCATATACATACAAACATTTGTTTATTTTAGGACTTCTTTGTGAAAAAAGTATTTTTGCTAAAGAACATAAAATATTTTTGCACAAAACAATGTATTAGGCATAACAGTGTTTTTGTACACAGCGGCTGCAATCTAACATTCCCTAAGGCAAAGATACATTGCACCAGCCCTCCACAAATCTCATGCAGAATAATGATGTGTTGATTAAGTGCCATTGTGCAGTGCAAATTGTGCAAATACATGCATAATATTGCTGTACGTGCAACTTCACTTTTGCCACTATCAGCAAAACATGTTTTTTGCATGATGGCAAGCACTTCACCCTGCACGCATACATGACTTGTGCATGTATTTGTCACTAACACGATGCCAGCCACAGTGTGCTTTTTCTTTGTGTCTGTTTATTTATTTATTTACTTACTTACCAAAATGTCCCCTAAATTGGAAATATCATTGAAAGTGTGCAAAATTTTAGTTTTGGGGAAACAAAGGTTTCCATCCCCATTCTTTTTCTTTATCTTTGATGGTGTCTGCTGTGTTATTGTTTTGTTTACATTGATTGATTGGAGGGGGGGGGGGTTCAGATGCCAAAGAAAATCACTAGTACACTAAAACAGAAGCAGGATCATCCACCTGATTAAACATTTAAAACATATAGTGCTGTCCTATCATGCAGTAGTTAGAGTAAAATGGGCTTTCTGACAGATACAGAGGCAGACTGTTTGCCAGCACTTCCCCTATTAAAGTGGTCACATGGTGGGAAAACGCCATAGTGAGAATTGACATATGCCAGTCAAGGTAGCTGTGAAAATAGTATTTCCCCCAGTAAAATTATAGGTAAATTTATTTGGGTTTGTACAAAGAAGCCAGACTGTTCCAATATACACAGCATACAAAAACACCGAGATGTCTAAATGCCCTAAAATGGTTCCTTCACCAACAGTGCAAATGGCAGTTGAAAAATGATTGTTTCCTAGTCATTATGAGGAAATGCCAGGCATACTGTCATCTTATCCAGATTCCCCCAGGGGCTAAAATAAAGCAAGGCCAAACAATTGCTATCCCTGGGGCGTAATTGTGGACCAGGTATGTTTCCCAGCGGGCATGCCCTGCCAGTTAGTTTCTTTAATTCCATGTACACTTTTAAGATTTGGCTTCTAAAGTGTCCCTCAATTTCCTTCTCAGCTCCTGGCTGCATTAATATGATAATGATGAGTCATTTAACAGTAAATTCCAAGGGTGAAGCCAATTACCTGTATGCATATTGGTTAATGGTGGAGATGCTAATGAGACCTTTTGCTGCTCGCATGAACTGAGATTGACCTATTAGAAGGTGTGATTCCAGCTTCACCTTAACTTCCACTTGACTGAAATTATCAGAGAGATATTAACATCCCGGCAGTTGAGAACAAAAGAACAAATGTGGCAGCACTGATTTCCCAGCTCTTGGGATCCCTTCTGATATTATTTTCATAACATGGGAACTCCTGCAGCCTGTCTTCCTCTTGGGCTGCTTGGGTGGGAATATGATGATCTGTCATATCTCTTCACCCCACCAGATCAGCTACCATTTGTGAATTGGATAATACTGAGTAAGGGTTCATGTAGTCCAGATTTTCTAAAGACAGTGCAGTGTGGAAGAGTATGAGCTACAGCAACATCCATGCCCTAAACCAGGAATAATTGACCCTCCAGATCTAGGGCCCTTCCACACAGCCCTATATCCCAGAATATCAAGGCAGAAAATCCCACAATATCTGCTTTGAACTGGGTTATCTGAGTCCACACTCAGATAAAGTGGGATTGGCAAAATGGCCAAGCAGCAGTCTTTGTCTAATGCGGAGGAGGAGGAGGAGGAGGCGATGTGGGTGGGAGGCTTTTTGGAAATCAAAACATAAAGAGCTGGAGATGTACTAGGAATTAAGTGAAAATAAGTGTAATGAAAGGAAAGAGGCTTGCAGACTGCAATTTTCGTAGATCCTGGACTCTGTTGGCCTCTGCTGGGTGTCTCTGATGGTGTGTTAATTGTGCAGTGTGTTCAGAGATCCTCTCATTTGTCGTTGCCCTTAGCCCATTTTACACTTCCATATAAAATCCAGATTATCTGCTTTGAACTGGGTTATATGACAGTGTACTCATATAATCCAGTTCAAAGCAAATAATGTGGATTACCTACTTTGATATGAAGCCCCTGGTGATGCAGTGGGTTAAACCACTGAGCTGCTGAACTTGCTGACCGAAAGTTACGCAGTTTGAATCCAGTGAGTGGGGTGATCTGCTGCTGTTAGCCCCAGCTTCTGCCAACCTAGCAGTTTGCAAACATGCAAATGTGAATACATCAATAGGTACCGGTCTGACGGGAAGGTAGTGGCGCTCCATACAGTCATGTTGGTGACATGACCTTGGAGGTGTCTATGGACAACGCCGGCTCTTTGGCTTAGAAATGGAGATGAGTATCACTCCCCAGAGTTCAACGACTCGACTGAATGTCAAGGGGAAACCTTTACCTCTACTTTGATAATCTTAATTACATGACAGGAGGAGGAGGAGGTGACGCGGCTGTCCTGGTGAGTGTATTACCTCCTCCTTCTCTTCTTTGGCTCTTCTAGGGAAGAAAATATACTGAGCCATCTTGTAGGACGGCTGAGTATCCATTCATCATTCATTCATGGATTTTGGAAGCAAGGGAATGACTGTACTCACTATCAAGATAACCTTTTCTGGTTTTTTTTTTTTAAAGACCCAGACATCATATTCTGCTTCTAGGAGCCCTTTCACACTGTATAGTTAAAGCGTGTTGATTTCACTTTGGCTCCCATGGTTCCACCTTATGCAATCCCAAGATCAGCAATTCCAAGATCCCTTTTGAAGCCTCATTTAGGATCCTTTAGTGCTTCCAAGCAAATTGGATACCATAGGAGATTGCCATGCAGTTCAAATAGAATAAAATTGTGTAATTGTGTAATATGAAACGTCCTGGCTATTGTGTTCCTTTGGTTGCAGTGATCAAGTGAACTCTAGAGTTGTTCCATGGGCCAACAACAGGTCAGCATGAGAAATGACCAGGGCATAATACTGATTTTTAGATGCAGGACTGGAAGGTACTTGCTGTTTCATACTGTGCTAAGTCGATGAACATGCCAACTGAAACTGAATTATTACAGCATCAACGGTCCCTGTTAGACTCAAACATATTGCTACTTCCAAAAACACAGCCCAGAAAACTCACAGCAACCCAGTGACACTAAGTTGCAAAGAAAAGAGATGGGTGACGGATGAAGCCCAAGCCCATGAACAGAGTAAATGGTGACCTTGCTGATGGGTCTGGAAAAGTATCAAGGGAAAGGAGGGCTTGAAAGGACACTTTATGTCTTGGACACACTAAGTATGAAATCACAATGGGACACCCAAGTGGTTCTAACACACTGAAGGAATAAAGGCTGGGTATATCAGTTGAATAAATATCAAAAATACAAAATCAGGCAAGCCAGCAGAGATTTGGGACTAAATAAATGGGTGTCTTTGGGTAGATGGCTGGATGCTATTGAGATCATCTTACCAAGTGCCCTTATTCATCTAAATTATAGTTAGAGCCATGGGATTGCTAACCATTCTGATTTTTAATGCCTGTGCATTAGCAAGCAGTCATCAAGGATATTAGACAAATAAAAGCTGCTATTTTTACTGTCAGGTGCCAAGGAGCAGAGAATGGCAGAAGGATGTTGGAGGACAGAAGTCTGGATTGTCCTGCCTGAGCTAGCGAGCTATCTGCCATTAGGTGTGAGGCAAACATAGTTTAGAAAGTGTTTTTTTTTTTAACAACCACTCCCAGAACTCACAAACCAGCACAGCCATTTGGGGTTATGCAAGCTGCAGAAGTAACATTTCCAAGCTTTGGGTGGAGGAGTGTCCTGAAGCTGATGGTCCATACATGAAATGCAGTTGGTGGGCATCACCTTCTCCTTTGCTTCAGCCAAATGCCTTAAATGCCCCCTGATGGACTGTATTAATTTATTTTCTGTTTATGGTGCAGCTGGTTAGTCTACAAAACAATGTTGTTTAGGCAACCAAGGACACAACAATTACATAAATATTAAAAGCAGGGAGACTAGAACTACATGGGGGGAAAGTTTTCTCTTCGACTTGGCAGTTGAAACTGTTTCTGTAGTGTAGCAATTTCTCCTAAAACCCTCTTAAATGGTATGAATTTTCATAGGTTTCTTGTTGTTTTAATCCTGTTCTCTGCTACTGTTTCTTCTGGCTGCTGCTACTTCAGAGCCATTTTCCCTTGGGCTGTTGTTTCATCCTCCTCTGTGGATTAGTTTTATGGCTAATCCCACCCAACCGGGGATCATGTAGTGAACAGAATTACATTATAGTTCTGCACAGTCAATCAGCCTGTCTACATGAAAATGTCATTGAGGGCAGTTGTGAATGAGGACAAGTAGAAGCAATTTAGAAAGCTAAGCCAACATTTTCGTGAGATTTGCCAATTCATTTCTGTAACTCTGTTGTCCTAAAGTGCATCTACACTGTAGAATTAGTGCAGTTTGACACCACTTTAACTGCCATGGCTCAATGCTGTGGAATCTTGGGACTTATAGTATGGTGAGGTACCTGCGTCTTCAGCAAAGAAGGCCAAAGACTTTGCAAAACTATAATTCTCATGATTTCATAGCACTGAGCCATGATAAAGGAGGCATCAAACTGCATTAATTCTACAGTGTATATATGTCCCCAGGTACATTTACCCAAATGCAGCCTACTTCTGAGTAGACACATATATTCAGGGTCCCTATATTTTTATACACACACACACACACACACACACACACATAGTTAGCAGTTTATAATTCTATGTTATTATTTTTCATCTTGCCCTCACTAAAATGTATATACTCTTTGCAAGATTAATAATTCCAACAGTAGAAAAATGTCATGAAATTAGAAATGAAACGTGAAGTGAGGTTTATAACTCTGTGCTTTGACAATGTAAAGCTGCACATGAATGACAATTTGCACACCATACACAACACTGTCCGTTCCATCAGCAGCCGCGGACCTAATTTCGACCATGGCGACATTAGGCCTCTCCCTTTGTAGCTCGGGACCCACACACTCGGCCGGGCACACCCTCGACCTGGTGTTCAGCGCGGAGATTCAAGTGGACCTAGCCTCTGTAATCGAGGTTCCATGGTCGGACCACTGTGCTCTAAGGATCCGGGTTGAGCAACCGCCCCCCTCCATGCAAGGGCGCCGAACAGATTTTGGTTCGCCCGAGGAGACTTATGGAACCCGAAAGGTTCCTGAATGCTCTGAGGGATCTGGAGTCTATCAGCGTCTCTGTCGATGAGCAGGTCCAAGCCTGGAACACCTCTCTAGCTAGAGCTCTCGACGAGATTGCCCCTAGGCATCCTCTCCGCCCTCGCAATCGCCGATCCCCCTGGTATACAGGGGACCTTAGGTCGATGAAGCGAGAGAGGAGACGGCTAGAGTGCGAGTGGAGGAAACTCCGCGACGGAGCCTCAGTATCAGCTTATAAGCTATTTAAAGAGGCTTATGAGCTTGCTGTCAAGGTGGCCAAAAATGGGTACTTTTCCGCCTTGATAGCGTCTGCCAGCTCACGCCCGGCCCAACTGTTTAAGGTAATTCGGTCTCTGACGACGGTCCCTACTGTCCCAAAAAATAGCGATCAGGCCCTCACTGCCGGTGCTTTTCAGAGCTTCTTCACAGACAAGATCCTGAGCCTCCGCCGGGACCTTCCAGCCATGGTTGAGACAGTAAGAGAGCTTGAGACCACGTGGCCCTCCGCCGGGCCCACCCTCGACCGGTTTTGGCCACTGGACGCAGATGCTGTTGATAGGATAGTGGCTGCAGCCAGGCCTACCACCTGCTCCTCGACCCGTGCCCCCCTGGCTTGTTAGATCTTGCCTGGAGGGTTACGTGGGCCTCTGTTGAATATCATAAACAGCTCCCTTGAGCAAGGAGTCTTTCCAGAGTGCTTAAAAGAGGCGGTGGTAGATCCATTACTGAAGAAACCGTCATTAGACCCTGCGGTTCCCTCCAACTGCCGTCCAGTGTCGAAACTTTCGTACCTGGGCAAGGTAGTTGAGAGGGCAGTAATGGAGCAGCTGCAGTCCTTCCTAGATGATGCAACATGGCTAGACCCCTTCCAGTCCGGCTTCCGTTCAGGGCACGGGATGGAGACGGTTCTGGTCTCCATCACAGACCAACTCCGCTGCCAGCTCGACCAAGGCCAGTTCGACCACTTGGACATCCAAGTGCCACCTCTGTGTTGATGGAGGCAGGCAGGATTTTCCCCGGGTACTGGTTGTGGGGGTCGGGAGCAGGTGAGGGTTTTGCCCTCCTTTCTGCTAGAGATCCCTGTGTACAACTGGTGGGCCACTGTGTGACACAGAATGCTGGACTAGATGGGCTGAGGCCCGATTCAGCATGGCTCTTCTTATGTTCTTATGTTCTTATGTTCTAAGGCGGGTCTGCGCTGCTCGTGTTATTGGACCTCACGGCAGCGTTTGACATGGTCGACCACAATCTATTGACCCACCGCCTGGCCATGGCTGGAGTGAGGGGGACAGCCCTAAAATGTCTGACCTCCATCCTCCACCATCGCTCTCAGCGTGTGAGGAGGGCCGGTGGTCACCGAGGGCTCCTCATTAGTTTGTGGAGTTCCGCAGGGGGCCATCCTCTCCCCTCTGTTCTTTAACATCTACATGCAGCCGCTTGCACAGCTGGTGCGGAGTTATGGGCTGGAGTGTCACCATTCTGAGGATGGAGGGCAGGCCGGGATCCATCCCCGATAATTTCCAACATTGCCTCGAAGCCGTTACTGGATGGCTGCGAGCCAGTAGGTTGAGGGTGAATCCGGCGAAGAGGGAAATCTTGTGGCTGGGCCGCCCGGGTGGGGTCGATGTCCAGCTTCCGACCCTGGACGGTGCGGCGTTATGCCCATCGTCTTCCGTGAAGAGCCTGGGAGTCCATCTGGACTCTCAGCTGACCATGGAGGCCCAGGTCTCTGCGGTCAGCAAGGTGGCCTTTTTCCATCTCCGACAGGCAAGGAGGCTGGCCCCCTATCTCTCCCGGAACGACCTCGCCACGGTGATCCAAGCCACGGTCATCTCAAGACTAGATTACTGCAACGCGCTCACGTTGGCCTTCCTCTGTCGGCGACCTGGAAGCTCAAGCTGGTGCAGAACACTACCACCCGGCTCCTGTCTGGTTCCCCAGCAGGTTGCCATATAACACCTGTCTTGCAGGATCTGCACTGGCTGC
Source organism: Anolis apletophallus (assembly GCA_030556195.1). Lineage (NCBI taxonomy): Eukaryota > Metazoa > Chordata > Lepidosauria > Squamata > Anolidae > Anolis > Anolis apletophallus. The sequence continues at coordinate 126,375,670 of JARBWK010000001.1, read as the reverse complement.
CAATTGAGCACCGGATCGCCTTCAAAGTGCTGGTTCTCACCTTTAAGGCCTTGCACGGTCTGGGGCCAGCGTATCTGAGGGACCGTCTCACTCCATATTGCCCTTCGAGATCACTACGGTACGAGGATGCCAACTTCTTGGAGGTACCTTCTGCGAAGCTGGCACGATTGACATCCACCCGCCCGAGGGCATTCTCTGTCATAGCTCCCACGCTGTGGAACGCCCTCCCGGCCGAAACTCGGGCAATGAAGGACCTGCTCCCGTTCAGACGGGCTTGTAAAACCTACTTGTTTAAGCAGGCTGTCGACGGGTAGGCCCGCGCGTTCCTACTGTGCCACTGCCTCAATTGTGTTATTGTATTACTGTGCTGCTCTGTTTTTAACTGTTTTTATTGTCCTATATTTTATTGTGCCTTCGGCTCTTGTAAGCCGCTGCGAGCCTCCGGGAGTCGGCGGCATAGAAACCCGAATAAATAAATAAATAAAATAAATAAAGATGGAATTTGCAACACTAATTAAGACATCATTATAACATTTATTCTCTGAAATAAATGTATTTGCTTAACCTTCAAATATTCAAGACTACTATTAGCAGCTAAAGAATGTCTACAGTTTGAAGGCATCCTAGGACTGCACTTTCTGTAGCGTGGTATTTTCTTTTTCTTTCTTTCTTTTTTTTTACAAATGAACATATTTGCAAGAGAAAAGAGTTGCTCTGTTCACTCTTAACCATTTCTAAAATGCAATTGTAAAAACTTGTACTATTTGATGGGCAATTTGTGGCAAGAAGGAGGCAAAGGCTTTACCAAGGTCATTGGGAAGATCAGTATGACAAATGAAAACTGATGTCTCTAACCACTGGACCATATTGCCTCTAATAATCTAGCTTCCTTCCTTCAGTTTCCTTTGATTCTATTCCAGTCTGCAGCACTCTCGTCTTCAATAAATACCAAGGGGGAAGGGAGGGGGGTGCAGGGCGGCCAGGCAAGCATTGATGTACCTTGTGATCTCTGTGGATACAAATTCTGTCAAAGGATCCCTTGCAGGGAGAATAAACACCTCAGTAGAGCTTTGGAGATACCAAGAGGTAAATGAAAAAGCTCAAGGGATAAATGTACTGTGTACTGGAGCCGTTTGCCCTTGAAAGAATGAAATTATAGGTTTCATTAGAGGGCTGCATTGCACAGCCACCATGCATAAATAGAGCATATTTATCCCATTACTTGCTCACCACGCTGGGCGGCTGACACATCACTAATGGGAAACTTGTGGAATATTAGGATTTACCTTCCACATTTGCCAACCTGGCAGGTTTACTCTGTGTTGTGTGGATAGAACCGGTATATTCACAGTCTGTCACGGGCAAGATAGCAAGTGCATCAGGCCCGAAATCCCCAGCTGCTCTGCTCTGCTTGATTCAGTCCATGGCACAATAGCTCTGTATGTGTGTGTTTGTATATGTATGTATATTCATGCGACTATAAATTCAAAATAGGGGTGTCAATTAAGTAATATATTTTACTGAACTGCTTTCTTTTCACGTACACAGAAGTCAGGCTTTTGAATGGCACAATTTTTCAGCAGGTGAGAAGGAAAGTAAATCATCCAGATATTACCATATATGCATAAACAGTGATGAGGGCTTACTTAAGTTTCAATCCTATACCTACTTATCTAGTATGGAGACACCACTAAACTCAGTGGGAATTCATGTCCACTTCGAAGCCAAGCTCTGTAAAACATGATCCACCTCCAGATTTCCATTCACATATCTTTTCTGATATGCGAGAAGAACTTCTGTCATTCAGAAGAGGAAATATTACACTATATGGACAAATGGCTGAGTTCACCCTAAGGCAGTGGTTCTCAACCTATGGGTCCCCAGATGTTTTGTCCTTCAACTACCAGAAATCCTAACAGCTGGTAAACTGGCTGGGATTTCTGGGAGTTGTAGGCCAAAACATCTGGGGAGCCGTAGGTTGAGAATCATTGCACTAAAGTTACTAGGATGACTAGAAAACTCAATAACCAGAATGGGACTTCAAAATAGGAACTGCCTGTGAGACCTGTTAGATTGTGTGTGTGTGTGTGTGTGTGTGTGTGTGTGTGTGTGTGTGTGTGTGAACTGGTTGTGGATTTTACCGCAGGGGTTGATACAGGTGGTTGCTGATCCGATAAGGCCATGGACACATGTTAGTACCGATTTTGTAGGAGAGTTACCGTCAAGTAGAGGATATCGGTATATTTGGACTGTTATAGATATGTTTTCTAAACAGGCTCAGTTTATTCCGTTGAGGGGTTGCCATCAGTGGAGCGATTGGCAGAGTTGTATGTGCAGCATGTTTATAGGTTACATGGTTGCCCAGAACAAGTGTTGAGCGATCGAGGTGTCAGTTTACTGCTCGGTTTTGGGGCAGATTTTTGGAAGAGTTAGGGCGCAAAGAAAACTGACGTCTGGTTATCATCCTTGCTGTAATGGTGCTGCGGAGAGAGTACAGAAGTCTTTGGGGGTGTGGCTGTCCACGGAGAATTTAAAATTGGGATACAAGTCGAAGAAATTAAGTCCGAATTCATAGGACCTTTTAAGGTTGACAGGGTTGTAAATAAGGTGTCATATACTCTCCTGTTGCCCAAGAGTTTAGGGAAAGTACACCCAACTTTTCATTGCAGTTATTTGAAGAAATATGTGTGCCCATTTCCTCCACGGGATTGAATGATATTTTGTTTCCCTCAGGGGGAGGATGAAGTGGAGGAGACCGTTATGTCAGGTTTGGGGAACCTGAGCTTTGAGGGAGATCATGTTCCCAACCTGTCATGAAACTGCAACGACCTTTAGCCCAGTTCCTGGAGTGACCTTGGCCATGTGTGCTCAGAATTGCTGAATCAGCCTGGGAGTGGAGTAACTTCCTGGTGCCAGAGAGGGAAGTGAGGTAACTCCTCCTGGCATGGACATTGGACATTTGGACTCATGACGTCACTTATGTGACCCTGGGGTCATGCCCCTATGGACTACTGGGATTGCTGATTCATCGGAGCATGATGACACCCTGCTTAAGAACATAAGAACATAAGAAGAGCCATGCTGAATCGGACCTCAGCCCATCTAGTCCAGCATTCTGTATCACACAGTGGCCCACCAGTTGTACACGGGGATCTCGAGCAGAAGGGAGGGCAAAACCTGACCTGCTCCCGACCCCCACAACCAGTACCGGGAAGATCCTGCCTACCTCAACCAACTCCGAGGTGGCACTTGAATGTCCTTATCAGTAACTACCGATACACTTGGTATCCATGAATCTGTCTAATCCTGCCTTGAAGTTGTTAAGGCTGACCGCTGTCACAACCTCCTCTGGAAGTGAGTTCCATAACCCAATGACCCTCTGGGTGAAGAAATATTTCCCTTTATTAGTCCTAATTTTCCTACCTTGGAGCTTCAGGGAGTGCCCTCTAGTCCTAGTGTTTTGTGACAAAGAAAATAGTTTTCTTTATTCACCTTTTCTATCCCATGCATGATTTTATACACTTCGATCAAGTCACCTCTTAAACGCCGTCTTTCAAGGCTGAAAAGACCAAGGCGTTGCAACCTGGTTTCATAAAGGGAGCTGCTCCATCCCTTGGATCATTCTTGTTGCCCTTTTCTGTACCTTTTCCAGTTCCGTTATATCCTTCTTAAGGTGCGGAGACCAGAATTGTACACAGTACTCCAAATGTGGCCTTACCATCGATTTGTAGAGAGGTAATACAACATTTGCTGACCTATTTTCGATTCCCTTCCTGATCATGCCAAGCATAGAATTTGCTTTTTCACTGCTGCAGCGCACTGGGTTGACATCTTCATTGAGCTGTCCACCAAAACCCCAAGATCCCTTTCCTGGTTTGTCTCGGAAAGCTTTGACCCCATCAATTGGTAGGTGTAGTTGGGGTTCTTTGCCCGATGTGCATGACTTTACACTTGTTTAGGTTAAAATGCATTTGCCACTTTGTTGCCCATTCACTCAATTTCGAGAGATCTTTCTGGAGCTCTTTACAATCAGTTTCATTTTTAACTACCCTGAACAATTTAGTGTCGTCTGCAAACTTTGCTACCTCAGAATTCACTCCTACGTCCAGATCATTAATGAATAAATTAAAAAGTAACGGACCCAAAACTGAACCTTGGGGGTACGCCACTTCTCACCTCTTTCCACCCAGAGAAATGTCCGTTTATTACCACCCTTTGTTTCCTACAGTTTAGCCAGGTTCCAATCCAGGACAAGACCTGTCCTCTGATTCCGTGGCTGAAGAGCTTATTTAGGAGCCTTTGGTGAGGACTTTGTCAAAGGCCTTTTGAAAGTCAAGGTAAACAATACCAATTGGGTCCCCTTTATCTATGTGTTTATTTACACCCTCAAAGAATTCTAACAAGTTAGTAAGACATGATTTGCCTTTGCAGAAACCATGTTGATTTTCCTTCAGCAATGCCTGTTCTTCTATGTGCCTAGTAATTTTTTTCTTTAATAATGGTTTCCATCACTTTGCCTGGAACTGAGGTTAAACTGACTGGTCTATAATTTCCTGGATCACCTCTGGATCCTTTCTTGAAGATCGGTGTTACATTTGCCTCCCTCCAGTCCTCGGGTACAGTGCCTGATCTTAGAGAAAGGTTATATATCTTAGCTAGAAGTTCAGCAATTTCACACTTGAGTTCCTTAAGAACCCTGGGGTGGATGCCGTCTGGACCTGGTGATTTGTTGACATTTAGTTTAGTAAGGCATATGAGAACATCCTCCTTGTTTATCTCTATCTGTTTTAATTCTTTTACTTCCCTCCCTGAAAAAACTGACTCAGCTGCAGGCATATGTTGTCTGTCCTCCTGTGTGAAAACGGAGGCAAAGAAGTCATTTAGCCGCTCAGCAATCTCCTTGTCTTCGCTGATTTTCCCTTTCTGACCATTGTCGTCGAGTGGCCCAACTGCTTTTCTAGTTGGGTTCCTGCTTCTGATGTACTTAAAGAAGATTTGTTGTTTTTTTAATATTCTTTGCTATGTGTGCCTCAAAATCTCTCTTGGCTTTCCTGACTGTTGCTTTGCATTTAGTTTGCCAGAGCTTGTGTTCCTTTCTGTTCTCCTCGGTAGGAAGAGCCTTCCATTTCTTAAATGAGTTTTTCTTCCTTCCAATCACATCTTTTACTTCATTTGTAAGCCATACTGGTGTCCTTTTGGACTTTCCATGCCTCTTTCTTTTTATTGGAATGCATTTTAGTTCGGCCTGTTTTAAGGACATTGCTTGGACATTGCATTGGGTAGGGGAGGGGCTACCGGGGTATTTAAGGTGTGTTTGGGTGGCGGGCCGGCGCTTTAGCTTTACGGGTGGCGTACCTTCAATAAAATCGTGTTGGACCAAGAAGACGTCTACGTGTGTCCCTACCGTGTATTGTGGAGTCGTTACAATGATAATTGGTTTTCCTCTGTAACTCACCGGTACCCGACTTTTGTTTTTCAGGATTTCATCTCTCACTGATCGTCTTCCAAACGAGACCGTTACATCTCTTGCCACTTTATTCCTTTTAGCATAATTTGTATTCAGCCTTTGGACCCGGTCTATATTTTGTTCCATTTGGTCAGTTGGGATATTCATTATTTCTGCTGTTAAGGTTGTCACTACTTCCCTTAAGTTCTGATTTTCCTGTTCCTCAATATTCCTGAATCTTAATTGATAGTCTGTTTCCTTATGGCCATCAATTCCTGTTGTTTTTCTAGTTTTGCACTTGCCTCCTCCAGTTTGGACATCTTCTCCTCTATTTTTTTCTGGGATTTCAGGGTTGTAGCATTTTCTTTTTTCAGGTCTTTAAGGTCTTGTTGCATCCCTGTCATCTCTTTTCTAATAACCGAGAGTTCAGATCTGAAATCTTCTTTAAGCTCTGCTTTCATCTTCCCTAATTCTTCTTTGAACATTTTCTCCACCTTTGTTTGCATTTTCTCGCTGTTTTCTTGCAGTTGTTCTTGTATGAGTTCCCTCATTCTCTGCATTTCCTGCAGAATCTCCCTTCCTGATACTTCCCCTGGCAGGGAGTTCCTTCTTGCCGTGGGTGTTGTTGCTGACTTGCTTTGCTTGGGTACAGTGGTGAACCTCTCCATCCCTTCTTACTTTTGCAATCTTCTATGTTAGACCTGGGTTTTGAAACAAATAAATTCTTCAGATTCTTAACTTCTTTACCTTCTTTAATTCTCTCTGAATACTTTAATCTACTAGTCCAAATTAGTCCCTTTATTCAGTGACGGTCGGCGGGTAGCGTGCCTCCCAATTATTTTACTTCCTGATTTGCCTTAGCACTGGCTGGGGGTATGGTCTTGCCTCCGTGCGTATAGAGGCTCGTTCTTGCTTGCTGAGCTGGTATGTTGGTCTTCCCCTTCGGTCTGCGCTCTCCCCCGACGTCCTGTCTATCAGACACCAACCCAGTTGGCTTCCTGATGTCCTGTTGCTCCTGTTGCTCTCCTGGCATCCTACTGTTCTGGCGCCTGGTGCCCTCCGTCGCCCTGATAACCGTTTTCTTTACATCTCTGCGTCCCTCGCCCGCTTGCGCGGCTCCTCCCCGTGGCCTGCGTCTGTCATTGCCACGTCCTCCTATACCCTCCCCGTCTCCTCTTGGGTGGGGTGGGGGGAGTCTTAAAGTGACCTGTCCTGGCTGGCTCTCCTTGTTCTCCGTGATGAGGAATCCCGCGCCGCCTCTCTGATCCTCCAGCAAACGAGCCTCGCTGTCTCCACTCGCCTCCACTCGGCCCTCCGCGCCTTGGCCCACCCAGCAGCGGTATGACCTCGATTTCTGCTGGTTTCGCCAAAATTACCCGCTGACCTCCTATCCTCCCATCAGCGTCTCTTTCTTCCGTGGCCTCGTTGTTTACTCTGTCGAATTTATACTGATATGATGTTAAAGCTATTGCCTTCCGTCTTCTCACAGCCCTGTGGATTGCAGGCTTTCTCTCCTCGTCTCCCGACCTCTTCTTACCAATAGCTCTCCTCCTCTCTTCTCCTTCTGTGCTTTAAAATGGAGGCGGTCGGCCAGTTGGGCGCAAAGCGCCTTGCGCCCCCCCCGGGAGCTTCTTCTGTGGTTGAGGACCGGCGTAGGATCCCTACACCGTCGCCTCTCCCTGCAGAAGTTCGCTGAAGAACTAGCCTCTTCCCGCTAGTCCTTTGTCTGGGGAGAAAAGTCCCCTTCCCTTGCTGGGGGGGCTCGAAAGAGACAGAAGCTCTGGGAGCTTCAGAATTTCGTGGCGGCCGCCATCTTGCCTCCACTGGTTGTGGATTTTTGACATGAGTTCAAATCATTTGACATAGGACTGACTCACCTTTAAAGCAGATATAGCCACTTGACTCAAGTAGTGTAACAGAAAGCAGGAAAATTGAGGAAAGCAGGACAAATCTGTCAATTTGGGGTTTTCTCCATTGAAATGGCCACTTTGGAAAAGGGTGGCCTTGTTCTTCCATGAGTCCCAAGCAGATCACCCACCCTGAAAACTCAGAATTAGTCCAGAGGCTAATGAAAGCCCTAATCTCAAAAGCATTGGGGGAGAGACTTGAAAAGCAAAAATGAAGCAATCCAAATAGTGGGTTTTTGCTCTGTAGAATTTTTAAACCATGATGAAGCAGCATTCCCCATTATTTGTTTCCTTGGATATTTGAGTGTGACATTTTAGGTCTTTGCCTTAAACGTTTCCATTTGATTCTTCATTTATAAAGAAGCTAAGGCAGTGCATATGAAAAAGTTTGAAAATCAAGCATATCACAAAACCCAGTACCAATTTAATCAATCCAGAGAGAAATTGTGAGGCAAAAATGTCCCAGGGAACAATACTGTTAATTTAAAATGCCTGGGCAAATAAATGCCTCCTGACCTTGTGCCAAAGAGAATACAGAATCATTTCAAATCATAGAAGTAGTGCATTTTGGAGGGCATTCCAGAGCTAGAATGCCACTAGATAAAAGTCTTTGTTTTTGTAAAATGTAAATGTATTTTTTTATTTCAATGCTTGGACCCAGTGAAGAGCCTACTCTATCTTAGGTTGACATCCTGTTGATTAGTCCTAACTAAAGTAGAGCCATTCAATCAATTGACAAGTGGCAAATTAATGCATGCACAAATTCTATTAATTCAATGGTCTATTTTAGTTAGAACTAACAACAGGATTTGGCTTTTGATAGAATGATACAATAGAATCCTTTCACATAGATCTGACTCTAGCGGTTAGGAGCTTGGAGATAACCTTCAGTACTTTACTTTGCTCTCTGTAAGCAGTAGGGAGCCAAAGTAATTTGGTCCCATCTAGATAAATAAGCCAAAATCCTAGCAAAATCATACTGGAAATTCAGTACCACTTCAAGCTTCCAAACCATTTTCAAGTCCATTGTGGTAGGAACCGGAGCCTGGATAACCAGCATATTCAAGAAAAGGATAACCATCAGATTCAAGAAAAGGTCACGATTGGCAAACCAAAAGAAGCTAAGCAAAGGTCATCCAAGTCATTGAGGTCACTGTGATTTCTCCTGATGGCACCAAGTTATCTCATATCTCCCCAAGCTGTGCACCTGCTCCTTTGGGTCCAGAACTGGTTAGACATCTACTTCTCAGATTCATGAGCCCACCTCTTGGCAACATGTATGACAGAACTCAGCCTCTTGACAAAACTCATAATTTTGTTTCTCAGTGTTACAACAAGGGACATAGAAGCCTTCTTATTATAGATATGTTTTTGTACATAACAACACAGCACTCATGCATGTTAGGTCCAAGTGTCTGTGATTCATCTCTGAATATTGGGCTCTTCCCAAGGACCTAGGATATTAGAGGTATTTTTGCAGAATGTGCACAGTTTTGAGAAGTGCTGCCTTCTGCAGCATGTGGATTGATGTTCTCTCCAAATTAAGACTGTTCCGGTGCTTTTCAAGGTTTCTTGGAATGCCTCCAAGTGCATCAACCAGTTAGGCTTGTTTGATCAAGGGAAAAATGGTTCAAAACTCAATTTCAGATGTAAGGGGCACTGGTGATTTGATTCGGAAATGATTTCCAAACTTTTCCAGAAAAAAATAGGAAATTACAGAAATTTCGAAATTGCTTCACTATTCGCGGCTTGATTGAGCAATACACGAAAAACTGCAAATGGAAGAGGGAAAACTTCTGGGCATTTCCTCTCCCTCATTTTTAGACTGCTACTGACAAAACTTGCCACTGTGGTAGAAAACATTCCCCTCTGTCAGCATACCAAATTTCAACATGTTTAGACAATCCATGGGTTTTAGACAATTTTTAAAGTAATTTCAGTAATCTAATGAGGAATATTACAAGAAGAATAAATGTACTGATAAGGGGATTTCTTGTTTTCCAAAGCACAGAAGTCAAACCCCAGGAGAGGAAAGAGTCTTAAAACTTGTATTCAGTGGTTCAGCAAGGAAATTATTAGTAGATAAGGGGATTTCCAAAGTCCAAAGGGACTTTCTGGGATCCCAAAATCCAAACTGTAACTCAAAGGGGATTGAGATGTTTTGAAAGTTTAATTCACTGCTTCTAAAAGCGAAATTGGCAGTGGCAGGCAAGAGAAAAACACTTGTCTCAGCTGCCCTTATGTGCTGCCCTGCCCTGCCCTGTCCTTCTTTCCTCCCCACACAATAGCAAGCCTCGCAGGCAAGGGACCTGCTACCAGCTGTTCTCCCCAATTTGTTCCCTTCCCTAATCCCTGTTGTTCTCTTCCCAAGTGGTGGCACCTTTCCCACCCAAGCTCCCTTCCCTTTCGCATCCCCACTTGCCTCGCAATGAGCCCATGAGGCACATGCAGCCTTTTTTTAAAGTGCAATGGCTGCCGTGCCAAAACCCCACCCCTACCCACATGGTTTCTCCTCATTGGCTGGAGGCAAGCATCGCAGCATTCAAGCTGCTGCTTGACTCCAAATACTGAATCATTTCCAATTCACTTCCTTAGTCGGAACAAAGATGGCGGCAGTTGCTTCGAAATGGCAAGGATACTTCCAGGTTCCCAAATCACTTTGAAGTCACTTCAAAAAGGAATTTGATGCAAATTTAATCCAAATTACGATGATTCCAACTGGACCTAACCATGCCTACCAACCACTATTGGTACCACTGTTATTCCCTTTTGCCATAGTCATCCAATTTCAATTTGTAAGTCCTTGTATTTCCAGCTCTTTATTCTCTACCATCTCCAGGTACTGCAATGTCAATAATAAAAACATGTTTCTTTTCCACAACAGTTATATCTTCTTCATTTTTGCTTCTTTATTTTCCGTGGTCTTTTCCGGCTTATGCTCAGACGAAGTTTTACTGCAGGGTAGGCCATACTTCTTGCAAAGGTTCCAGTTCACAATTGCTGCTAGCCTGTTGTGATGCTCATCGTAATCGTAATCATCATCGACTTTATTTGTATACCCCACCTTTCTCCCCGAGGGGACTCAAGGTGGCTATTAGCCACACAAGCCGATTAATTTACAACAAAGCAAAAACATTTTTAAAGGTACTGCATTTGTTAGGTTAAAATACAGTCACGATACAATAAATGCATTTTTAAACACACAAGCACCCCCTCCAAATCCCATCCACAACCTCTACAGTAACATGCCCATTATCTTTCTCCAAATAGCATAGAGTGGCATCCCTCCCTTAGGGTGCTTTGCCCTTCAGTTGTCATTATTACAAATCATATAGCAGCTTCCACTTTTGCTAACCAAAGCATTGTTGATTTTGCTGCAATATTCATTTTATTTAAGTATATATACCCAACTCTTTAGGCAAAGAGATCTCCATAGCAGCTTAGAAATCATGAATTTGATCATTTCCTGCCCTCAGACTTACAACTTCATGCAGGCTTGTGTGTATGTTCTGTTGGTGCCTGTTGACTTATGATGACCCAATGAATTTCATAGGACAAGGTACTTTTGCCAGATCCTTCTTCTGAAATCATCATAATCATCATCACCATCATCATCATCATTTATATCCTGCCACCATCTCCCTGAAGGGACTCGGGTGGCTTACAAGGCACTACACGTGTAATATATAACATAAACGGTTGTTGTTCATTTATTCAGTCGCTTCTGACTCTTCGTGACCTCATGGACCTTCCCACGCCAGAGCACCCTGTCAGCCATCAGCTCCTTCAGAGTCAAGCCAGTCACTTCAAGGATCCCATCCATCCATCTTGCCCTTGGTCGGCCCCTCTTCCTTTTTTCCTTTCATTTTCCCCAGCATCATTGTCTTCTCTAAGCTTTCTTTCTTCTCATGATGTGGCCAAAGTACTTCATTTTTGGACTGATTGGATCTTCTTGTGGTCCAAGGCACTTTCAGAACTTTCCTCCAAAACCACAGTTCAAAAGCATCTATCTTCCTTCGCTCATAAACATAAACGGTACATGAGTATAAAAACAATATCACATAAAAGTTATAAAAACAACCACAATCAAAACATAAAATAAAAACACAGTTTAAAACATAGACCATCTGTAGTTAATACTAGCTGTCTTCAATTAACAATTAAAGTGCCAAAGTGTCAACCTCACATGGGCCCATATCAGCCCACTTGAGGCCAAAAGCCTGCTTAAAAATCCATGTTTTTAGGCTGGATCAGAAGGAGTCAAGGGTGGGGGCTAACTTAATCTCTTTTGGGAGGGTATTGTTTTTAGATTCACCTGTATTGTTGTGTTTCCACAGATGTATCTTATTGTGTTTATTGTTTTTATTATATTCATTGTTCTTCTATGTTGTTGATATTTTATGATGTTTGGGCACAGCCCCATGTAAGCTGCTCCGAGTCACCTCCAGGGAGATGGATGTGGGTTAGAAATAAAGTATTATTATTATTATTTCAGAGCCAGGGAGCCATTACAGAGCAGGCCCTCTGTCTTGCCCCCACCAACTGTGCTTGAGATGGTGGTGGAATCAAGAGAATGGTCTCTCCTTGTTAACTTCAAAGATCAAATGGTATCTGGTGCCCTTAGGTTGTTTTGGCCTTAGGGTATACAGGGCACCCTAGAAAAATGGGGTGGGGTTAGGTTTTTTAGATGCCAGAACAAATGCAGTTGGGATTTGTAGCAAGTGATCTCATCAACCACTTGGACCTTCACCTTGCTCGGGGGCCAGAGCAATTGTTAGACTACAGACCTCTTCACACAGGTTGTTTTTCAGTAGTGGCAATAGATGTTTATAAGTTCTGCCAAGGATCCCTGCAGTTCCCATCATACCTCAGAGAAGTTCTTCTGGGGAGGTTATGTGACATAAGTGGCAAAAAAAACCAACCCCTGCCACCACCGAAAAATAGTTGCCGGAGAAAGACAGGAGGCTGCCTGATACTTCCCCCCTGTGATGATGTAGGGAGGAAGCTGGGACAGTGTGGGGCGTGGGGCAATGGGTCCCCATGTCCCCTGGGCAGGCACCACCATTATCGCTGCTATCCACAGCAAACTGTAGTGATTTCAGTGGCACATGTGAGGAAGTCCTACAACTTAGGTCAGCAATATTGGAAGATACAATCTAATATCAGCTGAAAGAAAAGATAATGCCCACCTCAGTCACAGAGATCATCTACTAGCCAATGTGTCCTCCAGTAATCCTGTCAGCAAGCTGCTACCATTGTTATCTGTCCTTTGGGGGGGGGGGTAGCCAAAGACTGAATTGGAAGCAGAAAGTTGGCATCCATGTGACCGTGTGGAGTGGAAGGAAATAATAATAAATCATATACATGCACTAAATACATGTAATAAATGTAGGTGAAATTGGACTAAATAAATTTAATGGAATTTAGCTGGCAAAGTCTTAATTAATGCAATGAATTTAAATAAGTGACAAGGAAATTAAGGAGATTGTGGTGTTTAAAACAAATTGGATGAATTAAATTAGAATACATTTGAATTAATTACATTTGTGGGTGTGCACGCACATGTCCACACATGATCACACATTTGTGTCTATGTCCATACTTGTCTGTCCATATGTCTCCGTGTATGTAGACATGCACATGTGTGTGGTTACCAAGAGAGTCCAAATGCAGCCCTCAGGGAGAAAATGTTTATGTACCCCAATGTAGATATTAAAGGTTGTGAGAAAGTGTCAGAACAAAAGACACCGTTCATTACAAATTCCCCACTTACTAGCAGAAGTCAGTTTGTAATATATTTAGAATTCAATGAAATAGATATTAATTACTAGGCAAAAGTATTTACAATGTCCCCCTGCCAAGTTCTCCACTGTGCCAACTGCTAACAGAAGACCTTGAAGAAAACAACTGCTGAGGCAGGCAGATGATAGTCCTTCCCCCACTGGGTTGAGCATCCTTCTGTATGCTGCTAGTGGTGGTAAGTACTGTTATTTTGGTTTCTTTGGGTGCATCTGCACTGTAGAATGGATGTAGTTTGACATTACTAACTGCCATGAGTCAATAACAGGTTGATACTTTTACAAGATCTCTAGAGTTTTCTACCAAAGTGTTGGTGCTTCACCAAACTACACCAGAAGTGACTCTCAAGTCGCCTCTGACACAATTTAAAGAAAACAAACTACAACTCTCATGATGCCATAGCATTGAGCTATGACAGTGTCAAACTACATTCATTCTACAGTATAAATTCACCTTTTGTGGCACTGTCACAGAAGCAAAATATCTTTAGAAACCATTTTATTTTTAAGCTACTACTACCTTCACCCCTTTCTCAAATGTTGGAACTGTTACTCTGATTTCTCTTAAATAAGAACATAAGAACATAAGAAGACTGAATTCAGCCCATCTGATTTCTGGCCCAATACACAGGGTGAGGGCAAAACCCTTCTCTTACCCGGGGAAATCCATAACAGAGGTGGCATTTGGATGTCCATTACACTATTTGTAGGTACAATAGGAAATTATCAATTTCATATCCAAGCAATTTATGTTCTACACAAGATGTGCAAGGTAAAGGAGAACCATAACGACAAGTTTGGCAAACCTTATTTGTCAAGTGTATGGCAAATAACTACAGTGATCAGTAACAGACAGTGCATGAAAAATACTTTGGATGGGAATCTACTTATGTTTCCAGAGCAACAAGAACATAAAGAGTGGGTCAGACTGAAGCTTTGCCAAGACTAGTATTCTATTTCCAACATGGGCTGGTCAAAGAAAGGCTCAGGTTTTGAAAAGGAAAGATGATGATGATGATGATGATGATAACAACTTTATTTTGTACCCACACACACCCCCTTCACCTCCCCAAAGAGTCTTGGGGCAGCTTACATATGGCACAATACAATACAAGATGAAACCAAAAACAAAGTTTAAGCTAAAAACAGAGCCCACTAGCCTATGATGACAACGTTTGAGAAGAGGTAGTTTTATGTTTCAGAATACCAGTATACTTCATATTCATGCTGGCTAGGACACATAGTTCAGCACATCTATTGACCACCAGATTGTGGAATTCTGCTTCAGAAAAATAATACAATGAAAGGCAGAAAAAAATTGTAGTTCCTTCCAGGTGATTTTATGGTCATAAGGAAAGGAACCTCCTTATGGTCTCTTTAAGCACCACTGGTATAATGTGTTAACTGATTTATCACATACAGGCTTTAAAGTGGGCAGCCCCACATGTTGGGCTTCTTCTGCCACCTACAGAATTCTGGGAAATGTAGCTTAGTGCTATAGCGGTCCTTCCCAAACTACATTTTCCAGAATTCTGCAGGCAGCAGAGCCCACCAAAAATGTGGCGCTGCCAGCTTTAAAGCCCTAGTGTGATAAAGCAGTAATAAATAAGCAGTTGACCTTCACTCCCTCATGCAAACTTCATGTATTGACTCTGCATCTGAAGCACACACAATGTGCTCTAGATAATGATGCATGCATTCAATTGCAGACATTATTTAGCAGCTATTTTAATCTTTCTACTGTTGAATTGGTTTAAGTATGTATTTCTCATTGCCTTTGGCTAAAGCAATGCTTATTGATTTTCCAAGGATGAACCAAGCACGGTATGTAACAATCCACAAAATCTGATAAACTATTATAATTGTGTATATGACAGTAGAGACTAAAGGAATGTTTATGGATCAAAGCTACACCTCTTTTGTCATTAAACAATATCCAGAGATGGATTCCTAGGCTTGCCAACTGGCCATACAAGAAAACAAAGAACCAAAGTGACTTGGACTCCAGATAACCAGATAGTGAAGACCTTCACTGTATAAACGCCCAATGAATGAATGACATTTGCAGGTTATATGTGTTTGGGCATTCATGGGCCTTCTAGTCATCTGTCAATTTATGGTGACCTCGTTAATTTTTCATCTGGTTTTCTTAGGCAAGGAATACCCACCCAAAGGTGGTTCTGCCAGTCCCTCCCTCTGAAGGGACTAGCCTAAGACCTCACCTAAACAGCACAGGAGAAGGCCCATTCAGCAGAGCTGGGAACCTAAAAAGCCCATGAATTTTGAAAGAGTAGCTGTGTTGCAACCAGCTGAATGACATGGTTTAATGGAATCTTTAGAGACTGGAGCTTTGTTGCGGCACGAGTTTTCCAGGCAATAGCCTTTGAACATTCGCTCATGCTGCAACAAACCAGGCGGTCCCTTGTGAGCTATATCACATTTTGCCCTCTTCCTGTAGGAATGTGTTTCATCTCTTTTTTGAATGCACCACAGCTAAACTGTCTAAATAAATCACAGAATGGTATTTGATGTCTGAAATTCATTCGCATTTAATAAGGTAAGGTGCTATTAGCCACACAGCAAAGAAAAATTGTTTTTGTTTTATATTTTTATACTGTGTACATTTTTTAACCTGACAGCGTCCCTTTAATTAAGCGATCAGATGAGCTGGAGCGTGAATAACAACGTGCTAATTCATGCCTAACAAGTTAGGCACAAGGCCAAGAAAGAACCTCTTACTGCAATTAAAAAAAATTCATTAAAAGTGTTTTATTTTAATGTAGGCTTTTTAAAAAAACACTTGTTAATTTAGCAAGAGAACTAATAAGTTACAAGCAAGGGAAGTACTCTTCAATTAATCTTCCAATTTAGCAATCCTGTGGGCCAATGTGATTCTTGGTTTCTCCTTTGCAGCTGTGTGATAATTCATGATACCAATAGCTAGGCAAAAGGGGAGAGAAATTAAAACAGAAACCTTGGAAGGGTCTTTCAGTTTGATGGAAAGAGGGACAAAACATGCTCAACAGCTAAACCTGATCCATAAGCTTTCATTTGACTTGCCTTTCTTCAGATCCAAAACTATTTGATCACCCTCAAAAGAGTGTGGGGGAGTGCTACTAAGTAGCCGTTTATTAACAGTTGTAAGTATCATTAGGAGGAGTGATGTGGTGAAATATAGATCAGGGTAGGATAGAGCGGGGAGATCAGAATGCCATTTTTCCTGTTCAGAATGTCATTACACATTCCATCGTGGCATATTACCGAGATGATTAGTGGCATCAAATGACTTCTGAAAAATGATTATGTGCCATTAAAAACATTAGTCTGTCTGAATCCAGCACAAACAAATGGCCGTGGAGGGGATGAGTCATTAGTTTTAGAGGCTGGGTGATGTGATGGGAATAGCAGGGAAATATTTCTGCAAATTAGTAAGTGCAACAAGTTGAAGGGGATGTGGTCGAGGTGGTTTCTTGCAGAGCTGAGGAATCAATTGTGTTGCAGAGGAGGGGAAGGGACAGCCTGAGGGAATGAAGAATTGCGGCTGGCTGATGAAAAACAAGGATGAATTATGGATGCAGCTGGGAGATAATATTCTGCAAGGGTAACAATGCATACATATGGGCTATGTATGTATTGTTGTTATGACCCAGAAAGCCTTATATGAATTAGGTCCACAATATCTGAAAGATCCTATCCTTATAGACCTACTGTCTTAAGATCCTCGGGGAAAGGTCTCCTGTCAGTCCTACCATCATCATGTTTGGTGAGGACTCAAGAGAAAGCCTTGACTGATCTCAGGCAATGGAAATCTCTTCTGAGGGAGGCCCCCACTTTTTGCTTTCCTTTTGTTCAAAGCCTATTTTAATTATTTGTGTATGTGTCAGGAACATTATTATCAGGGGAGAGTGCTATTGCTTTAATCTCATTAAGGTTTATATGATCTTGTACCTTTTAAAATTTAATGATATTTAATGGTGCCATGCAGTGGTTCTTCTCAACCTGTGGGTCCCCAGATGTTTTGACGTTCAACTCCTAGAAATCCTAACAACTGGTAAACTGGCTGGGATTTCTGGGAGTTGTAGGCCAAAGCACTTGGGGACCCATGGGTTATGATCCACTGGTATCATGGATTGAGAGTTGAACCAGGACACCGGGAGACCAGAGTTTGAATCCCTGCTCAGCCATGGAACACCACTGGATGATCTTGGGCAAGTCACACTTTTTCAGCCATGGCAAAGCTCCTCTGAACAAAACTTGCCAAAAAAAACCCACCACAAGGTAGTTGCACCTTAGAGCAAATATATGTCAGAAACATCTTGAAGGTGAACAAAAATGTATTTTTAACTAATCTTGTTTTACCTTTTGAAAGCTACCTTGGGCCCCATGCCTGGAATAAGTCAGTAAATAAAATAAAATACACACACAAACAAACATACTGTTTCACACTGACAATCATTTATGCACTCGGAATGCATGAACGGTTTCACAAAAATTATCAGGCCTTAAATTGTCCTATAAAATAGCCATACAATAGATGGGGTACAATAAGGCTATGAGTGTGTGGCTTCTCTGAGCCCTCTTTCCCAAAAGTGCATAGTTGAGTTTAGAGCAAAGGGACTCTCCAGTTCACAGTATACCTAGTTCGTCTCGGACTATGCTTTTTCACCATGCAGCTAGAACTAATAGAAGAAATCTGCAGAAAGCCAATCTAGCCAATTTCATTACCCAAGAGTGGGGATGAAAATCAAATGCTTGGAACAGTTATCCAGGATGATTTGCAAATTTCTATTCAAGAATGGCATACAATTCAGACATCCAGAAAATAGCATTCACTAACCCTTGCCAATTTTGTCTTTGTTCATTCATATTTTATTAAAGCAAAATGCACACTCATTTGCTTTTTCTGATATTCCACCCATCATTCAGTATTTTTTCTTTTTCAGATTTGGGTTACTTTCTCACAAGATCCAAGATAGCTTGTACAACTGAGGACTTAGTTCACTGACCACTTCTGATCTAACTAGTTATGGGGGGAATGCCATTTGTTTCAGCCATTACATGCAGGATCTAATGGGGCATGCCACTACAAGTGCTGTATATGCCAAGCACTCAATCTCGTATATGGCAGTAGATGCCTCCACAAATTGAAATAGGCAGAAAGCAACATAAAACAAAACTCTCTTCCCAGTTGTTACTAGCTCTGACTACCTGAATGTTAATGGAAAGTTCATTTAATCCAATTATTGAATTTGCATACTGAACATTCAGCTTTTACTCTTAGAAGTGATGGATAAGATTTTATTAGTAATACATGTATGTTGGTTGGCATGGAAAACAAAACATGTGGAAGGAGCAGTAGTTAAGTTTCATTCCCAGGAACATCATGGTTTATAGAGTTAGAGCTGAATGATTCCAATATAAACTGAAAAATATTCACAAGACAACAATATCAAATAAACCAATACATGTATATGTACAAGCTTTCACATTGCCTGTCAATTTATGGCAACTGCATATAGTTCACAGAGGTAACTTAGGTGAGGTGGTTTTGCCAATTCTTTCCTCCAAAATATAGCATACAGCAACTGGTATTCATTGGTAGCCTCTCATTCCACTACTAAATGGGGCTAACCCTCCTTAGCTTTCAATATTAGAGAGGATCGAATGACTTTAAAGTACATCAGCTTTGAACTGATAGGTAGGAAGGAAGGTAGTGAAAAGCAAATAGCTAGAAAAAGGTTCTTCAGAACCTTGGACAGCAATGAAGGTATCAGATAGGGATTGCTTCACCCAAAGCTAGAGGTGCTCAGCTGTGCATTGAGGTTTAACTTCCATTTTTAATATGAACACTAGCATTCTCAAAGTGTCTTTTCAACAAATCTCCTGAAATGCCTTTTGCACCTTCCCTGTAGAGTGGAGGGATGTTGGCTTATTGGCAAATTCCCAACCTCCTGAGACTGCAAGCAGAATTGCCTTACGTGTTTCTAACAGCTATTACTCTCTCTCTCAGACCCTGATAGGCTTCTACAGGAAGACTTCAAGATGTCAAAGAGAGCCATTAGTTAATTACCCTCCTGATGACTGAATCGTGCCAAGATACTACAGAGGCTCAATACAAAGCTGAAATATCCCATTCTTATTTGTGTTTGCAGAAGGTCTGAGTGTGTCACACATGGAACCACCCTTAACCCTGATATAATGGGGAACCAACTAAATTTCCAAAAGAACCATGCTTCCACAAACCAAAATCCAGTGTTGTACCCAGGTGTCTACAGGAAACTCAAAAAGAGGGGAAGGTTGCACCTTCCACTTCTGTTCCTTAGCAATGGTACTGAAGCAATTGCCTCCAGTTCTGGAGGTAATATATAATCCTGTGGTATTGGTTGTTTATGTCTCTATATGCACATGCATACAGTTGTTTTGTTTTGTCTGGCAGTAGATGATGGGAAAATCAGCATGAATAGGCTGGGTTTCTGTGTTCATCCATGGCACAAGCACCACCCTTCTTACATTATATTCTCGTGCATCTGAAGTCTCATCTGTGCTTCCCAAGCACACATCAGAATCTTTTTGAAAAAATAATGTAGGAAGTGGCCTGGAGACTTCATTAAAATCTGAGTTAATTGAGGTTAGCAAAGTCAAACTTTTGGTGCTGTTAATTAATTCGCAGACTTGTAGGAGCTTGAAGAAATCTGGAGGTAATCCAACATAACCCCATGTGTTGAGGCAAGATTTTTATAAGAAAAATATTTGGAATAAAAATACTCATCTAAGAAACAACCTATTTTGAAGCCAAATTCTAGCATCCCATTTGTAGGCATAAGGAGCACCAAAGAATACAGATGGCTCCTAAAACATTTTAAAGGGGTTAATTGAATTCTGTGATGCTTTGAAATGTAACCAATTTTCGAATTTTGTATATGAACCAAAGTGTTTTTGATGCTTTTAACCTCTATGCCACGATATCGTGAGCTGGGAGAGATAATGAAAATGAAGAGGAGGAGGAGAAAATCATAATGGGAGCAGATAGAAGGAGTGTGAGAAGCATCCACTCAATTCAACCATGAGGAACATGGAAAACCATCTGAAATTACTCCAGATGTTGGCTACTTGCCATGGTAAGCAAAGTCATTTGTAGAACTCAGTACAGAAAAAGACACCTCTTGCATGCCAATACACAGCAGACTAAATACATGTTGCATTGGAGTGCTATAATCCCACTCCAATGAACCAATGTCTGTGGAGCTAGGCTGGTAGGTATACAGTGGTTCTCAACCTATGGGTCCCAGGGTGTTTTGGCCTACAACTCCCAGAAATCCCAGCCAGTTGACCAGCAGTTAGGCTTTCTGAGAGTTGAAGGTCAAAGCATCTAGGGGCCCACAGGTTTAGCTTTAACAGAACCTTGACTGTGTGACTTCCTACTGAGGAAGCTGGACTAGCTCCATATCTCCTGAATTCCCAGTGGGTGGTAAAAATTACATTATTTCACATGGCTTTGAGTTCTTCTAATTATTGAGTGTCTGTTCTTACTGTTTTTAAAATGTTTTAATCATTTTAGAACTATCTTTAACTGCTTTGTATAGTTGTGAATTTAACATTCTAAGTGTTTTTATTAATTGTGCAACACTTCAGAGGCCCTGGTGGATCAGGAAAAATAAACAAATGCATAATTAAATAAACAAACTGTTTTGCACAACCATACTATTAAACAACATCATATGTTCATGTGAATCACTTCACAATCACCCAAGCATTTTTTGGTATACAAAATGGGAAGCTGAATGCAACTGAAGATATGGGTTTGAATTAACAATATGGAGCAATTGCATCACTCATCACAAAAAAGCTATGTGATCACAAAAAATATTATTGGTGAAAACACTAAGAAACCATGGTCAAGGTCCCACAAGTTATGTTCATGCTTACTAGCCAAATGTTACTTCTATTAGCCAGCAATAATACAGTAAAAAGCTTCTCTGAAATGTCTTTCCTTTTCTCTTTTTAACCAGTCTGTTTCTGCCACACAAGAAAGAGAAAGGGATGGTGGCACTGGCGGTATTGCTCCCCTTAAGACTGAAAGAGAAAGAGGTAAGGTTGAAATTGCCCTTTATCTTCTTCTAGATGCCATTGAACTGAAGTGGTAGTAACATGATGAATGGGAGGCTATTCCAGTAAAATGGTGGTGGAGAAGTGAAACTAAACAAATTGGAGAAAAGTAGCTTTGTATATAAAGAATAATAAAAAATTAAATTAAAATATTGAGCAGCACCAAACAACTGAAAATGGAGCCCCAAGACATCTCTAGCTTCATCACTGCAATATTCCTAAACATGCAAGGGAGAGGGAGAGGTCTATTCAGAATGAGAAAATTCTCAAAATGAGAATAGTCTACATAGGGACCACCAAACACAACACCCTAATTCGTGTTTGGGAGTTGTGTTTGGTGGTCCCTATGTAGACCATGTAGAGGATAAGAGGGATCTTCTAACCACTGCAGGAGTCTACAGTATATGGTGCAGCTCTGGACAAGTCTACATAGGGACCACCAAACACAGCATTGCCCAAACACAAATCAAGAAACATGAACGTCATTGCAGGCTAACTCAGCCAGAGAAGTCAGGCATAGCAGAGCACTTGATGAACCAACCTGGACACAGTATATTATTTGAGAACGCAGAAATGCTGGACCACTCTGTCAGACTACAAAGAGAAGCCACTGAAACCCACAAGCATGTGGACAATTTCAACAGAAAGGAGGAAACCATTAAAATGAACAAAATCTGATGTAGCTTATGAAAGAACTCAGTATCGCCCTTTTTGAATAGACATTAATATAAGACGCATCAGTCAGCAAAGCTAATCTATTTCTTTTAAGAGACATTTTTTTCTCCTGGAATTCATTCAGGGCCTGGCTGTTTGCTAGAGCAAATCTTAATGGACTGATGAGGAGAAGGAAATCTTTGGCTGATCCTTTGCTTTGTTCCCCTTTTGGACATCTGCCCTGTTCCTGGATGACATTGTTATACCAAACAAGCCCTTCCTCTTGGATTGCAGTCCAAGCTGTATCATCCAGCCAAGCAAGGATTGTTTTATTATCTCTGACATGACATGTAATGATGTCTGTCCCTTTTACATGCAAATATGAAGATACCCATTAAGGCTGCCATTAGAGATCCCAGTTTCCCCTATATCTGATTTAGCACAAACCTGTTTGACTACGTGTAAAACTTTCTTCTATTCCTGGTTTATGGAGACTCTCAAATATCACTATGGCTCTATCTGTCATATATAAGCTTTGCCAAATGTTTCCTACATAGCCCAAAGCTAATGGAGATGGGCATTCACTGCCAAACAGAATAACTGTATCTAAAAACCAATGGCTTAGTTGTCATTACCATGCGCTGGAAACATTCAGTCTTTGTGTGGTCCAAATGTTCTCTCCCTTCCTGCCAGACAGCTTGCAGTCCAACAAACAATCGGCAGGATGGCTGAGCTGCCCAGAGGCTGGATTTCTTGGCCAGTTGCTAAATCGGTGCTTTATGAAAGCTTCGCTACGCAGAGAAATCTGTTAGATTCTATTTCCTAGCAATTCCTTCTTATCTTATGACATTTCTGGCTTGCGTCCAGTTGTTAGGCCCACTTAAAGTACTCTCATTGGATCAGTATCCTTTGCATAAGTATTTGGATATCAGCCAGCACGTCAACACCTTAAATCAAGAAAGAGCTTCCTAAGATCTACAGAGATACTCGCAGGAACACCTTAGCAAGTGAGAATTCAAAACTGGCAGGCTAAAACCCATGGCTGATACCAAATGAGAGACTCCCTCTTGGGCACACAGAAGACTGGGCGACTTGGAAGGCACTGAACAGACTGCACTCTGGCACCATGAGATGCCAAGCCAACCTTAAGAAATGGGGCCACAAAGTGGAGTGCACGACATGCGAGTGTGAAGAAGAGCAAACCACAGATCACCTATTACAATGCAGCCTGAGTCCTGCCACATGCACAATGGAGGAACTCCTTATAGCAACACCAGAGGCACTACAAGTGGCCAGCTACTGGTCAAAGGACATGTAATATAATTGCCAAGTTTTAAACTTTGTGTTTTTTAAAAAATACATTACAACTGCACCCTTGATTCACTCCTGATCCAATAAATAAATAAACCAAGTTTCCACTGATTCAATGAGTCTGCTGTAGTTGTGGGTAGCTGCTGATATATTAGAATTTTAAAATTGTATTTATCTGCTGTTCTCATGACTTGTCCTACAATCCATGAAAAGGAAGAAGAAGAAAAACAGGAATTAAGACTTCAGCTGTCATACCTTTAGGTGGCAACCACTCTAATTGAAATCTTGTTGCCAAAATAAGGAAATTGGACTATTTAGTTTTATTTATTGAAATATTTATTTACATAGCAGTATTTCACAAATGGAAAACAGGATGCATGAGTCCAAACAAGATTGGAATGTGGCTAAAATGGCAACAGTTATGAACAGATGTGCCAGGAGAGGCTGCAGCGCTTTGCCTTTACCTGAAGCTACTTTACTGGAGAGGGCAAGTTGCTATCCTTCCCTCACTTGGTGCAGAGTGGATGAAGTTAAAACTAATTTGGCCCTATTGGACCTACAATTACATCAGTGAAAGTAAGAAAGGAATGTGAGAGAACTACAAAACAGACATTTTAAACACCCATTAGATTAATCATGACTGTCCTTGCAAAATTGGTACAATTGGGAAGTATATATTTATTACCACTTAGGGATCCCCAAGACAGAATGTATAATACAGTAGATACAAAAATTATTTAAAAACAAATTAAAAACAATATTTTAAAATAAGCCTCAAAAACGCTAATGTAATTAAAACATCCAAGAGTTAATCTTTATTTTGAAGAGAAAACTAGGCAGTGGAGGGTATTTCAGATTTCTAATCAACAATCACCAACAAAACATCCATGTTCGTTCAATGGTCAGTGGTATCAAAAGCCACCAAAAGGTTCCGCAGAGCTAACTCCTGCTGTCCAGGTCTGAGTTAGGTCATTCATCAAGACAGCTGTCTTCATCCCATAAGCAGACTTGAAAAAGTTAGATTATTCATCTCTGCCACTGCAACTGAAAAGCCACCACATGCTCTAGTATCCTGCCCAAAATGCAATACTGGAGATTGGCGTATAGTTATCCAGTGCCGCAGGTTCCAGCAGATTTTCCCCTCCAAAGAGATCTTACCATAGCCTCATTCAGGCATGTCATTGTAAAGAGCCATTGAGCAGGTCCCTTACCTACTCAGCCAATCCAACTCTATTATTTTTAGCAGATAAATAATAGAAATCTAAACAGTCAATTCCCACCTCTATGTGAAGTTCACATAGCTGTTTGCCCCAATTTTCTCTCCATTTTCGCACGCTGGCAAAATGGAGTCCACAGAGAACATCCCATGACACATGACCACTGCCAGTGGTTACCCTAGCCCATGCCAGCATGCAAAAATAGAGAGAAAACTCTGTTCTCCAGAAAGCAGGTGGGGGGAGCAAGGGAAAGCAGAAAGAAGATAGAGAAATGAGATGGGATAGCTGGCCATCCCCAAAGATGGATCCTGCTGGGAGAGAACAGGAGAAGATAGTTTTCCCGCTCTTCCCAACACTTTCCCTCACTTCCCTCCTGCCCGTCTGATGAAGTCCTTAGCTTCTGTTTCCAGAAGCTAATTCACATGCAACTGAAGCTAATGAGAGGAAGGAACCCAATTCACACAGGATAGTAAGCCTCTAGCGCAATGGGAACCCGAGCTCCCATGCTTTCAAACAACACAAACCAAGCTGTGCAGCTGCTTCAGCTAGAAACAAAACGGAGCAATCCTCTAAGAACAACCTACTGGGAGCTCTTTGAAATTGAAGCATTTATTTGTTTGTGTGGAAGAACATCCTGGTTTTAATTGCTTGTATGGACGAATTTTCTGTTTAGAACTCTCTAGCGCTCACTCTGTCTTCTCTAATGGCCCCTTATGGCACCCACCTTACCTTCCACCTTCATGAACTAAGATGGTATAGCTCTATTTTTAAAGACCGCTTTGGGCCCAGCAGCTGTTCTCCAGCAGTCATGGCCCATGTACCACCATGCTGCTTCTGTAAATGGAGGTGCTCTTTAACCTCTCACACTATAAATGAAGAGTTTGCAGGGCTGTCTGGTTTTCATGACATTGCCCACTGCATGTTAACACAGGCCAGTCTATGTTTTACCACTTTTCTTTCTGTTTCCTCTTTTAAGGCATCATAAATCTAGTTAATAGTTACATTCGGTGCAGAAAAATCAAAATGTCACATCAGTAGAGACGGTTCAATTGAAGGCATATTGATTGTTGCAGAGAATATTCTCACTTTATTCACCTACTTAGTCGCTTCCCCTAGGCACATATGAATTCATCAAATATTGTCACAGCGCATAATAACACTTGTTCCTGGGTGTTGATGTAACGGCTCGGTCATTGTACCAATTTCTCCAGTCACGTACACACTTAGGAAAGGAACAATGTCTTCATGAAATGAATATGTCTGAGGCAATGTAGTTTCTGCAGTCAGAAGGCCATGATAAATGAGGCCCCCTCACATACCTCAAACCAAAGAGGTACCCAGTGGAAATAAATGTAGAGAAAAACCACAAACTGATTAGAAAGCAGAAGTATTTTTGTTCCCAAGGAGCCCTTATCATTCTCTCCCACAAAATATGGTTGCAGACAGAGCCAAGACAGAGAACTGAAATGAACACTAAATGCAAAGACCTTAAAATTGACTTTAAAAAAAATCGTGTTAGAAGCAAATTGAGAATATACTGCAAGTCACTTTGGTGTGAGATAATTGGCCGCCTGCAAGGACATTGCCCAGGGGACACCTGGAGGCTTCTCTCATGTCCCTGCATGGAAAGCTGGAGCTGACAGACAGGAGCTCATCTCGTCTCACAGATTTGAACCACCGACCTTTGGGTCTTCAGGTCAGTAGGTCAGCTGGCATAAGGGTTTAACGCATTGTGCCACCGCAGCTCCAAAATTGGCTACTTTAGTGTTAACGAATTAACTGGACTCAAGTGTTAAAAGTGTTAAAATGAGGCGATGGTACCTTAAAGTTCTAGAAGCTTTTACCTGCATTGTAGCTGTTTGACAATTTGGTGCCTGGTATAGGGTACTTCTGGACTGTACAATTAGTGCAGTTTGTTTGCTTATTTATTTATTTATTTATTTACAGTATTTATATTCCACCCTTCTCACCTCACTGGGGACTCAGTACATATACATGGCAGACATTAAATGCCATAGGCACACAACATATATAGACAGACACTCAGAGGCTATTTAACATTCCATCTTCTGGCCACCAGGGGAGCTGTTGCTTCCTCATTCCTTGCATACTTCCTGGAGATTTTTATGGCCTCATAAATCAGTTAAATTAGCCTCTCCACAAAGTGGTACGTAAATTTCCTACTTGACAGATGCAACTGTCATTCGGGCTGCAAAGGTCGACAACAAGTTACACAATTTTGGTTGGGAGCTCACTCCGACCCGGGCTGACTTCAAACTCATGACCTTTCAGTCAGTAGTGATCCTAATGCAGCTGACTCCCAGCCAGCTGTGCCACAGTCCCGGATTTACACCACTTTAACTGCCCTGGCTCAATGCTATGGAATCCTGGGAGCTGTAGTTTGGTAAGGCTCCAGCACTCTTTAGTAAAAAGGCTAAAGACTTTGCAAAGCTACAACTCCTAGGATTCCATAGCACTGAGCCATGGCAAAGTGGCATCAAACTGCATTCATTGTACAGTTGATATGTACCCCCAAAATGATGGGGTGAAGGTACTCTGTATCTACCTAAGAGCCATCTCCCCTACATTTGTTATGGAACATATTCCAAGGATGATTCCAAAGTGAGAAACAAGTTTCCGATATAGAGGTCTGGCCCAATCAAAGAGTTTGTTCCAGAAGAAGCTGAGAATTATTTCAGCCTAAGATCTTCTGCATCCAAAGCATGCAATCTGCTAAGCATGCATTCTGAGTTTTAGATACTTGTTGAAAGCATACCTAATTATGCAGACATTTTCCATATAGTCCAATTTAACATCTATTTCATGAGCCAGGGAAATAGAGTTCATTTGTGCATTGTGTATATTTTATGTTTTTTTAGTAGCATACTGGTTTGAGATCTAAGTAGTTTATAGGCGGTTGTAAATAAATAATAACGAATAGTACTGAAATGCACCCAATTACTGTAGTCCCTTGTTTATATTAGGCCTAATTATTAACTTCTGTTCTATTTCTGGAGCCATAGTTAATTCCCTCAAGTTGCGTTTGATACGTTAATGCCATTATGAGAAAGGTTCAGAGTTCTGAATCCATCCAGCAGCTTTATATATCTTTAGAATTTCCCAACTGTTTATTACGATCGTATTATACAAGCCCTTCTGGAATCCAGGATATACTATTATAATACAAAATCCTTTATCTGATCCTCATTTTAATATATTGCATTATATTTCCTTTGGTCTTTCGACTTAGCATTCACTTGTGCTGACTTCCTTTTGACAAAACAACAATAAAAAAGAAATCAGTCAGAGAGCCAACAAATGACAGATTCCCTTTTAAAAGCAAGAGAATTAAACTCCTGCTTTAATTTCACCTCCTTGCAATATCTGTTTATTTGACAGTATTTTCATATTGCCGGTTGTGGGAGTTATGCTTGTAGCTGCCAGAGATCAATTTTTGTTAAACGAATGTTAAAATTACCTCTGGTTTTAAAATATAAGCGAGCATTAACTGAACAGCTGCTAGAGATATAGCATCAGCTTCATTTATAATTTATTTGATTTTTCCAAATACCTCTTTAAAATATCATTTATTTTGCCTGATTTATTTCTTTTTTTTCTGTTTGTCTTCCAAGCCCATTGCCGATCACTTCAATGCGCCTGGACTTATGCTATTTTAAATTAACTGCACTCAAGGCCATTATTTCAAAATGAGCTGGTACTTTCCCACACGCTAAAGCATTTTTATTATATTTTATTTTTTGCTGTGCAGGAGAGGTTTGAACAATGACAGCTGTCAGCTGTCGATAGTTCCCAACATCAACTGAATAGTTCTTTATCCTTCAGAAAAGCATGTCCCCTGGGTACTTTGGATGAAGAATCCTATATTACATTTTATGTAGCAGCTCTTGAGGATTAACAATACGCTTAGATACACTTTTCAATACAACCTTGTTGTTTAAACATGTGCTATGAAATTGTGGGTGGGATAGAGTTTGGCACAGGCACTTCAGATTTGACACGCTCATTGACACATTCACTTTAGACTTGAATTCTAGGGTTAGTCCCAGATACGGGGTGCACCTACACTTCGGTATTGATACCACTTTAACTGCCATGGCTCATTGCTTTGGAATCATGTGAGATATACGAGATATACTGGGACTTTAAATTTTACAGGTATAAAAATAGGTACTAGTGTGGCAGTCTACACACAGTAGTACATAGGTAATGTGTCATAGAACTGATAGGTGGCCCCCAGTGGCGCAGTGGGTTAAAGCGCTGAGCTGCTGAACTTGTTGACCGAAAGGTCGCAGGTTCGAATCTGGGGAATGGCATGAGTTTCTGCTGTCAGCCTCAGCTTCTGCCAACCTAGCATTTTGAAACAAGCAAATGTGAGTGGATCAATAGGTACAGCTCTGGTAGGAAGTTAATGGCGCTCCATTTAGTCACGCCAGCCACATGACCTTGGAGGTGTCTACGCACAACGCCGGCTCTTCGACTTAGAAATGGAGATGAGCACCAACCCCCAGAGTCGGACACGACTGGACTTAATGTCAGGGGAAACATTTACCTTTACCTTATGGATAGGCGGTACACATGTTGCGGTCCAGAGACTGTTAATCAAGATGGCAGACAACAGTGTCAGTGCATGCATGGAAAAGTTCGTATTGATGAACTATCTTGTGAATGGAGGCATAAAACCCATGGATATCTACAGAAGACTTCAAGTACAGTACAGGTATGAGATGCTCAGCTGCAGTAAGACATTTGAATAGTGTAAATGTTTCAAAGATAGTCATACATCCATCAGTGATGATCCTGGCCATGGTGGTTCCCAGCTCACAGCAGTCATTCCTGTGAACATTCAGTGCATGGAATGCCTGGTTCTGGTTAATCAATGCATCATCTGTCATAGCATTGCCCAAGAGATTAATCTTTTTGCAGGAACAAGGAACACAATCAGTCATGAACATTTGCATTTTTGAAAAGTTAGCACATTCAGGGTAACAAGACAGCTTTCCGCTTTTGACCGGCACAGAAGTGTTGAAGTCTGCACTGAGGTGAAGGAGCATTTTGACAGGGAAGGCCAGGATTTTCTGGATTGCATCATTACATGTGACAAAACCTGGGTACAGTACTTTACTCCAGAATCAAAATGAGCATCAAAAGCAGTGCAAACATGCAGACTCACCACCACCAAAAACATTTCAAACAATTGTGCTGCAAATAAAGTGATTGCAAATGAAGTAGTCTGCCCTAGGATTGTTCAGGCTACTGACAAATCTTTCTATGCCGAAGCTTTCCAACCATTAGTTAAATGTTGGGGTAGGTGTATAAATGTAGCAACGAAGTATGTCAAAAATACCATAAATGCAGTTTCCACTCCGTGATATTTGTTCTTTTATCTTCTAATCTCAAGAATCTATGTTTGACTTGACCACCCCTCATAGTTTTACTTTAGCCTTCTCTACCAAAGTGTTCTAATGCTTCAGAAAACTACAAAATCCCAGGATTCTATAGCATTGAACCATGACAGTTAAAGTGGTGTCAAACTGAATTAATTCTACAGTGTAGAGCCAGTCCTGAGTAAATTCTATAGAGAAAGCCCAGTAGGATTTATTTATGTGCTAATTCACTGTTCAACTATTTTGTTTATTGTCGTTTTGATTAATAAAGAATATTCAAGTCTGAATATCTCCCAACATCAATTTTTGGGGGGCAAGGGGGATCAATCATGTGATCAATGTATATGTTCCCAAGTAAACCTGGCACTAGACTTTTAGTCAATTTATGCTTTGATCATATTTTGAACACCTTCCCCAAATCAGTCATCCCATACCAACATGTTACCCAAGAGGGAGATATTCTCAACTGGGCAGTAGTTCCCATCATATGTCTCAGTCCCGGAAGGTCCTGTTTAGGAGAGGGCACATTACAGCCTCCTTTAAAGCAGAAGACAGGGGGTGACAGGGAAGAATTTATCACCCTTAGACCAGGGGTGCTCATTAGGTAGATCACGATCTACTGGTAGATCATGTAGGGCATCCTGGTAGATCGCAGGCAGGGCGGGAAGAAGGCTCAGTCCCACCCCGCAGGCTCCCGACGCCGCCCAAGTGCTGCCGGCCCTGGGTTATCTGAGGTCCTTTCCACACAGTTGAATGAAATCCCATGTTATCTGCTTTGATCAGATTATATGGCAGTGTGGACTCAGAAAAACCCAGTTCAAAGCAGATATTGTGTTATTTATTTATTTATTTATTTTATTCGGGTTTCTATGCCGCCGACTCCCGAAGGCTCGCGGCGGCTTACAAGAGCCGAAGGCACAATAAAATACAGGTTAAGAACAATTAAAAACAAGCAACACAGTAAAAACAACAACACAGTTGAGGTAGTGGCACAACCAAGACGCATGGGCCTACCCATCGAAGGCCTGCCTAAACAAATAGGTTTTACAAGCCCGCCTGAATGGGAGCAGGTCCTTCATTGCCCGGGTGTCGGCCGGGAGGGCGTTCCACAGCATGGGAGCTATGACAGAAAACGCCCTCACATTTTTATAGTGGGTAGGTAGATCATTTTGACTTGGTTGTTTTATAAGTAGCTCGCATGCTGAAAAAGTGTGAGCACCCCTGCCTTAGACCCATCAAGTTAATCCACTTACTTCTATTTGATCTTATCAGCCAAGATGGACAAGGGGAACGCTTACATGTGATGATTTGGAGCAATTCAAGCATCAACATATAACAACTGAAACTGATACCAATAAATTTGACAAGATGAAAGACTGGACACTTCCCCAGATACTTTTGTAACTGTGGCATTGCACTCTGAACATGAGTATCTTTTTCTGAATCACCTAGCAAATTGTGGGCTTCAGTGTATTGGAGTGGGCATTTGGGAATGACCGTATCCATGACATTGGCCTATAGAGGCCAATGCTTCCATCAAATTGCCAACTTCATCAGCTGGAGAATCCCACAGAGCATTCAGTTCAGTGGATTCCATAAATCTCAAGGGAAGGATGATTTTAATTAGTCTCTCATCTCTGGAGTCATGGCCTAATACTTCATGATGAAGTGACATGACAACCAAGAAAATTCCCCAAATCAGATCAAACTCCACCAGCCCAACAAAAAACACCAATGTGTGTTCTACTCTGTATATTAACCAACAATGTCCTGTAGTTGTCGTGGTAGCCATGAAGTCCTGGGTAAGCCCAATTATGACAGCTCATACATACAATAGGTTTCTATTATTATTATTACTATTTGATACACAACAAGATTAGTACACAGCAAACCAGATCATTATGCTGGCTTTTGTATTTGATCACATCCCAAGTATCTAGGACTGTGTATCGGTGAATAATGCATGCAGATCCTAGTAGGATGGCCTTTTGCAACTGATAGATGGTAAATTATTATTATTATTATTATTATTGCTATATTTTCTTGCCAATCTTATTTTTAATCTCCATTCTATTCTAGCTATACCACCAAGGCAGTAGTAGTGGTTTCTAAGAACATTTGATTGCATTTTTTTCAATAAAAATTATTATTTTAAAAAGAGAAAATTATTTATCCCCCTGTACTCCCCCACTTCCCTTTTCTGGCTTGGCCAACCTATAACACCATTTGTAAACGAATATGCTGTCAACTGCCTAACATTAGCTACCATTGCACACTCTGTCTTTCTTTCCTCCCTTTTTGAAAGGATTTGTATTCCACTTTCAATGTTTCCCTTCATTATCTGTAAAATTCCAACCAAATCTGTTGAGATATCCATTCTTTATCTGACAATATTAAATGTCATCATTGTCATCATCACCTGCTCTAGTAGTGAATTGTAATGGTGAGTTCTGACAGAAATAGTGCCGAGACAAGCTGACTGAAAAGCAAGTTGTTGGCATCATTTATTTATTTATTTATTTATTTATTTATTTATTTCCTATATTTATATCCCACCCTTCTCATCCCCAAGGGGGTACTCAGGGCGGCCTCACAAAAGCATCATACAATGCCATCATCATAAAAATAATCAACAATACATTAAAATATTTAAAGCAGTAATTTAACAATTGATTTAAACATGCCTGTTAAAAACAGAATCATCATACTTGATGACCAAAAATCCCTGAGGAAGGGATCCCCAAAGTAAGGCCCAAGAGCCGGATGTGGCCCTCCAAGGTCATTTACCTGGCTCCCAGCCTAAACTTTAGACTTAGGTTCCACTTGAAATTACTTGAAGGCACACAACAACAGCAACCATCATAATTAACAGGAGCAGGTTAGGGTTTTGCCCTCCCTTCTGCTCGAGATCCCCGTGTACAACTGGGGGCCACTGTGTGATACAGAATGCTGGACTAGATGGGCTGAGGCCCGATTCAGCATGGCTCTTCTTATGTTCTTATGTTCTTATGTTCTTCACCCAGGGGGTCATTGGGTTTGAATTCACTTATGACAGCTGTCAGCCTGGACAGCTTCAAGGCAGGATTAGACAGATTCATGGCCAAGGGAATCAGTAGTTACTGAAATGGACTCCAAGTGCCACCCTGTGTTGATTGAAATACTGGTTGTTAATGAGGGTTTTGCCCTCCTTTCTGCTAATATTGTTCTTCATGCTTTTAAATATTGTATTGTTATGTTCATTATTATTTTTGCAGGCCCACACTTCCCATTGAAATACTGGTAAGTTAATGTTGCTTAATATTGTTCTTCATTTTAAATATTGTATTGTTCTTTCATTATTATTTTTGCACTGATAAGATATGTGCAATGCGCATAGAAATTAATTCATGTTTTTTCAAAGTATAGTCCAATCCCCCCAATGGCCCTCTGCTTAAAAAGTTTGAGGATCCCTGCCCTAAAGGCACTAGGGTCAACCCTGTTAAGTATTTGGACGGGATACCACCAAGGCATACCACATGCTGTAAGCTATATTTCAGAGAAAAGAACTGGCAAAACCATTCTGAGGTTTCCTTGCTTAAGAAAATGCTATGAAATTCATGGGATCACTCTCAGTAGGGGACTTGAAGGCACATACACTACCATTATCAAGGTTTATAAATGTATAGATACTTTCCATCACCTCTGCTAGCTAGGGAGGCAAAAATGACCCAATCATAGAGTCATAAAATGTTAAGCAACAATTGGAAATAAACAGATAACAGGAGGAGGAGTGACATGGAATATCCTGAAGTATGGGAATGGCTGGCTGGCTGCATAGCAGCGCTCCTGCAAGAAGGGAAGGATGCAGTTAACTTGTATGGTTGACACTGATAAGATCCTGGGAGTTTACAAAATGCTGAGCTTGCCAATTAAGTGTATGAGCAAGAACAGCACCATTTGTGAATATTTGTGTCTCAGCTGAAAACAAAACTTATTTATAAATCACAGTTCCCCTAGTTTAGATGTAGCAAGAAACACTGTTTAGTTTTTAAATGGAAGCAAATATTTCTGAACATTTCACAGTTTGCAAGTCTGGCGCTCATTATGTACTGTATAATGCTAAAGCAGTACTGGAAAACAAAAAAAACCACCCCTTAAATGTGGAGGTTTTTTTTCTCTTCTTCCTCTTGAAATTGAGAGGGAAGGCTGAAGCTGTTTCAGGTAATGATTAGTCAAGGAAAGGTTAGAGCATTTGCCTTCAGAATGGGTTGCCGTATGAAACACAGAGATTCAAATAGAGCCTGAATTTTGAGCCAGATCTAAAGTACCCCTTTTCAACAGATTTGATATTATTTATGGTTTAACTTCCCTGCATTCAAAAATATATCCACCTTCCCCCAGAAAAGTTTGTGGACCTCTCTAGGTCTTCCAGTGTTATGCTTCTGGCCCAAGTATAGTCAAAATGTAGGGTTCTGTAATATCCACAACTTCAGGTATCTATGGGGTGGGTAGGATTGTTATCTTGGAATATGTCCTCCACTAATACAGAGACTGTACTGTACTATGGCCAAGTTATATTGGTTTTCTCAGTACTGTTGCTTTCATCTGAAGCAACCAGAACCCTGTGGCGCAATGGGTTAAACCCTTGTGCCAACAGGACTGAAGACTGAGAGGTCAGAGGTTCAAATCCAGGGAGAGCATGGATGAGCTCCCTCTGTCAGCTCCAGCTCCCCATGTGGGGACATAAGAGAAGCCTTCCACAAGGATGGTAAAACATCAAAACATCCAGGCATCCCTAGGCCAGTGTTTCTCAACCAGTGTGCCGGGGCACACTTGTGTGCCCTGAGCGACAATCAGGGGTGCCGTGGGAAATTGGAACCCGGGGGGGGGGGGGTAGAGAGTCTAGTGTGTTGAAGTATAAAAACCCTAAGAAACCTACCTCG
This sequence comes from Anolis apletophallus, assembly GCA_030556195.1. NCBI lineage: Eukaryota > Metazoa > Chordata > Lepidosauria > Squamata > Anolidae > Anolis > Anolis apletophallus. The sequence goes on along the minus strand of JARBWK010000001.1, from coordinate 126,340,904 downwards.
ATAAAGGCACAAAACTACAACCACCACCCCTCCCCACCCGTTGTCTACTTGGTCTCTCCCTCTCCATGAACTGGGAAGGCCCACCTCCCTTTCCCCAAGTAGAGACCTCCTCTTGCCTCCTGGGGGTTCTGTGTGGGAAGTTTGGCCCAGTTCTATCATTGGTGGGGTTCAGAATGCTCTTTGATTGTAAGGGAACTATAAATCCCAGCAACTACAACTCCCAAATGTCAAGGTCTATTTCCCCTGAACTCCATCTGCGTTCATATTTGGGCATATTGAGTATTCATGCCAAGTTTGGTCCTGATCCAACATTGTTTAAATACATTTTAAAAACATATTAACTCTATGTATGACTGTGTTAGAGTGTCATTTTGTGTCATTTTGGTTGGTGGTGTGCCCCAGGATTTTGCAAATGTAAAAAGTGTGCCGTAGCTCAAAAAAGGTTGGGAAACACTGCCCTAGGCAATGTCCTTGCAGATGGCCAATTCTCTCACATCAGAAGTGACTTGCAGTTTCTCAAGTCGCTCCTGACATGAAAAAAAAAACAGAACCAAAATTAGACCTTACATAAACCTTCATGTTATATTCAAGGCAGGAAAAACATGAGAACTCCCTCTCTAAAGATGTTTATATCATGATTCATTTGTGTGACAGTGACAGCGATGACTACAGACAGCCATGAGGGTGACTGCAGGGCCGGACTAAGGTAATTTTAAATGGTAAGCAAACATTAGTTTGCCCCCACCAATCAAAATAAAAGGTAGAATATTATTCACATGTTCAGGGGCGCACCTGGCTACCAGGTGCTCCTCTTCGGTCTCCGGCCTCGTGAAAGGTGCGCATGCGCGGAGCCAGCTGGTTTCACGCATGTGCATATGGTGCGGTGTGGGCGGGCCACCTTCCATGGGGCCGGAGGCTGAGGAGGAGGGTTTGGTGGCCAGGGGAGGAGGCTCCACCTCCGGCCGCCGGGCACTTCTCCTCGGTCTCTGGCCTCGTGGAGCTGCTGCGGATGGCTCTGGCACGAAACCAGCTGGTTCGACGCATGTGCATTTGGTGTGGCGTGAGCGGGCCGCCTTCCACGGGGTCGGAGACTGAGAAGGGGCATTTGGCGGGTGGATGCACCCCTGAATATGTGGCGCCCCACGCGGGCACGTCGTTTGTGTAATGTAAGATCCAGCCCTGGGTGACTGACAGGTCCACTTTCTTATCCTATGGAAAATTGTATTTCTTGGAAATCCATTCATTGTGTTTTGTAGCACTGATAAAACTCTTGATTCTAACTCCCTTCCACATCTTTAGAGTGACAGAAGAAAACAGGTAAGGGTTGTCTATCCCCCTGCAAAACAGTGTTGCTTTATAAATCAATGGTCAAAGTGTGGTCCATACCCTCAAACAGCCCTATAATGATATTTTTTTCCAGCCCCCTGATCTTGATTTCCCAACAACCCAAAATGGAGGAAGGGGATCTCTTCCTGGAAACATCTAGAGTATACTCTTTTATCCTCAATGAGGTCACGGTGCTCTCCAAATCCTCCAAATTCATAACCAGAAATTGACATTGTGTATTTTTATAAAAGTTTTTACTTATTTGGGGCATATATCGGCTTATAAACAGTTTAAAGAGGTTTATGAACAAGCTATCAAGGGAGCCAAAAAAGTTCACTACTCTTCCCTGATAGAGTCGGCTAGCTCACGCCCAGCTCAATTGTTTAAGATAATTCGGTCTCTGACAACAATCCCAACTGTCCCAAACGATAAGGATTTGGCTCCAACAGCTGAGGCTTTTCAGAGCTACTTCGCCGACAAGATTTCGACCCTCCGCCGGGACATTCCAGCCACCCTTGATACAGTTAGCGAACTCGAGACTCCGCCGCCACTCGGCGGGTCCGCCTTCACCCGCTTCCAACTGCTGGACGCAGCAGCTGTCAATAAGTTACTTGCTGCAGCTAGGCCAACTACTTGCTCCCTCGACCCGTGCCCCTCCTGGCTAATTAGATCTTGCCGGGAGGGGCTACGAGGCCCCCTGGGCACGATCATAAATAGCTCCCTTGAGCAAGGAGTCTTCCCGGGGGGATTGAAAGAGGCCATGGTAAGACCGCTGCTGAAGAAGCCGAATCTAGACCCCTCGGCTCCCTCCAATTACCGGCCAGTTTCCAACTTGCCTTTTTTAGGCAAGGTGATTGAGAGGGCAGCAGCGGATCAGTTGCAGCAGTTCTTAGAAGACACAGCGGGTTTTGACCCCTTCCAGTCTGGCTTCCGCATTGGGCATGGGACGGAGACCGTGCTTGTCGCCATTACAGACCAACTTCGCCGCCAGCTGGACCAGGGTGGATCAGCTCTGCTTGTCTTGTTAGATCTGACAGCATGGTTTGATACCGTAGACCATGCACTGTTGACCCACCGTTTAGCCGGCTCCGGGGTTGGGGGGACCGCCCTTAAATGGGTGGCCTCCTTCCTCCGGGACCGGGGACAACGCGTGGAGGGGGGGCGGGGGGGTCTCTGGGAGATTCCCGCTTGATTGCGGGTCCCCAGGGGCCATCCTCTCCCCCTTATTATTCAACGTCTATATGCGCCCCCTGGCCCAGCTGGCTCGCGACTTTGGTCTGGAGTGTTATCAGTACGCTGACGACACCCAGCTTCTGCTGAGAATGGACGGCAGGCCGGACACCGTACCCGATTGTTTCCATCTATGCCTGGAGGCCGTGACTGGTTGGCTGCGTGCCCGCCGGCTGAAGGTGAATCCGTCGAAGACGGAGATCTTGTGGCCCGGTCGGCCTGGACTGGATGAGTGCCGGTTGCCTACCCTGGATGGCGAGCGCCTTAGCCCGTCACCTGTTGTTAAGAGCCTGGGTGTTCAATTGGACCTCCTGCTGACCATGGAGACTCAGGTCTCCGCGGCCAGCAGGGCGTCATTTTTCCACCTGTGACAGGCTAGGCGACTGGCACCCTACCTTTCCAGGGACGACCTGGCCACGGTGATCCAGGCGACGGTCATCTCGAGACTTGACTACTGTAACGCCCTCTACGTTGGCCTTCCCTTGTCGACAATCCAGAAACTCAAGCTCGTGCAAAATGCCGCGGCTCGCTTGCTGACGGGAGCGTCAGTAAGGGAGCATATTACGCCCACCCTCCGGCAATTGCACTGGCTCCCCATTGTGTACCGAATTGCCTTCAAGGTGTTGGTTTTAACCTTTAAGGCCTTACACGGTCTAGGGCCTGCGTATCTGAGGGACCGCCTTGCCCGTACATTTCCCGAGATCACTACGCTCAGAGGACTCGAATCTGCTCCTGATTCCATCGGTCCGCTCTTGTCGCCTCTCTTCAACTAGGCAAAGAGCCTTCTCGGTGGCAGCCCGACATTGTGGACCTCGCTCCTGGACGATGTTAGAGCTGCCGCAGAACTTCTTCCGTTTCGTAGGGCCTGTAAGACCGCCCTCTTTAGACTGGCCTTCGGCGAGGCAAATTAGCCGACATGTACTTTTAGTCTCTGTTTTCGGGATATGTTACCGCGTTTTTATGTCTGTTTCTATTTTATTGTAAGGCTGCATGAGTGAAACATGTTAGCCTATTTTATGCCTTGTTATCCGCCCCGAGCCTGCAGGGAGGAGCAGAATATAAGACTGAACAATAAATAAATAAATAAATAAATAAATAAATATATTGATAAATCTGAAGTTGTCTACCTATGCTATAGATAAATGAGATGAAGCTGGGTATGACATGTCCTTTGTTCCAGTGTAACTGTGCTTCATTATTTTTTAAAGCTTTAAATTGATTTTCTGGAGGTTTATAAATTCTGCACTTGTCCTTAGTTCCTGAAGTTTTTCTTCTGAAAACTGGGGAACCCTTAGTCGGGTGTGTTGGGTTTCTAAACACTTGCACCCACCCACACCCACAGGGAGGGGGATAAATGTGGAAATCAATCAATCACCCTCTTCCTTCAAATTTAGTTCAACATAAAATACTACTAAAGGTTTGATGTAAAGAACCTACCCTTCTGAAATGTTATAGATTCATGAGAAAGGTCTACCTCTCTTTTCAGAGTAATGGTCCAGTAAGCATGCCAATCAAAGTGTGTCCTTTCTGAAAAACCTTGCAAAGAGAAATCCTATACTTGCAGTAAAATATCTCTACCTAGTCATCTCAAAAGAGGAAACAGTTCCTACAAATTTCTCCCACTATGTCAACAATTTTAAAAGTTATTAGCAGTGCTATTTTTTAAAAGGAAAAAACAGACCTTAAAGGTAAATAGCACAAAATCTAATGTGCTCAACTCATTTACTTTTTGCAGAAATTATCCCTTCCTAGAGTACTACTATGCATTTAAATTTTATCAAATTATGTGACAAAAAGTTGTCCCTATTTGTTGATGTCCTTGATAAGCACTCAGCTTTGAATTTCTGAAATGTGACACAAATTCAGGGCCCAAAAGAAAGCAGGCTATTTCTGAACAGAGTTGAAGTAAACCATTTTCTTTATCAAAATTTGAACTGAATCTTCTGGAAAGAGTTATTAGTGAAGTTTTCCTTTGAGCTGATCCCTTGCATTACTGTGTGTTTCAGGATTTTGCTTTTCCTTCAGAAATATAAAGCTATGTCCAATTTTACCTTTGATCTCTTGGTTGAAATGTCAGGTTATGACATCAATTGAGGGTTCCTCAGACTATCGCTACCTGACTCAACTTGGGCATGAGACCATTTTTTCTAAGTGTCAACATGCCTGCTGAACATCCCAATGGTCATAAACCAAGGTGGTCACATATGGCCTCAATAAGGGAAGTCTTTTGACTTTTACAAAGGACAAGAAATTGGTTTTCTGTGGCCTTTTAAGAGCTGCCCCAGCATGCTGTGTGCAAGGAAACTCCAATGCAATCACAAGTCCTTTCAGTGGCATGCCTGCATAGTTGGAACTTATTGAATTGATTTTCTTTTTCTTTTTTTCCCACAGCTTCTGATTTACAATTCATAACCTGGATTACATTACGAGCTCAGCCCTGCTGGGGTCGGTATGTAATTTAGATCATGGAAATATTTGCAGAGCTTTCAATTCCCTTGACATCTGAATGAGTGAAATGGATTCCTTCCCTGGAGCTTTGATGCCAACTATACAAAGCAGAGTGGGGTGGGGGCAGAGGATTCTGGAGAGAGTTAAACACCACAAGGGAAGGGGATTGATATCCATAAAGAGGAAATGGGAGAAAGAAATGCTCATGCTAGCCAGACTCTCATACTAGCAGCATTTTCAGTGTATTATTGTATGTTGGCTGTATTACACAGCAGAGTATTTTATCCAGCAACCCAGCGCCCAAAAGTCCAAAATGCAATAGACTCACAGACAAGAGTAAAAGTGAACTGAAAAATCTTTACTCAGCAGAGATGAAACATAAACTTGCAATGTTGCATACAAAAACAAGCAGTGCAACAAACTTACATAGTCCTTGTAAGTAACATAAAATAAGGCATCTTCATCTTACATCAAATGAGATCAAAAATAAACCTTGAGTAAAATGGCTATTCCACCATAGCCTCCTCTAGAGTAGCTTCTCCAAACTGCTCCCCAGAGCAAAGCCTTTGAGCATAGTTCTCCTCAGAGAAAAAGGTCTCCAGGACTCCTTCAGGATCTCTCCATCCTGCTGCTGGAACTGTATTCTAAAAACTCATACAGATATACAGGTAGCCCCTTGGGTGTGGCTCAAGCTTGCTGGTTGACCTACATAAGAACATAAGAACATAAGAAGAGCCATGCTGAATCGGGCCTCAGCCCATCTAGTCCAGCATTCTGTGTCACACAGTGGCCCACTAGTTGTACACAGGGATCTCTAGCAGAAAGGAGGGCAAAACCCTCACCTGCTCCCGACCCCCCACAACCAGTACCCGGGGAAAATCCTGCCTGCCTCCATCAACACAGAGGTGGCACTTGGATTACCAGCCCCACATGATAATTAACAGTATAAGGTTGTTCTTCAACACACGCACACTTAGTCCTGCAATGACTTATCACAACAGGCTGTAGGGCCACATGAATATGGCAGAGAAAACTACATGAACACACAATACATACAATTGTTTTTAAAGATGAGTGTATTATTCTCATCAAAGGTGACCTCTCTGGTGTATATACATTGAACAAGATCCTACATTTTCCAATTTAGTGGAAGAGTTCCATAGGTAGAACCCCCATTATCATTTGATTAGGCAGTTCACCAAAGAATTGGATCCATCTACCATAGCCCTTTTCATTGGCCCTCTCACTTGTAATCCCGCTACTGTAAATGACCCAAAAAGAATTGAATAGTTTTTGCACTTTCCCTGGTACCTATCTAGGAAGGAATACACATTTCCTGATCCCTCCGCACTCAGCACCTAATCCTACAGCCATTATACTGTTTTAAATGTGTACTTGTGATTGTAATTGTTTTTACTGATGCTGTTGTTGATTTTAAATTTGTTATTTTATTTTATTGTGTTTGTTTTTACTTTGTATTTTCGGGCCTGTCCCCTTGTAAACTGCCCTGAGTCCCTTCGGGGAGATGGTAGCGGAGTATAAAAATAAAGCTATTATTATCACACTTAGAATTCATGTTTTGCTGCAATAGTTTCCCTGAATAGCCATCCATAATGTGTATGCCTGGAATCAGATGACACCTTCTGCTACCTTCTCTTTACAGGTGGTACTTTTCCTGCATTTTTTTTGTTGCCATTACAATTATCACAGTTGTCACTTCTCCCACAGTCCCAAAGCCAGGATAGACACTCAATATTAGTAACCTGGATTTTACCAAATTGCCAGTCTTGGATATGTGTGAATGTGAGACAATAAGCCTGTTCTTAGCCATGGAGTTATAATAAATCCAATGGATAAGCTATACTGTTTCTTCTGCAGGGCCAAGGGTGTTTCTATACTGTAGAATTAATGCAGTTGACACCAACTATCTTGGCTCAATACTATGGAAACATGGGATTTGTTGTTTAATGAAACACCTGAACCCTTTGGTAGAGAAAGCTAAAGACTGTAAAACTGCAGCTCTCATGATTTCATAACATTAGGTGATGGCAGTTAAATTGATGTCAGACTGTATTAATTCTAAAGTGTAGATGAACCCTGGAATGCACTTATATATTAATCAGCCAGTGATGTCAGCCTTTGTTGTTGCATGCACGTCTTGAGTAAAATCCCATCTACCAGTAACATAGTGTTTTGTTTTTTAATTGGTGCAGTAGAGTATTTGTTTTAGAACAGGAATGGAAAAAGTGTAGCCTCTTGGCCAGATATGACCCAAAGGGTTCAAAAAATGGATACAACAATGTCACCACATCCCTCACAGCCTAAGAATGTCTGGACATTTAATACTGAGAAAAACCCATTTCTGAATGTTTTGTGTTGAGTGGTAGGTGATATGATCCCCTGAGGTCTCCTGGGAGACAATAATGTTTTAGGAGGAAAGAGAAAAGCTGGACTCAGTCTTCCCTTTTTCCTTAAATGGGTAAGTAGCCATGTCCCAGCTACCATCATTGACTTCAGTACTACATGGGCAAAGGATCTCAGTTGAGCAAGAGAAATAATGCCTATTAAAGCGATAAGGCCTATAGAATATAAGATATAAGAATCAAATGCCTCATAGATGTATTGTTTTTGCTAACTTGCTAACACACACACACACAACAGGCAGATATATCTCCCTGTTCATTTAAACTCCACTCTAGCAGTCAGGTGGTTTCTCTTTGCTAATGTGGAGATCTTATAACTCCCAAGGAAGACATTTCTGCTATTTACTCAGCTTGCAAGAGGGAGTTATGCCATAGGACTTGGGGAAATGCAGTGGAGCCTATTTAATCAAAAGCAGTTTCTGGAGAGAACTTCTGGAGAAGCTTTGGCTCAGAACATAATCATAGCGATAAAATGATGAATGCTCAGCTTTGATTCATTATATTTAAAGAAGTGTGTGCCCTTGGGGCAAAGAAAAGTCACAATGGAACCAATCATGGATATAACACACTTGCCCTGGGTCTGCATTCTCTCTCTCTCTCTCTCTCTCTCTCTCTCTCCTCTCTCTCTCTCTCTCTTCCTCCTCTTCCCTCCCTCCCTCCCTCCCTTGCAAAATGTATGAAGACCAATAAAACCACACTGGACAGTCTTATCATATCGAAGAATCAAGAATAATATACTTTTTGTCTCCATTATGAGAGGGACTACAGTGGAAAACAGAAGTGTGACAATGGGAAGGTAGCTTGCAGATGGGCAAAGTAAAATTAGCCACAGGGAGAAACACTGATTTGGCTTATGTTTCCCAATGTTTGCTGCATGAACTAGTGTTCCATTCAAAAACCTTGATTTCAACACTGGCATCCCTTCAGCTTTGGCTTATTCAGAAAGACAGTGGTGACCGCCGAGTCTCACTATTTTCACTATTTTAATACATTTTTTCACCATGTGCACTGATTGGTGGCTTGTCCTCAACTGAGTGGTTATCACTACACTGTTAAAGCGTTGCTGTCCTACTTTAAACTCTATGGCTATCTCCTGCAGAATTCTGGGATTTACAGTTTAAGGAGGGGCTTCAAAATTCACAGTCAGAGAAGTCCTGGGCCTCACTAAACTGCAATGCCCAGAATTCCACAGGAGGAAGCCACAGGATTTAAAGTGGGATGGCAACTCCAATCTCCCCTGATACTAACAGAGAGCATGCATGCATATGCAATCCAAATATAAATATTTATCTGGTGTGCTCAGAGGAAACATTAATTTTGCAAGAATTCTTGACATATAAGCCATCTCACCAACTACCCATGAAATAGTTGCACACAACATCTTATTTAATACAAACTAGGGAAGAGAGCCTTTGCTCCCCCAGATGTTTTGTCCCATAAACCTTATCAACCCAATTTGGCATGGCCAATGGTAAGATATGTGGTAGTCCAAAACATCTGGAGGGCCAAAGGAACCCTCCTCCCCTTAAATAGCCTTTCCCCACGTTCTCATAGTGTTTGGTACACAATGCTCTGGATTCTACTCATGATCCCAACAAAAGTAGATCCATTCATTCCACAGGATGTACAGAAATGTTAGCTTGCAATTCAACAACTGATTCAGTGGGTCTACTCAATTTGGGAGTCATCACTATTTAGGCTATAATCTTAATAATAATTATAGCTACTATGTCAAGTTGCATTAGTATCCCATTTTGCTAATATGGAAAGATACTCTGTAAGTCATTGGTGTATTTAGTTCATTGGTCTGCATTTGGGTGCAGTTGAGGAAGGAACCTTCCATGATACTCTTTATTCACTTAATCACTTGTGTTGTATCATGGCAGTTAGCCTGGGCTGCAATAAGAAGTCAAGCACTGGGTTCAAGCACTCCTTCTATGGAAAGTCAGTCAGTGACCTGGGCTTAAAGCAAGCCCTAAGATAGTCACCCTATCTTAGGGCTTGCTTTACGCTGCCCAAAAGAAATGCATTCATCTTGTAGCCACTTTGATATGGACACACAACATTAATGACAATTTGCTTGGTTTGTGCTTGATGCCTGCAGGTTTTAATCTGATTTGTTGTTTTTTTTAAAAAAAACCTCGCATTTCCAGTATCTGGGGAAATCTGGGGTTGGGGGGGGGGGCTTAGCATGCAGCCAGCCCTCTGAGGGCCCATTACAAAACTTCCACAATAAAAAGGGGGCTATCCAGATGACATTCTGGCCAACACACAATTAATTCATCACAAACCAGTAAAACCCTGGTTTGTGCCGAATTAATTAGATAGTGGATTTATTCCGCGCCTCCTTGGGGTGGGTGCAGACAGCATCCCACAAACATCCATGTTTTTAAAATGCAGATGCTTGTGGGATAAAGGGCTGTCTGGATCCACCCTGAGACCAAATTGCTGCAGAGCTGGGGGAGTTAGTGGCAGGTGGAATAAGTTAGTTGGAAAGAATATAAATCATCCTATGCTATAGGAATGGAGATATATGGTACCAGAAAGGTGATCAGCTCCTTACGCTTACAGAAGAAAAATGTATATTTGCATGCATGGTGGGGGGCCACACAGTCACATAGCCAAAAATCTTGTGAAGGATTAAAGATGCAGTCTACCCATTACACCGAAGTTATTTCATAGGGAGAAAATGTCATGCCAATCCCACCAAGACAGGAAGGACTAAGTGGGGTTGCCAGACTGTAAACTGGAGATGGCTCCTGCACTCTTAATGGTGGGCTCCATTAAACTGAAGAGGAACCAGTGCTGCCACCAAATTTTGGCCCATCTGATGAGGTCTGTCTCCATAGCCTGATTCAGCCACAAGGGATGGAAAACCACAACAGCAGGGTTGGCTCCTGGTGTGTGTAACTGGGGAAGTGGGGTCAGAGCAAGTGCCTCCCCAGTCCCAACCCTGTAGTGGAAATGGAGCTACTAGCTGGGCAGTACCATAGCCACCAACAGAAAAGACCAGGTAAGGTTGCCAGACTGAACACTGGAGAGGGATCCTGTATGCTTGATGGTTGTGTATAAGACATCAGGAAACATTAGGAAGAAACAACCCAGCGGTAAGAGTCATTCAACAGTGGAATAGTCTACCTTATCATGTGGTAGAATTTCCTTCTCTTGAACTTTTAAAGTGTGCTTTGATTGTGTGTTCCTGGATAGCAGAATGGGGTTGGACCTTGGGGTCTCTTCCAGCTCTAAAATGAAATTCCAGAAAATGCTTCTTGTTACCTATGTGCAACACCACTTGAGGAAATTTCCTCATCTAATCATTCATTAAAGTGACAGCTACTCCTGTTTTCAACCTGAGCATCAGTTGAACAACTCTAGCACCAGGTGAACAAAATAACCCACCATCATCTCAATCTTCTCATAATACCTCTAGTTGGCTCCAATTCTTTTTCTTTTCTCTCGTGTCAAAGCATAAAGACAGTTAAAACCAGAATCAGAAGGAGTTGCAGCCATTATTGGCTTTAGCCCTTGTGAAATTGGCTTTAGCCTTGTGTCTTGCCACGTGACCAGAAACTGATCATCATTGCAGGTTTATTGGTTGCTGATTGATGTCTGTTTTTATATTATTGTTTTAATGTGTTTTATTTTAACTATGTTGATTGGGCTCATCCCCATGTAAGCCGCCCTAAGTCCCCTTCGGGAGATGAAAGTGAGGTACAAAAATAAAGTTATTATTAAAATTATTATAAGTGCTGCTCTCAGAATCACATAAAACCCTTTCCTTCCAAAAGAATACAAGAAGCATACGGGCAGCTGAGCATAACAATATGTGCCATGATTTGCCTAGCACCTTCCTTTATTTTTGGTTTCCCAAACCTTTCCAAGCACCTTGCATTTATCAGCCTTGATCCCTAGTCCTCCAAACCCAGAATGCTAATTACTGTGTTTCTTCCCACTCTCTCTCTCTTTTTTTTCTCTCTCCTGACTTGAAATGATTTTTTGAGGCAGCTGGCGGCAAGGGAGTACAGCTGCTGCTAACTTATCCAAATGATTTATCTTAAGATTCATACAGAATTCATTGTGTGGGGAGCCTGGGCCTGTCGGCGTTTAATATTCATGTGAATTGGGAAGCTGCGTTAATCACAGGGTCCGACCGTTTGCACAGCCCTTTAATTGTCCTTACAGAAAGTGGTGTCCAACCACTCCTTGCCAGCCCCTGCCACTTCTGTTCCCTGGGCCATTTACGCTCAGTCTTTGTATGTATTTTACAGCAAATGTACATATTCATTCCATTGAGAGGCTAAGTAACATGGCTTAAGCAGGTGGCCTGTTTGAAATAACGCAGATGTCAGAAACTAGAAACAATGTTGCTATCAGCACTGGCTAGTCCTATGCGTTGAAGTTTGTAGTGGTATTAACAAAAAGCAAATTGCAGTGATGCGGGAACTGATCTTAGCTTCCTAAGGGCTTGTCTCTACTACATGTTTACTAGGCTGTACACTGCCTTCTGTTCACTGTTTAAAAGGGAAGAACAGGTGGAGAGGTTGCTAGTGGCTACCCACAGAAAGTAGATCCAGTGTGGTATAGCAATTTAACTAGGACACTGGGGATCAGAGTTCAAATTTCCTCTCAACCAAGGGAACCCAAGGCATTACCTTGGACATGTCACACACTCTCAGCCTCAGAGGAAGGCAATGGAAAAACTCATCTGAATAAATTTTGTAAAGACAAACCCGTGATAGTTTCACATTATGAATACTGGAAGTGGGAAGTGACTTTAAGGCACACAATAATAAGCCACAGATAAAACAGCAAAAGACAGAATATGTTTTCTTAAGAAAATAGAACATAACTTGGGACCTGTTGCTTAAATCCATAGCCAACAAGATGGATTGAAACTGAGACAACAAAAGCCAATAGGTTACACACAGCTCTTGCAGGGCTGACCCTATGGCTCTTCCTGGATCCCCTGTCCCCTGATTCTACCACAAAACCCAGAATTGTATATTTGATAGCATAATTTTGTTTTGAAACATGGTATGCACCCCCACACATAAATGTGTTCACAAACAGATTCAAACTCAAGCAAGTTTCCTGAAAGTACTAACCTCTTTGCAAACCACGTGCATGTGGAGATGTCCTTTCTTTTAAACCAAATGCTTCTTTTCAAGCAGTTGTTGTTTCCCTTTAACTTAAGCTAAATATATCACTAGTGGGTTTTGCAAGCTTTGTTCAAAGGTGGTTAGCCTTTGCCTTTCTCTGAGGCTGAGAGAGTGTGACTTGCCAAATGTCACCCAGTGGGTGTCCATGACCACGAAGGAATTGGAACACTGTGAAGAAAACAGTTCTCAGGTTGCTAGAGTGAAAACTGGGAGAGGGTTGCTATACTTTTAATGACCATGTACAATAGGGAATTTCATCAAGTATTGCTAATTGTGCAATAGTGCACTTGTTGGAATTTCCTCTCTTGCACTAGTATTAACGTGTGCAGTGGGATCTTGTAGCACACTGAGAGAAAGCCTCAAAGGTGCTATAACATTCCTATGCCTACTGATATTCCAGATCAACAGTGCTATGCAGGGCTGTATCGGAGGAGGGGGGGTTGAACCCCGAACTCCCCTAACTCCCTTCCCTCTCATGAATTTTAACTGGTTAATCAAATCCCCATGGTAAGTCTAGAGAAGCAAAAATTAAACGAGTCCCTCCAGAACTGCAAGCACTATCTCAAGCAAATTTTGACAATTTATTCACACAGTAATTGCAGCAGCAGTTGATATAGTGGAAGCAACCAAGTTGGCCCACCCATAACTGGCAGGCAAAGACTAAGGCATTGGGGGGGGGGGGGATTTGAAGGCCCTCATGAAGGAGACCAGACTTGGTGGGGGCAGTTGACAGTAGCAAAGCTATAGGCTATTTAAGACTGCTCTGCCCCCCTGCTTGCTCTTTGCTTCAGCATGAGGTAGGAGGAAGGTTCCTATTGGGGAATTAGGCCTTTCCCTCCTTGCCTCCCCCGCTTTTCCAGATAGTAGGGTTCCCATTGCTATGGCTATATATAGGTCATTTTCAACTTTTAAATGTTTGAAAACATACATAAGAAGCACAATGGGGCAAGAAAGACTGACTGTACTTGCACTCTTGGGTGTTCACTAGAGCTTATTGATGGAGCCTGGTTTCTGTCAAAGCATATTGACACAGTTTTCAAGTGTTTCCAACAGACATTGTGGTATTTTTTGTAACTAAAAATTGCCAATTAACAGTCATTTTCCATTATTTTAAGACTTGAAACTTTGTAACTTTAATAGAAAATTGATTGAATTAAGTCTATATAAAAATATAGAATGAACCATACTATTTAAAGTATTTTGTGTTCATGATTTACTATTTAAAAAAAGCTTTGGCCCTGCTGCTATGTCTTTGGAGTGACAACTATGAAAGGTATATGAACCTCTCCAGTTTTCACCTTAGCAATCCTATGAAGAGCTTGTAAGCTTCAAAGTGCACTGAATCCTATTGACCAAACTGTGCATCCCTAAATATTCACAAAGGATAAATAACCCTTTTCAAGCACACTTCATTAGCAATAGCAACAGAAAAATGGCTTTTACATGTTATAACTGTAAGGGTGAGTTACATAAAAGTTCAAGGGTTTTATTATGTATTTGGAACAAACAGGCCTGGATGAGCACACAGGAAATTCATCCAGCAATTCAGCAAAGCTCAGGTGTTTCATCAGGATGTATTGGATTGCTCCATCATGCCCATCTAGATTGAGGTCTGAAAGAGCAAGCAAAGAGATAGCCACAATGAGGATATGTTGAAATCAAACATAGTTTCTGACATTACACATTTTGTTACAAGTGTATCTCACTTTACAAAGGAGATGCATTCCTGGCACTATTTCTTTAATAGAAAAGCTAGTACTGGAAGCAGAAATAACATGGAAAAAATAGGGGTAGGTTTCTACACTAATAAAGAAAAGTAGCAATTTAGTATATTTTAGCCATTTTTTATTCAATACTAATAATATGTAGATGTGGAATGAAACAACTGGGACAGATAAACCTTGCATGAGATTCTTCTAGGGACCACTTCCAAACTTCTTGGAAAATGCATAATTCTGAACCTTCACGCTTTTCTTATCTTTATCTCTATTTACGTTATCCTGTTTATAAGGTTTTCATTACCTTTTTATATTTCTCGTTGGGAAACAGCCCATTGTGGAACAAGATATACAAAATGTTATATGTGTATTCTTATGTATGGGTAAATTCTTTTATATGTTATATGTTTTAGAAATTTTCAATAAAAAATTATTTTTTTAAAAAAAGAAAATGCGTTATTTTTAAAAAATCTTTCACCAGTTTCCATTTTTATGTCACCTGGTATGCCTCCAGAGCTCTGACATGAATCTCTCTTGGAAACAGATTTGGGGGGGGGGGGGCACCCTCTACAGCAGTTTGAGGGTTCCATGAGAAATGTAGTCACCATACTGGCCTCAAAGCAGTTCCAGATGTCAGTCTAATCATCCTCACAGTCAGTGGTCCTTAACCTGTGGGGCGCAGACCACCAACGGGCCACGGGGATGAAAATCCAATCTACGAGCGTCCTTCTTCTTTATTTTATTTTATTTTATTTCCACTCCTTTTGTGCTACCTGACACTACTTCCTTGTTGCTGACCAGCCCTAACCCCTTGGATAGACCACATCAGCTCTAGATTATGGTTTTCTGTGAGAGAGCAGGTGGTGACTACTGGATGGGATATGTTCTGTATCTAAAACTAGAGCTGATGTAGTGAATTTTCCGAATCAGCACTCTCAAATAACCAAACCAAATATAAAGTTGACCAAAAACTGATTCGTAACCCTCTTGGTACTAATGTTGGAGAGTGGTCCCTGGTCAAAGTGGTCCCTGGTCAAAAAAAGGTTGGGAACCACTGCTCACAGTGAACCAACTGAAATGGTCAGTGTAGATGTGTCCCTAGTAGTCTTTTACTGTTAGATGCTTTGTTAGCTTTGCCTATAATATTAACTGGACATGTTTCTTAAGACCCAGATTTTATATTTCTAACTTTATAAAGCTTGAGCCAAGAGGAGGAAATTTTAACTTTCATCTTAAACCAAGAGTTTGGAGGGGGGAGCGCCCTTTACATGAAATTGAATAGAGCAGAGGTTGAAACAAAATGTCTTTAGGGATTCACCTTTTATTCAGAAATCCATAATGACATTCACTCTTCAAAAACTTTTCTGTCTGAAACAGTTCTGTATTTCTTCTTGTCCTTTGTTATTTATCCTTTGTAAGATTTTAGATTGGAAGCTGCTCGAAGCAGGGACTTTTCCTGTACTGTGTGCCAAAATGGAAATCAAGCTGCATTCATAGAGCAGAAGATGGCAAAAGAAAACAAACTTATATTCAAATACTCAAGGCCCTTCCACACAGCCCTATATCCCAGAATATCAAGGCAGGAAATCCCACATTATCTGAGTGTGGACTCAGATAATCCAGTTCAAAGCAGATATTGAGGGATTTTCTGCCTTGATATTCTGGGATATAGGGCTGTGTGGAAGGGCCATTAGCCGGTTCAGGTTCTTCGTTTGTGGAATATACCTAACACTGCTTTGGATTATTTGGTCTCATCTTCTCTTGAACAGGTGGGGGAAATGAACTCCTTTAGCACTGTTAGAATAACTATGTCAAGGATAACCATGAGGTCTCTTCCAACTCTATGGGTCCTTCCACACAGCCATATCACCCAGAATATCAAGACAGACAATCCTACAATATCTGCTTTGAACTGGGTTATCTGAGTCCACACTGCCATATATCCCTGTTCAAAGCAGAAAATGTGGGATTTTATTCAAATATGTGGAAGGGGTTTATGATTCTATGTAGGTTTATTTTACCTCTACACTCTTCTTCTGTCATACTACACTATCAGGGTGCTTTAGCAATGCATTACTCCTACAGATGCCCCTTCTGCATTGTCCTTATATCATATAATCCACTTCAGAGCAGATAACCTGGGATATAAGGACAGTGTAGAAGGGGCTTAAGTAATTGAAATTGTGTATTTTTTCAAACTGAAATATTCTATTAATAACCCTCTTTTCCCTTCTTAAGCATTCACAAAGAAATCTCTTACAGAAAAGCCACAGATCACCTCTCTTAAATTCCTTCTTCTAATTTCTTCTAATTTCTTCTCTGCCCTTATATTGTCATGTCCTATCATCCAACCATTCTGCTGTCAAAGCACTGTTATGGTTGGAATTTCAAAAATGTGTTTACAGAAACTAATCATGGAATGAGGAGTAGGGTAAATGATACCATTATGGCAGATTTTAAAATGTGGAAATGATGCTCTTAAAATGCAAAAGCAGCAAGGGATAGATAGAGGGCATTGGCAATCCACTACTCCCATGAGACTGTGTAACAGTAACAGTGGTATAAATAAGTGGTGTGATAAAGCCCTTTGTCTTCTCAAAGATCTTTTCACCCTTCCTGGTAGGAACTGCTTCAGAAAAGTCCTGTTCAGCTTCTCAGTTTTCCTTCAAATCATTTTCAGCTTATCTGTCTCAGATCCGCAGACCCTACAACTATTGTCAAGATGAGACCTAACTGGTATCAAGTAAGCAGATCTATTACCTTCTGTCTGTTATCTCCCATGACTTCATTAGCTGCAACTGCTTTCCTGCCAAAAAGGCAGGCCAAGAGAGGCAGCCTCATGCCGCGTGTATTGACATGTTAGTTTATCCATGCGTAAGGACGGCTGTGCTGTGATCTGATCTGCAGCTCACTCCGTAGTTTTCCACTTGACTAGTCCTCTCGTACAAAAGGCAAGACAAGTCAGTCTGCATCTCTGCCAAATCCCCCGGTTGCAGGAGAGACATGGAAACTCTTCAGAACAGTGGCAGCAGCAGGCAAACCCAGTAGGTGGGAAGACACTCGCTGAACCTCTCGACTTCTGTGCAATCAAAGTAAATGGTGGGTGAACACCCAATTGTGAGACAGTCACTCCTGTGGAACAAAATTCATTAAAAGCTCCTGAGTGAGCTGATATACCATCTACAGAAGGTAATTTTGAAATATTAGCATCATACGGGCAAGCAACTGCTCAGTGATCCTGCTCAATCCATAACAGTAATTTTTAATATAACAATTAATAGCTCCCAACAAGGTGAAATCATATTTATGCATTCCTAGCAAGACATCATCTGATATGATGTCACCAGGATGTGGCAGAAAGGAAGCTACTTGCTGGTGGCTTACTTACTTAGATGATCTCTCTTAGCCCAAGGATGATGGTCCACCAAGTGTAGAGTCCTTGTGGTGGGTCTGTAGGTGGCTGTGGAGCCCTATTCTTGATCCGCATGTTATCCTGCAGTGAGGACATCAGTTTGCAGGTGGAAGGAGGTCTCAGTCAGGGTTGGCTTGACATGCCTTCCTCTTGGCATGTTTCTCCTTTTGCCCTCCATTCATGCCTCTTTGAATTCTGCAGCACTGCTGGTCACAGCTAACCTCCAGTTAGAGCACTCAAGGGCCAGAGCTTCCCAGTTCTCAATGTCTGTGACACAATTTTTAAAGCTGGCTTTAAGCCCATCTTTAAATTTCTTTTCCTGTTTACCAATGTTATGTTTCCCATTCTTTTGTTGGGAGGATAGCAATTGCTTTGGGAGACGGTGTTGAGATGACATAGCCAGTCCAGCGGAGTTGATGGCGTAGGAGAATCACTTCAATGCTGGTGGTCTTTGCTTCCTCCAGCACACTGACATTTGTCCAACTGTCTTCCCAAGATTTTTTGGAGGATCGAATTGTTCCAGGAGTTGAGTGTGATGTTTATGGCAATGGCAACCCCAATGTGCCCTTAGCCCAGCTGACTGTGTGTGTGGATGGCCACCTGACTCCGGAAACACTTCTTGGCTACATTGTAATAGCTTTGGAGCCCTTTACATTGTATTTATCTGGAGGGTGCAGATGCAGTCTTTGATAGATAGCTAGACAGACAGATAGAATGACAGATGCCAAATTGTGTACCTTTGAACTTGGTCACTGTGCCATTTTCTTTCACCACAGAGAGAAGTCCTCTTTTCTAATCTTTTTTTCAATGCAATTTGAAGCGTCATTGTGATTTTTATTCTGTTAAAATGAATATACCGCAGGCTTAAAATGAAAGGGTCATACTTTTTATGAACCTAGGTTCCTCTGTGGAACTTAAGTGACCGTGGGACATTCCAGAGGCTAATAATAGAATCATATTTTAAAAATGTACAGGCTGCCTTTTCTGCTCCACACCCTTCTATTTCAATTGTCTTGTACTTGTGCAAATAATTATTCATATGATTTACCATCACAAACATGGGGTGTATGAAGGATGTTTCTAAATCCCTAGATAACAAGAGATTTCTAGCTTTTTTGTTTCTTTAGATCATTTAAATGAAGTTGTTAATGATACAAGTTTGGAATGTTTTGGAAAGGTATTGCAAGTTACTAATTGCAGATAGCAATTGAATAATTTACAATTAATTACTTTGCTCCAAAAAGTATTAAATTTTATCATAATTGTAATGCAATGATTTTGGAAAATTGTTCTTGTGGAGAGTAATCTAGTATGGTATTGTCAACAAGGTTTAGGTAGCCTTGGCTTACAGTTTAGATTTGTTTATTTTCTAAAGACTTTCATGCATCCTTCTTTCCTTTTTTAAAAAATGCAATCATTGCCTTTCAGTGGGTGTGTGGGTGAACAATAGGGTTTTCGAAAAAATGTTGACCTGTTTACTTTTTTCTCAAACCATAGCAGGAGACAGGAGAGGAGTGAAATCATAGATGAGATTTTTCACCAGTTTTCTAGCAAGTTCTATAGGAGACGCCAGTGGCACAGTGGGTTCAACCTTTGTGCCAGCAGGACTGAAGACTGACAGGTTCACTGAGAGCATGGGTGAGCTCCCTCTGTTAGCTCCAGCTCCCTATTCAGGGACATGAGAGAAGCCTCCCACAAGGATGGTAAAACATCAAAACATCTGGGCATCCTCTGAGCAATGTCCTTGCCGACAGCCAATTATCTCACACCAGAAGTAACTTGCAGTTTCTTAAGTCACTCCTGACATGAACAAATTATATTATGTGACACAAATTTCAATGCCAAATGAAAATCAGTGCAAGGTAAATATCCCTTTTTCAGCTGAAATGAAATCAACTCAAGGAGGTTTATGAAACATACTTTTAAAATACATTTCTTCTCTCTTTTCAATTTGCTTTCTAATTGCTTGTGTGTGAAGAGATATATTCATAGACTCCATCAGTCAAGTTGATCTCTTCCAATTACTTATATGGAGACCCATCAGTCCAAACAAGGAAGCTTCTACTACAACATAGAGGCTCTCCCTATGACCTGGAACTGTAAAAAATAAACATAAAAAAACAAAGATCAGGTTCCCAGTTGAAAGGGGAACTTCTATGTACACTAAAAGTTTTTCTATTCAGATGTATTGGTCTCCCTGTAATGAGAATGGGAGAACTGTAGACCTCTTTGTGATCTGATGAGGATGATTGGGCACAGCTATGAAGGACAAGAATATAAATAGCAGGTGTAATCCTACTTTTATGCTATGTTTTCCATACATTCTGAACACCCAAAAAGAGTGTTTCTTGCCTGGATCAAAGGTAAGAAACAATAAGGCACATGTTGATTTTCTGTTGAATTTTATTAGCCAGTGCATTGCTCCCTTTGGGAACATAGCTTAGACATTTGGCATTTCTCATTCCACAAATAGTAAACACCTCTCTTGAAGCATCTTAAATATCACTTAGCTTGATGGGAGACTAGTACAACTCTGCACTGATGACTATAATCCTTGATGCCCCCCTTTTAAGATATATTTCCCCCACTGATCATTCAGCATCCCTAGTTTGGGTTGCAATTTTTCAGATTTTGTAGAAGAGCTCTTGTTTTCAACCTTTTCGTTATCTTCTTTTATTTCTAGTCTTTGTCTTGACATGATGTACATCTAAACTGACCACTTGGATCAGTGTGGGATTCAATCAGCCCCACAGTGGCTAAATGCTGAATGGGGAATGATCCAGCTTAACTAGGGGAAGTAGGTGGCAGGTAAGGCCCAGCCGCCTTGAGCCATCATATAGAAGAGCCCATAAAAGTTGCTGAACAGTTGTGTTTAGGAATATAGCCCTGGGAATTCTATCACCTTTTCCTTTTGCTTCTTTCCTATTCTTATTTGAAGAATTTCATCATCCAATCTTTCATTCTTACTATGGACAAGACTGTGAATAGTTCTTTTGGATCTTTTTTTTCTTTAGCTTTTATATTAGGAATCAATGGTTTGTGCTACAATCCACTCCTGTTTGTTTTTTTCAGGGGGGGGGGAGAGCATCTCCTATTTCCTGTTACAAAGTCTATTCGATTTTTGTATTGGTTATCTGGTGATAAGCATGTATATAATCTTATCTGTTAGGTGACTTGCAGTACGTGAGTGTTATGTTCCAGGACCACCCACAAAAAGTGAAAATCCACGAAGTAGGGACACTATATATGTATAGAGCATTCCAAGGGTGAGGCAGAAGCGAGGAGAGATTTAAAGGCACCGCACAGCTTTTTCTCTCTCTCACTATCTCTGTTTTGCTTTGCAATCTCTCTTGATTGGCTGCCTCTCTCCCGAGGGGGAGGGTGAAAGCCCCTTCCACACTCCATTGCAGCCAGGAGACAGGACTAGAACTACGTTCTGGGCAATGGCAACCATTCATAAACTGGGAGGCAAAAACTTGCAAAACAGCGAGTCCATGAAAAGCGAACTGGGAAGTAGCAGGGAACACATATGTTTCCAACAAAGAAACTATTAGCTTAACAAAAATCTATAAGTTCTTGTGCTTTGTTTCTTGATTATAGGCCAAATTCTCCTATGATGTTTGTTTTTCCTCTGTTTCCTGCTTTTGAATGCTAGTCAACTATGATGATCAACACGTTCTGTTTTAGTGTGTGATCATTTTTTTAATTGATAGCTTTATAGAATCTGCCCATTTTCTCCTCTTCTGTCCCTGTAAATGGAGCAGAAGCCTGGACTGTGACTATATTGGCTTGTTTTTCATGCAATCTTATTGACATTATTTAGGTAGAAGATCTCATGACTACTTCTTCTACATCACACCTCACTATGAATGCCAACCCAATTTTTCTTATATGGTCAACAATGCCCCTGTTCCATAGATAGGGCTAATTCAAAACTTTATGCAGCCCAAGCCAAAGGACAGAATCATCTTTTTCCCACTCCTCCCCAATCCACATGATAAATGTCAATTAGACTGTCAATTGAATCTCATGTGACTGAACAGGTGCCTTCCCTACAGCTGAGGGCTACAGATTTAACAACTTACAGGTATGTCATGTGGCAAAGGGGATTGGCCTGGTATTGCTGCCACTACTGATCCCTCCCTGTCCCCTGCCCCCTATCTGCCAAGTGAGACAGTTGCCTCATTCTGGTTCACAATAAGGCTAGTCCTGTTAAACAATCTACATCATACGACTAGAATTCAGGCAAAAATTAGAAAAGAAAAAGACCATTGATCTCTTAACTATGAAGAATGTAGAAAGGTTGTTTTAATCCTAGGCATGTTCGAATAGCCAAATGACCCAATAAAACCTGTTTCCAAATAGAGATGCTCAAGATGTGACCATTGGTAATGACAGACAGGTGAATCGCAAGATCAACAGATAGATATGTGAGGAGCTTATCTCCCTGAACAAAATTCCAGTCTGTCCGTACACTTGATTAGTATTCCATCCTCATTCTGAGGCAGCTGGTTGGTAGAGGCAGACAGGCAGGCAGTGACAGGAAGCACCAGTCTCAGCAAGAATGGCAGACTGAATCCCAGCGGAAGGCAGGAGGGAGGCAGGAGGGAGGCATAAAAGTCAACTGCATATTGTGTTTCTAACACCTTCAATCAGAAGAAGATCTACATGCCTTAGTGGCAAAGTCAAGGACACAATTTTGCTCCCCCTTTACTTCCATCACATCATTCTATCTCCAAGGAGGAAGAGGAACAACTAACCTCATATATACACCCAATTTGCTCTGTACACTAAATTATGATTATTCTGGCTGGAGAGATGCTTCCAAGTTTGGGTAGTCTGACCATCTCATTTTTAAGTCAGTTCAACAGATTATTTTTTTTGTCGTGTCAGGAGCGACTTGAGAAATGGCAAGTCGCTTCTGGTGTGAGAGAATTGGCCATCTGCAAGGATGTTGCCCAGGGGATGCCCAAATGTTTTGATGTTTTACCATCCTTATGGGAGGCTTCTCTCATGTCCCCGCAAGGGGAGCTGGAGCTGATAGAGGGAGCTCATCTGCGCTCTCCCCAGATTCGAACCTCCGACCTGTTAGTCTTCAGTCCTGCCAGCACAGTCCCACTGCAACACTGGCGGCTCCTAGTTCAGCAGATAAATCAACCACATTAGACAGAGACCTAGTCCCTATATGATCGTGAACTTGATACAATCCACACTGACTTGTAGTGGTACTCTGGAGTTTGAAACAGTTTTCCCATCCAGGGGCGGTCCGACCGTATACGCAAACTATGCGCTCGCATAAGGCGCCATCTTGGAAGGGCTGGGAAGGGGCGAATTCTCCCGCCCGCCGGGCACATAGGGAGCCCCTGGCCCACCCCTCCCACCACTGACGCATCCTTGGGCCCTTCGCCTTCCTCTTAGATGCAGGCCCGGATCATAGCCTTTTGATCAGAACCCAAAGGCTCTGCCCCCGCCCCCTGCCACGGCTCTGCCTCTTCCTCCTCGCCAGCACGAGGAGGAAGGAAAGCCCCACCCCAGGAGCCGATGCCGCGCATGTGCAGCAGTGGCCCCTAGGGCGGGGCCTCCCCTTGGCTCCTCCCTCCCTCCTAAAGTGTCATGCCGGCCTCAGAAGCGGCCAAAATCGCTGCTTCTGAGGCCGGCGGTAAACAGGAGGGAGGGAGGGAGCCAAGGGGGTCCCCATGGCTCCTCCCTCCCTCCTAAAGCATCATGCCGGCCTCAGAAGTGGCCGAAATTGCAGCTTCTGAGGCCAGCGTGGGGGCTTTAGGAGGGAGGGAGGAGCCAAGGGGAGGGTCCCCACAGCTCCTCCCTCCCTCCTAAAGCGTCATGCCGGCTTCCTGGTCCCTTCCAAGCCCTGCCCCCGGCTTGGCTTCCGCCCTCCGCCCCCTGAGTGGAGCGGCGAGGAGGAAGAAGCAGCAGCAGCACATGGTGGCAGCGCCTCCTCCTCCCTGACCGGCCCCCTTCCTCACCGCTACCAGCAGCTCCTCCTCCGAGAGAGAGAGAGAGAGGAAGAAAGAAAGAAAGGGAGAGGAAGAGAAGAAGGAAAGAAGAGGTAGGGAAAGGGAAGGAGAGAAGGAAAGAGTGAAGGGGGAGAAAGGAAGGAAGGAAGGAAGAGGGAGAATGGAGGAAAGAAGGAAGGGAAGGAAAAGGAAGAAGAGAAGGAAAGGGTGAAGGGGGAGAAAGGAAGGAAGAGGCGCCAAAATAATGTTTGGGGGGGGGGCGCCAAAATAATGTTCGCTTACTATTTAAAATTACCTTAGACCGCCCCTGTTCCCATCCCTACTTACAATATTTATTACATATTGTGAAGACGCACCTGGGGTCTTTAGCTTAGAATAGGAACAAGGACGTGACATCTCTTCCCAGGGGACTTCTTCTTGCCTTCCCATAGAGAACTGGAACTCCCAAGGACCAAACCAGTCACTTTAGATAACTCAAACAGGCTTTATTGTTCACAAAAGGAGTTATCTTATAGAGGTACTAAACTTGGTTCTCCAAACAGGGGTAAAATAAAATATACATTACAGTTCTTTAGTTGTTTGAGTCCAGGAAGCTTTCAGCTGGATGGCTTTCCAAATTCTCTCTCTCTCTCTCTCTCAATGGCTTTGAGGTGAGAACTCTCTTAGCCCCAATCAAATGGCCTATATTGAAGGCACAGAGCCTTCCTCTTGGTGCCAAATGACTAGTTGAAGGCGCTTGAGCTTCCACAGTCCCATCCAGGTGTGCTGGATATGCAGAATGAATCCAAGATATGAAGAGTTGGTGCTAGAGAATGCCTGACTGAGGCCTGGCTGGCAAACCCTCTAACACGTCCTCTTCTGTAGAGATGCAGGCAAAATCTAAAGAGAAAGCAAGATTTCCAAAGTCTCAAGACAGGCATGTAGCGGGGGGGGGGGCTAAGGGGGCTTCAGCCCCCCCCCTGAAATTCTCAGGGTGGTCCATGAGAAGGCCTTACTGGTACATTATTTAAATTGTTATGTTTATTTTTATCATGATCTGATCACCATGCTCATTATATCCCACATTAATGGGGTTATTGGGATAACAATACAAAAGGTTTGCTAGGGTAGACCCTCTTCCACCCAGTCTCAGCCCCCCCAACCAAACTCCGCCCCCCCCCCCCCCCGAATCAATATCCTGGCTACGGCCCTGTCTCAAGGGGGAGGAAAACAAACTTAACGATGATTGACAGCTCTAAAGAACCAATCAATGCAACCAAAACTTAACAACACTAAACAAACTAGCTGAAACATAATCCAATAGTTTAAACCTTGCAACTTAAAGTCTTATACACAGGTGGCATCAGCCACGCCTTCACATATATTGAACATTGAACTTTCTGCATACACAGCACATGCTCCATCACTGCACTACAGATGCATTTTATGCATGATCCCCAGAGTCATGCATAAATCTGGCATCTTTCTTTCGGCCATTTTCTAAATTGTATTGGGAATTTTGAATAGCATTTATGGGATTACCAAACCCTCATCTGATTCTGAAACCATAGCATCTTAGAGTCTTCCAAGTTGATACTTTGCTTTGGACAAAGTAAAGGAGAAGTAAGCAGAGCAACAGGGAGTCACCATAGTGTATTAGTCAGAGTGCGGACTACAAAAGGCCAGCATTTGAATTCCTTCTTCGCAACCTTGATCAAATCATGTGCTTTATTAAAAAGAACAAAAATAAATTAGTGGTGTTTTAGTCTTGTAAGTATATGGATTGTAGCTTTGTATGTATATATTTACAACTGGTCTGTTTTTGTGGCTATATCTAACTACAGGGATATTTTAAAGGAAAACTAATGCATTTCTGCAAAAAAAGTGTACAAAAATTATAGACAAATCATGTTAGTGTCATGCAGTTTGGTTAACACACCACACATCTCCTTAGTGATGCTAGTCCTCTCACCACTCTCTTTCTTCTCCTAAGAAGATGAAAAGATACAGTATCAGCCTCTCCTCGCCTCTAAAGCTGTCAGATATGGAAGGTTTTTGGCCAGAGCATAAAGGCAGGTGAATAGCCGTCTGCACTTCAGCCCAAAAAGGACTACGCATGATGCTAGCCAATGGGTATGTAGGAATTCCAGCAGCACACGGAACATTTCCCAACCAGTTCACAAAAAGCTACACTTACAGAAATCTGCTCTTCATCACAATTATTAAAGAAAGATGAACCTTTTAAGATTCTTTTGGGAACGAGGAAAATGCTGAAAAGTAGTCTAAGCAGAATATGGTTTTATTACAGCAGTTTTAATCCAAAACAGAGGTGGACAGATAAACCCATTTGAACAGAAATCACATTATTAACAATATGAATTATAGTGCTGAACAAAGTGGTCTAAAATATGCTTTTAAATTTTAAAAGCGCTAGTTTCTTCAAGTTTAAGAGTTTTTTAAATTTTTTGTTTCTGTGTTTATTTTAGATGTAACATTCACTTGAAGGAGTTACTGTGCAGATGTTATTTTGCCTGTTGAAAAGTGGCTATGATGTCTGCAAGGGATATTGTGTGATGATGTGATAATCTCAATCCTCCGAAGGACAGTGGGAGAAATAGTTTCTTTTCAAGCAGAAACATTTATGACCCTATTTTCTGTTGGGAAATACGAAAGATATTACCAGCTCGATCAAGAAGAGGAATCAAATTTTCAAGGCAGAAGCTGAACTATAACCAATCCCACATGCATACAGGTCTAGCAGATAAAATAAATAGCTTTATATTCTTTGCGATACATATAAAAGTAGCTTCACTTAAAATGCTCATTCATAATAAAGTACATAGGATAATAGAGAAAAGAGAAGGAGGAGAAAATGGTTCCAGGCAGGCATGTAGCCAGGGTGGTCTGCGAGAAGGCCATAGGTATATTATTTAAACTATTATGTTTATTCATATCATGATCTGATCACCATGCTCAATATATCCCATATGCATGGAGGTACTGTGATAATGATACAAAAAGTTTGCTAGGGTAGACCCTCTCTCACTTAGCCCCCAAATCAAACCAGCACACACACACACACACCTTGGAATCAAAATTGTGGCTACGGGCCTGGTTGCAGGTTAAAGCAATAGAGGAAAGGCAGTGAAGAAAGGTAAGAAACAGGATAGAAGAAACAGAATAGAAGCATAAAACAATTGCTAACATTTTCAGAACCCCTGGTGGTGCAGTAGGTTAAACCACTGAGCTGCTGACTGAAAGGTTGGTGGTTCAAATCTGGGCAACGAGGGGAGCTCCCACTGTTAGGCCCAGATTCTGCCAACCTAGCAGTTCGAAAACATGCAAGTGTGAGTAGATCAATAGGTACCACCTTGGCAGAAGTTAACGGCGTTCCATGCAGTCATGCTGGCCATATGAATTTGGAGATGTCTATGGACAATGTTATTTATTTATTTATTTATTAGTTCCACTTAATATACCGCTCTCTCTGGAGCTCTTTGGCTTAGAAATTGAGATGAGCACCATCTTCCAGAATCGGACACAACAAGACTTAATGTCAGGGGAAACCTTTACCTTTTTTAACATTTTCATGCAAATAAGATTTTGATTATTCACAATTCCCCCAGATATAGATATCTCAGTACATTGGCCTGGAGGTGCAAATCCATGTCATTTCACTCCAAAATCTGGGGCACAGGAATTCCTCATGCATTCCTATTTTGAGTGCTATCAGAGTCCTAATGGCTGCCTGATGACAAGTAGCTAGTGTGTAGACAGTAAACTTAAATCCTATATTGTGGTTGGGAATTGTGTATCCCTCCGAGTGTTGTTGAATTATAACTCCCAGTAACCCTGGCCAGCATAGCCAATGACGAAGGAAACTAGGAATTGTAGTCTAACAATAGCTGGTGGTGTACAGTTACCATTCCAGTTCTATGTGAAACTTGGACAAGAATTCTCTAGTTTCTATTATTCTGCATATTTTATATGCTGTTATCCGCCCCGAGCCTGCAGGGAGGAGCGGAATACAAGATGGAATAATAAATAAATAAATAATATATCAGGAGAACATGAAGTGGACTCCTAACATCACAAGTCCTGTCTCTCTTGTTGCTTTGAGCTATTAAATAGGCTTAAATTGACACAGGGCAACCCTTCACCAATTTGTTCCTGTCTCATTCTCTCTGCATCCTACGGCTCTACATTAAGTAGCTCTCTTGTGGTATAATCCCAAATGGAAAGGGTTTCTTATTTATGGAGCATCTGATTTTTAAATCAGAATCATTTTCCCCCTGCATAGCACTGTGGTGTAATTGCCCTAATTAGGCAAGCTTATTTTGATGAGGGTTTAAAAATAATAATCAAGTGTAAATGACATTTGCTGCACCCTGCCTCTTGCTACTGAAGCGTCAATGTAACTTAATCTGAAAATTATGCATAAAGGAGAGAAATTATCATAATATTCCCTTGCAAAGCTGCAACACATCTGACTCCATTTTTGTTTGGTATTTCAAGCTACAGATTGAAACTGTGGCAGCAAAAGCTGAAATTGCTTGGATGTTTTTGTTCTGGGTCACCACTGTTTAGGACCCTGAGTTCTTGTAAACAATCTCAACTTTTGCTATGTATGTCAGAGAGCATCAGAAAGACCAACACCTGATCAAATGAATAATACCTGCCAAGAGGGGGGGGAGAGAGAGAAGGTAGCCCTATGAACTCATGTGTCCACCATAAGGTGACAGGTGATTTGAAGACACACACTCATAAACAAAGTTGAGATAAGTTTGGAAGTTGTACTCAGTGTTAAAAAACTGTGAGAAGGCTGCTAACAATAGCATCCTGCAAGAAAGTATGACATCAGTAGTGAAAGCAATGCACCAGCTAAGGTCAAGGTCCTTGTATCAAACTTTCTACAGTTTAAGACCATGATGACTAATGGACCACCTTCTCCCCCATAATATAGTGGAAATGCCCTCTTGAGGGTGAATCATTTGCCATATTCTGATAGAGGGCAATTCAGCCATGTACTAATTAACTTATTTACTAACTTTATTTCTTATTAGTCGCCCTCCACCAAAGGTGCTCTGGGCGACTTATACAATAAAATTAAACAGGTTACATAGTCACCGCTTGTTACTAGCTCCAAGTTTCTCTCCTTCCTGTATAGTTAGCAACAAATGACTTGCTGCTAGAATCCATTGTAGATTTGTTTATTTACCTAATTTTTTGGTTGAATTCATGCCTCTGAAGCGATTTAACTCTCTATAAGCTGTCCCCCATTTTATTGTTTTATCGATGGAATGTATTAATTCATTTTGTTTTATTAGCATAGCAACCTGCTTTGGAATTATTTTTATAATCGAAAACAGGTAATAAATGGTATAAATGCAATAAATTATACATATGGAAAGGCTGTTCTTTAGATTTAACACTCTTTGGAGGAAAGTTCAATAAGCAGATCAAGAAATATAAACTAATTTAGCCAAATGCCGGGGTTAAGGGTATAATCAGCTTCACTGAAAAGCGATCGGAATATTTATGGAGCGGAGTGTTCTCTTTGTTGTTCCTGTGGCATGCCCACATTCATTCTTGACCTTTTCTCTTCAAACCTGCTAAGCGTAGCAGTCTTTGTCCTTTTCCATTGTGTGAGCTTTGTTGGTTGCTAAGCATGCAAATAGGAATGAGATGATGATGGGGACTGTCTAATAATTTGGTGCTAAAGCACTTTTGGTTCCATAAAGGACAGTGCCATTTTCTGTGTCAGAGTAAGAAGCACGGTTCCCAAAAAAAGTTGCAGGTTCTACCATCATTTTATTATTTACTGTTCTTTTTTTCTCTGCATTTTGCAGGTCATTGTCACCATGCTTCAAATGGGTGTAAGGTTAAAAGGAAACAGCTTTACAGGGCTGTGCACCTTTGCTATAGATGATTCAGGAACAAATGTGAGAGCTTTTGCTGGCAAAGCAGGGGCTCTAGCAATTGTGATCTCACAAATAGAAGTGCTGGAGACATTACTGCCATCATAATAGAAAGTTTAGACTCCCTCTTATATTTATTTTATTTATTTATTTACCTTATTTATATCCCGCCTTTCTCTACCCCGAGGGGAACTCAAGGCGGCTTACAATCGCACCTCCATGGTGCCTTAAAACATAGCACATCAGTTAAAACATAAGTTAAACATTAACACATAATAAGCAGAATAAAAATGCATTTCAATGAATCATGTCATCCAGAGTCATAGTATAACGGCCAGTCTATAGTCAAATTGCACATATTCCATACTAACATTCCTGCACTGCTCTATTTTTTAAACGCCTGCACCCAGAGCTAGGTTTTGACTCTCTTTCTAAACACTAAGAGGAAGGGGACTACCCTGATATCGCTCATGTAAGCTGTGTATATATATGTGTATTTACACTGTGCTTCTATAACTAAAAATGTGTAGAAACAGAACATTGTGTTTAGATCATAACAAGTAATGGTACCATTTTATTCCGCTTTAGCCAGATGATCACCTGAGCTTCACTAGGGTTTGAAATTTATTTCATATCAAAAGCAATACATAAATTAGTATAAAACTGATAAAAATGGAAGGTGTGCAGGCAGCTAAATATATTTTGACCAAAAATGGGCAACAGCAACGGCATGGTCTGTATCCTCCAACAATTCCTCCTCTGTACATGAGGCTGGGCATAGTGGACAAGCATACAGATGCCGAGTTGTCTGTTCTGCTCCACAGTCACACAAGGTATGGGATTCTTTTAGGTAGTGCCAATTTGCCAGGTTGTCTTTTGATCTGCCCACTCTGCTTCTGAATCTAATCAGAGACTTCCAAGTTGCCCATTCTTGGTTTGTCCCTGGAGGAAGACCCTCATGTTTGAGATGATTTTCAATAAAATGAAATGCATCACAGGAGGGGAAAATTGTGAATGTTCGGAAGCCAAGTTCTTCTAAAGAAAAGGATTTGGGTACGTTAAACCTGAAGAAGGGATGGTCTTGCAGTAGGAACCAACTTGCTCCTAACCTCATATCAGTCAAAATGTAAGAATTTGATAAGGAGAACCCCAGGCTTCTTTCGTATGAGGGTTTCTACACTAGAATTTATGCAATTTGGTACCACATTAACTGGCATGGCTCAATGCTATGGAATCCTTGGAGTTGTAGTTTGGTGAGGCCCCAGCACTCTTTGACATCGAAGGCTAAAGACCTTGTAAAACTATGATGCCCAGGATATAATGGTATTGAGCCATGGTAGTGAAAGTTGTGTCAAACTGCATTAATTTTACAGCATAAATGCACTCCCAATTACCCACGTCCCTGTTACTACAATGGAGGAAGCACTCCAATCCAAACTGTAAAAGGGGTTTTCTTTTAATGCAAAGAGCACATTTGGAAGAGAGATTCTTCATGGCGGCAGACAGATGGCTCAGATTCTTTTTTTTCCCTGCCTGCTGTGATCCTGACACTCATCATACGCACCCACACATACACACAGCTGGTGCTATCTGCCTTTGAAAAAGGTTATGCATTACATGCAAACATTAAATTTAGGTTTAGCCTATAGTGTTTATCATGGTCATATTTCTAATGCTGCAGTCTCATGCACACTAACATGGGAGGGAGTCCCATTGAACATAGTAACTAAATACTCCAGGCTATCAATTTAAGATATACATATGATACATAAATGAATTTCATGTTTTGACTTGGGTCTCATCTCAAAGATATTTCATTATGTTATGTATATACAAACAAATCCTGAAATCCAAAACACATCTGGTCCCAAACATTTCAGTTAAGGGATACTCAACCTGTCCAATCTATCACTGAAAGCATCCATCCCTGCCCACATTTGTGTTTTAAGTCTTGCAGCCAATAATGAATATATTCATTCTGCTTTCCTTCATAACCCCTTGCCCTTTCTCACTCCCAAACCCCCCTGCATCTAGAAAACAGAATCTCTAAGGATCTCAGCTTGACAGGAACACCCAAAATTACTCTTCTATCATCCCACCTTTTCATTTGCTTTTTAAATGTCCCAGTTTCTCAATCCACATTTTGCTTTCCTCCTTTACCCTCAGGTTGCTTCAGTTCCTTAAAAAACAGTATATGCACAATTAACCCAGCAGGGAAGAAAAAAGTGGAGTTGGAGTCTTGCCCTGCTACAGTCTCTTCTAACTTTATCTTCTTATATATTTTTTCTGTTCTGACCACCCTCTAACGTTACCTGGCTAGTCTACGTGTGTCCAGGTTTCATCTGTGAAATATTGGATGGTATGAAAAACTGTGTGGTGAGTGGGGAGCACAACTGCTCTTTCCTGTGTCCCATGATCACTTGAGACTTTTGTGTTTCATGAACCAGCTCTGAACTCTCTCAGATTTGTGGTCCCAGCAGCTCCTGAGGTCCTGAAGACATCTGTCTCTTTTTATGAAGGCCAGTTGTTCAGACAGGCTTTTGTTTATACAGCCAATACATATAAAGGTGGGTGTCTCTGAAGATGAATAGCCCAGGAGATGGCAATCCATTCAAGCCCAACGTGGGCTATTAGTCAAAGGTAAATGTAATACTGAGCTGATGAAGGGAACAAGGCACTGCTCTGACTCCCCAGCTCATTCTGAGCAGAGCCTGAAGGACAATGAAGTGTGATATTGTGCCATTCAGTGTAGCAATCAGCAGCGAAAACACAGCATAAAACATTTTGATCCTACTTTAGCCTATCAGGTGCTAACAAAGATAAAGCTGTTCAATTTCTCAGCTGTGCCGCAGGTGGGGCAACTGTGAGCATTACTGCAAGGGCTCCAGGCTGAAGAAGCATGGTCCTTGCTTTGCTTAGTGGAAACAGCCTTGTTTTGCTCAGAGGCGAGAAAGAAAGGTGAGAGGGAGCCATACATGCTCGATTCAGAAGCAGGGGAAGTGGGAGGGCTCCTCAAATGCAAACACAGCTGTAAAGGTTAAGTATCCTTTATCTAAAACTAGGAGTATGCTTTATTTCGGATCTTAGAATACTTGCATATACATGATCACACACACATATTGGAGATTGGACCTAAAAATAAACACAGTTCATTCATGTTTCAGATATATCTTATCATACATAGCCTGAAGATCATTTTGTACACAATATGTTTAACAATTTTGAGCATAAAACAAAGTCTGTGTACATCAGAGAGCAAAGGCATCACCATCTCAGCCACACCTCATGTTTACCTTATTCATCTCAGGCATCTGTGGGATTAAAAACATTCGTGCCATGCTCCTAGCTACACTTATATGTGCACATACTCCTTTGCATGCATCTAACAACTGTGCATGCCTAATCTTTGCAAGTAACACTTCCTCCAGGGGACTCCCATCAGCTGATTGGCCCACTGGCCAGCAAATCCCATCATTTCCCAGTGAAAGGGAATACACACCTGGAGATGGAAATGTCAGCAACGCTTTCAACCAGTCAGAGCATGTATCCAGACCAGCCCTTCTCTCAGCCAATCAAAGAATAGAGAGGGAGTTTTGAATTGCTGTCAAACTGTATAAGACATCTTGCTTTCTCTGTATGTGTTATGCTTGTACAATTTGAAGCATCTGCTTGTATTTGCATCCCTTTTGGCTGAATTGAATAAACCTCTGTGACTTGTCTTCAACCTGGTGAGTGCTTCTCTGTCCTGGGCCATTCGGTTTAGCTTGTGCTCACCAAGCACAGTACCTTTTATTTGTGGTACTAGTTATCCACTTCAACACTACACAATTATAGCAATAGAATTCCCCTCTAACTATCATGGCAATGTTCTGTGAATTCCTGGGGTTTGTAGTTTTATGAGGTCTTTCACATTCCCAAATTGCTCTAGCACCTGACCAAACTACACACACATGATTCTTAATGATGAAGCTCTCTTGTTAAAACAGTCTAAGCACCATAATTGTGTAGCATAAAAAGACCCCAATTCTAAATGGGTTCATCTACACCAGAAGACGCTTTTTGGTAAATTGAAGGGACCTTAGTTATTCATGCAAGATCAAGTTACCCCATAACAATTTGACCTTGTAACAAGCATAGATCACTAAAATATTCCATTTTTATTTATTCAAAGGGAGAAAGAAGCTCAAGGAGAATGGTAAATTCCTACTGGTACCTTAACCCCAGCACTCTGATCTAGCTAACCTGAGCTCCACTGCATTTATGGCCATAAGGGATTCTCAAGGCAGTTGGAAAGACAAGTATGTAGACTGCATTCCTTCCTGCAGGGTGTGTTAGGACTCTGCATTTTCTGCATCACTGGGCCGAATATGATGCTTCTCTTGCCCCGCTACTTTCAGGCATTTAAACAACACCATGGGAGAGACCCTTAGAAGGAGACTCAGCAGTCCTTGAGGTACTTCAAAACATTTCCTTTCCCATCCAGGACTGGGCAACTCCTCAACGCCAGAATCACATGCATGCTATCACATGCAGTTGACTTCCCAGTTACCCTTTGGGTTTCAGAAGAGAAATCCCATCCCCCGGCTCAAATAACATTCTCCAGAGGGAAAATGAGCCAGACTCTAAGAGTCATTGCAACTCAAGCACACTAATGAAATGCAGTTAAAGGAAAGCTCTCTTAATCTTCCTATCTTGCTCCCGCCTGAATTTAATAAGTTTTTGCTGTTGATCACTTAAGAGATGGTGTTTATTTCAATGACTTTACACCCCAGGCATCCAAAGGGTACCTGGCTGAGTTCTCAGCAGAATACACTGGACTGATATACAGTACACGCAACCCTCTACATTTGCTGGCTTGGCTTTTACAGATTTGCTTATTAAAGATGTGGTTAATTGCTCTCCCTAGTAATTTCAAGGACATCCAACGTGACTCTATGGTCAGCTTCTGCTAGATGGTGACCATAGTCAAGCTGGAGAACTCAGAGATTCCTAGAAAGAAATTTTCTCTAGGAATCTCTAGGTCCTCCAGTACATTCTATGGTTGATTTCTGGCAAAAGTTGGCCATGGTTATGCTGGAGGAACTAAATATATCCCAGAGGGATGTTTTCTAGGTATTTTGTATTCACAACTAACTTCAGTGAATGAGAAGGGCTAAGTTTCCTCATACCCCATTCCCACCTTTACCACTATCACTACTGGCTCTATGGTGTTTTTTTTATCCAAGACCAAATGCCCACACAACAATTATGGGTCCCCTTCTACTCTTGACCAGAAAGGCGCACCAAGCTATTAAAACGAAGCACAATCCACCCATCCACACTTGATGGGATGTTAAAAAGGAATGTATAAAACTGCAAGATTTATTGTCTGAAATTCTTTCTAAATACCAGCTAAAATAGAGGGCTTGCTTGTTAGTCCGAATGGACAGATATTGTTCTTCACCCAGATGCACATAGGAGCACCCCAACCCCACCCCTAATACAAGAGAGACATAGTTCAGTCCCCACAGGATGGAGGGCCAAACGAAAGGCAATGGCCACCATCCCTACAGCCTCCCAGGACCAGCAGCAGCCCCAACGCCACAAATCTCAGGAGCTTCACTGGAGATTGTCACATGGCCTCTCTCTCTCTCTCTCTC
Organism: Anolis apletophallus; assembly: GCA_030556195.1. Classification (NCBI taxonomy): domain Eukaryota; kingdom Metazoa; phylum Chordata; class Lepidosauria; order Squamata; family Anolidae; genus Anolis; species Anolis apletophallus. Next base: position 126,305,677 of record JARBWK010000001.1, on the reverse strand, counting down.
TCTCTCTCTCTCTCTCTCTCTCTCTCTCTCTCTCAACTGAGTTACAACCCAAACAGCTACAATACCTCAAGCAGACCCTCTGCTACAAAGTAACTTCCTATATTTCTTTTTATTTTTCTCTTTTTTCCTATTAGGAGGGAGGAAGTTTCAAAATGTAGCAATGTTAATGCATGAAAACTCTTGTATATAAAATGTCTGCTCATGATTATGCTTGTGCGCTTGTACCTTGAACACCTGCTGCTGAACAAGTGTCCCTTCTGCCCAGATCGAATAAAGTCTCTGCCATTTACCTTCAACCTGGTAAGATCCTTAATTCTCGATCTGGAACATCTGCAGTTAGTGAAGCTTGCCAGGCACCCCTCGGTTTTAGTGGGGCTTGAATAAACCTCAAATTTCCAACATCATTCCCACAACAAAATATGCAGAGACTTACCTTGTGAAACAAGGATACATTGTTCTCTCCCAGAGAGATAAAGGCTTTGAATTGGCATTGGAAATCACTGAAGAGAGTTGACTAGGTTGTTCGCTGGACAGCTCTGAGAAAGGATTATTATTTTTGTCTTGAAGAAGATGGTATTCTCTTAAGTGGTTAGTTTATATTCTCAGAATCATCACATTTGTAAGTCAGAGACAAGGAAGGTGACTTTTTCATACTGGATTAGAATTATATTCTTCTTGCTTATTTTTAAACACTTTGCATATTGTTAGTTATCATAGTTGACTTTTCAGACAGAATGTGTGTGTGGGGGAAGGGGGGTGCTAACAGTCACAATGTAAATGTTTTCAATATATATTTGTGTGTGTGTGTGTGTGTGCATGTACATATGCGTGCGCACACACACACATATTAGTGAGAGGAGAAGATACGTTTATGGGAATATCATTAGCTTTGAATATCACAATTCAGACCAGAAGAGTATCAACAGCCAATACAACCACTTTAATCCCAGTATTGTACAGTCACATTGCTAAGTTCAAATCAAGAAGATAATAGTGAAGATAGCTCCTTACTGTTATATCTATTAGAGTTAGGAAAACTGCCACTAACTTTCATGAGTATATGCTTTCCAAATCCTAGCCTTCACCAAGATCATTAACATCTGAGGCCGAAAGCACAATGCTGCAGTGTCATACTCTGATACCTTCAGAAAAACTGACCTTGGTCCTTCTCAGAGTTTTCATCTCCATGAGGAATAATATAACCCTTTTACTCTCTTCAAACAAGTCTTTTCTTCTGACTTGAGGGGGCTCCTGAAATGGGGCCATCTAAAGGGGAAATGGCACAACTAATTATTTCATCAGCAATATGACTTAAGCTGCCAGGCTCAATAACTTCCTCCACTATTCGTAAAGTTATTCACTCACCCTGGCCTTGGGCAACATCTTTCTTCCTGCCTATGTACGCCAATGACCATTGTTAAAATTGAACTTGTCACCTCATCACCAGACCCACAAGTTTTGTATCTCTATTGATATAGACACATACTACCTGTCCATTCCTAGATATAAAGGTTGGTTCCTTGGCCCTTCACTTGATTTGAGGAAGTAAACTTTAGGCTGCATAAGCAATCTCAAAGTTGCTGCAAGATCCAAACACATATGCAAATATATGTTTGGATATTTTCAGAGGTGTAGCAAGAGGAGCATATTGAGAACACTGCCCTCCAAAATAACAATTTGTCCCCACATGAACATTTCCTTCCACCTCCAAATGTTTAGCATTCCAGAGAGTGAAATTTTGAGAAGTTCATAACTAGAACTTTTCTATTTTATGTGTTTGCATTCCCTTGGAAATTTTGCTTGCCCCTCTTTTTGGGATATCTAAGGTGTATTTGTAAATGCTGGACAGATTACTTCCAGGCTAGTACAGTAGGGCATCGCTTATCCAATCTTTGCTCATCCAATGTTCTGTATTATCCAGCGCAGTCTGCCTCCCGCCCAGATCCACAGCTGTTTCTCTAGGAAGCAACATGCAGCAGGCCTCTCTATGTGCTGGGTGCCTGCCAGGGGGGCAAGACAGGGCCAGGACTGACATTTCCCATTGAGCACTGCATTCGGTCTGCACCAGCCATGTCTTACCCCTTCTGGCAAGCGCCTGGCACACAGAGAGGCCCGCTGCATGTTGCTGCCTAGAGAAACAGCTGTGGATCTGGGCGGGAGGCAGACTGCGCTGGATAATACAGAACATTGGATGAGCAAAGATTGGATAAGCGATGCTCTACTGTACTAGCCTGGAAGTAATCTGTACAGCATTTACAAATACACCTTAGATATCCCAAAAAGAGGGGCAAGCAAAATTTCCAAAGGAATGCAAACACATACAATAGAAATGTTCTAGTTATGAACTTCTCAAAATTTCACTCTCTGGAACGCTAAAAATTTGGAGGTGGAAGAAAATGTTTGTGTGAAACAGCTGTTTCTCTAGGCAGCAATATGCAGGAGGCCTCTCCATGCACCAGGCACTGCCAGGAGGGGCAAGATACAGCCGGTGCAGACTTTTCTCATTGGGCACAGAGTCCAGTCTGCACAGGCAGGCGCCCTGTGCGTGGTGAGGCCCGCTGCATGCTGCTACCTAGAAAAACAAGGGTTTTTCTTAATTCCTCATTATCCAACATTTTTGCTTATCCAACATTATTATATTGGATAAGCGAGACTCTATAGTATTTTGAAGAATGATTCATTTGGAGGCAGTATTCTTATTTGAGGTAATGTCCCCATTTTGTGCCCCCCCCCCCACAACCCCATCCCTCAACAGAGATACCCTGGCTATTGCCATCACTCCTGTCTCCAGAGTAATACCTCATACACGAATCTCTCTCTCTTCCCCAAATTTATTGCTGAAGCTGAAGCTAGGACAGACTGAAGTCCAAATTAATTCCACAACAAAACAGATCTAAACATATATCAGAGCAATACATCAAATGGCATAATGATAAAAATGTGCATACATTAGATCAATTTTTTTCTGCAGAGACGTCTGCTTGAATATATCTTTTTTAAAAATGTGGCAGTAAGAGCCATAAATGAGGATAATCTGAATGCAAGCATGCCACGCAGAAGAAACTTGGTTTGATGGGAATAGAACTGAAAGAGATTTTTTTTAAAAATCAGCCAATAATTATCTACATACGATACTCCAAAAAGGACGGTTTAGGAAAGAGTGGGATAAAATGGTACCGTTAACATCACTGTTGTTCTTATTGTTCTTATTGTTATGTATCTTCAAGTTTTTTTTCTGACTCAAGGCACTAAGATGACCCTATTACAGAGTTTTCTAGAACTGAGAGTGTATGACTCATCCAAGATTACCCAATGAGTTTTCATGGCTGAGTGGGAAATTAAACCTGGCCAGACTCATCACCTGTACAAATACCTTTTTTGTTGTTTAGCTTTGGAAGGAACAAAGGGGAAAAGAAAAACCAGGGAGGTCTTGCTAACAGTAGGACAAATATCCTATGAAATCATGTCTTGCATGGATTTACTGAGATGTTTTGCTGTCTGAGTGTCCCTTCCCATTTCTAAGTCCTGAAGCCAAGTTGACTAGCAGTTGAATCTTAATACCACACCAATAATGGAGCATGCTGTTAATCATGCTGTTAAGGATGTGAGTTCATCTTTTAATACACATACAGGCAGTATGGAAATGATAAATATCCGACTTTCAAATGACTCCAAGTTAAGAACATGGGTGAGATAACAGGAAGCAAGATAAATCTACCTCTAGGAAGGGAAATTCACTTCCAAAAGAGTTATTATGGGGGAAAGGTGTCTCCACTGAAGCTTTATCACCAGTACTTGTTGTTTCCACAACAAGCCAATTTTTTCAAAATCCAATTATCACAGAGACAGAAAGTAAGGTGACATCTTCTGAACACAGCCAGCAAAGCAAACACCACAGAGATGTTAACCCTTCCCTATGCTATCTAACACTTAACACTAACACTCCTTGCTCTAACTTACATACAAATTCAACTTAAGCACAAACCTACAGAACCTATCTCCCTAAACATAGATAATATATGGCTCTGTTTTGATTTCCCTGTATATTTTACCTTGTAACACCCCTGTTTTTATTTATGAGGTCTTGCACATGTATTTTGGTACCACTTTGAGTTCTCCCAGGGGTGAGAAAGGTGGTATATAAATAATATAAATAAATACCACACATAAATGAGTACTAAAGATCAAAATATTTAAGATCTATTCACTACCTGAATTTTCAAATTAAAATCTCTTGAAAATTGTCATCATCCCTCTTGGGCACATGAATTAATGCACAGACAAAGAAACAAAATGTCAGTCCACCTTCCCAGTCATAATACATCATACAGGTTTCTGTTACAGTCTGGTACAAAGCTCAGCATAAAACATACGGAGGAGTTTGGATTTCACAGGCATGCCTTAAAGAGTACAACTTGTTTTCAACATACTGATGTTGCTGGAATACAGAATTCTCTATTTATACAGTTTGTACAGGTGAATCTTCTGGTGGATCTTGGTGTCCATGGCCTTTTGTTCTGACATAGAGGTGTGCATCCAGGTGCCCTTGTGTCTTGGCTGAGGAGACGTGTCGTGTTATGATCATAGGTTTGTGTCTCAGCACAGAGGCACCTTGCACCTTGTGTTCCCTCCTGCTGTGTCTTATTAGAGAACACTGGAGATATTTATCAAAATAGATTTGCTGAACAGATGTGCATCGCAGAAGCCAGAGCTGTGAAGCAGAAGTGTGAAATTGATCCATTTCCCTGACTGGACAATGATATTTCCCTGGTTGAACAAATTCAAAAAAATAGCTTTTTCTTCTTCTAGAGTCAGTATCTGATGTGACTGAACTCCTCAATGAGCATGCACTGCCATAAAAAAAATCAGACTTGATATATAGCATAGAAACACAGACATATGGACAGAAGTATACAAGCAGTCCCCGAGTTACAAATATCCAACTTACAAATGACTGATAGTTAAGAATGGAGGTGAGACAACCGAAAGTGAGATGAATCTGTTCTCAGAAAGGGAAATTCACTCCTGGAAGAATTATCATGAGGAAAAGATGTCTCCACTGAAACTTTATAACCAATCCTTGTTTCCACAACAAGCCAGTTTTCTCAAAATTCAATTATCACAGGGACAGAAAGTGAGGTGAAATCTTCTGAACAGGAGCACAGACCGCAAAAAAGATACCCCACTCTTCCCTATGCTATCCAAAGTGTGTGTGTGTGTATGCTGGAGTTTCACTTAAAAATGTACCTGTTCCAACTTACAAACAAATCCCTTGTATATTACAAGGACAGTATAGAGTCAGGCTAGGTGTGACCTAAATGGATGGCTACCAATTGCAATTACTAAAGCATAAACAGTTTTCCTTCCACTGTCAATGTCAAACTTACTAGGACTTCAACCTCATATCCTCTTAAAGAAGCCCTTAAAGAAGAGGATGAGCAGAATTCTGTGGTGGGTCCCACTGTGCAAATGGAACTCAAAGGCCATCAGCTTACATCATCTTTGTGGAGCCTAACACTGTTTATAAGAGTCTGTTTCTCACTCCTTCAGATGGTAGTTTTCAAATATCCAGTATATGCTTCCCTGGCCTTTTCCTAGTCATAAGAGAAGGACATTGAGTAGTAGTTACTTGTTTTCTGTGTGTATGTACCTTCAAGTTACCTGTCAAATTATGAATTTCATGGAGTTTTCTTGAAAATGAATGCTTAGAGGTAATTTTGCTAGTTCCTTCTTCTGAAATATAGCTAAGATACTTGGAATCTCCCATTCAGGTACCAAATCTGCTGACTCTACTTAGTTTCCGGTCCATTTATGGTATTCTGCAGACTGTAAAATCTTTATGAAAGTGTCCCCTAGTACTTGATTGTCCTGATGACCTGGGTGCAGTACAAGAAGCTACTGCTAAGACGGAATATAGAGGAAGAGAGATGGTTTCCAATTGCCATGGGAATCATGCAAGGTTGCATTTTATCACCTTGTTTATTTAACATGTATGCTGAATACTTAAGACTGACTCTGACTCAGAGGAAGGAGGCATGAAAACTGAAAGATGGAGCATCAATAATTTCAGATATGCAGATGACATCATGCTAGCAGTAGAAAATAGCAAAAACTTGAAATAATTGTTGAAGAAAATCAAGGCAGAAAGTACAAAGGCATGTTTGAACATTAAGGAAACAAAAATAATGTCCAATGGTGTTTTACATAGCTTTAAAGCAGATGATGAAGATATTGAAATAGTTCCATACCTTTTCTCAGTCATTAATCAGGATGGAGACCTTTGTCAAGAAATCAGAAGACAATCAGGACCTAGAAAGACAGCAATGAAAGGACTAAATCCTAAAGTGTTAACATATATAATTAAAAACTGACAGAATTGTCCATACTATCATATTTCCTTTTTCTGTGTTTGGTTATAAAAGCTGGGAAAGACCATAATGCTTGGTAGCATAGGAAAAGAGCAAGACCATATTACAGATGGATGGACTCAATCCAGGAAGCCACAGGCCTGAGCTTGCAAGAAATTAAGAGGTCTGTTGATGATAAAGGTCTCTTATTCATAAATAACAAAGCATTAATGGCAAGTGCCGTGCATTGATTTGACCATTGGACTATGACTCTGGAAACAAGGATTGACTCCCCACTCAGCTATAGAAACCCACTGGATGGCATTGGGCAAGTCACACTCTCTCAGCAAAGGCAAAGTCACACTGAACAAATCTTGCCAAGACAACACCATGAAAGAGTTGTATCCAGTTTGCCATAGGTTTAAAGCCATACAATAGCCACAAAACATTTCCCAAAATCACTCATTCCACTTGTTCGGGTATCTGCTAAGGTACTCATTGTGTTTGGCTCAATTTGCCTGAACGATTATCATGATTTCAAACCTAAATTTTGGTAATCTAGTTAATTGCAGGCCTGCAGAAAAGTAGAAACTATCACAGCAAGATTTGTTTGATTCACATCTCATCACATCTTCTCCTCCCCCCTCCCCGCTTCATCCACATGCATATAGACCATTTTAAACATGTTTGCAATCTTGTGGAGAAAATCATCCAGTTCATGTGGTGATGTTGCATAGAGACAGCCACCATGTGGAGAGATTTAAAATTACTTCCCGTGTGTATCAGGTCTAATAAATCTATCTAATAGTGGATAAACCTGAAAGTTCACAAAATACTCCAAATGGAAAGTCTTTAATAGGCAGCATTTAACAGACAACTGCTGTTGTCCTACTTTCCTTTCAGTAGCTGTAATCTGCTGGTGAGAACTGAGCATTTGATAAAATGTAGGTTTTGTCTTCTCTCCTCCCTTTCAGTTAAAAAAAATGACTTGTCCATTATCTGGCGAGGCCTGTGCTTTGTTGATGCTTTGTTTTCCCCCTGCCTGCCTCACTTTTATGCTTCAAGAGATGTTGATCTATCTATTCCTGTTGGCAGCATCTAGCATACAGAATGGAGCATATTAAATGCCACCGCACTGACGTTTCTTTGTTATTAGGCAATTTAACTGTGCAGAAGATGCAGAAACGTTGAGAGGAATTGAGATGGTCAGTAGGTGATGCACACCCTGTCCGAGTTCGCCTCCCTTAATCTTCACAATGCAATCAGCCCTTTAAAGTTTTCACTTTGCCAGTACCCAGCATGTAGCCAAGAAAGGTGACCTCTGAACATCAGAGGGCAGAACAAAGAAAATTGCTGAGAAAAAGGCAGCAGCAAGCCCACTATCCATGGGAGACTAAAGACAACACATCTGCACCTGGGAAAGGCACATCACTGATTGCACCAAGCAATTACAGGTCAACACAGTCCAAATCCTTTGACGGCATCGATTGATATGGCTACGTTAACTTGAGAAAATTCCTTCCTCCATCCCAACCTCCCACCCACCCTCCTTCCCTCCCCATCCCCTTCCTTTCTCTCTCTCTCTCTTTCTTTCTTTTCCTTTCTTTCCCCATTGTACTTATCAATACTGTGGCTAGTTTGCCAGGCTTGAAAAAGCATAAGAAAAGTCTCCAGATAACAAGGTTAGGCAAGGTTAAGTCTTTTTATCCTGTAGCTCAGATGTGTGAATATCAGAGTCCTATTGCCTCTGTATATGCTGATTCTTTCCTCTCAAATGACTGGGAACAATTTGGGGGGTGGGACTACCAACAGCAAAGCAAACACAGAGAGAGGGAGACAGACAGACATGGACAAATATGGTAGGCAGATATAGATGGGGGGGGGAGAGAAATGAGATATATAAACACCACTTTCCAGTAACTTTCAGTATTGTATTCCCATGCCCTGAACATAACTATGTGAAAACAATAATAGGACGAGGCCCTTTCTCTCAGTTTCTGGGGGTAACATTGCAATGAGAGTAAGGGACAAGTATGGAAAGGAAGTCCACCCATAACACCCCTTTTTTCCTCTTACATCAGTGGCCTCCATGAGAGATGAGGTAGAAAAAGATTTATCCCTCTCTAGCTCATCATAGCCAGGGGCGGCCCCAGCGATTCCGCAACCTACGCGGTCGCGTAGAGCACCATCGGCTGGGAGGGGCACCACCGGTTGGGAGGGGCGCCGCCGCGCCGACTCCGCGCCCCCACCACCGCAGCACTGCCCTGCGCCGCCGTCTGCGCATGCGTAGAAGCACCTACAGGCGCTATAGCGCCTGTAGCGTTTCTGCGCGCACGCGCGAATGTCTGACATGCGCACTCACTCCCAAGCGCGCCTGTTGCTTTGGAGCCAGCGTGCATGCGCAAAACCTGCACTGCACGCATGCGCGCTGGCTCCAAAGCGGCAGGCGCGCTTTGGAAGTGAGTGCGCGTCCTCCTCGCATTCGCGTGTGCGCAGAAACATCTACAGGCGCTATAGCACCTGTAGACGTTTCTGCGCACGTGCGATGTGCGAGCATGCGCACTTTCGCTCCCAAGCGCTTGCCGCTTTGGAGCCAGCGCATGCGCCAAAACCTGCACTGCACGCATGCGCGCTTTCTCCAAAGCGGCAGGCGCTTTAGGAGCGAGTGCGCATGCTCGTACATTCGCGCATGCGCAGAAACATCTACAGGCGCTATAGCGCCTGTAGGTGCTCTGCGCATCATGCGCGGCCGGCAGAAAGGTGTGCCGCGGAGGTGTGCCGCGGCCGATGGGGCCGGCGGCGGCGGCGTGGCGGCGGCGTAGTGGCGGCGGTGTGGGCGTGGCAGCGGTGTGGGCATGGCGGCGGCAGCAGTGTGGGCGTGGCGGCGGCGGTGAGTGACGAGGCTGCGGGGTGACAAAATTTCTTCGCGTACCCCCAAATTAGGTCGGGCCGCCCCTGATCATAGCCCCATTTAGAGATTGCAAAACTAAGTATGTCTCATTTTATTGTAATTGTTAACAAATGTGTTTGTAGTATGTATTCATTATAATAAAATTACTTATACCCATTTACAGATTCCATTTGGGATATCATTCAAGCAAAGGCATGATTCACTTTACTGTTCCTATTGTTGGACATATTGAAAATAGCATTGAGTAGAGTGCAAAATCATCTTAAATTGAGCTACCCCAAATTATTAATTGCAATTGGCTAGATAAATCATGCTGCTCTCTATTTCAGAGAGGCACAATCCCAAATGCTGGTTATGACCTACATAATCCTAACAAACCATAATCCGGTTTGTTTGAAGATCTAAACTCCCACATATGAATCTTGTTTGATCACCTAAACGTTAGCAAAGCCTTTCTGGTGGTAAGAGTTCTTCAGCAGTGGAATATGCTGCCTCAGAGTGTGGTGAGGTCTCATTTCCTGGAAGTTTTTAAGCAGAGGCTGGATGGCCATCTCTTGGGGGTGCTTTGATTGCTTGTTCCTGCATGGCAAAATGGGGTTGAATTGAATGGCCCCTGGGATCTCCTCCAACTTTATGATACCACATGGGACATCTAATCCAACCCCTTGCCATGCAGGAAAAAGCGCGATCAAAGCACCCCTGACAGATGTAAATAACTCAGTCTGATCTACTTCCCATTGTGCTGTTTTGCCTGCAAACGCCATTGTTGAAGCCCACTTCTCCTATGGGGCTGATCACAACAGGACAGTGTTGGGCCTTTTGTTTAAATTTAAAAGGTAATGTAGCTCAAATGATACTTTAGGTGCTCACATGTAGGCAGAAGAGCACATTACATATATATGCCTAATAATGAATGGTAGCTTGTTTTTGAAAAAGAAAATCGTGGTTTAGCTCACCGATTTGTAAGAAGTAACTAACAGTGTATTTCAGCACTTCAATGTTTGGAAATACGTGGAACTTTGCCAAATAGCAAGCAACTTTAAAAGACAAGATTATTGAGACTGTTAGAAGACTTTAAAAACAGGTTTGATCAATCTATAAATAATGGATTGCTCAGGAAGAGAATAAGTTGAACCAGTTTCTAGTAAATGTAACATAAATATGATGAACAGGGAGGAAGGGAAGCCATGCCACTTGCTGAGTTCCCTCAGAATAAGTTTAAAAAATTACTTGTTGGGCATCATAGTGAGACCTCAATGGAGGCATTTGGTTGTACAGTTTGGCTGCTGCATTTATCTCAAGGAGCCTGTACTTATGCAAGCTCATCAGGCATTCCATGTTCTCATCTTTAGAGGCCTCAGTCACTTACAATACAAAACTCTATTACAGTCACTGACCAATACAAAGTGGGGCGCAAGCACCCTGGGAAGGGGAAACACAGCTCCCCAGTGAGGCAGTTATTAAAAACAGTTTAGAAAACAGTTTAAAATCACAGGTTAAACACAGGTTAATGTAACAGTTATGGAACCGAGGAGATGGGGAAAAGATTGATAGGAGGGGTCAAAGCACTGGAAGGGCACTAAAGAGGATGGCAAACAAATATCACTGGTAGTGAACTAAAGACATTGAAGCTCACTGGAGTGAGTAACCTTGGCAGAGGAGCCAGTCAAATTAGCAGTTTTCCAAATAAAATGCAGCCCCAAAAAGGAATTGGTCACTGGCAGGTCTCATGATACACAGTGTCCTGATGAGTGTCCTGGATTATTTTATTTTTTATGGCTTCAAACAAATTTGCCCTACTTTAGATAAAACCAAGTATTTCCCAGAATTTGCTTCAAAGTCTGGACTATCCCAAGGCTTTGGGGTGAGCTTCTGTCCAGGTAGATACTGCCTCCATCACCCTTTCCCTGTGCTGTGCTGATAATTCTTTCCCTTCTTGAGTTGTAGTACCAAGAACTGGACACAGTATTCCGAGTGAGGTCTGATCTAAGGAGAATTGAGTGGGACCATGACTTCCCTTGATCTCAACGCTATACTCCTATTGGTGCGGCCTAGAGATGCATTGACTTTTTAGCTGCCACATCACAGTCTACTAAGACTCCTAGATCCCTTTCACACGTGCTATTTTTAAGATAGGTATCGCCCACCTTATATCTGTGCATTTTCATTTTCATTGCCAAAGTTTAGTGACTTTCTCCCTGTTTAAGTTCATTTTGTTAGTTTTGGCCCAGCTCTCTAAGCTGTTACAGTCCTTTTGGATTCTGATCCTGTGTTCAGCAGTATTAACATCTCCCCAATGTGGTGTCATCTACAAAAAAAATTAAGCATGCTGCTTATTCCATTGCCCTCATCGTTGAACAACATTGGGCCTAGGACAGAACCCTGTGGCACCTCACTAGTCAATCATTTCTAGGAAGAAGAGGAACCATTGGTGAGTAGTACCTTTTCAGTTGAGTTACTCAACCAATTACAAATCAACCTAACAGTAGTATCAACTAGCCCACATTTTACTAGTTTGTTTGCAAGAAGATCATGGGGGACCTTCTCAAAGGCCTTACTGAAATCAAGATGTGCTACATCCTCAGCATTCCCTGCATCTACCAAGCTTGTAACTCTATCAAAAAAAGAGAGAAATAAGGTTTGTCTGGCATGAGTCTTTTCTTTTCTTTTTTTAAAAACATGTGTAGACTTTTTGTGAGTATGGCATTTCTTTCCAAGTGCTTACAGATGGTCTGTTTAATGACCTGCTCCAGAATATTTTCTGGTATTTATTTTTTATTTATTATTCGGGCTTCTATGCCGCCGACTCCCGGAGGCTCGCGGCGGCTCACAAGAGCCAAAGGCACAATAAAATACAGAGCAATAAAAACAGTTAAAACAACAGTAACACAATAAAGCAATGGCACAATTCAAGAATGCGCGGGGCCTACCCGCCGAAAGCCTGCTTAAACAAGTAAGTTTTGCAGGCCCGTCTGAACGGGAGCAGGTCCTTCATGGCCCAGGTTCCGGCCGGGAGGGCGTTCCACAACGTAGGAGCTATGACAGAGAACGCCCTCCGGCAGGTAGATGTCAGTCGTGCCAGCTTCGCCGAAGGTATCTCCAAGAAGTTGGCATCCTCGGACCGTAGTGATCTCAGAGGGCAGTATGGAGTGAGACGGTCCCTCAGATACGCTGGCCCCAGACCGTGCAAGGCCTTAAAGGTAAGAACCAACACTTTGAAGGCGATCCGGTGCTCAATTGGCAGCCAGTGCAGATCCTGCAAGACAGGTGTTATGTGGCAGCCTGCTGGGGTGCCAGACAGGAGCCGGGCGGCAGTGTTCTGCACCAGCTTGAGCTTCCGGATCGCCGACAGAGGAAGGCCAACGTAGAGCACGTTGCAGTAATCTAGCCTTGAGATGACCGTGGCTTGGATCACCGTGGCCAGGTCGTTCCAGGAGAGATAGGGGGCCGGCCTCCTTGCCTGTCGGAGATGGAAAAAGGCAACCTTGCTGACCGCAGAGACCTGGGCCTCCATGGTCAGCTGGGAGTCCAAATGGACCCCCAGGCTCTTCACGGAAGACGATGGGCATAATGCCACACCACCCAGGGTCGGAAGCTGGACACCTACCCCGCCCGGGCGGCCCAACCACAAGATCTCCGTCTTCGCCGGATTCACCCTCAACCTACTGGCTCGCAGCCATCCAGTAACGGCTTCAAGGCAATGTTGGAAATTATCGGGGATGGATCCCGGCCTGCCCTCCATCCTCAGGATGAGCTGGGTATCATCAGCGTACTGGTGACACTCCAGCCCATAACTCCGCACCAGCTGTGCAAGCGGCTGCATGTAGATGTTAAATAACAGAGGGGAGAAAATGGCCCCCTGCGGAACTTCACAAACTAATGAGGAGACCTCGGAGGCCACCTCGCCCCTCCTCACACGCTGAGACTGACTGGGCAATAGTTGTTTAGGACCTGTTTTTCCATGCTTTGAACATGGGGACAGGAAAGATTTGTCCTTTTCCTGTCTGCTGGAACATCTCTAGTTCTCCAGGCCCAGTTCTCTAGTTCTCTACTGCAGCCTCTGCTCCATCCTCCCCAAGTTGAGCACTGTTAACCTTTTGGGAGAAGACGGAGGCAAGGAAGTTGTTCAGTAGTGCTGCCTTTCCTCTGTCTCCAGCTAGCATTTTGCCATAAGCAGTGGCCCTATCATTTCCTTGTTCTTCTTTTTCCTAGATAACAAAAATAGATCTTTTCATTGTTTTTAACCTCTATAGCAAGCCTGAGCTCATCCTGCTTCATTGACACTATTTTGTGTTTGGATCCAAGAGATGGTCTTTGGAATCCAAGTATGGAAATCCAGGCTTTGAAAACCCAAAGTTCTTCTACCCCAGAATTAAATTTTAAAAAAGCAAACTGCATCTAAAAGCTAAGTGGCTTGTGGAGAAGGAAATTGCAACAACAGAAAATCAATGTAATTAATCTGCATAGATGGGAAGGTACACAGTGTAAAAGCCCCCAAATGATTGAGCAGTTAGCTGTATTACTTATGTAATATCCAAAACTCACCCTCACCCTCACCCTCACACACACACACACACACACACACACACACACACACCCTACAGCAAATAGTGATTTTTCTCATTAAGTTCCCCTTACAAATGAATGCCAGTGAAGTAGCATTTAGTTGAACTGTTTTCTTCTATTTCCTAACCTCCATTTTCTTTTAGGATTTATCAGTACCAAAACTATTTTGGAAGTGATAAATTCCATTTCTGTCCCAGCCGTTGGCCAATATTAGCTGATAGAGAAATAAACTGATAATCTGAGCTCACGTATGGCAGGTATATATTGTCCATGTTGCTAATAATAACAAATGATCGGTGAGCCTAGGAAGCTTTCCTGGTCCCTGGCGTGAAGGCTGCCGCCTCTACTTAGTTTGCTCAGCCTTTATGTAAGAGCCATGCTAAAGCCATCTATCTGCAATGCTTGTATGAGCAGCTCTGAGGCCAAGAGCAACAACACCCACTGTCCCAACTTCCTCTTTTGCATCTCATAGCAACAAAACCTATGAAATGCCCTAAGAAAAGAGAATCTCTCTTTTCTCCAGAGTCATCAAACCAGGAATGAAGAACTTGAAAGGCATATATTAATTAAACGTTGTGCTTAAATTATTGTAATTGTATCTTCCCAGCACCTATGGCAAAATGCAGGTTGAGTATTCCTCATCCAGAATGTATGGGACCAGAAGCATTTTGGATTTTTTTCCATATTTTAGAACATTTGTATTTGCATATGCATAGTGATATATCTTAGAGGTGGGCTTTCTAAGCACAGAATTCATTTCTGTTTCATACACACCTTTTACACATAGCGTGATAGTAATTTTATACAATATATTTAATAATGTTGTGCATGAAACAAAGTCTGGGTACATTGGATAATCACTATCAGCAACCAATGTGGACAAGTTCAGATTTTAGTGTATTTTGGATTTCTGGATAAGGGATACATAAGGGATACACAGCCTGTAACTCCTCTAACTGGCCAGGGAGGGGTGTTACTACTAGAAAAAAAAGGTTTACCATCAGGACTTGAAAAGTTACTTTGAAGAAGAATTAATATAACAGCATGCAGAAGCCATTCATTACAAAGTAGTGGTGGGATGATACTCTGGGATCCTTACCATTACTCCAATGCTGCTCCATTACTAATGGCTTCAGCATCCCATTATTATTATTTTTCTTAAAAGTGACTCTCAAAGCTTTGCAGCAGCCTCCTTCATATAGAAGTCCAGTCCAGCATTTGAAATACTCAGATCATGGAGAAAAACGAGAATGGTGGAGGATTAATAATATTGACACAGTCAAGCCCCTGATTTCCTTCTCCAACGTTAGCAGATTCTTGGTCCAGGCTAAAACTGTAGCTACATAGGACATCACAGGGCCACAGATCTCTGTAACAAGGGACAATATATATATTCACTACTTTTCATTTTCTGATCATGCCACTCAGGAAACCCTGTCAGAAGGGAGAAAATAGCACTGGCAAGGTTCTTCAAATATTAAGGAGGCTTTCAGAGCTGTTCATTATTTTCAGGAAAAGACAACTGGGTTTTGAACAAAAACACATTATTATTTTTTGCAGGAAAACAAGGGTTCAGTTATTTATTTATTTTTAATTTTCGGCATTTATATCCCATCTCTTCTCTACCCCTGAAGGAGGACTCAGGATGGCTTACATTGGCAGCAATTCAATGTCGTTACATGTAAACAATTAAATACAATAACCATTATGTACAAAAACCATTAAACCATTAAAATACATAAAATACATAAACCATTAATTAGAAAGAGTATATAAACCATTAATTGAACAATAAAACCATATCCTCAAATATATTGCCTTGTCCATCCATTTCCAATCAAAGTGCTGCTTTATGTTTGTTGTCCGAAAGCCTGGTTCCCAGAACCATGATTCCAATTTCTTCCTGAATGCCAGGAGGGATGGGATCGACCGTATTTCATTTCCACAGGTGGGGGGCCACGTCCGAGAAGGCCCTGTCTCTCATCCCCACCAGCCGCGTTTGTGATGTTGGCGGGATCAAGAGCAGGGCCGCCCTGGATGATCTTAAGTTATGAGGTGGGACGTAGAGGCAGATACGTTCAGACAAGTAAGCTGGGCCAGAACTGTATTGGGTTGATTCGAAACATACATGACAAGCCAAATCATGCCCCACTGATTTGTTTCTGGTTGCAGTCTAGACAAGCAAAAGACCATTATTAGGATGAGATTATAGAAGCATAGATTTGAAAGCAAACACAAGGATCATCTAATCCAGTGGTTCTCAACCTGTGGGTCCCCAGGTGTTTTGGCCAACAACTCCCAGAAATGCCAGCCAGTTTCCCAGCTGTTAGGATTTCTGAGAGTTGAATGGCAAAACATTTGGAGACTCACAGGTTGAGAACCATTGATCTAGTCAATTGCCCTGCCTGGTTAAAATACATAACTAAAGTACTCCCAAAAATGATCATCTAACCTCCAAACTAAGAGAGGCCAGTACTGTTCTTATGTACAGTTTATAATGAGATCAGATGTGCAGTACTCAATTTTTTATTTCAAAACAGTTCTTCTCTTCCATGCTCCACTATTCACTCCCTAGTTCTGGAAGTTTATGGCCAAGCTGTCTCCTTGGGATTGCCTATATATGAAAACTGGCAACTGGGACCAAAGTATGTGTGAGACAATAAAGCAGCTAGTGTTCAATATGGGGGAGAAGTTTACCTGGCCCAATTCCTTAATATGCAGATCAGGACTTGGATCCTGCACGCCTCAAACATTGTAACATATCTTTCAGCTCAATAATTGGATATAAAAATGCATACATTAAGGGATGTGACATGCAAAATTGCATCTGTTGGAGAAAACTGCGCACAAATATAAATGTAAATTTTCATGCTTGTTTTTTTTTTAAGTAACAGGCTGAAGTTGGACAGAATGGATTTATGTTTGAATATATGTGAGCGTGATTCAAGCCAGATATAGACAAATTTGCCCATTCCTAGTTGCTGGCACTCTAAAGAATTGAAATTTGGTAGTGTACCTCCTTAGATTAAATTCTTAATAGCAGTTCTGTTGGCAGCAGAAAAAATAATTAAAAGGAAGCCACCATTAATACTAACTCTATTTATTCCAGATAATAGAGAGATTTTTTTGAATATACTGTACATCTCAGAATCCTTTGTCTGCTTGGTCATGAACTGTAATAGATGAGAGAATCTAGGAGCTGTAGTCCAAAAAACTGTAACTTTCCCAAGCTCTGAATTCTTTTGCAAGGATGGTGAAGAGGTTAACTGCTGGTGGTTTCCATAAAGCATTTCTGGATTTTCAATGCAGTAATTGAGATCAGAATCCAGCTCTAATTTCAAAATAAAATTTGAGCTCTTCAAACAGCTTCCATTGCCTGGGGGAAAACTTTGAACAGCGTTTTATGCTCCTTTTATCCTATAAGAGGATGGATTTTGGTCTGAGCAGCACACATAAAATTCAGCATGGATCCATGGGGGAATCGGATTGAGCTGTTTTCATTTCTCCCTTCCCTTCACTCTACCCCCATCATGCAACCTATACCCAGCTTCATCATTTACTCTCCCTTTCCAACTACCTGCCGAGAACCAAGATTTTTGTTCTTCGTGGTTTAATCTTGACTGTTCTCCAACCTGGAAGCAATTTCTTTCATTGTACTCCTCAAAACAAAGAACAAAAAAGCAGAGACTGGAAAGATGACCTCATCTCAAAGCTGGTTGCACAGCGAGTCTATTATCCCCACCAACCTACCCCATTTCTTCCTGAAGACTTCCTCTGGGCCTCAGCAGCAGTATGAGATTCCACATGATGAATGAATGATGGGCCATCTTGGCTGACAAGAAGGTATGATAATTTATTCGTCCTCCTCAACTACCTTGCTTAAGACAGTTTTATTTTTCTGTCATATCATTTTTTTGGTTTCCTTTTTTTTCCAAAAATCAAAAAAGAAAATACAGTGTGATTGCGAAGAGTTTTCAGATGCTTGTAATAATAATAAATGCATTCAGCAAATTGTGCTCTCTCTTTGGAGGAGCTCATCTTGATGCAAAGCCTTTCTTCTCAACACCAGAGGGGGAAAAGAAACCATAGCAAACAGGGGGGAGAAAATCAATTTCTAATGCACTTTGTTCATTGAATAGGGGAAGTTCAATCCCAACCTGTCTTTTCATGTCTTTCTATTAACTCTGTCAATTTCCAACCTTGGCTTAAGTTTCCAGGATGAACACTTTTGCACAGAAGAGAAGGGGGGAATTGCTGCTTAAAAAGAACAAACTGCACGCAGATATTATTGCTTCCCAGCAACACCTTCTGTCTTTACAGAATGCTGCCTATAGAGGAAGAGAACTCAAAAGATGGATGCTTTACCCTTTTTGCTGTGGCACGGTATATTTTTGCAAATGATCTCTTTTGGCACAACAGATCCACTTCGGAACACGTCCTCTAACCTCCCTTGCCTACCAGAAATGATTCCTTATATCACTCAAAGAGAAATTGCAGCCCCTGTTTGCTTGAGGGCAAAGATGGCTTTCTTTCTTGATGCGTTGCACATGCATCTATTAGCAATGTCCTGTATCTATTTGCAGTGTTCTAACCCTTGTTCATATACATCTCATACTTATCAGTTTATTAATCTGTTTGAAATTGTGCACCTTTTATTGCTGAACATATAGGGTCTTTGGACAGTAATAAAGTTTTGACGGATGTGTCTGAAAGACTTAGTGGGATGTACAACCTTATAACATTGGCTGCTGGAATTGTCAGGGCTGTCCAACTTCTACCGGCTCAAGGGCCGGAATTCCGGTCGCTGATCACCTGGGGGGCCGCAGTGAAGGAGGGAGGGGCACCCATGCGTGCGAGCGAGGAGGCGTCGGGAGAAAGCCACGTCAGACGCCTAGGGGTGGGACTTTCCCGGCTCTCCCCCCTCTCGCACGGGCGGGCACCACGCTTCTTCCTTCACTGAAAGAAGGAGCACGGCACTGCCTGCGCGAGAAGGAGCCGGTGGAAAGTCCCACCGCCCATAGGGTGTCTGACAGATCTTCCCCCACCACCTCCTCGCTTGCACATGTGCCGCTCCTTCCTTCAGTAAAGGAGGGAGGGGCGCCCGTGCGTGCGAGGAGGCGTCGGGAGAAAGCCACGTCAGACGCCCTAGGGGCAGGACTTCCCCCCGGCTCCCCCTCCCTTGCATAGGCGGGCGCCGTGCTTCTTCCTTCACTGAAAGGAGCGCAGCGCCGCCCACGAGAGAGAGAAGGAGCCGGGGGAATGTCCCACTGCCCATAGGGCGTCTGACAGAGCTTCCCCCCACCGCCTCCTCGCTCACACGTGAAGGAGGGAGGGGCGCCCATGCGTGCGAGCGAGGAGGCGTCGGGGGGAAGCCACGTCAGACGCCTAGGGGCGGGACTTTCCCCTGCCGCCTCCTCGCTCGCGCCGATTTCTTGGAGGGTAGGCGGGCCGCATCCAAGGGGCTGGTGGGCCGTGTGCAGCCGGCAGGCCGTGTGATGCCCACGGGCCGCCTGTTGGGCAGGCCCTTCATATATTATGGCAAATCCTGTGGTCCTAGTGTGGGTCGTAGGGAACCCATCACCCCACGACCCACATTGCCCAGCTTCCCCCTTACCTCATGACATCAGGAGAAATGTCTGCTGCCCAGCTTCCCCCCACCCCCATTGATCCCTTATACAACACAGGAAGCTCCCCATGTTGCTGCTGTGGTGTCATATACCAGTTCCTCTCCATTTGTGCCACAGAGCTCTGCCAGAAATTGCTCTACGTTGTGGGATGAGAGCTGATGGGCTCCATGGGGCAAATGGAGAGGAAATGGCATATGTCACTGATTTTAGCCTGTTTGATGAGATACTGTAATTAGTCAATGACATTAGCAGATAAACAAGTCTCTGTGGAGATCAGCATGCCTCTACATTGTCAAATTAATACAATTTGGTTCCACTTTATTGGCCTGACTAAATTGCTATAGAAAACAGGGGAAGTGTAGTTTGGTGAGGCACCAGCACTCTTTGGAAGAAAAGGCTAAAGACCTTGTGAAAATACAACTCCTACGGAACAGGCATTAGCCAAGCTTTTTTTTTTTTAAAAAAAGATTTTTCATTGAAAGTTTTTGCAATGTTTAAAACATACATGAAACGGAAAACAAGGGGGTCAGGCAGAAGGATCAACAAAGGATAGAGGGGGGGATACAACCATAAAAAGGGGAAGGGGTTGGACAGGGATAAAACGGCATTAGCTGAGCTTGAGAAAGCATTAGAGGTCTTGAATTCTACCACCAACTTAATCACTGGCCATGTGGTGAGAGGATTCTGGGAAATAGCATCCAAAATAGAACTTTTTCCAAGCGCTGCTACTGAGTTCCATGAGGAAATGGGTCTATAATGTCTTCCTTTCTGGAAGTGAATGAAGGTTGAAAGATTAACATTAACATCCTTATTTATATACCGCCTTTTCTCTTTAAAAAGAGCCCCAAAGTGGCTAACAATACTAAAAACAATACAATATACTATTGAAAACCTAATAAATATGCAAACAATAAAATAGAATTAAACATGGAAACTATGAAAAATAGTTAAAACCTACTTGCAAACAGAAAACAATATACAACAATCCCTGACTTGATCTTAAAAACCTTTTTCTTTAAAAGCCTGTCTGAATGAAAGGTTTTAGTATGACGAAACTGAAACTGATTTTAAGATTGTGGAGCTGAGATTTGTATTTTGTAGTTTTAATTGTTAATTTATATGGTTTTATATGATTGTTTTTATCTTATTATGATGTGTTATAAGTGAGCACTTGCTGCCGCTTGTTCACCGCCTTGAGTTGCCTTCGGGTTGAGAGAGGCGGTATAGAAGCATAGCAAATAAATAAATAATAATAATAATTTTAGTCTGCCATAGGAAGGGAAGGGACCATTCTGGCTTCCCTGGGAAGAAGGGAGTTCCAGAGTCAAGGGTCAGCCATTGAGAGAGAAGGGGTGCTCTCTCATTCCCACCAACCAAGCTTGAGGTGGAGGTGGAACTGAGAGAAGGGCCTCTCCTGATGGTCTGGGCAGATCCATACAGGGAGATATGATCTGTCAAATAACCTGGATCTGAGCTGTCTACCAACAGTTTGAATTGTGCCTGGAAACAATGGAGCTGCTGCAACAAGGAAGGTTATCTCTATAGCCAGACCCAGTTAGCAACCTGGCTGCAGCTCTTTGGACCAGCTGAAATTTCCAAACACTCTTCAAAGGCAGCCCCATGTAGAGTGTGTTATAGTAATCCAGACGGGATGTAACTAAGGCATGGCCACCTTGCCAGCTCCAGCATCTCAAGGAACAGGCATAGTTAGCATACAAAATTGTAATGTGCAAAAACACACCTGGCTACTGCAAATATCTGGGCCCCCAGGTTCAACATCAAGTCCAGGAGTACCCCAAATTGCAGACTTGTGTCTTCAGGCTGAATCCCTATTTCCTGATCTGTCTTGACTGGCCAGGAGCACCCCTGTCTTGGCTGGATTCAATTTGTTTTCTCTCATCCAATCCATTACTGGTGACAGGCACTGGTTTAGGGTCAGGATAGCTTCCTTGGCTTTAGGTAGGAAGTCTCCATCCCATTCGCTTCATCATCACCAACTTCTTGGAAAATCAGGGGGCTGGTTTGGCTCCAATCTATAAGAGGGGGCAATATAGAGCATGAATCACAAGTTCCTACAGAGCACAAATCCACCTGAGATATACAATCTCTGGCTGTAGTTGAAGCAGCTGTAATATGGAAACTGCTATCCCTGAATTCTTCCCCCTCCCTTCTGGGCTTTACTTAATTAAACTTGCTGCCATTCAAATAAAAGTCACATTACAGGAAGGAATAGCCATTGTACCAATGCTATCATTTCAAAAGCTATCAGTTTAGAATATAGATGTGAAGTCATATCAATAGTTTCCAAGGCATGTGGTTCAGATTAAGCATGAATAGTTGCTGATCACTGATAGGGAATAAAGAGTACAGGGAAAGAGGGTTTGACACCTGCCTCTAGGCATGCCTGTGATAGTGAATAGCTGGTGTCTAGTTGTGCACTGAGAGAAACAGAGGTGTTGACATAGAAACTAAAAAGGTAAAGGAGCCCTTGAACACCCTTCAGAAAAAGGCATTTTATGTTACTGTCTGAAATCCCAAGCATAGGTAACAAAAGCGAAACAGGTTTCCAACCCAACTGGCAGGAAATGAGGGATCCTCCTTCATCACTGCAATGTGTAGGTAGGCATTAATAAAAGAGAACAATAAAAACAGAGGAAGGTCTTCATCTCAGCCTAAACTTCACCCATATCTCTGGTTCCTAAACAGTTTCTCAGGCTGTTTTATCAGACCAGCCAGGATGTGACAGATGGTACCCAAGACACACATGGTCAAGCAGTGTCGGAGTGTTGTCAAAGTGCCAACGGTTATTAATAGTGGAGAACGCACAAGGTAGGAGAGGCTGCAGCTGTTTGCTTTTGCCTGAACCTACTGGGAAGTGAGAATTATATGCCTTCACCTCTTCTCCCTCTACTCCACATTTTCACTTTGAACTTGGGGCCCTTCCACACAACCTTATATTCCAGAATATCAAGGCAGAAAATCCCACAATATCTGCTTTGAACTGAGTTATCTGAATCCATATTGCCATATATTCCGGTTCAAAGCAGATAATGTGGGAATGTATTCAACTGTGTGAAAGGGGCCTCAGTTTGCAGTAACTAAAATAAACTGAGGGCTTGGGGAGGGTGGAAAAAGGAAATGAGAGAACCTGGGACATTTAAAAACTGACTGAAAAAATGTGACAACAGAGGATTGATCGGGATTGCCACATAAGGACGGTTGAAGGATATACTCCATTGAAGCACTGTGAGGTAATAATTATCCCATTGCCACACAGCCATTAGGTTACCATTCTCATCTGTCAGTAGCTGATGGGGAGACTTTGCTGTAATGGAGCCCTAAGCATTCATATATTCTGATTTAATGGTGATTATAATGAGTCTAGATTTCCTCAGCCAAGTGGCTGCTTTGCTAATGCAGGGTCTTCTAGTAATAGAAAGAAAGATATTTATGGGTGTGTGAGTCATTCACAGAGATACAAAACACACACACACACACATATTTATACACACAAAAACACACCCAATGCACATAATAGTTTTAAAAGGCTAATATTAATGCTTAACTAAAGAGTGCTTTCTTTCCCTCCCCCTGTGTGCCATGCATCTCTTCTTCCCTTAAAAGAAAAAGAAAAAAAATCTGTGTGACTACATTAAGGAGAGTACAATTATGCATAATAAAAGTATGTCTGCCCTTGTATATGTAAACACAGATATGACTGAGTACCCTTTTGCAAACAGCCCTTCTGGCTTCCACAGCTTGACAATAAACCATGTTAAACATATGGCTGGTTTCCAAGCAGCTGAGGGTGACTTTTTAACTTGCAGAGGCTGGTAGCAGAAGGACCAAGCGCCCGAGAAGGAAGGAAGGAAGGAAGGAAGGAAGGAAGGAAGGAAGGAAGGAAGGAAGGAAGGAAGGAAGGAAGGAAGGAAGGAAGGAAGGAAGGAAGGAAGGAAGGGAAGGAAGGAGAACAGGGTGGCGAGAGGCATCCTTTCAGGGAGCAAAACCTCACTGACAAATTGAGTCAGGAGCACATTTTGTCTGGCTGGCGGGTCTTTGATATTGATTCAGAGTTTTGAAAGGCTGGGAAGAAGAAGGAGAGGAAGAAAACACCGACAAAAGGTTGATCCTCTCTCCACCCCTCCCATCTCTGTTTCTTGGCCATCCAAGGTTTTTACAATGACCTTGGCACTGCTGCATTCTGATAAGACGATGCTATCATCTTCCCCAACCATTAAATACAGCGGTCAATCCTTCTATTACAAGAGTATTTCTGGGGGGCTGAGAGGCTTTTTGTTTCAAATCTGCGCTACAAGGAAATCAAACACAATATTTATTCTGCCACTTATTAACATTATACAAAGGTGTATATACTCACATGGTAAGAAGTGTTTATTCTGTTTTTGTCTCACAGTGGATTATGCAGAGCATTGAAGTCACACAAACATGCACATAAATACATATATATACGTGCGCGCACACATACTAGCACTTGAAACCCTGTAAGGTTGTGCATCACAGTTGCAGCTGAATTCAAAGTCAGATTCATATATCTGAATCAAAGCAAGACTGGATGTAAATCTTCTCTATGACCTTTCTTAGAGATTTGGAAATTTGGGTACCAGAAACTCAGGCACCGGGTGGCACCCTGTTCAATATTTATGAGCTCCTTCTTTAGAGTCAGGGTGAAGTTGTTGTGGTTCAGCCTGTGTTTGTTCAATTGCCTGAGATTTCAGAGAATAGTGGCCAAGTTTCTGCAGACCCACAGAGGTCTGGAAATGGGAATTTTCAGCAGGAGAGTGCTGTTAGTCATGATGAAACTGAGGTTTCTGGGATGGTCACACCTGCATTAGATGTTCGAGTACAGACAGAGAAAGAGGCTGACAGGCTTATGTTAGCTTTCCCAAGGGAGTCAAGGTTGAAATGTGAAAAGAATGTGTTAACTGGGGATCCAGGAAAGGATGCCTCCTTCAATAGAAGGGGTCAGATCTGTCAACAGAGACATCTGACTGAGGGGAAATGTCGCTCCCAAAGATTAATAGACAAGAAGAATCCTCCCGAATCTTCCCAAGGGAAAAGGCATGCTTTTTTGAGTATATATGAGGGTAACTGAGGCTGATTCCTCAGAGGAATCACTGCCTAGTTAAAGATAGCAATAAAGACAGCAGTTAACGATGGTCCCTACCATCCCAAATAATGACGATTGGACCCTTACTGCCGAGGTTTTTCAGAGTCATTTTGCAGACAAGATTGCGACGCTCCGCTGGGATCTACCTGCCACAGTTGATACAGTACAGGAGCTTGAGACTCCGTGGCCCTCCGTCGGGTCCACCTTCGACCGGTTTCGACCACTGGACGCAGAGGATGTCGACAGGATTGTCGCAGCTCTTAGACCTACCACCTGCTCCCTCGACCCGTGCCCTTCCACGCTAATTCGATCTTGCGTGGAGGGGTTACGTGGCCCTCTGTTGAATATAGTCAACTGCTCCCTTGAGCAAGGAGCTTTTCCAGAGGAGTTGAAAGAGGCGGTGGTAACTCCGTTGCTGAAGAAGCCGGGGTTAGACCCCTGCGGCCCCCTCCAATTACCGCCCGGTGTCCAATTTGCCGTACCTGGGCAAGGTAATTGAGAGGGCAGCAATGGAGCAGCTGCAGGCATTCCTGGATGACGCATCCTGGCTAGACCCCTTCCAGTCCGGCTTCTGTTCCGGGCATGGGACAGAGACCATCCTGGTCTCCATCACAGATTTACTTCGTTGCCAGTTGGACCAGGGCAGATCGGCGCTGCTCATGTTATTGGACCTCACGGCAGCGTTTGATACTGTCGATTACCAACTTTTGACACACCGCCTAGCGGTGGCGGGGGTGAGGGGGGCAGCCTTCAACTGGCTGTCTTCCTTCCTCCAAAACCGCCTGCAGTGAGTGGAGTGGGGAGGGGTGGTCTCCGAGGGCGCCCCCTTACATTGTGGCATCCCTCAGGGGGCCATTCTCTCCCCGCTGTTATTTAACATCTACATGCGACCACTTGCCCAACTGGTGCAGAGTTTTGGGCTGGAATGTCATCAGTACGCTGATGACACCCAGCTCATTCTGAGGATGGACGCCGGGCGGAATCTGTACCCAATAATTTCCAACTTTGCCTAGAGGCCATAACTGGATGGCTGCGAGCCAGTAAGTTGAAGGTGAACCCGGCGAAGACTGAGATCTTGTGGCTGGGCCGCCCGGGAGGGGGGGGGGGGAGATCCAGCTGCTGACATTTGACGGCGTGGCACTATGCTCGCAGTCTTTAGTTAAGAGCCTTGAGGTCCGGCTGGACCCCCAGCTGTCTATGGAGGTGCAAATTGCTTGTGCCTGCAAGACAGCTTTCTACCACCTGCGGCAAGCAAAACGTCTGGCTCCCTATCTCTCCCGTCGTGACCTGGCCATGGTGATCCAAGCCATGGTCATCTCGAGGCTCAATTACTGTAACGCGCTGTACCTTGGCCTACCTTTGTCGGCGATCCGGAAACTCAAACTGGTACAGAACGCGGCAGCTCGCCTGCTGCTGAGAGCCACTAGAACATCGCATATAACACCACTCCTACGCGAACTGTACTGGTTGCCAATTGAATTCCGGGTCTCCTTCAAAGTGTTAGTTCTGACTTTCAAGGCCTTACATGGTTTGGGGCCAGTGTACTTGAGGGAGCGATTTACCCCATACGTGCCCAGAAGATCACTGCGCTCAGAGGGTCTTAACATGCTTGAGGTCCCAGGACTGAAAACTTATAGGCTCTCCAGCACACGGCAAAGGGCGTTCTCGGTGGCTGCCCTGGTTCTGTGGAACTCGCTGCCGGCTGAGATGTGGGCCCTGAGGGACCTGATGGCCTTCCGAAGGTCATGCAAGACCTGGCTGTTCAGGCAAGCGTTTGGTCTTGAACTGCCAATCCTCACCTAGCCGCGCTGCCACTGTTTTACTTGAGTCAGCTTTGCTCTGATTAGTATGTTTTTATGCAATTTTATGTGTCTGTAAATGATTGTCATGGTATTTTTAGGGTGTTTTTAGAATGTTTTATCTCGATGTGTTTTATATGTTTGGAAACCGGCCTGAGCCTCGGGAAGGGCGGTTTAGCAAATTGAAATAATAAATAAATAAATTCCTTCAGCCTCAGAAGAAGTCAAAGGTAAATCCCCTCTGAACAAGCCTTGGCAAGAAAACCCCATGATAAAACTTAGAGTCCCCATAAAATGGGAGGGGTTTTAAGTCAAACAACAGCAAGCTGTATTTACGATCTTATAACATTTGGAATGTGTGGTTACAATCATTAGTGACTAAATGTGATCTCCCAAAACCTACCTCTTAATCCAGGCAGTGCACCAACCAAAGGGTTTTTGAGGCAGTGAAAATGCTGGGAAATGATAAGGGCATCTCTTTAGGTCATGACTTGTCTCTCCAATTGCCCAATGCCCATCTCAATACACCCCACATTTGGGAAAGTGCTGGAGTCATCATTGCTCAGCACCTCAGAAATGATTTGGCAGGACGCAAGGTGAATTGTATAGTTTGATTTATCATTGAAAAAGAAGTAAGGTGACATTGGCAAAAACAGCAGAGCTCTTAAAGTGTAGTTACATGTGAAAATGCAATGTCTCATCTTGTCAGTCTATAAAAAATTGTTGAATTTCATTGTAATCTGTTCATAGAAAAAGATGGCATAGGGAAAGCTTGGCAGAAGAGGCATCATGTTTTGACTGGCAGCTCTATCTTCTAAGTATAGGAAACAGAATCAGAAAGTTGGAAGTGACCACAAAGGGCATCCTGTCTAACCTCCTGCCATGCTGGAACATGCAATCAAAGCCGTCCTGACAGATGGCCATCCAGCCTCAGCATAAAAACTTCCAGGACTCCAGAGACTCTACTACATTCCAAAGCAGCATATTCAACTGTCAAACAGCTTTTACCAACTTGGCATTCTTCCTAATATTTAGGCAGAATCTCTTCCCCTGAAATTTGATTCCAGAACAGCAGAAAACAAGCATACTTCTTCCTCAATGTGGCATCCTTTCAAATATTTGTACATGGCTATCATGTCTCCTTTCAGCCTTTTCTTAAAGCCAAACATACCCAGCTTTTTAAGCAACTCTTCATAGGGTTTGTTTTCCAAATTTCCTCTGGACACCTCCTAGTTTGTCAATATCCTTCTTGAATTGTGGTGCCCAGAACTGGACACAACATTCCCACCCTATTGTGACCAAATCAGAATAGAATGGGACTATGACTTCCCTCGACCTCAACACTATATTCCTGCTGAGGCATCACCTTTTTTAGCTGCTAGTTTAATTAGGGCTGCCCAATCCCAGTGCTGTGAGGCAGGGATTGTGGTGGTTATGCTCTGGCAGGACAGCTTTGACTTATGCAACACTACAAATGAGTTAATAACTTTGCTCAACAATCCTAGCTTCCTTTATTGAGTCAATCTGTCTATAATGTGATCTTCCTCTTTTCCTATTGCTTTCAACTTTCTCCAACATTGATGTCTTTTCCAGTGAGTCGTGTTATGTCATAAAATAAACCCAAACTATAACCACAGTTTAGTTGTAATATATGAGAGGTTGGTTTCACTGTGCTCTTTGCTAGCTGTCTGTGCCAGGAACAAAACATCCAAGGAGTTTTGATGGCGTCTGTGAGGCCTTGAAGGAGTAGCATCAGGTGGTTGCATGGAAACCACTGAATATATAAGCCCCTCTGTTCCCGCTGCTGGGTGCTCCACTTCCATCATCCTATGTCTTATTAAACTTTTTGTGTTAAACTGTTTTTCTTTCATTGTATATTCCTAGACCTTTCACTTATCTTTCTAGACTATTGCTGGTTTCAAAACCAATTGTCCATTAAAAAAGTAGGGGGAGCAACTGAATTTGTGCAAAAGAAGGGCTTCCATCTCTATATATATTGCTCTTGCACAAAGTTCCCTGCACTATTCATATGAAACTAGACAGGCTTCCTCCATGCCCGATCAAAGGGTAACTGACTGTACCTGTAACTTTCATCCATGTGTTTTAAGAAGAAAATGGAACATTGTTAATAAGAAACAAAACATAATGAATAAAAAATCATAATGAAGGAAAAAAATATTTGCCTTATTTGTCTGAGATTTGGCCAGACTTAATCCCCTCAAAAAGAGCTGCCAATCCCAGCAGAGTTTTATCCTGGCTTGTCAAACAGGAAAAATGTTTTAGTCTCTTGTTGAAGTCTTTCCTGGACAGAATCAGTGGGTTTCTGTGAGTTTCTGGGCTGTATGGCCATGTTTCAGTAGCATTCTCTCCTGGTGTTTCACCCACATCTGTGGCAGGCATCCTCCAGGGAGGAAGCAGCCAGTCTTTGAAGTGGCAAGACCATTAAATGCTAATCAAGGTGGCCAATTGCACATTCACACCTGCCTCGAGCAGATAAAGGTTCTTTCTCCCACCCTGGACATTCTACAGATATATAAACTTCACTAACCTAACCTAGTTTCTAGCAGACCTCACATCCTCTGAGGATGCCTGCCATAAATATGGGTGAAACGTCAAGAGAAAATATTTCTGGAACTTGGCCATGCAGCCCAGAAAATTCACAGCAACCCAATGTTTTAGTCATTCATTGATTTCCAGTTAGAGTCAATGGGAAACATGAAGCTTCAGAATTCTAAATTGAGATGTAGATCATGCCCCTAAAGTAAAGTACCACAAGTTTCGGTGTAGCTTAAATTGCAGCTTCATGCCTGCTGTATTTCCCATAAAATCTCTTCTTGCTTAAAAATCAGTGATAGTCAGACCCCTTCCCACATTGGTGGCTATTTGCATTTTTAAAACCAAACTTGTGGAATGCATTGGCATATTTCTGATGGCATGTCTAGCTTGCCCTCTCCATATCCACCCTTTGTTTGAGTGGAATTTGAATATTCAGTTTCTGTTGTATAAGAGAAAGACAAGCGGCATTCTTGGTCAAGATTGTATTGAGATTACTTACATTTCCTGTAGATTATTTCACTCTTAACAAGAACAACAGGAAGTCCTAGAAGACTTGGTTTGGTTTGGCCTTTGCATGTGATGCTCCTCAGGTATCAGAAAAACATGTTGTGAGAAAGAAACTACGATGTGACCTTTGAAAACAGGAAAATTAGCAGTAAGTCATGTCTATCTTTAACACAGTTTGCAACACAGAGGGTCTCTTGTAAGGCTAAGAACAGAAGTAAAGGAAAACACAGTTGTCCCTTTATTAGTCAAGCTGGAGATTGATTTTTTAGAAAGCATGCTAAGCAACAAGTCAATAGAAGTCAAATTGGGTAGTATTACCAAATAGTCAGAGGGTTGCATAGTGTGTCCCCTTAGATAATTATTTAGTGAAGGTGTGTGGTGAAATAAAGTCCTAAAGCAATGAGCTGTTCTTCCAGCAAAGGAATTCCTTCCTGACCGAGACTTGGGCTCAGACAAGAGCAGCTCCTTTCTTTGTTTAAAGGATTTCATTCCAAGATAGTAGACTAAACAAGTCTTCATATTTCTGGCACTAGAATGTACTCGCATCTGGAATGCATGGATCAGTTTTTGGGTACCCTTTGTGCAGTAAAGGGATTCTTTTTTGGAGTACAGTTCCAGGACCCCTTAAGCTAATGAAGAATCAAAATGAAGGCTGAAATATTCTGAGAATTAAGATCCCAGATCCACAATCCGCTGCAGACTGTACACAGTCTGCCACCCAATTACCTAAATCCATTGTCCTAGAAGGGAAAAACATTTTAAAAACATTGGAAATAAGCAGAAGTGGACATACTGGTCATTTTATCTATCTGAATATATTTCCCTCTATGACCCACCTTGGAGGTTAAGCTTGTTGGGGGAGGCCCTATTCTCAGTCCCACCCACCCCCTCGCAAGCGCAACTGGTGGGGACAAGAGACAGGGCTTTCTCAGTGGTGGCTCCTCAGCTGTGGAACTCCCTCCTCTGTGAAATTAGATCTGCCCATCCCTCCTGACCTTCAGGAAAACTGCGAACATGGCTCCAGGATCAGACTTTCAGCCAGTAATGGAAGTAGTGAAATATGAGACTACAAATTAATATAATGGACTGGCCCTGGAATACGATCTGGATCATGTGATTTTAACTGATGTTTTCATGCAATGTTTTTAATGTGTTTGGTTTTAACGATTTTGTTTATTTACCAAGGTATTAATATATGGCATTGAATTGTTGCCTTTGTAAGGCCACCTTGAGTCCCCTTCGGGGTTGAGAAGGGCAGGATATAAATGTGGTAAATAAATAAATAAATAAATTTAGAATCCAATTATGAGCATTTCCATGAGACTTCCAAAAGCATGGATCAGTTTCAAACAAGGCACATTTTCTCTGCAAGACTTGTTGCAAAGCAATTTTGCCCCTTTTTCTGAAAGTGTGGCGTCACCATTCAGCAATACAGTAACCAACCTATGGTGACGTGGCTCTCTTTTTTTTTTTACCAATGATATAGCCGTTCTGGAACCACAATTCAAGAGGGATACTAATAAGCTGAAATGTGTCCAGAGAAGAGTGACCAAAAGGATCAAAGGCTTGGAAGTCAAACCCTGCAAAGAATGGCTGAGGGAGCTGGGTATGTTTAACCCTAAAAGGGGACTGCTAAGCAATGGCATGATAGCCATGTTCACATATTTGAAAGAATGTCATATTGAAGATGGTACAGGCTAGTTTTCTACTGCTATAGAGACTAGGACACAAAATCAAACTACAGGAAAAGGAAGAAAACGCAAGGAAGAACCTCCTGCAGGTAAGAAATGTTCTATAGTGGAATCTGCTGTCTTGGGAGTGGAGGAATTGTATTGTTGCTGCTACACCACCACACTTTTTATGTGTGATGCACTCCTAAATGAAAACATCAGAAGACACTGTGCAACTCCCCTGTACCACCAGCAGGTCATATTCTGATTCAGGGAGGAAGATTCACCCAGCATTTCGGGACAGGGCACATACATCTGCATCCTTTGGAACATGGGTTGCCACAACTAGAATATCTTCTTTCGGCTGGGTGCTAAAAACAAAAAGAGAAAAGGCAGCAGGAAACAAAGATGTTTCGGATCATGATGAAAAAGCTCCAAAGTTTGCAGTTTGTAATTGTCTTAAGATGGGTTGCAGGTTAAGTGATACAGACTAAATTAGATTAGACTGTGTGTTAAGTGCAGAAAACAATTCCAGGTGTCACTAGAGGGTACTAAGCAAATGGGAAGGATGTTCTTCTTGAGCAAGAAGGTGGAGTGATGCTTTTTGCTGACCAACATCTTTCCGTGTATTAGAAAGTTATTCTTTGTATAATGTCAAGGACATAATGAAAAACTCTGCAGCTTTTCAACTAGCCGAAAGAATAACTTTATGTGAACAAATCCATTTCACATAGTCGTTCTTCAAATTGATCAGTGCGTGACCCAAGCAAAGATTTTAGATTCTTCACAGCAATATCTTCTGCATGAAAGGAAAAAATAGAACAATTTATTTCTAGCAAACAGTATCCTTGGCTAAAGAAAACTTTGATTACAGCAACAATGGAATCTTGTTTGCTTGACAGAAATTTCATCTTCACCATCTTGTTAAGGCTCTTTTAATGGGTTTGTTCTACTGGGAATCATTATTATTATTTATTTACTTCATTTCTATTCCGCCCTTCTCACCCCGCAGGGGACTCAGGGCGGATTACAATGTATACATTACATTTAGACACACAAACACACAAGACAGACAGAGGCAATTTACCATCTGGCCACCAGGGGGAGCTGTTGCACTCCTTCATTCTTCAGTGTGTTTCCTGGAGATCTTTTTATGGCCTCGTAAATCAGTTAAATTTAGCCTCCCCACTAAGTGGTACCTTAATTTCCTACTTGACAGATGCAACTGTCTTTCGAGTTGCAAAGGTTGACAACAGGCTGCACAATAGGTCGAGAGCCCACCTCGACCCGGGCAGGCCTCAAACTCATGACCTTCTGGTCAGTAGAGATCTTATGCAGCTGACACCCAGCCAGCTGCGCCACATTCCTGGTGCATACATAAAACTTCTCTGTGAAACAACCACCAATTTCTAATATGATATGTATTTTTAAAAAGGTAACAATCTAGATCCACATTTCTCACTTCCAAATCCCGATTTGTATATCTTTTCAGCCAAGAAGTCCTTCAGGTAAGCTAGTCTGGAAAGACTGTTCACTGTTGAAAAAGAGCAAGCGCCATAAATTTGAACCACAGTTTCCATATGCTCCAACTAATAAAGCCACTGGCCAGCCCAAGATATCTGAATGGTATCTGATTGCTGATTCCTGTCCTGATCATACAATTATACTTTCATATTTAAACAGTCTTCAGAAGCCATCATGTTCTGTCTATCCCAAACTCATTCCCAGGGATAGTAGTATCTAGATTCTGATATATGAAATGTTATTATCTCCCTTCCTCCATGCAACATGAAGGCAAGAAGCACTTTGAGATAATTGCGGTTTAATGTGTATAGTAGGGGCACCTCAAAAATCAGCTTCATGCAAAACAACAGTCTGCAGTCTATCAATAGTTAACAATTTACTCTATTTAAATGGTTTTGTAACAGGGAATTGAATTTTGTTAGTGGCATAACATCAAATTATGCCTATGTATGTTTTTGTATGAGAACCAATGTGATGTAGTGATGTAGTGGTTTGTGCCCTTGACTAAAACTCTGTAGATCAGGGTTCCAATCTCCTTTCACCAAGAAATCCTCTGGGTGACTTTTGACAAGTCACATGCTCTCAATCTCAAAGGAGGACATAAGCAACCCTACTTTGAACAGATCTTACCAATAAAATGTGGTTATTGTGTGCCTTCAAGTCATTTATAACTTACAGCTACCATAAGGAGAACCTATAACAGGGTTTTTCCCATGTGTACTGGGTGCCCCGATCCCTAGCCATTTAAACAGTCAGGTGAGGGCAAGAGGTGACCTGGCAGCTATATTCATGCAGTTTGGTGTACCAAGATGATGTCATATTCCTGGACCTTCAGATGACTCCTAGGAAGATGCTGCTTCTCCATGAACCTGGATCAGGAATATATAATAAATATAATATATAATAATAATCTATGTAAATAAAAGTGAAGATGTATATGTGTGTATGTGGCAAAGATGTTCACTTACAAAGACAGCCTCCCACCTACACAAACAGGCTATAGTGCTGAGAAGCCTCCAAAGACACTCCTTCAACTGACATTGCAGGTTATTGTGAGTGCCATGAACATATAGCCCAAATGCTGCCAAAATCCTCCAGGAAAAACACTAACCAACCAAGGATTGCTTTCATTTGGGGAGAATTTCATCCTAGATTTGACACATTTCCTCCACCACAGGCAAGCATCCCATGGTTCTTTGTGTGGAATTTGTATGACCCCACCCACTGCTTCTAACTTAACCCTCTTCTATCCTTTCCTTTGGCACACAGCAAAAGGGGTTCGGGGTACTGGCTCAACAGGATGGAAGTTGTCGTTCACCCTGCATCAAGGCAAAGCACTATGGCCCCCTTCACTAATGGACCTGGACCACATTTGGCACGCAGAACCCCATGACCAGGTTTGGGGGAATTGACCTTGATTTATAGGAGTTGTAGTTCACCTACATCCAGAGAGCACTGTGAACCCAACCAACGATGGATCTGGACCAAACTTGGCACATAGAACTAACCTGGTCAACTTTGAATAATGGCAGGGTTTGGAAGGATTAATCCATGATTCTGGGAATTGTAGTTCACCACATCCTTATGCATTTTCTAATGGGAGCATTCATAAAAACAAAAGGAAAGACTTGCTTTTTTCAAATAAATAGTGTTATATATTACCAAACTGATATTACCAAACTTGCTCAAATAACCTGAGCACCATCGGGCCCCCAAGCTAGTAAAATATAATATAGAAACACAAGAAACTTTTGCTCCAAAAAGGGCTCAGTGGCTGAAAAAGTTTGAGAACACCTGACTAGAGGACTAAGCTCTGGGACTAGACAAGATAAAAAGAAGAAAGGAGCTAGAGACCACTGAGAGGCCTTCCGCAAATTCAGTCTCATTCGGTCTGCCACTTTCACACCATTCGGTGTAATACTTATGTTAGAAGTCTATCATGGTCCAAAAGAGGGGGGTCTGATCTAGGCCAAAAACCTTGGTGAGCAAGGAACTGA
The DNA here is from genome assembly GCA_030556195.1 of Anolis apletophallus. Lineage (NCBI taxonomy): Eukaryota > Metazoa > Chordata > Lepidosauria > Squamata > Anolidae > Anolis > Anolis apletophallus. Next base: position 126,271,045 of record JARBWK010000001.1, on the reverse strand, counting down.
AGATAAACACTGCTGTATAGCGGAAAAGCATATTTTGTTTTGGTGCATCAAAAAAGAAAGTGACAAAAGCTATAGATCACTGGAAACTTTTTCTTTGGCAAATACCAAAATGGCAGAAGAGCTGGCTCTACTTGACATGGGAGAATTGTGATGACAGTATTGAAGACACCCTCCACCCCACCCAGCTTGCCTCATCAAAGCAATTTTCTGTCTGATTGTTAATTATTCATTTCCTAATGAGATTTTTAACACATTTCCCCTCCTTTCTCTAGTAATTAGAAAAATCCTCTTGCAGTTGCTGCCATGGGTTTTCCCTCCTCCCTCTCCCCTGCTTTATGGCCCCAGCAGGTTGGATTTGAAAACTAATCAAGGAGCCGGATCTCTAGCGTTGGTGTCAAGCCCCTTGTTTCCATTCCTGCTCTTGCTTTCCAGTCACCTCGAGAAGCTCATGCATCAAGGCACCGAAAAATCCTCTTAATATTCTGCACCCTCTCCCGGCTGCTCTGCCTACTGAGACAGGTGGGACTGCAACAGCAGAGCTTTAGCAGCAACCACCACCAGCAGGATGGGTCCAAAAAGCTCAAGGTTGTCATCTGCAGGAGATGGTGTAGAAGGAGGCTTCATCTGATTATCAAAACAAGACAACAATTGCCTCTGAGGCCAGCATTGCAGGAGATGGCTCTTTAGGGAAGGAAAGCTCAACTCCCCTGACACAGTGAAATCTCTTTGTGTGACCTTGAGCTCTCAGTACGATAAAAGCACAATCACTGCTGAAAGGATATAGAGTTATAGATCTCTTCCATCTGCTGCTGGTCTGAAACACATGCAACCCACCTTAGGCATTTCTATCCACAGCAGCTGACATCTTCTGTGTGAGTGGGAGTGATGAATCCACTCCAGGCTTTCATCTAACATGTACAAGATCTGTCCAAAATTCTGACTCCCATTTCCCAAATAGGCTCAATGCATTGAACAGCCCCAAGACCAAAACATAAAGCAAAATCACTGTCCTGCAGACATAGGAACCACCAGACACTGCTGCAGTTTTAATGAGATAAATGGCAACAAAGGAAGGGCTTTAAAAAAAAACAAAACCTGCATGTGTGGATGGAGAAGATGAACTGAAGTTTTAATATTGAAAGGAGAGTTAACTGTCCCGTTCCCACAGATGATGGTCCCAATCCAGGTCAGTCCCCGTTGAAGTTAAACAGGCTCTGCAGGCTGGGGGGTTCTGGGAGCTGTTGTCCAAAATAAGTTCAATGGGCCCTTGGTACCCCCTCCCCCTGGAGTTTGGTTCCAGGATCCTTCATTGATAACAAACTCTAGCTGCTCAAGTCTCATCATATATAACGATGCAGTAAAATGGTACAACAAGACTTGCATTTTGGAAAATCTGAGGCAGGGAAATATTGACCACAGGCAGAGTCAACCTGGTGGAACTGTAAGTTTTGAGAAATGTGTTCCCTCAAGTAAAAAAGTGTTTTTTAATTACAGTAATGGTTTTCTCTTTCAAGAGGATCTTGCAGCCCAGCCCCAGTGAGGGCCTACTGCACTTAGCTGTTAGGGAGGAGCTGTCAATGTAAGATGTTGAATGAAAATGAAACTCAGGCTGTACTAACAATGATGTTCTTTCTACATTTCATTTCCCTCTGACCTCACTGTTTGCAATCCCCTCCTCACTCCCATACCCAACCAATGCATGCATGGCTGTTCTGCTAGTGCAGCATGCATCTAGTTGGGGAATCTCAGTCTGAGAAACCTCATCTCATAATGCAGGTGCCATAGACCGTTGTGTTGTTGTGTTGCCAAATATTTATGGAGGGGACTTTTTTTTACCTTTGTACCATACCAAGCAGAATCACATCTATCACATCTCCCCTTATGAAAGAGATTTGTAGATCTACTTGTAGTGTCTATGCACACACGGCAACAAGTTGATAATGGATTCTGTGATCATTTGCAATCTTCTTTTCCTCCCTCATCAATTTTGCAATTCCCTATGTAGCTTAAAAGATACATATTCACACAGGGAGAATCAAATTACAGGAAGGTAGTCTTAAATGAAATACAAGCAACAATGTTCTAAATATAAAATATGGATATTTAATGAAGATTATTAATTAAGGTTCATCATCTGGATCTGTGCATATATGTATGCTGGAGGGCTTAAGCAGCCTAAAGGCACCAAATCCAATCTTGCCTTGGAAGCTAAGCAGAGTCAGCCCTAGTTAGAATGGAGAATACCAAGGAATATAGGCACTGTAAACAATATTGGAGAGGAAGGAACTGGGCAAAATTACCTCAGATTATTCCTTGCCTAATAAATCCCTATGAAATTCATACAGTCACCATAACTCGACAGGTGACTTGAAGACATACACAAACATGCACATAAACATGTTTGTGGAGAGCATAAATTTGTAAGGCTGGTTTGTTTCCCTTCCAACATTTCATAAATCAAAACTGAGACATGTATAGCTGAGTCACATCAGAGTATGACCAAATAAATATGGCTGGGCAACACAGAGCAAAAATTATTAACAACACCACAATACTATTTTAAGGATAGAAAATACTCATTATTCTCTCCCCTACTTCACAACTGTGAGGTCAGTATGCAACAATGGAAAGAATCCAAGGAGGAAAGCAAAGAGAAACTAGGACATTTGTGAATGTGACTAAAAACAAGGGGTAGCAAATGATTTACTGCAGCTATCCCCACCCAACCAATACAATGGGAGCGAAAGGACTCATCCCATGCTTTAATGTTTATATTGGAAAGTGTTTGTTGTACTTTTAGAGGTTGTATATTTTATGTCATCACCTATGGCTAGTACAATAAACAATTCATTCACAATACAATGGGAGGATATAGGTTGGTCAAAGATTGTTTTTGAAAAAAATATGGTTTAATTGCCCAGCCCATGTAGGTGCCATCTTGTGTTAGAAAATTGGCTCCTTTAATTTTGTATCATATTTTAAATGATGGATCTTCGGCTCCATTGGTGCTCCAAAACCTGCCCATCTGAGATCATTCACAGGGCCAAGTGTCGTTCTTATTGTGTAATATATTGTTGGTCAGCCACATAACAATGTGCTGTTCCTGTCTGTCCTTCAAGGGAGGCCATCTGTTTGAAACAACAGAGTCAGTCATGCTTTAATACTAGTTTGAAGAGCTGGATTAGATGGCCTCATGAGAATCCTTCCCAGGTCTTTCATTCTTGCTGAGGAGGCAATTGGATTAGTACCAGCAGATATTGGACAGAGTAACACAATGCAGTAATTATGCCCTATGACTCCTCTATCCAAAATAAAAGGTTGCTATCTTTGAGCCAAGAATGGCAGTAAGGCTGGAGGGGGATCTATCTTTGTAACTTGCACAGAGGTTCAGCTATCCTGTGGTATCCAATGCTCACCCCCTTCCCTTCATCTACTGAGTCAGATCTGCAGGTGTTTGGTCCAAGATTCACATTGTTATTACCAAAGTGCCTTGTTGCTTTTTTACTGGCAGGACCTCGGCTGAGCAAATTTAGATTCTGCAGCTCACTGTATATTTATCATCATCACAGCAAAAGACATCCAGGGGTGACCAGGAATGCTGGAAGGCATTCAGAAAGTTACTCACAAACTTTAAGCAAGGGGAGGGGGCACACAGCCCAGATTTTTAAAATGGCAACTGCATTGTTCAGTCAAACATTTGGTTCCTGGGATTTCCTGAACAGAGTACTGCTCATCCTTGGAATAAAGGAGACTTCACAAACCAACTCTATAGGTCTGAACCACTGTCGTGTTTTGGACATTATGCTGACATTTCTGTTCAAAAGAGAGCAAAGGACAATGCCAGAGATTGGACAGGATTTGCAAGTTCAGCCCATGGCATCTTCAGAAAAGGATATAAACCTTGCACTGTTTCAGCAGGCAAAAACAAATAACTTCCACGTTCTTTTTCCCAATTGCAGGAGAACATTAATATTTAGTAAAGTATGCTTCCCAAAGTGTTCTGTGTAATTATTCTATACAGAAATGTGTGTGGCTTTTCTGTTAAATCCCATCATACTTTTTCATGTTTGTGTTTGTGTATTTATGTGCATGCACACTCTGGAAAGAAAAAGGGTCTGCACAAAATATAGGTTCCTTCAGAAAAAAAATATTTTCTGTGCAAAAAAACCCCCTACTTTTTGTTCATAGAAAACCCATTGGAAATTCACCTCCATTTCTAAGATGAAGAGATGGCATTCTCCATAGACGCCTGCAAGGTCATGTGGCCAGCATGTCTGCATGGAGTGCCATTACCTTCCCACAGAAGCAGTACCTATTGATCTACTCACATTTGCATGTTTTTGAACTGCTATGTTGACAGAAGTTGGGGCTAAGAGCTCACCCTGCTCCCCGGATTTGAACAGCCAACCTTCCCAGTCAGGAAGTTCAGCAGTTCAGCGGTGTAACCTTCTGCACCATCGGGGAACAGCTCCTGAATTCTCAAGACATCTTCTCCCTGTTTGCTTCATTTTGCGAATGATAGGGCCAGCTCTTGAGCTGATTTGGAATAAACATCCTGTGTTCACAAAGCATCTTACTAAAATAATATCCCAAACCTTAGCACAAATTTCTAAATAGGCTTACTTGGTAGACATAAACATAGCAGGTGTTAGTGAAATGTCATGGTGATACTGGGACAGAATTGCGGGGGAGAAGGGTGCATGAACTCAGCATTTTCAAGCACCACCTTAGTCTCAACCTGGACAAATTCACCAGCACTTATTGAGATTCTTTTGCTCTGAGTGCTTTTTGTCTCCGTGGAGGGAAGGGATGGAAATAGGAAAAGTGTTGTATGGGAAAGCACCGCTCATTGTTGCAACCAGTGCTTCAATAATTTCTAGGATATGGCATCCTCCTTCTGGCCAAAAGAAGGCTGCAAAATGTGCATCTGGCCGCTATACTGCTCCAAGATGTCTTCCTATAACTGCTTGAAGCAATGGAATCTTATCCATTTTGGTCACGATTCAGAGTTCTCCATACAGATTCCTAACAGGAGCGCCAGCTCCATTGGCTGCCAATTAGCTTCCGAGCACAATTCAAAGTGCTGGTTTTAACCTTCAAAACCCTATACTGTCCTGGCCCAGTTTACCTGTCCAAATGTATTCTCCCCTATGAACCATCAAGAGTGTTAAAATCGTCTGGAGAGGCCCTGCTCTCGGTTCCACCACCTTTGCAGGCGCGTCTGGTGGGGACGAGAGACAGGGCCTTTTCTATGGTGGCCCCCTTGGCAGTGGAATTCCCTCCCAAATGAAATTAGATCTGCCCCTTTCCTCCTGACTTTTAGGAAGCTGGTGAAAACGTGGCTCTGGAAGGAGGCCTTCGCACAATGGGGGCGGAGATCAGTAATTGATTAAAGTTGCTGACCACTAGACATGGACTGTATACAAGGACTGAGTTGGACCTGATTTTACTTTGGCAAATAGTTTTTATGATGATTTTATTGTGAATTTAAGATGTTTTTAGATTTTAAATGTTAGCATTGAATTCTTGCTGTTTGCCAGTCTGAGTCCCTCTATTGAGGTGAGAAGATCGGGGTAAAAAAGTTTTAAATAAATAAATACAAAACTATCCCCTGGTCTTCCAAATAAATGGCATCTGAGCTGGTATTTCCTGAAAAGGACTCTGTTATGGAAAGGATTTGTGGTTTTTCCATCACTTCAGAACCAGGTTCTCCAGGAAAGCCACAGGAACCAGCCTCCTGTAGGTAGAAGAGGTCCCACTGCCATCCCTGGAATGGAGGATATCAGTTAGGAAGGTACCCATGCTACAATGCACACAGCCTTGCACTTTCCAAATATGTGAAAACAAACCAGACTTTAAGAGAGAAGTACTAAACTTAAGAGAACCGGCATGCCAGATGTGTCAAGTTATAATCCACACAATCTCTTACCATTGTTGACATTGGCTGGAATTTCTGAGAGCTAGAGTTCAAAACATTGAGAAGTTCTCCATCACAAGACTGGAGAAGGCCAATATATTTAAATGGAGCCAAAAGGAAACATTCACAAAAACATTAAGACTCATTTACAATCTGCTGTTTGTTACAGTAGCTTAGGTGGAAACCATTCTGATTTCTAGCCCCAGCCACATGATTGTTCCTGCCTCTCTCCGATTCTTACCAATAGTCACAACTAAACCCTACTGAGCCTCCCAAGACAGACATGCTTAGGGTTGCACATTGAGGCAGTTATCTACAGGGAGGAGTATATAGCCCTGCTAAACCCCAGCTGTTCCTCTCTTCTTCCTTCAATTGTCAAGTAAGGTAGCAACACTTTTGCACTATAATGAGGGAGCAAGCAGAAATACAGCAAACAAAAGAATTGTATGGTGGCTGAATCAAACTGTGCCAATTTTTAAAAATGTGACAGCAAGATTGGGGGGGGGGGGGGAGAGATGTTAGGATTTGAAAAGGGACGCCATGATATGGTGGGTTAGCTGGAGAGAAATGTGTCAGCAGCTGATTGGCTGAGTGTGCCAAGGGGCCAGGGTACTGATTGGCTGCTGCCTCTGGCTGGCTGCTGAGGCCAACGGTTCTAACTGTCATTCTGCCATTTGTACTCTCTTTGGACAGTGAAGAGATATTGCTGGCTGCCAACTATCTTAAAGACTGATCATTTAAAGGCATGAGCTTATTTTAAAGACTATTTTAAAATATTAATTTATTCTTCTGTTCCCTTCCTGAAATCAAAGAGACCGATGTATATATTGTTACCATGTTTGAACCTTTGAACTAAAGTAAAGATACTGTTACTTGTTTTACAAGACTGAGTGACATTTTATTACACAGCAGGATATACCTTGGTTTAAATTCTGTGGTAAAGCTTCTACTTACTCTGCTTATTCACATTTACCAACCCTCACAGGAGAGATGATTTGAAGTACAGATAGCCCCCAAGGAACATTGCTGTAGTCCAATACTATCACGATTCTTTGATGAAGGTAAGGGTAAAAGTTTTCCCCTGAGATTAAATCCAGTCGTGTCCAACTTTGTTGATTGGTGCTCATCTCAATTTCTAAGCCAAAGAGCTGGCGTTGTCTGTAGCTGCCTTCAAGGTCATATGGCTGGCATGACTGCATGGAGCACCATTACCTTCCCGTCAGAGCAGTACCTATTGATCTACTCACATTTGCATGTTTTCGAACTACTAGATTGGCAGAAGCTGGGCCTAACAGCAGGAGCTCACACCACTCCCCGGATTTGAACCTGCAACCTTTCGGTCAGCAAGTTCAGCAGCTCTGTGCTTTAACCCCCTGCGCCACCGGAGGCTTCTTTTTGGTGAAAGTTAGAAATTATAATATTCCAAGGTGGCCCATGGCTATTCATGTTGTTTTATAAGAATTACAATGAATGGTTCAGACGGCCTATGTAAAAATGGAGGAGGGCAGGAGAACGGAGGAAATATGGGATGGCGCCCTTTCACATCACACAAGTCAGTCAGTCAGTCAGTCACGTTTATTGAGTAACCGTCAGGTCATTTCAAATAAAAGCTCCAACAGCAGAGTAGTATACAAGATAAGGATAAAATCTATGATGCCACTTTGATTGCCATTTTAGAGTGCCGCATGAAGAATGATGAGCAATAGATCTCTGTGGTGCCTCTGGCCAAAATACAAATCCCAGGATTCCATGGGATGCAGCCAGGGCAGCTAAAGGGAATCCAGCTCTAGAATTCTGTAATGTGAATGGGGCTCTTCATAAGAAACTGGCAACTCCACTGTCCCAGCCAAACAGTGAAGGAACAAAGTGACTAGCAGAAAACTAACTTTAAGCCACCGAGGTAATCAAGAATTCTCCGGTGTTCCTGCCTTGCTTGGAGAAATGTTTTAAAAATACACAAATTGGTGGGAAGGGACTAGAAGATAGAAAACCATCCAAGCCCTTTCCATGAGTGTTTTTGCAACTTGAAAGCACAGATCTCACCCAAAAAAAGGGGAAATGGAAAGAAGCTAAGGTCCCAGTGCACTACGAGGTTAAACGCACTGTGATTCCAGCATGAAGTGGAACTGAGAAATGCTTTTTAAATATAAAACCAGTAGCCGTAGGGTAAATTAAAGATGCTAATTTAATTTCATTAGATCCACAGAGCGGCGAGTTGTGGGAGGCAGGAAATGCATTTGATGTATTTTAAAAGCTGCAGTTGCATATGTCTTATTTTTCACCATTTTGTGGGTTGAGGAAAAACAGCTCTGGTTATAAAAGATACTGACTTTGAGGAGCTAATGACTCTCATGAATTATTTTTGTTGATTTATACACCCACTCTGACTTTAAGCAACATTAATAAAGAAAAAGTGAATTCATTTCCCATGTGGAAAGAGGGCTGCTATACTAACAAGGCCTGCCGTTCACTCCTAGTTTTAATTGCTTGCCATGCAGCAAACTGCCCTTTCCCTGTTGCAATTGGTAGCCCTTCTAATTATGACCAGACTTCACCCCAAATTCAATTCACAACAAGTGAAATTTTGATTAGGTGTTGCAGTTTTCAACAGTTCCTAAACCTGATCTGAAAATTAATGGAGGCATGGTGAAATCTGGCGTTTATTAAGGAATTCACTTATTGTATGTTCAAACACTGGTCCATCTAGTTCAGTGGTGCTCAACCTATGGGTTCCCAGGTTGTCCCAGGGATTTCTGAGAGTTGTTTACCAGCTGTTAGGATTTCTGGGAGCTGAAAGCCAAAACAACTGGGGACCCACAGGTTGAGAACCACTGATATAGTTATTTGGAAAACATGTGGCACTAAAGCCTCAAGCACGCTTTAAGCTGCTTTTAAATCTCACCACCAAGCCACAGCTGAATCAGCCACTACATTTTCTACTGTTCCAAGCAGGGCCGTAGCCAGGATTTTGATTCGGGGGGGGGGGCTGAGTTTGGTTCGGGGGGGCTGAGACTGGGTGGAAGAGGGTCTACCCTAGCAAACCTTTTGTATTGTTATCCCAATAACCCCATTAATGTGGGATATAATGAGCATGGTGATCAGATCATGATATAAGTGCACATAACAGTTTAAATAATGTACCAGTAAGGCCTTCTCGCAGATCACCCTGAGAATTTCGGGGGGGGGGGCTGAAGCCCCCTTAGCCCCCCCCTGGCTACATGCCTGGTTCCAAGCCTCCAAAATTGCAACCACATGGAAAACCGCCAAAATCACAACATTTTTCTAGTGCTTTCCCTTCTTATCCCTATTCCCTGGACTTTGAAAACACTGCTATGTCCTGATTTCCCACCTCCCAGAGAACAGCTGAAAAGTGCTTTCCTTGGGCACTTCTGTATTATCCAAAATAATATTCTGTGACTTTTCTGCACCATATTGTTTGCACAATTGTTGCCATTTCTCTTAAATAGAGAACCGATGTAGCCTGGAAAAGTTTGTGTGCAGGAATGCAACCACTGAAGCCCATATAGTTGTGTCTCCCTTGTCCTCACTGACTTTATCAGGTCTCAAGAAAGAGTGTACTACAATATGAGCAACAGCCCCCTCCCCTTTTTGCCCAATTTTATTTATTTATTTATTTCCTTTTTAAAAAAATATTCTTTATTAAGTTTCAATAAAAGAACACAAAGATAAGAAATAAAGACAAACATACATAAGAATAATAAAAACATTTCCAATTCTTCTGTTGAGGGTATCATTCCCCTCAACCTTCCGTCCTATTTCTTTACGAAAATGAAAGGGAATTAGACAAAGGGGAAAGAGAAAGGGGAAGGGTCTAAAGAGAAGGTAAGGGGAAAGGATAAAAAGAGGGTAAAGAGTGTTGAATATACAGCTATAAAGAGTGTTCTAACTAGATGCAGGAATAGGGTATCTTATATATCTCTTATAATTAAAAGTAAGAAAGTTCTGTAGAGAATTATATATAATATCCAATATCATTTTCTTCTTATATAGTGGTGGTCCTCTTATCTCCTATAATGTAAAGGAAAACATTATACAGTATACACACACACACACACATATCCTCCTCCCCCCTCTATTTGCTACCATTTAAATTTTGAACTATAATAACCAGCCTTACACCCAGCAGTCACACACATGTACCCTGGGTTCTGATTCTCACAAAACTACAGTGTCCCCTCACTTATTGCTGGGGTGAGGTTCCAGGACCTCCCACAATAAGTGAAAAACTGCGATGTAGGGATGCTCTATTTATTTTATGATTTATACATTATTTTAGTAGTTATACACTATTTTAAGTCTTTATAAACTTAAAATACAGTGAAGGAAAGGAAGGAAAGGCCCTTCAAGACTGGAGGGAGGGAGGACTGAGGAGGGAAAGCTCCTCGGAGAGCAGAAGTGACAAAACCCCACAAAACAGCAAAAATACCATAATATATATTTTAAATTAATATTTTTTGAAATCTGCGAAACAGCAAGTCCAAAATAAACGAACTTGAAAGTAGTGAGGGAACTCTGTACTTATCTTCATTTTTCCCCAATCAATGCCCTAAACTGGGTTGCTCTTGAAGTAAGAGTTAATGACTGCCAATGGGAGCATGCTGTGAATGTGAATGAAACCACCCCTATGAGCTCTATTCACATGACTACTATAATATCCATGACTCCACATGCAATGTGAAAATGTTCTGTAACAGGAATTAAGCGAAGGCTTTGTGTTACATGGTTGGTACCTCGTATTCTGTGAATTGTACCTGGACGCGAGTTTGCTGGTAGCTCCGGGTGACCTGCACATGGCTAACTGTTAAGCAGAAGCTAGCCATGAAAATGGAGCAATCAGTGGTTCTATACACCTCAAAGCAGCCTTTATGAGCCCATCTTGTAAGGGAGCTCACAAAACCGAATGACCCTCACCTGTGACAAATATACTGAAGACTGAATGACTAACTGGAAGCAATAAAAAGAGGAAAATGATTACAGAATATCATATATATCTATCCCACTGTGCTGTTTTGAACTATTTAGCCTAAAGGGCAATCAACCCCCTTCCATCATCGCTGATCACACAAAGGCCAATGTTATCGTATTGATGGGCAGCCACAAGACCATTTGAATATCTTGTGCCATAAATCATGCAATTTAGGGCTTGGCATCTGAGGGGAAAGTAATGGGTTTTCTGATGGACTCTGTTAGCAACTCCTCACTTTTAGTGTTACAAAAAAAAACCCAGTCCAATGTCTTTGTGGATGGTTGAATATCTACTTGGCAAACAACAGCTCTGTTCAAACACATTTGAGGCTGTTAGCTTCAACCTACATTCTCCTCTGGCACACTTCACAAGCCGCAATGAATTTAACAACAGAAAAGGACATTTGCCTGATTTGGAAACTGTGAAAGATTTAGCAACTTTCCCAACCTGTTACAAGAATTCCACATGTTCCAGTCTCTAGCTTTATGGTTTAGTTTTAAGACAGATTACCATTTTCTCCTTTCTCATTTTACATTTGTATGTGTTTACTCAATGCATTTTGCTTATCACAGTTCAGTTATTATAAAAAAGGGAAAGGATAAACACACACACACACACAGTTTAAGCAAGCACAAATATTTCAATAGAGTAGATTAGCAGGTTTTCCATTTAGGAAAAACAAACAAAACACCACAGTGGGGAGAAATTGAGCAAGGGCTTGCAGATCAGCTTCTGGTACTGTTAAGGAACACAAGTACAGAGATGGGGAAAGAGGGACTAGAATAGGTCATGTTATCTAATTTTAGATTGATCTACCATCAAATATAATAATAATAATTTATTTATATTCCGCCTTATCTCCCCACTCAAGGCGGATTCCAACATAACAACGGCAAACATTCAATGCCTTCATAAAACAGACAAATGCTGACATAAAATCCTAGAGAAACCCTGCATATGAAAATAACATTAAAACATAACCTCAAATTAAAGCCTAACATCAATAAATTAAGCTACACGTAGTCAAACAAAATTATATAATAACATAAAATCTAAACAAACATCCACATTAATTTACAACAGCCAACTAGAGTTCACAAAACAGTGGGGGTTGGTTGTGTAGTCAAATTATGTTCGTTGGGCTGGCATGGACTAGGAGAGTTCAAATACAAAACAGTTCTCAACCAGGGGCCCGGTGGTAATATGGCCACATTTTCAAAATAATCAAATGTATAGTGTTTAAGACTACAGCTGATGAGTCCAAAGGCCTTTGGAAACTGAAATACATTATACTTGGAGAACACATTGGATGATCTATACTAGGAAGTGAGTTCTATGGAAATGGCACCATACCTGAAGAGCTCCTGCCTTACAGGCATACTATCACCACAAACATTGTAAACACCCAGAAAAAAGCCTGATTACCTGAGCATTGTGCAGATAGAGAGGAGCACCTCTGCCTCACCTTTTGTCAACGCCATTCCCTTGCCAATTAATGAGCCACCTCTATTTTTACACAGCATCTTTGTTGAAAAATGTTGGATTAGAAGTGGATTCCTGGGGTGTTGACCCAATTTCTGGGGAAGTTTAAGCCTCTTTCAACAGAGTCCACAAGATGAAATGCTAAATCCCATTGTCAGGCAAACAGACAGTATAAAAATTTCATAGTTACGAACTTTACCAATTACATCTAAATGCACATGCATATATATATATATATATATATATATATATATATATATGAATGCAGTGCATAAGCCTGACCAACTATAGGAAAGTTTCAAAATGAGAAGCAGCTCTGCAGAGCCTGTGCTCATCATCTAAAGCAGACATGGGCATTTGGCCCTCCGGGTGTTTTAAATTTCAACTCCCACAATTCCTAGCAGCCAGTAAAATATTGAAAATTGTTGGAGTTGATGTCCAAAACACTTTGAGGGTCAGGGTCTGTTCATGCCTAATCTAAAGGGAGGATGGAGAAAGAAAGGAGTATTTTATGTACTTGAAAACACAACTGGAAGGTCATCTGGCCACATGGTGTGATTGTTTAGATACATTCGCACAATGGATGATGAGCAAGTGAGGAAAGTTTTATAGATAGCATGCATATGGTAAAGTTATACAGGAACTTTTGCTCTAATGATAGCAAATGGGTGTAGGCATTTAAAGCACATGATTGGCTAGATAATATGAGGGCGGGTCAATAAGTCCGTGACTTTTTGAATTTCCTGCCTCCTAACTGAAAGGGCAACACTGCCTGTCAACAGGCATCTGTCAGTTGACTCCTGTCAAAATTTGAACAAGCTGTGTCATTTAGTTTATATTTGACAGCCGTTGATAGCAGACTACCACGTGATTTGAGGAGAAAATGGAAAAAAGTGAATTTTGTGTGCTCATTAAGCATTATGTTTTGCGGGGGGGGGGGGATCATCACTCAAACCAAGGCTAAGCTTGATAAATATTATGGGGACTCTGCACCATCAATTTCAATGGTAAAAAGTGGTTTACTGAATTTTGTTGCAGCTGTACAAGCACGGAAGATGCCGAACGTTCTGGACGCCCAGTTCTGGACACCCGAAACAATTGAAAAAATTCATGATATGGTGTTGGCCGATAGGCATCTCACATGAAGATTGAAAGAAAGCTTTCCACAAGATGGGTGCCACGTTTGCTCTGTCGACCACAAAGATTGTGGAAGCCATAGGCATCTCACATGACTCAGTGGATTCCATTTTAAATGATCCCTTGGGTACCAGGACAATGCAAGGGTGCACACATGTGCAGTTGCCATGGCAACAACCCATGAATTGGGATACGAATTGCTCCCTCATCTGCCATATTCTCCGGATTTAGCCCTGAGTGACTATTTCTTGTTTCCAAACCTGAAGAAATGTCTCAGCCGAAAGAGATTTGACTACAACAATGAAATCATCTCACAAACAAATACCTACAGTATTTTGATAACCTCGACAAATCTTTTTTTTTTGGAAGGGATAAAAAAGGTTGGAGCAATGTTGGACAAAGTGTATAGAGCTCAAAGGAGACTACATTGAAAAATATAATGATTTTTTAATCCCAAAACCTGTGTTTCATTCAAAAAGTCATGGACTTATTGACCTGCCCTCGTACTTTCCAATGTTTCCCTTTGCCATTCTTTTGCATCCTAATTGATGACTCACACCCCTTCTCGCTGTCTCTTGAAGAGGTCTTTTGCTGAAAATGTCATTAATCATAGCATCTGTGCTCAGTATAGCTCAACAAGTCCATCTTGACACATTTCTTACACCTTGTGGAAGGCTTCATCAATATTCTTCTCGCTCTCAGAAATCCTTCGATTGTCTTGCCATATTTGTAATAATGGAATCACAGATTTGGAAAGGATCACTGGAACCATTAAGTCCAATCCCATTTTGTCATGCAAGAATACACAATCGAACCACTTCCAACAGATGGCCATCCAAGTATCTCCATCTAACCCAAATATTTCATTGTCATGTCATCTCTTAATCTCCTATCCAGCCCTCTAAGAGCATGGCTTCCAGACCTTTTGATCGCCTTCCTATGGACATGTTCCTGCTGTCTATATATTCTTGGCAAGGAGAAATTAGCAATATAGAGGTTTGGGTTTTTCAGTGTTTCTTAAGAAGCCCGATCCCATTTTGGTTAGAATGGCTTTAGCCAAGGCATTCTGGAAGATCTATTATCTTCTGGTTTTGATTAAGGAAGAAACTTTCATTACTACTCTTTTCTATTTGTGCTCCAGGATAGTGTGAAGTATATGCCAAATTTTGAATGTCTATCTCTTTCTTGAGATTTTGGATAATATCTCCACTATCTGCCTTGTCTTGACAGTACAGGATAAACTCATCCACACAGCTTGTAATGGAAGTCCATTTATTAGTTCTGAAGCTTTGTATACACATTTGTCAACAGTGCCTGGAGTGGATCCTTCTTTGATAAGAGTTTGGTTCAGCTTCCCACTCCATGCTCTGACAGTCTGCTTTAGGGCATACATGCTTCTTTTCCAATTTACACACAAGATGTTCCCTGCCTAGAATTTTGAATCCTGGACACTGTTCTTTGTAAGGTTCCTCACATAGATTAGGAACTAGATTAGACTACATGGGAAAGTTGCTTTAACATGCCTTTGCTTTGGTGAAGCATCCCTTAGGGCAGTGTTTCCCAACCTTTTTTGAGCCGCGGCACACTTTTTACATTTACAAAATCCTGGGGCACACCACCAACCAAAATGACACAAAACAACACTCTAACACAGTAATACATATAGTTAATATGTTTTTAAATGTATTTATACACTCACTGTGAAACCTGGGCCTGTTTTGATGAACACAACATAGATATCCTGGCAGGAATGGCAGAAAGACACACACAAAGGTCTTGCTCAACAGCTGTCAGTCTCTCTCTGTTTTTAGTTTTTATCACAGTGAAGCTTGAGAAGCTCATCTCACACAGATATGTGGTTGAAAACGGGAGCAATGTCAAAAATAGCTGCCGCCATTTTGATCCAAGGGGGGCAGCGTGAGCATGTTCAGGAGGGGAGGGGGAGGGAGGAAGACGTGGGGCGAGTCTGCGCAGTAGCGCTCGCATGGGCCACGTCTTCCTCCCCCCTCCCCTCCTGAGCAAAGCGAGAAGAACGAGGCTGGGAAGAAGGGAGCCCAAGTGGAGAAGAAAAAGTGTTCGGCAGGAGGGGGAAGAAAGGGTATTGGAGGTTCCAATTTCCCACGGTACACCTGATGATCTCTCACGGCACACTGGTTGGGAAACACTGCCTTAGGGGAGTTCTAATAGTTGTGTGCATGACTACTGGAGCAGCAGTTTCATTGTAGTCTTTCCCATATTTCTGCTATAGCCCTTTTCTACAGTCTTGCTTAATAATTGAATCTCATCTTCAGCATCCTACTTTGAGATTCTGGAAGATCTACAGTCAACTACCTTTTTACCTTTGGATAATTCTGTTCCATTTTCCAGCAAAAAAGCTGTACACATAAGTGATCATGGCCCCAAACCTGGCATTGGGAAATAACTTTAGTTAGGGCACAAACATATTGTTCAATAAGATAAGCTTTTCAGGCTACTTCTAAACTTTGTGAAATTAAGAAATTGTCCTGTCTAGATATTGAATTCACAAGAACTAAAGTTAAAGTAAGTCTTAAATGGAGTCTGCGAACACGCAAAAACAGCATCAGCAGCTCTGGTATGAGGTTTTACCTTAGAGGATGTAGAAACAATCACCTCTGCCCATCTCTCTAGTGGAGAGAGTTGGACCTTCAGTGGCATAATGGGTAAAACCATTGTGCTGGCAGGACTGCTAATCAAAAGGTCAACTTTGAGGAGAGGGGTTAGCTCCCTCTGTCAGCTCCAGCTCCACATGCGGGGACATGAGAGAAGCCTCCCACAAGATGGTAAAACATCCAGGCATCCCCCAGGCAATGTCCTTGCAGACAGCAAATTCTCTCACACCAGAAGTGACTTGCAGTTTCTCAAGTCACTCCTGACACACACACAAAAAATCTCTCTAGTACAAATATGGTAATTTGGAGAAGAGGACTCCTTTACAGTATCCCAGTCCAATTTGCTGCTTATCTTTTCTACTTGTGGTAACGACTCCAGACATCTTATGTAACATCAAAGAAAGAGTCATTCAAAAATACTGATGAAAGGGAAGGGAAAACTGCATGATTCTTACCTCTTGAAAATGATGGTACAAGGGGAATATCTGGGCTACAATCTGGCACTTCTGGAAAGAAGCCTCTCAGACTGCTATTTTTCGCATCAGGTCTCTCTACACTGCAACTTCAAACAAGTCTGCAACCAATTGTACTGCCCCTGAGAAAATCTCGATAGGTATTGTTCAATGGGACTCTGCCTTATACTTTGAGATTATGCAAACAGTATACTGTAGATGGTGTTTCTCTCCTCACTTGGATTATTTCTCTTTAGAATTAAAACTGCAAGTTGCTGGGCCATCTGTTCCCTTTTGGGGAGGTATATATTTTATGTCCATTATATTTTGCTATGGGTGTGTATAAAACTTGATATTTAGTTTATAGCTCACATTTCTCCCAATATGGGACCCAAGGTAAGTATCCTCCTCATTGTCCCCTTTATTTCTACCATTTTTATTTCCAGTGACTATCCAGATTGTCCATCTTCTATGTGTTGTCAAAGGCTTTCATGGCCGAAATCACTGGGTTGCTGTGACTGCTCCTGGCTGTATGGCCATTTTCCAGAAGCATTCTGTCTAACGTTTTGCCCACATCTATGGCAGGCATCCTCAGAGGTTGTGAGGTCTGTTGAACCTCACAAACTCTAAGAATGCCTGCCATAGATGTGGGCGAAACATCAGGAGAAAATGCTTCTAGAACATGGCCATATAGCTCAGATAACTCATAGCAACCTTGTCTTTCTTCTCTCTTTGGATCACTTCTCTCTGTCAGTGCAGAAAGGCTTGGTTGTATATGCTTTTGGATCTTCTGTGCTTAACTACCAAGAGATATGCTATCATGGGCTTGTTTCTGGAATCAGCAGAGTATTTTGGCACTTTGCTGTATTTTCTCTGAACTTACTACTTTTAGTCCTAATTGTTCCCCATATCAGTACAGGAACTGGTCTCACAATCCTACTTCCAGCACAAATTCATGGTGCTTTTGTCACTTTAAGTACTACCACCTTTGGAAAGTTTTTTTTCTGTGTGTGAAGAAGGTACATATTAGCCATTTTACTTTTGATTTTATGTTTCTACCCCTTTTAACAATGCTAGGGAAGGCAAGGAAAAATGTTTGTTCCGAGGGAAAGATACTATCTGTCAGCAAGTGTAGATAGGGACCTACGTGACTAATAGGAACATCAAACATTTGGTCATTTGGACACCATAAGTGCCTTGAAACATCATGAAGCATGATGAAGAGAAAATGACATTTCAGATAAAAGTGAAATGTAGGGTGAAAATTGACTCAGTAGATTCTTCTACGCAAACTTGGACTTCATAATGTTGTAAATATACTAGCAGTTCTCAATGATATATTGTTGCACCTTTTCATGGAACTATAATTCCAGGGGCTCATTAAATGTTTTTAACATGTTTTCTCAGTCTTTCCAAACAGCAAAGGCAGCTAACATTTCCTAAAACCAATAAAGTAATGCAATAATAATGAAATCAAATAGGAGAACAGGAGACTAAATTCACAACCAAACAGCCACAAAGACACTTTTATCCTTAAAAAGAATGGTTAAAGCAAACCATTAGCTATGAGAGAAATTATTATAGAATTGGCATCCCTTATCCAAAATTGGAAAAACTCCAAAACTGTCCACCATGTGGCACAGATAGTGACATCTTTCTTTCTGATGATTTGATGTTTCATGTAAAAAATTATTTAAAACATCATATATATATATATATATATATATATAATATAACTTCAGGCTATGCATATATTGTATATATGAAATATAAATTAATGTCATGTTTAGACTTGAGTCCCATCTCCAAGGTAAGTTATTGTGTACTTATATGCATAAAATTCCAAAATCCAAAAGATTTCTGGTCCCAACAAGGGGGATATAATACTTGTATTTGTTTGGTATTGTTTTTATATCAAACCCATGACAGAAACCAACTTGGAGGTTGAGACCCCTGAGGGGCCATGAGTGGGGTGTCAAGAGGGGTCACCAAATACCATCAGAAAACACAGTATTTTCTGTTGGTCATGGGAGTTCTGTGTGCCAAGTTTGGTTCAATACCCTCACTGGTGGAGTTCAGAATGCTCTTTGATTGTAGATTAACTATAAATCCCAGCAACTACAACTCCCAAATGACAAAATCAATCACCCAACCCCACAAGTATTCAAATTTGGGCATATCGAATATTTGTGTCAAATTTGGACCAGTGAATGAAAATACATCTGCATATCAGATATTTACATTACCGTTAATGTAAATATCAGATATTTATATTAACAGTAGCAAAATTACAGTTATGAAGTAGCAATGAAAATAATTGTATGTTTGGGGGTCAGAACAACATGAAGAACTGTATTAAGGGGTCGTGGCATTAGGAAGGTTCAGAACCACTGTTATAGGCCTTCTTCATTGCATTCATTTCCTTTGGCCCTTGGATCATTTCATTTTCCCCTAATATTTTCACATTTTGAGGAATTTGTTTCTTTTGGTTCAGACCTCTTCTCAGTTGCCCAGTACAATAACATGGATGCAGTCTCCTACAAAAATGTATGTGCGGACACAATTGCTAATGAAACAAACTGAGCCTTCCACTGCTATTTGTCTTCATTCATCCAGGGTGGCCCAGGGACATGACAGGAGTAATTGCTGCTTCTCCTGCTTCCTCTCTGAAAATGGGAGCCTTTGAGCTTCCCTTTCAGCTCTTTTAATATTCCACCAGGACTACGGTGAGAATTCAGGCCGAAGAATCTTTCCTTGTCACTTCTATTGGAATGGACTGCCAGTATCACCCGCATGGTAAAACAGCCTCTTTGTAAGACAGCAGGGATTGGAAATGGCTTTGTATGGCATCAGCATGAGGAAAAAGCATATCTTAGACACAGCTCGGTTATTTCTTTCAGATAGAAGAAGATATAGAGGCATAGAGAAGTGAATGAACTTGTATATCTGAAAAGCAGAAATATTTCAAGCTCATTTAACAGAGTAAATAAAAGGGGGAAAAGGGAGAGGGGGAAATGTGAAATTCTACATCTTCATCACTGCACTATGCAAAAGCTAGCAATGTCAATCATTTCACAGACAATAACCAGAACACATATGGTCAAACAAGAACAGATAATGGTCAGGATAATATACATGCTAAAGGAGGAAAGGCACACAAGCAAGAAGACAAAAGCAGTTTGCTTTTGCCTGAACCTACTGGGAAGAGTAAGATTTGACTTGCCTCTTCTTCTCATCTTTTGCTGCTAAGTTGGGGCTGCTCCTGGTATCATTGGCAGCGTCTCATCCAAGTAGTAATCATGGTTGACCCTGCTCAGCTCTCATGATCAGACAACATCTTTGGCCCTTGGATCATTTCTATTAGAGTTTTAAAGAACATAATTCCCAACCTGCCAAAGAAGAGCCAGAGTTTCTTGCAGATGTAGTCCAGAAAAGTGACTTTTCTTAGGTTTTAAATCTGCACCTCCCCACCCCCCAAAACACACACACACACACACACACACACACACACACACAGGTTGTTGGAACCGCCTGGTTAATAGAAGTAATAAAACACTGGGGATGGTTCTGTGCTTCTTTTTTGCTTCACACGTGTAGATTTTAATTACACTGCTGCTCCCCAAAACAATATTAAATCCAAATAGTAGTATGTCGTAATGAGACTCCATGGCAGACGAATGCTCTAGAATACCCAAAGCAAAGAAGTAATCTTAATCAGCGAAGAAAGGGATTTAAAAGGGAGGGGAACGATA
This sequence comes from Anolis apletophallus, assembly GCA_030556195.1. Taxonomy (NCBI): domain Eukaryota; kingdom Metazoa; phylum Chordata; class Lepidosauria; order Squamata; family Anolidae; genus Anolis; species Anolis apletophallus. Next base: position 126,250,688 of record JARBWK010000001.1, on the reverse strand, counting down.
ATAGTATGCAAAATCTCACATTTAAGGAATATAAACACAGGAACAGTCTTTTGTGACTTAACAGGAGATGGAAAACACCATATCGGAACAAGAGATTATGTAGATTACCACCCAGAAGCCATTTCCAATGTGAATGTTCAACATAAAGGGAATAACACACTCCACTCTAAATGCTCAAAACTGAAATCATCATTCTTGCATGCCATTTTCTCTACATATACGGTATGCATTTCTGCCTGACATTTCTGAGCCAAGAATCGGATTCCAAAATTAAGATAAGAAAAGGGTAATTATGTTCTCATCTGCATATTAGTGCAGGAAGGTTGGATAGGGTTTGCTTGGTTGAAAATGTGGACCAAAAAATCCTCCCTGCATCTCCATTCTCCTCCATTTTGATGTGTGACTTTTTCCCATCAGACATCTGCCCCAGCGGTACCTGCCAGTGGCATCTGTCTAAGGAAGCAGGATGTGACTACTGGGTGTAAGTGCTGTTTTGAAATTGCAAAGTAAGCCTTCCTCAAAACAAGTAAACCATTGGAATCCAAATGCTTCTCTTCCAGTGATGTTCACAGAGGTGGGAAGGCCCTTCCCCTTTCTGTCTTTTATCTCAGCAGAGGTTTGTAGCTTCATGGTTGAGTTAGCCTCCTATCCCCCCCCCCATATGTTCCTATGGAGATCACATTACAAACCCCTAATTCAGAGATGCTATACACAGTTTCTTTTACTCATGCTCTAAAACGTCTTCAGAAGTGTTTGTGGGTTTCTCATACGACCTCATCACATGTGGAAATTTCAATGTTCTAGGATGCTTCTACCTCAGTTGAGCCATGGAGCTCTACGCCACCCATCACACAATATTGCTTCACTTCCGGTGGGGCTCCATGGCTCAACTGGAGCAGAAGCATCATAAGATGCTGCGCCACCAACATGGGAGCCTCCCCATGTTCCATTTAGAACAACAAGGCTACCACAGGAAGAAGTCATGCAGCGATGCTTCCCCATGTGTGATGGGGAAGCGGCAGCTGCTGGCAAGGCGGGAATTATCCCACTGCCCCCCGATTCACCACGGATCAGGAAGACCTCCTCAATGTGATGAGGTCCTAGGTCCTCTGGAATGAATTGGGCCTACCTTGAAGGGCTGGTGTGTTAGGATTTCAAAGCCTTAGAAGGAAAGGCCTTGTCTAAGCCAGAAGGGAGTACACACTCCTTATATGGTAGCGGTGCCTAATTGGTGGAGAGATTTGGCTTACACAAAAGCCCTGTGAGTGAATATTGTTTTGTGAAGGAACCATTTACTGTAAAGAATCAACCTGACAACCTGCTGTAACCAATATGCGTCTATACCTCTCATTACGTCTGAGAAGCCTTCTTGTTCCAGTTTAAATAAACTTTATAAATCTGTTTGATTTACCTCACCACAGCCAGTGTGTCTTTCTATGCACAAATATGATAAGGGGGGCTGATTAAACCACAGTCAACTCCCTTTATATCAGAGTTTTCCCTCCATTTTTGGATGGGTCTGAGGGCTAATTCTGGAAGTCAGTTGGACTGATGCAGCAATACAGCAGACAGTCAGACGTCAGGCTATCCATTGTCCATGGTGGCAGTGATGGAATACATGTAACAAGATCCAGTGTTTTAGAGAACAGGCTTGTACTAATTTTTAGTGCCCGGGAGGACACTTGCTATAGCGATTGGTATGAAGTAGCGCTAACGCGGTATGTATTAGTCCATTAGCTGTATATTGTGTACACTGTATGTATAATTTGAATGTAATTTGTATGTAACACTTACTAGCCTTGTAGCACTATGCTCACTCTATACCATTCCACACCTAGCGACCTCCCGCCGTGACCTTGAGTCTTGAGTTGATGAACTATAATTCTGGGGAGGAGCGGCTAAAAGACACCAGCGCCCTGAGGAAGCGTGGGATACGCGAAACGGCCTTCTGGCGTCGTTACCTCTAGCCTGCCAGCTCTCCCGACTCTAAAGGCTCCCCTGACGACTCGGTCCGATATCCGTGAGTGAACTGCCTCCGGATAACCCATAGGGGTACACAGACTGTATGCCTGCGTCTTTATGCCCTATGATTGTTTATAAGGGCTATTACATTGTATTGTGCTCAATTGTATATGTATACCGCATTGCACTTATAGTGATATTGGCTTGACATAGAGCTTGATGATATAGAGAATACATTTTGATATTTTTTGCTATTTAGCGCGTTGTTATTTTCGCAGCATACGGTTCTGCCCCTGGATACTGTGTTTGGAATTGTGTTGTGTATTTGCAATTCCTCCAGTGCTGCCAAACTTGTGGCCCTCCAGGAGTTTTGGACTTTAGCTACCAGAATTCCTGACCATTGGACAAGTTGACAAGGGCTTCTGGGAATTAGAGGCCCAAACATTTCGAGGACCACAAGTTTGACACCTAACCCAAGAAAAGTCAAAATACAGTGTTTGTTAACATGTACTTTTTCAAGCATCCTTGAGGTCATACTATGCCCCTACATTACTTCTCTCTCTCTCTCTCTCTCTCTCTCTCTCTCTCTCTCTCTCTCTCTCTGTTTTCCATTTCTTCTCCTCTTTTTAGGACTCTTTTGTTCAAAATCACTGCAAGCTGAGAAATTCCAGGTACAAACTCAAGATCTTTGGGCATATTCTATTAACTACCAGGTAGAGTTGCTCACAGCAAGTCATTCAAACACCAAGGAGGGAGAAAGGGACAATGTATTTTCCTGATTGAAAATTAAGACAGAAATCTTAGTTAAAAGAGCTATTTCTGAGTCAAAGTAAAATTTACTTTTAGGAGAATGGGATAAGCCACATTTAATCTATCCTGTTGTTTACTACTATCCAGAAGCTGAAAGCAATACTCAATTGAGGGAGAGCCCTGACACCACAATGACCAGAGGGAAGGAGGAGGCAAATACATAAATCTTCTAGAGAAACTCTGCACATTGCCACAATAATTCAATTAAGCCTCGTAAATGGTGGTGAGCTGCTGCTCTAGATGTATTGCATATTTGAGCACTGCCCTTTCCTCTTGCCCAGAGGTCAGCCCACCAAAACGTCAAAACGTGTGCCTTCTCTTTGGCCTGGAGATGACCCACACAGACTGGAGACTCAGGGCCTGGCCCTCAGTTCTCACAACCCTGTGCTCTCTTCCATTTTGGACTGGCCAAGCAAACACATGCTTAGCATTCTTGTCAAGAGATGCTTTCCAGGAAAAAGCATAATCAAGGTTATTGGCCCTCAAATCTTTCAGATCATTATATAATTCATTATATGAGCATAACAGCTCGGCCTGGCCAAAGGGGAGGATTCAACTATCACATTTCACTTGTGATTGGAGGCCAAGGACAATGCCCAAAACCAATCAGTCATATCTATCCAGAGCAGGAAATTGATATTTCCTGTTCTGAAAAAAAGCCAGTCATTAATGATAATTACATGATGTAACAATATACACCTATTCAGACCTAAAATTATACAACCCATTCCTCCACAAAATGTCCCCATTGGCAACAAAATGGCCTTTCCCCCTGCACAATAAAAGCTTGCATAGAAGCAAATGTGTTGGCAGCAGCCCTGCTCAACCAAAGTAACAGTATGTTTTAAAAATTATTTTTATTGTTGGTATATGTTTCATGTTACAAACATTTTTTAAAACCTTAATATAATAAAAATGTCTTATATTACTTAGAAATACATACCCCCTAAAATTTCCCCTCTTCCCCCACAAATTTCATTAGAAGATTAAAAACTGACTTCTCACTTTCCAGCCAAAAAACATTAAAATGTAAATATAGCTATCATCTCTCTATCATCTTGTCAAGAAATCTCAATTTCTATTTTACCACCCTGCTCCTATTATATTATTTAATCTTCGGATTGAAGATTAAGTGATACATTATTTTAAAGTTTGGCTCACTTTGACACATGTGCTTATGTCTCCTTAAATCTATTGCAAAGAAGGATGGGGACAACTGGAGCGGGAATCCTGCAAGTGTCAGGCATGCGCCTAAGTGTGGCTGGCACATACATATGTATTTTTGGATAGAGCACAAGGAGATATCCTGTAGCCCTTTGCGCAGTGCCCCAAACCTACCTACCTCTCCCTTCCCCCCTCTCTCTCCCACACACAAACACACACACACACACACCCCTGGCTGCAAATAGTGATGTCGCTGACCATTGGGGAATAGAGGGAGCCAGGATAGCTCCAAGGGAAAGGAATAGAAAGGTACATTCCAACTGTGAGAATTTCCTTTCCCCTTTGAGCTGAGATGAGCCAGTTCTTCATCATCTGAGTTGCTTCCTTGACCCTCCCCATCCCACTATAGGGAAGCATTGCTTTCCTTGTTTCTGCTTTGACTACTACAGAGGGATGGTTTCAGATAGAGTGCAAAGAGCTAGAGAATGGCCCCTTGCCCCTCTTCCCAAAAAGGCATACATGGAGGAGGGGGCAAAGAACTGCACAGGTGAAGCATTATGCTCAACCCTAGTCAGCTCTGCCTATAGTAACAATTTGGCTCTGCCCTGAGTGACTCTCCCTCAGTGCCATCAGCTCCTTGCCCCTTTTCCCGGGAGGAAAAGCAGTGCCAATGCTTAACTCACATTACAGAAGAAGACAGCAGCCTCAGCAGTCTTTTGATCAATCCTATTGCCTACCTTCATGACCGCATCCCTGTCTATGCACCTGCACAATCCCTTCGATCATCTGGGGAGGCCCTCCTTTCACTCCCACCTCCGTTACAAGCATGACTTGTGGGGACGAGGGAGAGGGCCTTCTCTGTAGTGGCCCATAGACTTTGGAACTCACTACCCATCGTGATTAGGCAAGCGCCCACTCAGGCAGCCTTCAGGAAGAGTTTAAAAACTTGGCTGTTCAAGTATGCCTTCGAGGATTATACAAGTCCCTCACCTTGACCAATTCAGCACACAATGTCTTTCAATGCACTATATCTCATCCTTCAGTGAACTAAATTCCATTGTTTGTCCCATCTGAACCCCCCACCAGATATATCACCCTACTCACCTATTTCACCCAGGGTTTTAAAAATCCTATTCATTGTATTTGGCCCTGCCCACTTGGTTATTGTTTTGTTATTTATGCTATCTCGTGTGTTTATTTTGTATTATTTTCTTTTGATTTTATTGTAGTCTATTTGTTGTATAAGTTTATGATTTCATGTTGTATTCTTTTGCTTTATTGTAATTGTTGGGCTTGGCTTCATGTTAGCCACCCTGAGTCCCCTTGGGGAGATGGAGGCGGGGTATAAATAAAGTGTTGTTGTTGTTATTGTTATTTCTGTCCTATTTCTAATTGGACAGAAACTTGAATTCAGAGTTTTTCAAAGATAAATTGGTTAGTCCTAAAGATACCGCAAGACTATTTTTTAATTGAATGGAAGGTATAGATTTCATCTCATCTGGGACGCAGGAAATGATAAACAGTCAAGTAGGCAGAAACTCAAATCATGGGAAAAATCACTGTTTTGGGCTATAATGCCCAGACTCACCAATGCTGGTGACAAGTTTCATGACTATAAAAATGCAATTACTGCATTTCAAGGTCTGAGTATAATCCCTGGATCTTAAGCACTCTTCACTAACATAATGCACACTACCCCCAGACAGGGAAGCCAGAGCGTACCACATAGCATGAATCCATTTTATAAACATTCCAGTGACAAGCATTATCTCATTCCAAATGTTCGCTTTTCTCTCAAGCAAGCCTATTATACAGAACAGCCAATATAGAATAGGGGAGTTTCTGCTTCATCATTCTTCTTCTCACTCTTCTATTCAAACAAACTGAAATGAACAAAAAAATCAAGTTATGGAATTATAACCGCAAAGTCAGCCTTTCATATCCATTGCTTCTGTATCCATGGATTCAACCATCGAAAGCTTGAAAATATTTCTAAAATTTCAAAAGCATACTTTGATTTTGCCATTTTATATAAGTAGCATAGTGGTTAGTGTCTATTTGTCTGTGTATTTTTGTTTTTGTCTTTTATTGTAGATATGGTCAGTGGACTAATCAATAAACTGATCTATCTATCTATCTATAAGGGCCACCATTTTACTATAGCATCACATACAATGGTATTCAAGCATCTATAGAACCAAACTCCAGTGGATGCCAGGCAGAGAAACACAGAAGTTTGTGGATGGGAAGCTATGAGGGTTTATGGGAGGCTTAGATTCATGTGATCAATCTTGTCAACCCCCTTGATGGATTCAACATGGATGCTATGCACAACACAGACTAGATACTGTTCTCCTGCACACATATACGCATGGTACATCTCAGAACGGATAACTAATTCAAATGCTTCTGAACAGATGGGTCTTGGTGCTAATTAATCATTGGTCTTCCACTGCAAGCCATAATCAGAATTTGTGTCAACATTTCACACTATCAGAGGATCCTGTATAGTTTTGGCATGGGCATCCCACTATGTGAATAAGCTGTGAAAATCACATAATAAATGGCTCAACTGGAAGCATCTATTGCTGCTTTTTGCTCCTTTTTTCATGAGAATACCATTTGGCATGTTACATAACAAGTACACTCCACCATATGAGCTTTAATTTTACTTTACTTTAATCAGAGGTAATTTGCGTAGATCTGATTCTACCATTCATCTTATATTTGATCCCTATTATCATCTTGACTTGGATGGTGGTGGTGATTATAATGACAATTTTGAAGTCTGCTCCACATAACTGACCACCAATAGCAACTACATCCAGGTCTATTCCATCATCTACAATCTATTACATTTTAATTCAATATTTTACGCCATTGTCTCTTCATGAAAAGCAATAAAAGTAACTCACATTTGCTTGTGAGAATGCTCTGCTGTAAGTCACGTAACTATTTCATACATGTTCATCCTTTTTACTTTAGTGAACTGAAAAATCAGAACTTTTTCACTAAACAAAAGATGAGCTTATGCCTCCAGGTTCAGGCTAATCTCACAAATGAATTACCAACCTCTTTTCCGTGATGCAAAAGAGATAGGAGAGAATTGTTAAAATTATATATTCTGCATTGCACCACAAAAACACTGTGCTTAAACTGGAATCTGCATGTCAGTAATGGTTTGAGGCTCAAGTAATCTCAAACTCATGCTGTATGTTGTCAAGGTGTGTGTATGTGTGTGTGTGTGTATGTATGTATATATATGTATCCCTCTAGCCTAGTGATTTCCAACCTTTGGCCTCTGGGGGTTTTGGTCTTCAGCTCCCAGAATTCCTTACAGTTGGCCAAGCTGGCTGGGATTTCTGGGAGTTGAAGTCCAAAACACATGGACGACCAAAGTGTTGGGGTAATTTCAAAAAGGACAAAGCATTCTAAATGCTTTCTTTATCCATCCACTCATGATTTTTTTTAATTGCAACATTTTAATTCCTTTTCTCTGTTCAGCTGTTAAAATGCTGATCCTTATTTTAATTTAAAGCAGGATGTAAATGTAAAGCAGGAACAACAATAGAAGCAACAGTTTAACAGATCAGAATCTTCTCAAGCCAGCAGTAGAGCAAATGAGCCTCAATACAGGAGCAGAGCCAAGCTTTAAAATTTAGTAAATACTTTATTCAAAGAACTACATTATGAGATAGGAAAGCCAGTCAAGTTATCAGAAGTATCAGTCTAACAAGCAGGAGGCAGTGGTTCTCAACCTGTGGGTCCCCATATGTTTTGGCCTACAACTCCCAGAAATCCTAACAGCTGGTAAAATGGCTGGGATTTCTGGAAGTTGTAGGCCAAAACACCTGGGGACTCCAGGTTGAGAACCACTGGAATACAGGGACAGGAAGGTAATAGGGGAAGGGCTTTCCCTACCAGCTAACTCAGCTATATATTTAAATAATTGATGAAGACTATAAACTTGTACAGGACATGATTGAGTTCCAACATAAAGGTTGGAAACCACTGCTCTAGACTGTGATGATCTGGAACCTGCAGCTCTCTGGATGTTGATGTATCCACATTCCCATCAGCCCTGTCCTTCTGGCCAATGGTGCAGTAGGAATTTGCCACCCTCGACCCTAATATAGCCATTTTTCAGGCAGCTAAGCACTTGACAGCAGCTGCAAAGCATCCAGGTTGAAAGACAGCCAGTCAAGAAAGATGAAGGTGTTTCAGCATCCTTCTACAGGATTGAAAGGATTCAGCTGTGTGACTCATCTGCTCCCAAAGTCCAGAACACTCCTGTTTGGAATGAATTTCTAACCTCTTCAATTTCCCTCTTAAGCAGTATTTCAGAAGTGCTTCTAGGTTAATTGAGCACCAGTCAGCTTGCACTTGTTTTTGTTTTCTTTATCACTGAAAGTTCAGATAAGTGCAATAAGCAATTGATTTAATGTGCTTGAATTTCAAGGCATCTCTGCCTCAAAGCTATAGAGAATGGCAAGAGAAGGGGCAATATATACAACCCCAAGGATATCTCCAGTTCTATGGATCATCCTAAGTGCCCAATAATCCATAGTAAAGGATTCTAATTTCAGTGCATTAATGTTCAGCCTTGCTTTGTCCTATTGTAGTTCCATTAGGCTAGTTATATGGTGTCAATCGATGCTAGTTATCAGGCTGTACAGAGGACAATGTGAAAGGTTAGGAAACTGCATAAAAGCACCTAAATAAACCCTATGGAGTGGAGCTGACTTATGACTTCGTAATAATATAAATGTGTAAGCATTATAACGTCTTTATTGATCTTACATGGCTAAGCAATCCATCACCAGCAGAGTAATGAGACATTATAAATATGCAAAATAGTCCATTAACCTAAATTGCTTTGATAAAGTGCAAAATGTACTTTCAACACATGTGAACATACATATACACACACAGGATTACACAGAAAGTACCTGATGCAGCTGGAAGTCTGCATAATATGCCCGTTATAGAAGCCAATATTGTTTTAGGTATGATTTTTATAACCTCTGCCTGCTGTGCTTCTAATATATGGAAAGCATACAGTTTTGAAAGCTAGAACATCCCCTAGAGATCAGTGTGCCTCCCTGTAGAATATCATAATCGTCTACTTTTATTGGGAGTTTAATGATTTCAAACCTACATTTTCTAACATGACATAACCCACAGCTGTACACCAAGCCCTGCCTTCATTCAGAACCTTTACCTTTACTTTTAGCACTACTCCTTTTAGAAGATCAAGCTGCCCATTTGAAATAAAATCACCATTTTGGTTGAGAGGAATTGCATAAAGTTTCATGCCTGCAGATAAAGAGCACCCGAACTAATGCTGAATCAAAAATGTGTGAACATTTCCCATGGCTCAAACCTTCAGGAAAATGTGATGTTGATGACAAGACAACTGTCATTTCAGGAGGATTTCCCCCATCTGTAGTTTTAATTGGTGATTTCCATTTACTCTCCAGTCCTAACCATAAAGGGGCTTTCCAAAGTAGTGAGCCTAGTTCGAGTGTAGAATTCAGCACCATGGATAGCTTCAACCATCCGACCACAATCTAGAAGACTAAAGCCACAAAGCTATCAGACTTCCCAATACCTTTCAGATAATCCATTTCTCATACAATAACTATAGATTTATTTTTCATTTACAAGACATCATCTACACATTTCAAGGTAGTGTATCTGTGAAGAACATATTGCATTTTTCAGCCATGTCAACCTATAATACTTTGTTCCAGGGAAAATGCTACTCTTCTGCTTTACAGGAATGAATTTGCTGCTGTTTAGGATTCTTAGATTTTCAGAGTATGGTTCTGCCAATGTTATTACTGAGGAATTGCTTGTAACATGAAGTGTGAAACTCCACAGGAGAGGCTGTACTGCAGAAACAACCATTGAGAAAGGTGACATTTTGGACTCAACAAGTTAGGTGCAGATTTCAGAAAGTTACTTTTTAAAATTAATTAATTATATTCTCAACTCCAACTCCCATCATACCCTTGGGAGTAGGTAGTTGCTGACATAGTCTGAATTTTTTAAAGTTGTTTTAGTTACTTGTTTTAAATATCAGAGCACTACAAACTCCTTGGTATAAAATGTATCTAAATAGCGGTATCACATGCACCTAATAGCTATAAGATAAACTAATTACATTTACCTATTAGAAGGGATATTATTATCCCTTATAATGTTTTGCCAAGAATTCCTCAGGATAGGTTCACCATAGCACTGAGTCAACATGAAGACACACAAAATGGGAGTCAGCACTATATGATGTTTTCAATGTTGGATTAAGGCATTGAGTGAACAGGATCTGAATCCACCATGAGCTATGAAAACCCATTGTGTGAACTTGGACAAGTCAGTCTCTGTTAGCTACAGATGATGGAAATGGAAACACTCCTAAAAATAAATCTTGTCGACAACACCCTGTGATAGCTTGGCTTCAAAGTCGCCATAAGTCAGAAAGGACTTGAAGGCACACAACAGCAAATCAACTATTCATTGAAATAAAAGCCAACAATATTTGTTCCATGTGATGCATCTGGGAAAACAGATACACACAAAATGACAAATATACTTTATTTAAAACCTCCAATTCATTTCACTCTTCTTTTCACAATGAACTGACTGAAATCAGAAAACAATTTCATGAAAGGAAGAACTTTGGACTGTTGACCCTGATACCCCTTCCTAAAATAAAAGGCATCCAGAAAAATGCATTGCTGTGGTCACAGACTTTGCATGAATGCATACACATATTTCTCATTTGCAGTGCCGAAGGACAACCATTTGCCAGTTTCCAGAGTCCCAGCAATGGTCTTGGTACTTTGGCTGCTTATCCCTGTCTCAGTATTAACCAAACATCATCATTTGTTTCATATCAAAGTGTGTCTGTTTGCATTCTGGAAGAACACCAATCATTTCTCCTTTGCCAATAATTACAAAAAAATACTCCTAAATAGCAGTTTAATAAATATACAAGTGTAATAATTTAAGAAAGCAAACCCTAGTGCAAAGACAGGGACAAAACCATTCACTCCTTTTCCTAATTTCAAGTTACATTTTTCCTTAAATTATACTTCCTTAAATGAGAACAAAATGATGTTGCCATCCAAGTTAGCATTCCATAATTGTGAGTTTGATTATTCACACATTTGAGTGATATGCTACAATTATTACAAACACTCCATGAAGGAACTACTTTGGAAGTAAGATGCAGTTCTCAGGGCCATCTTACCAAAGCGGTCAAACTGAGAAGGGCATCAAGCAAGGGTGCATTTTGGCCCCATTTCTATTCAATTTCTACATTAACTCTATGGTGGAACACCTATACAACTTGGATTTCCATCCTCTAAAACTAGTTGGAAGGCATCTATCCACCCTGCTCTATGCTGATGATGCAGTTCTTCTTTCTAGAACTCAAGTTGGACTGAAAAGAGCCCTGAGAGCATTAACAAATTACTGCCAGGAAGAACAGTTGCACCTCAACTTTCAGAAAACTAAAATTATGGTGTTTGCTAAACGACTCAAGAAGCACAACTGGAGAATAGAAGGAAACAAAATAGAGCAGGTCTCAAGCTTTAAATTTCTTGGAGTAACCCTCCATAGCAGCAACAGCAGGAAAGCTCACGCAGAGTATGCAGCAGAGACAGCACAAAAGAGTTCAATCGCTATCTTAAGATATCTCAGGATGGGAGGAGGTCACTTTATACGGTGGCACTTAAACTTATTGAAGCAAAACCAATCGCACAAATGCTGTATGGAGCCCAGCTTGGACCGTTCTCAAATTATGCCCCACTAGAGCGTGTCCAATCGAAATTCCTAAGAGCGGCTCTATAGGCTCCCAGATGTGTCCCTAACGCTACCCTGTGATTGGAGACAGGCTTAATGAAAGTGGAAGCAAGAATATGGACAGCTATTCTCTATCACTGGCTACACCTATCCTTCTCCCCATGTGGTCTTGCCTCCCTAATCATGAGGGACGACTTCCAGTCCACATGGATTTAAAAAGTAGCAGCAAAGATCGCAGCGCTAGGTTTCTCCCAAGGACAATTGCTAAGCATGAGATGGGACCAAGCCAAGGATCTCATTAAGCAACAGATCCTGGACATAGAGCACCAATCTGACTTAGCCTGTTCCCCAGCCTTCATTGTTAGGGAAGCCACTAGATACCTCACTGCCCCCATGGCATACCTAACAGACCTGGAGGTGCCCAAACACCAAAGGGCTTTTACCCTGGCAAGATGCCATGCCTTCCCATCGGCTGTATTGGAGGGGAAATATCAGAAGACCCCCTTCAAGCAGAGACTATGCCCCTGTGGGTCTGGTCATGTGGAAGCAACTGAGCACATGCTTCTTCAATGCATGTTCTACAGAGATCTTAGATCTAATCTCATTAGACCATGGCTTTCAAAATACCCGGGGTGCAGTGAAAAATATTATTCCACCCTGCTGCTTTCGGACTCTAACACTGCAATGACTTACAGTGTTGCTAAGTTCTGTACTGCTGCACTTAACATCAGATGGTTGATGACAGATACCATTAGGCAACACCCTGCTGGGAATGCAGTTGGAGCAACATGTTACAGCTGAAATGCTACCAGACTCGCAGTGTGTCCCTCCCTTCCCCTTTATTGCCCCCCACCAGTGTTTTTGACCTCTCTCATCAACCACACCCCTCTACCTTCGGTTCCATACCTGTTACAGTATCCTGTAATTTTAAATATATTTTTATACTGATTTCTAATCTAATTTTAAATAACTGTTTACTAGGGAGTTGTCCTTCCCCTCTTAGGGCGCTTGTGCCTGCTTTGTGCTGGTCAGTGACTGTAATAAAGTTTTGTTGTTGTTGTTGAGTGATATGGTCTGTAGAGAAATTTTTTAATTGTTCAGGACAACAGAGTACCCATGGAGTACCTACAGATTTCTAGAGCAATATTCCCTCAGGTTAAAAAAGTCTTTATTCCTGTTTTTTCCCACTTTCATAGAGACAGTACAACTATTAGATTTAGACCATCAGATGCCAGTCCAAAGGATCTCAGAGGGACCCAAAACATACTACCACATTTTTTAAAGGTGCAAGGGTTTCGCCACTGTATGAAATGAGGCTGCCATGCCCAGCAGGTTGATATTCCCAGCTGCCTTTTCAATCCTTGTGGTCTTCACTCTGCTGTGTGTCAGACAAAGGTTGATTTGCCGCTACTTGCTAATGGAGAGCACAATGAGATAAATTTAGGAGAAACTGAATGTTGGGGAAGGAGGAAAAAAAGAGTGAATGGTGAGGAGGGAACAGGCCCCTAGAGGTGATGGAAGCAAGAGGGAAACATATCTAAGGAGCTCATCACATGGACCTTGAGAAGCATTGTGGGAATGCCTGTCTAGCAAAGGGAATCATACTGTTAGATCCCCAAATGTCCCGTTTCCAATTCTGTCTTCCCATCACACATATTTCTCTCTTCAGGATTTTGCCCATTGTTGTTCCAGGAAAACGTCAATATCTGAAAGCCAAGAGATCCCTTGCCCTCCCCAAAGCTCTGCACACCAGAGGAGACAGGACATCACTTTGAAAACACTTATTTCCATGGGATAAAATTGTCCTCCGGAAAGCTCCTTACAATTGAAGGAAGCAGGACACCACTTTAAAAATCTTTCTACAGGATAAAATTGCCCTCGCCCAAAGTCCCTTATGTTAAAGGAGACTGACACCACTTTAAAAACTCTTCCTTCCATGGAATAAAATTGCCCTGCCCAAACCCCTTACATTAAAAGAGACAGGACACAGTTTTTAAAACTCTTCTTTCAGTGGGATCCCTTGCTCTCCCCAAAGCTCTGCGCACCAAGGGAGGCACTGTCTCCTCCCATGTCACAGTTTTAAAATACTCCTTTTAATGGGATCTTCCCCTCTTCTCTTTGAATTCCTCCCCTTGAGTAGACCAGCAGAATTTAAATTCCACTTTTAACATTTATTTTAATGGAATCTTCCCTCCACTTTTAACACTTCTTTCAATTTAGTGGTCTCCCTCTAGAGGAGATCAGCACACTTGTAAAACACCTCTTTCAATAGGACCTACACTGTCTTTAAACAGAAACATCATGGAGAGACACTTGGAGTGCAATGGAGAAATCCACCTCCTCCTATGTAGCCTAGATTACTATTATGCAGAAAATGCAGTGGCAGCAAAGTGGTGAAAAACACCCATTCCTCCACATCACTTAAACGATTCAACATAGGCGAATTTGTCAGATCCCATGTGGGTTTTTTGGCATTAGCAATGGATCTGGCACATGAAGGGCTCAGAACACAATTACTTGACCCTGTTCTGAGCTCCCTCCTTTCAGAATGCTTCAGCTCCATTTCAAGAACAAAGAGCCATGGATGGTGGCCAGAAGTAGGCAAACGACATGTGATGGGCTCCATGCCTTTTGGTCCTTGAAATGGAGATGAAGTGTTCTATGATGAGGTCACAGGTCCCCCTCAACCCCAACAGCATAAGTGAATAGGGACTGTATCAGCAATGCCATGCAGAGTGATATGGATCACACTGCATTAATTTTGCCTGTTCTGCTGAACCAGTCTTTGGAGCAGGCCAAATCTGGCCTCCTATTCTTGCAGCATACCTCCAAATGAAGTATTTACCTCACTGGAAATATCCTGCTACAGAAAAGAGCTCTTGCTAAAGTCCCAGTAGGCTGCAAGCCTCATCTGCCTCTAATTTTCCGTATAAGCTTCCCTTTCCACCACCAAGTGCATGACCTTCACATTAATCAGTTTAATATTTTTAAAGTACTCTGTAGATGAAAGTGCTCTATAAGTACCAAGAATTTTTATTATTTTAACGGCCTTGGTAATATATCAAAGATATAACCTTTATCTCTGGACTTTGCTTAGTTAGTTGTGATGTTCTTGATGATGACCATTTTTAAGAACAATTTTTTAAAGCTTTCATTTAAGAAGGAAATGTTTGGCTAAAGAACTGTTAGGTGTTTCTTGTGAGTCCTTAAGTTCACTTTTGCAAGGGTCTCTTTCACACTCCACAATCATAGCACTATGTTTCTACTTTTACTACCATGGTTCCATCCAGCAATGTCCTGGGATTGGTAGTCTACGAGGAGCTTTCAGAATCCTCAACCAGTGTGACCCCATCTATCCAATGTGCTGAACCTATTCTGAGGTTTCAACACCTTGAGGAGTATCTTTAAAGTCTGGACTCCAAACTCAGAGTAGATGCATGGTGTCATTGATATGTAACCCACCATGTCCAATGTTGACCATCCCCTGTGTGTGTGTGCACCTTCAGATCACCAGTCAATTTATCATCGTCATTGGTGATGTATCCAAGTGTGATTGCTTTCCAAGTGTAGGGTCTTAGTGGTGGGTCCGCAGTCAATTTATGCCAACCCTATGAATTCCATAGAGTTTTCCTAGGCAAGGAAGACTTGATATGGTTTTGCCAATCTCTTCATCTAAAATATAATGTAAAGCGCCTTGCATTCATTCTCAGACTCTCTTCTGGGTACAATCCAGGGCTGGCTCTACTTAACTTCTAATGCCAGACAAGATCTGGTGCCTTGACAATACTTGTTTATGGGTAGAGCAGCCACCTGCTGAGCACAAACAATAAGGAAAACATCAATTCTGGACAGCAAACACGGAAACTTGATCAATGCCTAGGATCGAGGTCACTGAGAAGTGATGAGATAGTCTTGACCTCCTTGGAGGATGACTAATAAATACATTTAATAATAGGAGAGATAAAAAATAGAAACTGATGCCATGATGATCAAATCACATGTGATTTGAGGCATAACACCAAGGTTAGTTCGTTTTCTCCAGTCTACAAACCTTGGGGACCAATGCTTGAGAATGTTGCTGAAGATCACACAGAATATGCATGTGAGAATAGAAGGGTAAATCTGTATTTCTCCTTCAGATGAATTTCCAAAGGAATCATTAGGGTAGCACATTAACTACAATTCTATATATCTTACTCAGAAGTAAGCCACATTGTGTTCTCTGTGACTTGCTCCCAGAGTATGCAGAGGATAACTGCCTAAATCATCCCTCAGAGATAAGCAACAGTTTCAAATGTACAGCTCTATAAATATTTTTCTGATCTTAATGTGGGGAAAAACATAAAACAAAAATTCTCTTTGCAGTGTGATATTATTTAAGAATAAGGACTTATCTGCTTAAGCTTAAATGCAACAAAATAAAATTAATTCTGTTTAGTGCACTGAGACTTCACAAGGTTTTGGTCTGAATAGTTTCACCCTTTGCATCACTAATCTATGGAACTAATTGCCATGAAGAGTTATTAATAACAACAGCCCAGATAGATTGTTGTTTTTAAGGGCTTATAAAAGGTGGGATGAGGAGATCCATAAACAGTTGCCAAGGTCAGAAGGAACTAAGGATAAACCACAATCTTTTAGCCTTAGCGCAGAACCCAGCCCAATATATTATCATGGACAGGCATGCCTTTCAAACATGGGAGGAATTAAAATGTGCAACACTGGCATCTGTTGTGGGTGGGATGTATGAAGTCTTGGTATTGTCCAGGCCTAGTATAATAATACACCATCTACAATTAGTAGCTTTTACAACTCAATAGACTTCAGATATGAACACATACGCAAGTTCTAAGGGTGATCCTTGGCCCCTCTGGTGTAAGATGTTAAGCCTAAACCAGAACTTGGAAGACTGCTTTCTAAAAGTAATTGGTTATAAAAGGAGGTGAACTTATATTGATTTGAGAGAGAGAAAAATAACTGTTGTAGTGTGCCTTCAAATCATTTCTGATTTACAATGACCCTAAGGAAAAACCTATGCTATGTTTTAGTCTGAACTTTGAAGGACATCTCAGGCGTTAAACTTAGGACCCTTCCACACAGCCATATAACCAAGAATATCAAGGCAGAAAACCCCTCAATATCTGCTTTGAACTGGGTTATTTGAGTCCACACTGCCATATACTCCAGTTCAAAGCAGATAATGTGGGTTTTTATACAGCTGTGTGGAAGGGGCCTTACTTGGGGGAGATAATGCAACATCTAAAAAAGCTCCTCTACACTTCACACTCTAACTCAGGTCCCTTGCACACAGCTGTATAAAATCCACTTTGAACTGGATTATATGGCAATGTGGACTCAGATAATCTAGTTCAGAGCAGATACTGTGGATTAGCTGTCTTGATATTCTGGGTTATATGGCTATGTGGAAGGGCCCTCAGAGGTCATTCACTGCCCCTTCTTTATGCAAGTGCCACTTGTGACTGATGTTCCACAGAAATGGAAGAAAAGCATGAGCTTCAAAGCAGCCATTTCTCTTCCTAAAGCAGGGCCTGAGGCAATAGACATATAACCATGGAACTGAGACAGGAAAGGCAAGCTGCTTTCTTAAGATTTCTAAACAAGTTTGAGAAATATTAAGCACCCAAGAACAACAAGAATTATTGCATACCTTAGAGCAATGAAACATATGAGAGATACAATATATGCTTCATCCCTGGAGGAATCAGCAGAAAAATCCCTCACAGACAAATGAGTCAATGGTGCAACTTTGGGACCTTCCTGGACTCATTAATAAGACATCAGATCATACCAGGAGTCAGAGATGGTAAACTACAAAATCAAAGCACTCCTGGAAGGCTTTGCTCTAATGCTACAAAAGGCAATCAAGAGAGCACAGCTGCTGTTACAGAGGCACCATGGCAAGCCATATGAATGCAAATCTTTCTTTCCACTGAAGGAGAAAGTCCAGGCAGAAGCCCAGGAATCCTCCACATACTAGGGACAAGCTTTTGCAGGAGCATTTTCTCTTCAGAGACAATAAAAGAAAAAAGAAAAAAGAATCCTCATTCACTCCGATGCAAGAAGCTCACATCTTTCTACCACAATTTCACTTAGGGAAGTGCCTGCAGAAGTGACTGTAAACATGCTGGGAGGAATCGGCTACAGATACAAACAAGTCCACAAAAGGGGAAGCAGTCTCCTCTGAGGATGATGTGCTCTGAGGGTAGAATTAGCTGCAAGGATGCACCCACTTGTTCCAAAATTCCTCTTTTTCAGTATCAGCCAGTCTGTGGTGCATAGCATGAGATGATATGGGTAGTCGTGTTGTCAGGCAATATTTTAATAGTCATGATGTGATCATTCAATCTGTTGACTTCATTGACTTTGTTGCATAGGTGTGTGTTTGCCATGATTGCTACTCCATTTCTTTTTGAGTTAGTGCCATGATGGTATAACTTCTATCCTTCGCCAATGTCCCTGGCTTGACTTCCTTCCATTTTGTCTCTTGAAGACAAGCCAGGTCAACTTTGTAACTTTTTAAGGCATTTGCCATTCCATGGTTTCGTCCAGTTAGTGTTCCTATGTTTAAGGTTGCTAAATACAGTGAGACTAGCTTCCTTAGCTTATCTCATCGGTGGTACACGTCCCCTGAGGAGGGACACCATAGTTGTATTTGGGATTCATGTCTTTGATAGTTTGATGTGACTGTTTGTACTGTGGCTGGCTCGTTGCACTGCCTATCACTCCAGACCATTGCTCCGTAGGTCAGTTATCCAACTGGTACCACTACTGCTAGAAAGTGTGGTTGGGTTTTTGCCAGCCTTCCTCTACATAAGAATGTCACAACATAAGTATGTTTAACTTACAAATCCTCACTCAGCCTAGAGTGATGTTTTGACATAAGAATGCTGTTTTGACCTACAAGCAGTGCAAAAGAGGGCTCTTTGCCCCCTAAACCAGTTCTAACAGGAAGGCCAAGAAAAACCAAACTTGGACTGGATTCCTAGCCAGAGCAGCTCTGGCTCTTCTTCCTGCAAGGCAAAACCTCCAGCTCCATTTGATTGCTTCCCCTGAACGTTCTGGGAGGAGTCTATTCCAGAGATTCAATTCCAGAGAAAGCAGCACAACCTTAAGCTTACATTGTTTCCTTCAAGAAGACAGAGGGGGAGAGAGAGAGAAAGCAAGGGAAGAAAGGAGGTGGGAATTGCAGTATGAAAAAAATGATGCTGTTTTGCCTTGCTGTACACTGGCCGGCACATTTTGTTACCACAGTGGCAGGATGGAACCAAGCACTACCTATCTCTGGACATTTTATACATTATTTGTTATATATTATGTACATTTTCTTATTTAAAAAACACATAACCAAAAAAATGGGAGTGGTTTTCAGAGGACCGGAATGAATTAATAGCATTTCAATGTATTTCTATGAGAAAATGAGCTTTGAGATAGTAGGGTTTTTTTACTTAAGAACATGGCTATGGAACAAATTTAATTCTTAAGTCAAGGTATGACTGTATTACAACTTCAATACACTGGAGAACATGAGGGCTTCCTGGATAAAACACAGCGAGACCTCATCCTACAGGACAAAACTACAAAGGAAAATGAAGAGGTTTGTAGTAGTGTGGAAAGTCATTGTCAGGAGCAGACCATTTGGAAGGTATTCCGAACCACTGCAAGTGAAGAATCACTTCCTATATCTTCAGGAGGATAACAGCAGTGAAGATGCTCAAAAACAACAAGCTAACAACAAGTGATACTGCATGCCAAGGAAGGAGCCAAGCATTCTCCTGAAACTAAGGGAATGTGACATGTCCAAGGTCACCAAGTGAGTTTCATGGCCAAGCGGAGATTTAAACACTTGGTACCAGAGTCATAGTCCAGCACGCATTTCCTTTAGATCAGCCAAGACAACAAAAGGGTCCATAAGATTTTGAGAAAAGGAAATGTGGAAACTTGTTAGAAGCTTATAGCTGTTTTGTTAATACACAAGAAATATAACCATTTATTAATTGTATATTATTATGGATCATATTAGAAAATACCACTTGTGATTACTTACCTGAAATCTCTTTTCCAGGCATGAGATATCAGGAAAGATAGTGGCACCTTCATTTAAGGATGGGAATGCTACTTCCATAATCACATTACCTTGCAGTCCCTAGTCCCATGGTCTAGTGCAGTGGTTCCCAACATTTTTTTAACCAGGGACCACTTTGACCAGGAATCACACTCCAACATTAGTACCAAAAGGGTTACAAAACAGTTTTTGGTCAACTTTAGATTCGACTTGGTTATTTGGGGTGCTGATTCAAATAATTGTATTGGATAGACCACATTGACTCTAGTTTCTGAAACAGAACATATGGCATCCAGTAGTTACCATCTGCTTGCCCACAAAAAACCATATTTAATAATCTAGAGCTGATATGGTCTATCAAAGGGGGTGTGGCTTGTCAGTGAGAGGGAAGGAGTGGCAAGCAGTGTGAAAGGAGAGGAAAAATAAAATCAAAAGGAAGGAAGCTTGCAGAACAGGTTTTCATCCTTGTGGCCCGCCCACTGGTGTTCTGCTGCCCACAGATTAAGAACCACTGGACTAGTGGAAAATTTAATGAAAATGATAAAGTGGCTATTCAGAAAAACATTGCTTTGGATTCCCACATAGATCCATGGCAGATACATTGACAGAGGGAATGGTTATCAAAAAGGTTTGTTAGCCTTTCATTCATAGCGGGGATGTAATTTGGATGGGAAATTTTAAAGAACAAAATAGCAGGCCACAATATACATTTAGAATCCAGAATACAAGGAGCTTTAATTAAGGAAATACATTATTGAATAACCATAATCCAATCCTTCCTAAACTAATCTAAAGGAGAAAAGGATGGGAGAGATACCTCTTACAGCATGTCTTCCCTCATCGAAAGCATGTGGAAACACGGTGGAAGTTTCAGTCAGGTTAGTTCTTTTTCTTTTATATCAGAGGACAGTCCCTGATTAACTCGGATTTAATCAGACAATGTTACATATCTGCCCCAAATGTTCTTGGGGAAAGATGTTCTGAGAGGGAAAGGAAACGCAAGCAGGAAAGGAAGACGGAAGATTCTAATCGCTCTCCAAGACATCCCAGCCATAGTGAGCAAGGGAACAGTAAGAACAAGAGCAGGAGCTACTATCTATTCAAATAGACATGGCTCAGCTGGATGGTAGCATGGTTGGAAGTGGGGAGCTCCCTCACAGAGTGCCTGACATGAGAGCATGAGGGTGTCAAGTGAATTCAAAGAATGTTGTCTACAAGAACCAAGCCCAAGATAATAGAAAATACAAATCCCAAATGGACAGTGTTCATCTCTTATAGATCCTCAAGTAGGTGGTAGGAAATATTAAAGAAGAGGAACACAGAAGATAAACCATCAGAAAGAGAGAGAGAGAGAAAGCACTGAGCGATTTTTAAAACAGATGAAAGATGCATCTGTGAAAGTCTGGATCTAAAAGGCTCGAGAGAAATTAAAGTGAGTTTCTCATACCAACCAAAATGTGCCTAGTAATAGGGTTTTGTTTTGTCTTGCTTTGTTTTGGTTTGCTTTTCAAGCTAGAGAGAAAGATGTAAAGATATGGGGAGAGTCACCATGGCACAGCACTTTGAATGCTGGACTAAGTTCTGCAAGAACCAAGCGATTCTGCAAGAACAGAGTCTGAATCTCCACTCAGCCTAGAAAACCCAGCAATCTATCCAGGCAATTTTCACTCTTGCAGCCTCAAAGGAAGGTAATGTCAATTCCCCTCTGAACAAATATTGCCAAAAAAAATATTATAATAGGATCACCATTAGTGAGAACCTACTAAGATGCACATAACAATGACAAAGAATGTGTGACTAATTATCTAAGGTCCCCTCCCTTAACTGGGTTAATTAATTAAGCCAAGTGAAAGGGCAGGGGTAAAGATGGAATAGAAAATAATTTAAAGATCTGGAAGTTGCTTAAGAACAAATATTCATTTAAGTATCCTTGTTTTAAAAAGAGGACTGTACTAGTACAGCTATCTGCAGCTCTGGTCCATCAGCCAGAATTGTCAGCGTAATTATGGCCGAGGTTTTGTTCCCAACACAAAAACATAATATTGTGACTACAGAGAAATAAATGCACAGTGTCCAATAATTGAATATCCATGATTTCAGTTATCCGCACTCCGAGAGATATCGCCAGCAGCAACAAAAATGTTGGTGAGGCCCTCTAGGTCCTCCACTACAATTTTAAATGCTGTGTCCAGTTCTGGGCACCAGAATTCAAGAAGAATATTGACAAGCTGGAATGTGTCCAGACAGTGCTGGATTTAGGACCAATGAAGCCGTGTGATAATTAAGTGATTAAGCCCCTTCCTTGGGCCCTAAAGCAGTCTAGGTAGGCCTATACGGCCTGCTTTGTGGCACACTTCCATAGATGATCAACTCCATCATTATGTCTGAATCGCTCTGAAATAGAACATCTTCGAATTTAGAATTGCACCATATAAGCAAATCCATTGTAAAAAAAATGGCAGAAAGATCTCTCCCCCACCCTCTGCCTTGGCTAATGCTTAAGCACACCTAAGCAGTACAATGGTAAATCTGGCACTGTGTCCAGAGAAGGGTGATCAAAATTATCAAAGCTTTGAAAGCCAAGCCCTATGAGGAATGGCTTACACAGCTGGGTATATTTGGCTTGGAGAAAAGAAAGCTGAAGGGAGACATGATAGCAATGTTTAAATATATGAAAGGTTGTCACGTTGAAGTAGGGTCAGGCTTGTTTTCTGCTGCTCTAGAAGATCCAGAGGAATGGATTCAAATTGCAAATTCTACCTAAACATTAGGAAGAATTTCTTGAAGCTTAGAGCTGTTTGACATAGGAAGATGCTGCCTCAGTGTGTGCTGGATGGCCATTTGTCAGAGGACTGTGATTGTGTGTTCCAGCATGGCAGGGGGTTGGTCTGGGTGGCTCTTGTGGCCTCTTCCAACTCTATGATTGTATGATTACAGCACAAGTCTAGTCAAAATGCATGGTTCACTATAGTCCAATGTTTCATGTATCCAAGGATGGGGGGGAGGTCTTGGAATTCAATATCTACAAATATGGGGGTCATAGTGTACTGATAATTTGGGGTTGAATTGCTCTGTGCCCATTCCACAGTTACTCACTCATTTGCTGGGGTGCAGTACACCAAACAAAGAAAGAAAATTTGATTATAGTGGGCCATCCTATTTAACTTTAAAGTTCTTTCATATCCTTCTGAGCAACTGTGCAGATCGTCAGTGATATGTCCCTGATATTGAACCTAAATCTAACTAATTGCCTCTTAAGCCCATTCTTCCTTGATGAGGCTGTTGCGTCCTCCAAAGAACACAGTAACTGAACAGCAGGGAAAGAGACTTTTTGCCGCCACCTCCCTCAATCCAATTTCTAGCAGCATCTGGACCCCAGCATGCCAGAGAAGTGATTCCACAACCTAATACAAGCCCTAATTAAAAGCAATTTCTGTGTCATATCCTGTTTGCTACCATATGCTGTCGCCTTTTGGTAACTTTCACAATGGATAAGCTTCTATTGCTGAGTTCCAGCGCATACGCCACCAATCCCTCACTCCATGGCTAGGCTACCAGTGGGGTCTGCATCAGGACCCCTTTCCTCTCCCTTTACCTCTACCTCCTGCCTGCCAAACTTGGGAGCATTAGTATTCAGTGTCTCCTCTCTAATGGGGCCTTTTCATGCCGGTTTGATTTTATTATTATGCCAAGAAGCTTGCTTAATTCTCGGCTGTCTTTCTTCTGCGCTGTTGATTTACACTGTTAGTGTTTTAATTATACAATTCAGCACTCCTTAAAACATGAAAAACTGCTCAACTTTTCAAGCAATTAAAAAGCAACAGAGTATATCAGGCGATCTCAGATGAGATAAGTAAATCAAGCAATTAAAAAACTCATTTGGGTTATAAAAAAAAGGACCATCCTCTCCCCAAAAAAGACAAATACTCCTCTTTGTTCTTTTTTTAAAGTAGAGAAGGGGAAATTGCTGGGAGACAGCGAATCCTTTTTTGTTTGGTGACCTTTTAAAACTCTCTCAATTTGGACCACTCCGCAGTAAGTTCTGAAATATTGCTGTACATTTCTCTGTTCACACACATTCACAATGAAAGAACATTCATAATATCATGGCACTTTGTATGTTCATTGTCATGTACACCCAGAGATGCATTCAGTTAACCAATATCCTACATACACGGATCTAAGGGAAGTTATCCTAAAGGACATGCACAAAACACAGATCTCCAGACCCCATTTTCTACAGATGCCATTGGCCACAACCCCTAAACAACCCCCCTATTTCTGAGGTTGGGCAACCTCCTTGACTATATAGGGACCTTGGCACACATGCCATGGGAATCATTGGATTTTGCCGTAGATTGCTGCAATTATGACAGTGCCTGACAGGGGGCATAGAGACCTGTCGTCCCACGCCCACCCCACCCCAGCTTCCTCCCACCTCCTCACATAGTGGGTAGCCTCCTTGTGCCGACTCGGCTTTTATTTCCTAATTGAAAGACACGAAACCACCCGTTAGTCGGCACCAGCAATTTTTTGGCTGTGGCAGGATTTTTGTAGCAGTTCAGCCACAGAGCCGTCATGGAAGTCATTCTCCAGGGTGTGATGGGAGCCATCAGGCTGTGTGGCTAAATTACCGATCACCCATTACCACTGCAACAAAATAGTCAGTGTGAAGAGGTCCTGGGAAGGGTTAACATAGTTTAATGAAGAAAAAAGGGCCAGAAACATTTTTGTTTATGAACTTGCACTAACATTCCTAAGATAAAACAACACACGATGTTAGTTGCATTTTGTGCCTGTAAAGCTTATCTAAAGGAAATGCACGTGATCTCCATCTTGTGGTGGATAAGCCACAAGCACATGTGAGGTGATGACCCCATATTGTCGCATGAGATCACTGAGATCCGAAGATAAAGATCTGCTTCTCGTTCCAAGCACCAAAGCTTATCATCTCACGGCTACAAGGAAAAGGGCATTTTCCATAATTGCCCCTACCCTTTGGAATTCCCTACCACTGGAGACCAGGTCACTTCGTGACCTCCTGACCTTCCGGAAAGCATGTAAAACCTGGCTATTCCGGCAGGCTTTTCCAACTGAGTCAGTCGAAACATACTGTTAGTCGAGTAAACACTGTTGTTTTATGCAATCTTTTAATTGTAATAATTGTTTTATTGTTGTGGTTTTATATTTTTATGCATTATTGTCGCTTGTTTGATCTTGTAACCTGTAAGCTGCCCCGAGCCACTTGGGAGTGGTGGCTAAGACGTCCAATAAATAAACAAACAAACAAACAAACATGGGTTTCCTCCAGGTGGTGCTAATTATGATACCCATTTTCCCCATCACAGGCTTTGCTGGTTCAGTGGAATATATACCCACATCCTAATATAATTTACTGTTGCTAGATGGTCACAGACACAAATGTCTTCTAAGAAGGATCAGGCTGTTTCACTGTCTACAATATAGAATTAATGCAGTTTAACACCACTTTAACTTGCTATGGGATCATAGGATATGTAGTTTGGCAAGACACCAGCACTCTTAGACAGAAAAGGCTACAGACCTTGTCCCAGATGGTGTTAAACTGGGAGTTGTAAAAACGGGACAGATAAAACAAGATAAAATGGGGTGGGGTGGAAATATTGTTAGTAGATTAAATTGTGACAAATATTAAATATGTCGCAAAAGAAGAGAGAAGGGGTTAAAGAAAGAGGAAAGACAATTATCAATGTACAGAGTTTTCTTAATGTCCTTATTTACAGCATTTTACCCTGCCCTTCTCACCTCCAGAGGGGGTGAGAAAAGAAAAAAAGAAAAAATATTAAAGCATTTTTTCTTTTTAAAATACATCTCTTTCATCATATCGATGACAAACACACACACACACACACACCAAAGTGTTTATGTATCTAGAGTAATGGGAGGAGTCGTGTTGTCACCAAACATTATGTCCAGTGCCATATCTTCTTCCAGTATTATCTCATGATCTTCTAGTCTCCTCTTCCAGTTCCTCTCCATTAAAAGTTTGTCTTCATTATTATTATAAAACACATATTTATATGTGTTAAAATGCAGTTAAGTCTTTGAAAGCCACTCACTGAAGGACAACAGTAAGAGAAGGCTATTCCCATTATATCCTGTTTATGAGCTTCCCTGGAACATTTGTTGGCCATCATGAAAAACGGTGTGTTAGATTAAAATGAATCTTGGGCTGATCTAGCAGGGTTCTTAGATGTTCTTCTAATTGGTAAATCCTTCAAGTTGAAGTTTTCATAACGAACCCATTAGTGGAGTCCAATACTTTATCTTAATCTCACGATTCAGCAATTAAGCCTGACATTTGTTCCAAAATATCAGTTTTCGGCATAGCTTGGACTGCAAAGCCCCAAATCCCCTAGTCAGCATGAGCTGCTTGGGGATCTGTAATACAAAAATAATCTTTTCTGAGCTCTGACATTCAGGTACAGTAGCCATATAATTAGTGGTAACTGTTATTTTAATTCTCCTCATCTCCTAAAGAAATCTGGCAATGTGGTATAATTTGCAACTTTAAATGCATTATTTCAACTCTAAATTTAGTTCCAGGTGTTTAAACCGTGTAGCAATTTCTGTTTGAATGGCTATCACTTTGAACAAGGAGAGGTAAAGGAAATTGTTGTTGATGGTGATAATAATAGCATTCTTCCATTTTGCACCTGCTTTAAGCTGATTCCATTTGATAATGCTGATAATATGATTTTCCAGTGATCATCAGCAGAAACAGCACAAAAGTGTTTATATACAAGAAGATGGCCTATACGGCATGTAAGAAGCTAAGATAAGCACTGTCCATCCATCACGCTTACTGAACAAAAGGTCACCTGCCACACGCACCATATAACAAGGCATTTCTAAGGAAAAGACTGTTTAGCTGTAAATTGAACATCATGCTTAGCATCACGGAAAAAAGAATAAAGCAATGCTCATCTGAAGCTGAATATTTCGCTGAGGTGATAGAAGACTTGGGGCTTGTCTACACTCATGAAAAATAATTCTTTTTGTCATTGCATTTTCCTGGACCACACTGACCCTGCAGTGACCCCATTAATACAGCACACATCACAAACATCATAGTGAGATCACCATAACCGGGCCAGATATTCCCCTCTGGCCAACTCACCCTGCTATTAAGGAGCAGTCCACATTTCCATTTCTTCACATTATTTTCAGTCACATATATAAATAAATCTATTTTCTTAAAGAAATATATAAAATTCAACATGGAAAAGTGCCACTTCTTAGCAAGAACGCTCACTTCACATCAATCAGTTCTGCCCATCACTAGCTCCTTTCCACCAAAACACAGTGAAATATTGCTACCTAGAAGTTTGGCCACATGCCCCCATGCCCGCCTGCAAAAATAGTGTTTTAACCTTAGGGCAAAAAGCAAGGTGTTTTTTTACATGGATTAAAGCTCAAAGAAACATGTTACAAATGAATTATCATGGATGTTGTGTGTCAAGATCACAGCATCTAGAAGGTGACTATGAATTTTTAATCCATTCAGACAAGCTCTTGGAGCCCCACCAATGCTCTCTGGCTTCTGTTGGCGGTGTACGTTCCATAATGGAATTCCAGGGAGTCCAACACAGAATCCACCTGATCCAAAAAAATCATTAAAATGATCCTAGAAAGCTAATCCCATGCCATCCCTGTATATTGGTAAGGTCTGCAACAAAGCGCTACTTGTTACTGAAACAAGCATTTAGGCTATATTCCCATTACATCTCCACCCAAGCTCTTCCTTGCCATTCCAGGCTTTGGTTTCTGAATTAGTTCAAATCTGGGGCTCAAAATAACCACCCAGGCTATTTTGAGCTCTGGTGAGATTTAGTGAACTGCAAGAACAGTCCTGAGCCTGCATGAAATGGTTGTTGCTTGCCTTCAAGTCGTTTCCAAGACTTTTGGTGATGCTAATGTTAACCGATCACAAGATTTTCCTGGCAAGATTTGTTCAGAGGTGGGTTGTCTTTGACTTCCTCTGAGGCTGAATTAGTATGACTTGACCAAGGGGGTTTCCATGGCTGAGCACAATTCAAACCCTGAGCTCCAGAGTTATAGTACAACACTCAAACTTATACTCCACATCAGCTGTCACAATAGTGGACATTTATTTATTTATTTATTTAAGTTGTATACCACTTCTCCCACTGCTTTTCTCATCCATACACTGAGTTTGTATATTCTTCAACTGTCCTGATATGGCCGAGATAGTCCCAATTCATCTTCTTTTCTCCCATTTTTTCAAATGCAGAGGAGGGTGTGGAATCTTGTACTTCCCAGTAGGCTCAGATAAAAACAAACTGCTGCAGTATCTCCTAGCTCGTATGTTCTTTCCCATTTATAACTTTGGCCATCTTGGCTGCATGCTGATGTTGCTTGACCAAACACATATCTTGTTTTTCATCTATGACATTTTTGAGTTGCTTTTATTCTCCTTTGTGGAGAGAAAAAATAGGTTAATAATCTTGGTGAGTATGAGGTTTCAACTTCTTTTCTTCACTTTGCTGTCACTTCTGCATGTAGTGCACTTGCTCCTAGAAACACTGTTTGCTAGCTTCTATCTCGGGCATTTAGATGCAGGTAAAGGATAATGAATCAGGTGGGTAAAACATTCACCTTCCCAAATCTGATCAGCTGGCTAGATCTGACAACAGCTTCAGTAGAAATAGAAGGGTTAGGATTATTTCTTGATACCATGGGAGATCAAAATGACTGACATTTCTCTTTCCAACTTGTTTCTTGGTCTTGATCTCCTCCTCTTGGCAAACTAGTTTCCAGGGATTAAGCACAAGAGTTCAAGGCAATGGGTCAGGAAGGAAATGGGCTGCAGTTACCACTAATATTTTTGCTGCAAAGTGCACCGGTAGGTCTTAAAAAGCTTCAGTGGTTTGAAGTGGCCCTTCCAATGTAGACCTCTAACATTTGGTGTCTGAGGTACACAGCCATATAACCCAGGGTCCTTCCACACAACCCTATATCCCAGGATAGCAAGGCAGAAAATCCCACATTATCTTAGTGTAGACTCAGTTAACCCACTTCAAAGCTGATATTGTGGGATTTTCCGCCTTGATATCCTGAGATATAGGGCTGTGTGGAAGGGCACCCAGAATATCAAGGCAGAAAATACCACAAGATCTGATTTGAACTGGATTATCTGAGTCCACACACAGATAATGTCGGATTTCCTGCCTTGATATTCTGGGATATAGGGCTGTGTGGAAGGGCCCTGGGTTATTTGAGTCCACACTGCCATATATTCTAGTTCAAAGCAGAAAATATGGGATTTTAACTGTGTGGAAGGAGCCTAAGCAGAGCAGAATGTGGCCCTGCCTCCCAAAATTGAAATGATGGTCCTCCCAAGTGAGCCAAGTTGTTTAAGAGCATAAAGAAGAAAATCCCAAAAAACCTTTCCTGACTCCTGACAGATAGTTTAATCTCAAATTAAAAAGCTAGTAATTTGCTGCCCTTTCATGATATTCAAAATTTGCTGGATATGGCAGCTATCTTGCTTTGTCTAATGGTAGGGCCAGCATTCAAACTGGCAATTCTAAACCAATGCAGCAGCCAACAGCAAGCTTCCTGTTCCCCACTAACTGGGTCAATCAGTCTTAACCTTTTCTCACAGTGTTCACAGCATCAGCAGGGAAAGACAGCCTTGGGAGAATGAGCCACCCTGTTAGGAAGCTTATCAGGGGCTTCCCAGAGCAGCTGGAGGAAGAGAACAGACAGAATTGTGCAGTTTTCTTTCTTCGTCCTCGAAAAAAAGACCAGCCGAGAGGGTAATTTTGCCCTTTATCCTTGTTTTAAGCCTCCCTTTAAATAATACAGGGAGCTCTCCAATCCTGAAAGCTCATTTAGGCAATTGTAACAGGGACTATATTTAATGTAAATGGAACGGGCAAAACCAGAAGGATTTACGATAATAACCCAAGTATAATAATGTTGAGTAGGTCACATACCCAAGAAACGATGGATTAAAGGGGTGGGGGTGGGATTCAGTTCCAGGACAGGAGCCAAGAGCAGAAGCTGTGGTTAAGCTTATTAAACACAGCCCTCTCACACAGATGGATCCAGCTGCTTGTGTAGTTGTCTTTACTGGTGGTCCTTTACAACTGGTCAAAGGGGATGGGAGCGACTGCACATTCAGCTTTTCTATCTCCTGAACAGGCAGTTCATCCGCAGCATGACCCCTCACTGGTTCACACTGCTTTTCAGACTTCCTGCAGGCTAGACTCCCATCCTGGAAATGTCAAATCATAGGGAATTCCACCTTGTTGTTATTGTCGTGTGCCTTCAACTCGTTTCCAACAGCACCTCATTTATAAATATTGCAAATCAAGTCTACAAAGTGATTCAAAAAGCAATGCAAAATGCATTCATTTATTAAATATTAATTTGACACAAGAGTACATTGGCATTCTGCCATTGCTAGAGCAAATTTTTTGCAGCTTGGAATTGGTCGGCAGGGGTCATATGATGAAACGTATGTCAGCTTGGTGAATATCACTTTGTTTTCTAAAGCAACAGCTCTTACAACCCTTTGAGTAAGTCAGCCATAAACCTTGGATTACTTATGAATCAAACTGACCAAAACTAACGGCAGCAGAGATCATAAACATTTTCAGTTTCTTTCCAATTGAATCTGAACGCAAGATCTGGAACGTATGTCTTGGGGAAAACATTATTTTATTCAGTCACGGAGACCGACAATGATTTCTTTCCCCCAAGGCCCTTTTCTCCAGCCCTGCCTCCATCACTTCTGCCTTTCTTCCTTTGACTGCTCTAATAATCTGTAATAAGACTGATAATGATCTCAGCCTCATTAGGGAGGCTCCAAGGCACATGACAGAAGAAGGCTGTTGGGTCAGACTTCCTAGCCAGATAAGGGCCACCTGCCTTCATTTGTGTATTTCTTTACTGGTCTACAGTGGAACCTGTGGACAAATAATCACTACCAGCAAGGCGCATGTGTACTAGAAAATTGTGTCTATTTTTACCAAGGGTCTGCAGATCTGAAAAGAACTGAATAGGGACTGAGGATAATTTCTTGTTAGAAGCCTATTATCTTCTTGACTCTCCTGAATTCTTGTCTTTTCTTTGTTTCAAGATAGAATCTCTTCTTATTTTACTAGGCAGTATGGTGACATTAAGGTCCAAATACTTTAAAGGCAGTAAATTCCTTTGGGGCTAAGTAGGGTCAGCCCTGGTTAGTACTCGGATGAAAGAATGAATCCCAGATTATATTTCTGAGGAGGGAATTGATAAAATTGATCCTGAATATTCCTTGCCTAAGAAAAACCCTATGAAATTCATGGGATTCCCATAAGTCAAAAGCTGGGACACACACAGACAGAGGTGATGAGACTGGCCCACTCTGCTCCTTTTAAATATCTCTTCTTGCTTATGTGTTCTTCCTCATTAATAACATTCAGCATATTGGTCACATTCTGGTGGTTTTTGACCACACAGACCCCAGTACTTGTCTGTGAAATGTTGGAGGATCTGCAGGATATTTGTGAGAGGAAAACAGTTAAGAGTCATATACACCACTTTGACATCACTGTGTAAAAGTGGTGTACATGAAGAAGGCAAACTGGCATTGAAGCAGGAGTATCATCATCTATTGTACTATGTCATGAGGATCCCATTACTGATCTGCCTCCTCCATTTAATAACACCCCCCTCCTATTGATGGGCAAACCACATCAACAGCTGGCAATCACACTTAGTCTAACTGGGTTTTTTTATTGTATCAGAAGTGAACTGAGGGTACAGTTGTAATGTATTTTTAAAAACACAAAGTTTAAAAACTTGGCATTGTTAAATATCCTTTGACCAGTAGCTGGCCACTTTGAGTGCCCCTGGTATTGCTATAAGAAGGTCCTCCATTATGCATGTGGCAGGGCTCAGACTACATTGTAATAGGTGGTCTATGGTTTGGTCTTCTTCATACTAGCATGTTGTGGACTCCACTTTGTAGCCCTATTTCTTAAGGTTAGCTCTGCATCTCATTGTGCCAAAGCGCAGTCTGTTCAGTGCCTTCCAAGTTGCCCAGTCTTCTGTGTACCCAGAAGGGAGTCTCTCATTTGGTATCAGTCATGACTTGAGGTTCCAGGTTTTAGCCTGCCACTTTTGGACTCTCGCTTTCTAAGGTGTCCCTGCAAGGATCTCTGTAGATCTTAGAAAACTATTTCTTGATTTAAGGCATTGGCGTGCTGGCTGATATCCAAACAGGGGGTGGGCCGGAGATGTCACTGCCTTGGTCTTTTCATTATTGGCTGCTACTTCCTGGAGAATGTCAGGTGGTGCAATACCACCTAAACAATATAATTTCTCCAGTGGTGTAAGGCGTAGACATCCTGTGATAATGCAGCATATCTCATTAAGAGCCACATCCACTGTTTGAGCGTGGTGTAATAGTGCTATTGTATCTAGCTTTGTAATAGTGTTATTGTACTTCTATGCCAGCATGCCAACACTGTAGTGATATCAGTGATATCCAACTCCTCTTCCACCCTCCCACTCACTACACTCAATGCAACATTTTTATATACATTTAGCAGTATATGATTTTTATTTATCACATTTGTAATTGCAAAATTGCTTTGAAATTTCAATTTTAAAAAGAATTATAGAGCAGCGGAAGTATAGAAGGGCAAAGTTATAAGTGACAGCAGAAGTACAAGTGCGGACTATGAATCAGTGAATCAGTACAGTTGTGTCAATGAAGAGGTATCCAATAGCAATGATGTTCATGCTGCTATTGATGATCACACAACTGCCATGGATTGATAAAATCCTAAATATAAATAATAACTTGGCATAGGGTCAAAATACATCTTGAAATACCAACAATTCCAAAGAATGATTGAGTATAAAACCACCATGCTAGGAAAAAAAGTCTGGGATTGGTCTGCTTGGCATTTAATTTTTTACACAGAAAAGACTTATTTTGTGCAGAGGAGCAATCAAGCATGAATGTAAGCTTCTTGCTACAGTCTGACATGACAGCATACCTCCAGACATAAGTGTACCACCTTACCTTCACATTCATGATGCTACTGCTGGAGGGCCAAAATTGGTATAGCAGCAAGAGGACTGAAAGTAGACTCTTAAGAAATCCCAAAGGCACAGTAGCAAGGGAGTGGCAGCTTAAACTCTATCAAAACTTTTTCACCCTGAAATGTCTTTTGTCCCAGCCATTTTTCTGCCGATGGAGATGCTGTTTATTTCAGGGACTGTTTTTTTCTTGCAAGGGAACTAAGAGGAAGGAAATTTTCCTCATAGGATTATCCTGTAATTTGCTTTGGAGCATTGAAGCAGGGTTCTTTTGAATGTGCTGAACTACAACTCTCGTCATCCCCAGAAAACACCAGCATAATAGCAATACACTTTGTGCCCATTAAAGTGCTCTATAAATGCCCCAGACCAGCAGTTCTCAACCTGGGGGTTGCAACCCCCAAGGGGGTCACCAGGCCATTTTCTGGGGTCGCGAAGCCACCTCAGTTGGCCCCAGCCCCTCTGCCTCTCCAAAATGGCTGCCGGCTCCTGTGCGAGCCAAACAGCCAGGTGCTCCTGGTTGGCTCCTCCTCCCCTTCCCACAGGACCGCAGGGAGTCAGAAGGAGGAGCTTGGAGGCAAAGGTGCGGGGGGGGGAGAGAAAGCATGCCACTCGTCCCTCACCCCCTGCCGAGCTCAGAAGGGGTGAGGGTTGAGCATAAGGCTCCCTGTCGCTCGCCTCTCACCCCAGCCGGGCTCAGAAGGGATGAGGGGTGAGTGCAAGGCCCCCCGCATGGCCAAGGCCACCCGGGGACCCTTTTTCACTCACCTCTCACCTCCGCCGGGCTTGGAAGGTCTACACTTCCAACGCCAGGAGAGGGATGCACCATGGCATTGGCAAGCGCACATGAGAAAGAGGCCTTGTGCAGGGAGCGCACGCCCAGGGACCGGTGGAGCTGAAGCAATTGAAGGTACTGTAAATCTAATCTATTGTACATGCCTCCCCCAAACTCCTCCAGTATTTTCTGTTAGTCATGGAAGTCCTGTATGCCAAGTTTGGTTCAATTCTATTATTGGTGGAGCTCAGAATGCTCTTTGATGCCTAATGAACTTTAAATCTACACAACTGCAATTCCCAAAGGCCAGGGTCTATTTTCCCCAAACCCCTCCAGTATTTTCTGTTGGTCATATGGGTTCTCTGTGCCAAGTTTGGTCCAGTTCTGTAATTTATGGAGGTCTCAGTGGTCTGTGGAAGTCAGAGCTGAAACGATTGAAGCTACTGCAAATCCCATCATCCGTTATCCATACTCCCCCAAACATATTGTTTTTGTGATTAATCACTATGCTTTAATTATGTTCAATTTGTAACAATGAAAATACATCCTGTATTATTAGATATTTGCATTAGAATTCATAAGAGTAGCAAAATTATTTATGAAGTAGCAATGAAAGTATAGTTGGGGGTCACCACAACATGAGGAACCTTATTTAGAGCTCACGGCATTAGAAAGGTTGAGAACCACTGCATTAGTACATATATCTTTCTGTTTAATTGCTATTAAATTTAAAAAAAATTAATTTCTAGGGGGGCGGTGAGTAATTTTTTTTCTGGAAAGGGGGCGGTAGGCCAAAAAAGTTTGGAAACCACTGGTGTAGATGAACCCGAAGCTCCACTTGGATCTCTCATTTTCATTAAGAATTCTGTGTTGTGCTTTTCCTAACAATAACCCATGTGGGGATTAAGAGGAAAAACAAATGCTGTACTGTGTCCTCAATATACATAGCAAATTTAATTCCAATCTCAGTATTGAAAGGAGATAATTATGTTATACACAAACAAAGAGTGCCAAAGAGGCACTTTGCACAATATCATGGTTTGACTAAATATCTAAGGCAGATTCCAAATACTGCAATCACCGATTAATCTTTTTGTTAGCTAAATTCACTATGAGCCTCATGTGTATTTCTCTGTTTGCGGATTCCAGTAGCAGAGAGGATAAAACATTGTATGAATTCTTTAATAAAGATGCAACTTGAAATTCACACCTTTTAAAAACTTTGAATTTTTTTTTTACACGCTTGAGTTGATTTGCCTTCCTCATAGTTCTTTGGCTGCAACGTGTGATTTTTCACTTCCTAATGCTGATATGTGATTAACTCATAATGTGCTTCCAGCAGATATATTATTAATTATTCAGTCACCCCAATGACAAATTATTCTTCACAAAGTCAGAAAGTTGCAAAATCTTCTCTAGCAGACAATGAACCATGAGCTCTTGGTCTGCAGTTGGCAAACACATATCTTTTCTAGTACTTTTTGTGATTACCTGCCTGTGGCTTTACTGACAAATTAAGGTTTTTTAAAGGAATATGTACACTATTTGCAGGTAAAAAGCAGAGACCATTAAGTTCCATTAACTTATGCATACTCTAATATGCATACTCTAAAATGTTCTTTCACAATAAAAGAGAGTTAGGAGTCATTTAGATTTAGCTAAATTGTAGCGTGCATATGCATAATGTCCTTCAAAAGATTTATATGCTCACTTCAATTTTGGGAGTGATATCTTTGTTTACATGCCTGACAAACTATCCCCCATTAAACTCTTGAGTGTTGGTAGTCTGCATATTTGCAAAGAGATTTTATGTTGGAATGGAAGCTTATCCAATGCTACAGAAACCTTGCAAGAGGAAGGCAGATAGATCTAGCATATAGGTATCTGGGTCCTTTCCAAATTATCATACCCTCCAACATTTCACAGATGAAAACTAAGACACAGGTGGTTGAACCATATCACAGTGCAGTCCAGAACTTGTGGTCAAGCGACAAGGGGGCAAAGGTTATTAATAAGGATGAGAGAGACTAAAATACTATTTGAAGCAAAATTAAAATCCTGGGATTTATGCACTGCTGGGTTAACTGAGAGAAAATCACACCTGCATTTTGAATGCAGTTTGCATCAACAAAAGTAACCTGAAGACGAAGCAGCATAGTGGAAGAGAGGAAAAACTGGGATACAGTAACACCTTGATTTAAGGGTTTAATTTGTTCAGTGACTGGGCTCTTAACTCAAATGCTCTTATCTCAAAGCAAATTTCCCACTGAAATGCTATTAATGTTCCATTGATGCCATTTGACACCCCTTTCACTGCTCTGGCTCTATGCTATGGGAGTTGTGGTTTTAGACTGTTTTTAGCCTCCTCTCCCAAAAATGGTTGGTACCTCACAAAACTACAGATCCCTGGATTCCATAGCATTGAACCATGGCAAATGGTGTCAAACTATATTAATTCTTTGGTGTAGGTGCATCCCTGGTAGATGTGCCTCTGGGGGACACCGAAAGAGCCTCCTCGAAGACTGATTAAATACAGTTGGACGTCTCCTGGCCAACGTTTCTTGTAAACGCCTACTCTTTTCAACCTAAAAGCATTGCTTTGTATGCAATGCTTTTGACACAAAAAGCTGTGCCTCTTAGCTGGGGGAGGTTTGAATCTGCCACAACATTGGCCCTCAGATAGTTTGCCTTATTTGTGAATGCTTTGTCATCTCTGCCAATTGATACCTCTCCTATTTGAAATCAACCAACAGAATGGGTTTATGCCATTGTAAAGCCATTTCAACTAGAGGAAGGCTATTACACTCAGTGGAAGAGATCTCCTGCTACTTGTAAACCTGCTTATACAGTGAGCTCTCCGTATCTGCTGGGATCTGTTCCAGAATCCCCTAAGGCTGGAGTGCTCCCACTGTTCCAGCATGCAAGCTACTTATAAAACAACCAAGTCCCAAAGATCTACCTACTCAGAGATCTACCTACAAAGATCTACCTACTCACTACTCAGAGAGCCATAAAAGCAAAATATTAGGAAATTTATTTCAGTGAGAGACATATAATACATTTTAAGACTGAATTCAACTAAATGTGAGTATAATAAGCCACTGAGCATTCCTCACAAATGGCATGAGAACAATACACACTGTGCCTGCGATCTGCCTGGGATCTACCAGGATACCCTTCGAGATCTACCAGGACGCCCTTCAAGATCTACCAGTAGATCATGATCTACCTAATGAGCACCCCTGCCCTAAGAATACCAAAATACATGGAAGCTCAAGTTCCATTATATACAATGGTTAGCAAAATAATGTCCCTTATACAAAATGCCAAAATTGAGGTTTGCTTTTTTAAAAAAATTAAATGTATTTTCAAGCCATGGGTGAAGGATTCTATGTATACAGAGTCCATGGATGTTGAGGACCAACTGTATGTCTTTGAATTACCACAGTTTACAATTAAGTGGAAAGTCATCGTTCTGCTTCAACACAGATGTGAGCTGCAAATACAAAGTAAACTTTCTCAGAATTGGCAAAACCCTAAAGTGGCTCCATTGTACTGAAGAGAAAGTAATTAGAGGATTGGCTTTGGTGCAGGGTCAGTAGTATTGTCTTCTTTATAAAAAGTGACTTTTCATGGTAACTAGATAGCAATTGTTTTCTATTGTTATTATTATTAATTAGTACAATGAAAAATTTTGGGCCATACATTCCTAGTTCAGTCAATTAATTTGTGACATTCAGAATAGAACAGTACTCATTAATTAATAGCTAATCACCACTTTTCAAAAATCTCAGGGGCCTCCTCCAGAAATATTAACGCAAGGTCAGTGACTGCCATTGACAATCTAGATAACCATTATATAGTTCAAACCAGACAATGCAGCATCCCCACTCTGAGCTGCTGAAAAAGTAATAACAGTATTTATGTGGCATCATGCCATGGTATCTTGTTCTCAGACCTCTTCCTAGTGATTAGAATAACACATTTCTTTGACAGGGGAAAAACCCCAGTTTCAGTTAAAAGATGCATTTAATAACTATGGTGAAGAACAGATGCACTTGTAGGCTGGACACAACCCCCTAATTCCAAGTCACTGCTCCAAGGATTAATACTATGAGTGACAGCAGAAAGGTTATTGCTCTTTCATTACAACTACAACAAGACAAAGGAGGAGTGCGTTTTTTACCCTCTCCAGTGTGTTAAGCAAGTGCTTACCAGGGATCTATAAACAAGGTTAAGAGCTAGAAGAACACCAACAATTTCAGTCTGGCAGGATAAAGGCCAGGCTTTATGGCACAGATGTTCTGACAGCTTCTTTGTAGCAGGTAGGAATGAGGCTGAAAGATTTCCTTTGGTCTGCCTTTTAAACTGACTGAGTTGGCACTTCTCAGATCGATACGTGGGGTAGAGTTGTCTTTCATAGTGTGCACCTGTTTGAGATTTTGTCATACGGTTCTTTTTTCCCTCCACCAAAATGTTTTTTCATCCTCCAAAAATACAAAATGTGTATTTTACAAAAATGGTTATTTTAAAAAAAGTTTGTCTTTTTGTTGTTGTTATTTCACTGGACTACAATGTCCAAATTTCCCAAGGCAGCATGGCCAGTGAAAAATGTGTTTGTATAAAAAATGCATGTAAAATATACCTTGGAGAAAAAGTGTTCACTTTAATTGAATTCTTGTGTAATTTTTCCACACAAAAAAAGTCACAGATGGAGAAACAGAACTAAACAGATTTATGACTGAGCACATATGAAATAGATACAGAATGAAAACAGACAGATCTGTCAATTACTAACTGCAATAGGTAGCGATATGACATAGTTTGAGTAAAAAGGAGTGCAGATCTTGGGATGTTATTTATTTAGTGGAAACTGTGTTACTGATTGCTCTGATCACTCAATCAGTTGTTGTGTCTTACAGTTACCACGGTGTAAAAAGCAACTCACTAAATTACTAGTTTCTAAGGGCCCTTCCACACAGCAATACAACCCAGAATATCAAGGCAAAAAAATCCCACAACATCTGCTTTGAACTGGGGGCCCCTTCCATACAGCCCTATATCCCACAATACCAAGAAAGGAAATTCCACAATATCTGCTTTGAACTGGCTTATCTGAGTCCACACTCGGATAATGTGAGATTTTCTGTCTTAAGGTTCTGGGATATAGCGCTGTGTGGAAAGGGTCCCCAGAATATCAAGACAGAAAATCCCACATTATCTGCTTTGCACTGGAATATATGGCATTGTGACTCAGATAACCATGGGCCCTTCCACACAGCCCTATATCCCAGAATATCAAGGCAGAAAATCCCACATGATCAGAGTGTGGACTCAGATAACCCAGTTCAAAGCAGATATTGTGGGATTTTCTGCCTTGATATTCTGGGAAATAGGGCTGTGTGGCAGGACCCTGGGTTAACCGAGTCCGCACTGCCATGTATTCCAGCTCAAAGCAGATAATGTGGAATGTTATTCAGCTGTGTGGAAGGACCCTAACTCAATATCATTACACAGTGAAAACTTATATACGCCTACTCAGAGGGAAATCCTACTGTGTTCAATGGAGTTTCCTCCCAGGTTATCTTTAAGCCCATCTTTAAATCTCTTTTGCTCTCTACCAATATTCAGTTTTCCGTTCTTGAGCTGAGAGTGAAGTAACTGCTTTGGGAGATGGTGATCTGGCATTCAGACAACATGGCCAGTCCAACAAAGCTGATGGTGGAGGATTATCGCTCCAATGCTGATGGTCTTTGCTTCTTCTAGAATGTAAAAGAGAATAACATCAGTTTTTTAAAGCATGCATATTAAACACAATCTGGGAAACACCCTCTCATTCCTACAGAAAAACAGCTACAAAGTAAATTGTAAATTCCAGAAAAATTAGGAAAACTAAAGGGACATAAAGAATCGTTGAATCTATAGCTCATTTCTGCCACCCCATCAACACAACATTTAAACATATCATTCAGAGCTGAAGCCTCAATGAGACATTGTGTATACATAAACTACAAGTTTTGCAGTTAGGTCAGTAATTTTGTCCCAATCGTGTGTGTGCATAACCACATATTCTGAATTAGGAGAAATGGAAAATAAATTACTTTGCTCAAATTCCCTTTGTGCCTGTGCATTATGAAGGCAACTTTACTATCTCAGCAGGCTCATGAAATACGAATCAACAGGTTTAGCTTCAATTTATGATAATGATTCTGTTTCTGATCATCAGTCACCAACAGATTTCCCAGTTTTATTTGTCATATTTCTCTGCCTATGTTTGCTGATGATATGATCCTGTTATCTGCAATACAAATTGCACTGAGGTATTTGTACAAGACGCATTGTCAAGGAGGATGGCTTAAATAGATTGGGGGGGGGGGGCAGGTGTTATATAAATTGAAAGTTGCCCTTCTCACCACAAATGGTTTGTCAACAGATATGGATTAGAGCAAGTCAAAAGCAGTAATTATCCAAGTTTTGATTTTTCAGAAAAACACGTATGGAAGTACCATCTGCCTGCAACCAGTCAAAAGCTGTTCCATCAGTCTACACGGCATTCAATTTTGCATATACTAAAGAGGGAAACCTAATTCTGCCATTAGTTAAAGTTTTCTTCTCAGATAAGCCTTGCCAAAGTGCCAGCACTGAAACAGACAAATGTTTTTCAAGAGAAAGTGCTTAGATCTTGGTTAGAAGTACCCTTCAGTGTGTGTTAGGAAGAGAATAAACCTACTGAACCCAGGGATTGTTATGATTTTGATGAGGCATTATTTCAGACTCAACTGCTTTGAGAAAGGTTGTTTTAGTACCCACTAAAGTATTGTAAAGAAAGTGGGGCAGGTTCTAAAAGACTGGAGCTTGTGGGTGCTTCATGGCTCACAGATGATGCATGACCTTGGCATAAATTGTAGTGGGCAGAAGATAAACCTGGATCTATAGGTCAAGTGGGTTGCGGTCATCAAAGGCTTTCAGGCTTCCAATTGCTTACTAGCATGAACAAAATTACAACGGTCAGCTACATAAGTATTGACTTACCTAGTTCTTATTGACTCAGTAGTGTCTGTGTAAAATGAGGAATTGGATCTATTACATTCCCTTTCTCCATTCCCCCTTTTAGCTGCATTTAAAATGTCCCAATTTCTCTCCCCAACTTCACTTTCCCCTTTTGGTCCCAGATTACTTCAGTAATTTTAAAAGGAGTTCAAAGTGTAAAAAAACACTTGCATTCAGTTAACACAGGCCACATCTACTCCACCATATAATCCAGTTTCGGAATGCAGATTAACTGCATTGAATTGGATTATATAGCAGTGTGAACTCATAATCCAGTTCAAAGCAGTTAATGTGCATTCTGGATCTGTATTATATAATAGTGTAGGTCCAGACTGGACCTACACTACTATATAATACAGATGAGAGAGAAAAGAGGGGTGAACCCTGCCCTTTCAGTAGGTTAAGGCAAATCATACTGCAGTGGCTTCTCTTCCTCTTCAGAATATTTCACCATCTTGACCACACTTTGATGTTGTTTAGCCATCATTGTAGTTTCATTGTGAAATGTTAGAGGGCATGTTTTTTATGCTATAAACATTTGGGGATGGGTCCACTTCAATATTTATGTCATAATACATTGGTTTAGGGCAGTGATTCTTAACCTTTGATCCATCAGGTGGTTTGGACTTCAGCTCCCACAATTCCTAACAAGTAGTAAACTGACTGGGATTTCTGGAAACTGAAGTTCAAAACACCTGGAGACCAAAAGTTGGGAATCACTGGTTGAGAGGCATCTAGATGAGTATTACATTTTGCAATCCTCCTCGTTCATGGTATTTTACAAAAGAACTAAATGGCATTTTCAATTAAAGTCCCTCTATGTTTGTTTATTATTTAGTATTTATTTAAATTATGTCTGGCATCCCGGCCCATAAAGGTGTTTAAGGCAATGAACCAATTAAAACAATACAAAGATTAAAACATTATAAAATTCATTAAAATACTCCTTAGGAATTTCTAAAAGCACTCTAAAAACAAACATAGAATCCAGTTTTGAAACAGTTAAAACAGGAATTTCAAACATTGAATGCAATGCAGAACAGCACTGTTTTGGCTGTCCACTCGAAACTTAAAAAGCAGTGGTTCCCAACCTGTAAGCCGCAAACCCTCAGTGAGCTGCAACGCCAAATATCTGGTCTGTGAGCCTCCTTCCTTTTTCTTTCTTTCTTTCTTTCTTTATTTTCTTTCCACTTTTTTCATGCCACCTGCCACTTCTTCCCTGTCACTGACCATAGTATATGTTCTGGATCAGAAACTAGAGTTGATGTGGTCTAGCCAATGCAATTTTCTGAATCAGCACCCCAAACCAAATCTAAAGTTGACCAAAAACTGATTTATAACCCTTTTGGTACTAATGTTGGAGAGTGGTCCCTGGTCAAAGAAGTCCCTAGTCAAAAAAAAGGTTGGGAATCACTGCTTTAAAGACTAGTCTTTCTTGGATAGGGAGATCCATAGTTGAGGTAGTGCTGGTACAGAAAAAGCCTTGTTACATTTACCCTCCAACCAAATTCAAAAGGTGTTAGAACACAAAACAGGGAGTTATCTGGAGTTATCAATCTTCTTGCAACTTATATCGGAGAAAGCAATTGCTCAGATATCTGGCCACACACTGTTTAGGACTTTGTAGGTCAACACCTTGAATAGAGCTTGGAAACACATTTTACACTATATCTTCTGAACTCTTGTCAAGGACAGCCCTGTCCAAAGCTGAGC
The DNA here is from genome assembly GCA_030556195.1 of Anolis apletophallus. Taxonomy (NCBI): domain Eukaryota; kingdom Metazoa; phylum Chordata; class Lepidosauria; order Squamata; family Anolidae; genus Anolis; species Anolis apletophallus. The sequence continues at coordinate 126,208,221 of JARBWK010000001.1, read as the reverse complement.
AAAGACGTTCTTGGCCACTGTACCAACATAGCTTTCCAGAAGCAGCATGAGCAAGCTAAGAACCCATCACACTACTTCTTCCACACTTTTTCTCACTAGGAAAAAAAAGATTAAAGGTAGAAAAGAAAGAAATAACAGTTTTTTCAGTGTTCGCACTGGGAGCCTCCATCTGAAGACAATCTTAATCCTTAACATTTTCCTTTCTTGTCTTTGCCATGAGACTGATGTGGCTACTGTTTTGGAAATTGTATGCAGAGTCCAATTGGCTGTCCAGATATCAACTTTTACATGTTTTTTTTCTATTATCTAAACAGCATTTGTTCTAAGAAATAATTTGCATGCATTGCCATTATGTATGCAACTCACCCAGGCTTTAGTGGCCCCATGTTTACAAATTTTGAGCTCATCTACATGAGAATTAAAACCCAGACTCACCCTGTGTTGGTTCCTGGCTGTCCCCATTATGTTTCTCCACAGATCACAACAGCTTAAGCCACATTGATAAAAATAAGATGCTTCAGAGTTGGCTCTAAACTCCAGATTATCCCTACAGCTTTGGGACAGTTTGGACAGCAGGGTCCTGCCCAATTCAGACTGATCACAGAGACAGGACAAGGAAAAGGGAATGGATTATGTCCATATCACCACCTTCATCATTCCAGCCTAGCCATAGACTTCTGAGTTGTCATCTACACTGCCATATAATGCAGTTTCAGAATGTAGTTTAACTGCATTGAACTGCATTATATTGCAGTAAGGATGTGGCCTGAGCTCCTGGTACATATGGATGCCCTTTTCTGACAACACTAGAGATGCGTGTATGACCATGAGGAAGATGGGGAGATTGTCTTTAACATTCCACCAGTTGTGTGGAGGCCTTTGCTGATGTCAGTCCTAGGTTCCCACATTGGCCACGAGCTCACATAGAGTTCTGTGGTTGGCTGAGAGGAACAAAGGTGACACACAGTGAAATGATGGGCCAATAGCATCCATTTGCTCTCATCACTCCCAGTTCAACTACTTCTGAGGTGGCTCCATGGCCAAACTGGAGAAAAAACAGTGCAAGTGGTGGGTGATGGGAGGCTCCCAATCTTTCCATTAGGAACCAATTAGGAAAGATGTGATGAGGCAGGGGGAAATCTGCAATGGTGCGGGGCATGGGGCAACAGGTCCCCACATCTCATGAGCAAACGCCACCAAGATGCAGCCAGACTGGCCAATTCTGGCAGCAGATGTGAGAAGGTGGTTGGTCTCAACCTGGATGGACCATGTAGGGTATATGCAGCCACCTCCTTTCTACTCCAGACTAGCCAGGGTAGACATGACCCATGCCAACCCAGTATCTGCAAAGTGACATTAAATTATAGCATCAGAGCTTTCCATATGCATGTAATTTTCTCATGTCTGGAAAAGTTTAGGTCATTTCGTGCTCTGTTAGCAACACATGATAGGGAGAAGGAAGATTTGTTTGGATTGTTGAAATATATTCAAAGTGAAAATGATGGATGCAGTTGAAATCCCTTCTGTTTGATTTAGACAAATGCTTTACCATCAGAGAAGCTGCATTTGCAGCAGCAACGTAGTGCAGAAGGCAAAGATTTATCGAAATAAATGCCATGGCCTGTAAATGATTTCACTCCGGAGCTTTTGGTAACCATATCTCCCTTGCAGAAAGATATTTTTTATTTTGTGTTTCGGCTTCCATTAAAAAAGTTTTAAGTGACCAATTTTAGTACGTTTTTATGGTAATGTAATTGTTACAAACTGTTTGGTAAAACAGGAAATTGTTGATTGATTGTTGGTATGTAAAAGCAAGTGTGTATAAGTGCATGTTAGCTGCAAGATTTTTTTTTACCTAAGAGTGTCTTTGAAATGCCATATTTACACTGAAACCAAAGAAAAATGCTAAAAGAAGTTCAAGCCAAACTGTCTTGCAAATTTTGCAAAAGATAGATGCCTTAAATATAAAGGAACATTGATCACAAACCAGCTGCCAGGTATTTCTGTGATCAATTATTGCTGCCCACATCCCAAGAATGGTTGTGTCATATTTTTCATGAGAATGACACATGAAGGCACGAGAACAGGCATGTCACCCTTTCTGAGTGATTGACAGAGCTATCATAGCCATCCAACCTCTATGCAAAGGATCATGCTGTCCCGTGATATGTTTATAGGAGTGACACATTAGGGCCAAGGGAAACTCTGTCAAAACATTTTGATTGATAGGTTCTAACCTGCCAAACTGCCTAACTGCCTGGTATTGATAAAAAGGTAAGAACTACTACAGTAGGCAGGGTGGGGGAGCAATTGTCTAAATCCCCAAATCTCCCTTGTGCACAGATATATTATTTAGTTTTATAGCACTTTGTAGAACTTAATACTATGGAATTAATACATTTTGATATCACTTTAGCTGCCCTGACTCAATGATATGGAATTGTGAGGTCTGTGGTTTGGTGAGGCACCAGCACTCGCTAAAATCCAATTCACCATGCAAAAATAAAATGAAGGAAAACTGCAATTTCTAGATGTTCTAGTCATCTATAAACCAAATCAACAATTGGGCCGCACAGTTTGTCTCTGGCATTACTTTGCAAATGAAGATTCAGGAAGGACTCATCCCATGCTTTTTACAAGCATGTTGATGACTAAAAAGGCCAATCCGAGATAGGCAAGTCCGAAAGCACAGCAGAAAGTCTCCTTGGGTGATGTTGTTTCCAAGTTGCGGTTCTTTCTGCGTTGTCGTTTCTCTTCGAGACCCGTTTGACATGTCTTCTTAAAAGAGGCCGCAGCATCATGGATAGTGCGTCTCCATGCCTCTTGATGTGAGGCCAGGGTGGACCATTATTGGTGATCAATCTGGCCGAGCCTGAGATGTTGTTTCAGGGAGTCCTTATATCTCTTTTTGGGGGCGCCTCTCTTGTGCTGACCTTTGGTGAGTTCACCATAGAGTAGTATCTTTGGGAGGTGGTGGCCCTCCATCCTAGAGACGTGCCCTGCCCAGCGCAACTGTGTTCTCAATAGCATGGCCTCAGTGCTGGTGATCCCTGCTTACTCAAGGACAGCAACATTTTTCACATAGTCCAGTGTACATTCAGGATTGAGCGAAGACAGGGCTGATGAAAGTCGTAGGTGTTGGCAATAGGTGACCCATGTTTCAGACCCATGTTTCAGACCCATATAGGAGAATAGACAGTATGATAGCTCTGTACACACTGATTTTGGTGCTTTGCCTCAGGTGTTTGTTACTCCAGACTCTTTTGTGAAGCCTTCCAAACAGGGGCGGACCTACCTATTTCGGGGGGTAAGCGGAAAAAAATGTGCCCCCCCCCCCGCGGCTCCCGAGCGCGGGTCGTGGCCTGGAGCCCAGTGCGCATGCGCTAATTTCCACGCATGCGCGCTGACTCCAGGGTGCGCATCCCGCTTTGGAGCTCAGTATGCATGCGTCAATCAGTGCGCATGTGCGAAACTGCATGCACGCGTGCTGGCTCCAAAGCGGGAGGGGCACCCTGGAGCCAGTGCGCATGTGTGGAGATTTTCATGCATGCGCAGCAGCTCCTACAGGCAGCGTAGCACCTGTGGGGGCTTCTGCGTGTGCGCGGGGGTCCCCGCGCATGGGTAGGCGCGGCCAGAGCACCCTGGGCGGCGGGCCCGGTGGGCCACGGGCCCGGTTGCGGAGGCCCGGCCAGTACGATGGCGGGCGGCAAGTCGGGTCGGAGACGGCGCGACGGCGCCCCTCCCGGGTGTTGACGCCCCTCCCGGGTGACGACGCCCTACGCGCTTGCGTAGTCGGCGTAATGGTTAAACCGGCCCTGCTTCCAAAAGTACTATATGCCTTTGCTAATCTGTGATCTATCTCTTTATCAATCTTGGCATCTGAAGAGATGATGCTTCCCAGATAGGTGAACTGCTGAACGGACTTAAGCACAGATTTGACTATGTTGACATGGGATGATGGTGTTCTTCCTGTGGTGCGGGCTGGTAGATAACTTCCGTTTTCTTCAGGCTGACTTCCAGCCCAAACAGCTCTGTTTTTAGGAAACCTATACTCACAGATAGATACTTATAAAAGAAAACCCAAACCATCACCCAGGTCAATAAAGAAGCACAACTAAAGCTCCGGCAGAGCATGCAAAAAGAATCTGCGAACCCCACCTTCTCTGAGGTGAACTGAACCACCTAAACGGGACTCTACAGGCCAATGGATACTCCACCACCAATGAGCTACAAGAGCAAGAGCAAGCCACGAGAGTAAAGACAAAGATCCACCCAGAGGAAATGTGTTCTTGCTATACATCAAGGGAACCACTGACCACAGAGGGAAGCTGATGACGAAACAGATCATACAAACCATCTACAGACCCACTAAGAAAATCCAGCAAAAGACAAGAGGGATCCTCTCACCTCTGCAGGAGTCTACCATATACCAGCTGTGGAAAAGTCTATATAGGGACCACCAAACACAGCATTGCCGAAACACAAATCAAAGAACATGAAAGGCACTACAGACTAATTCAACCAGAGAAGTCAGCCATATTTAAATTTATTTATTTATTTAAAACTTTTGTATCCCAACCTTCTCACCTCCATAGAGGGACTCAGACCGGCACCTGATGAACCAATCTGGACATAGCATAACATTTGAGAACACAGAAATGCTGGACCACTCTAACAACCACCTTGTCAGACTACACAAAGAAGCCATTGACATCCACAAACAATCCACAATTCAACAGAAAGGAGGAAACCATGAAAATGAACAAAATCTGGCTACCAGAATTAAAGAACTTTAAAATCAGGACAATAAATAACAACACGCAAAAAAGGGGGAATTCCAGACAAGAAACCGTCAGGGCCAGTTAACACCTTGCAACAAAGGATTCCCCCAGGCAGGAATCAGCCAGGCTTTGAAACTGCAAGGCTACTCACAGCAACCCAAAAGCTAATATCCATATAAAACTACAACACTTATGATTTCTATAACATTGAGCCACAGCCGTGATGTCAAACTGCATCCATTTTACACACCTTGAATGCCAGCATTGGGGGGGGGGGGAGGATAATTATAGATAATGATGTTGGTGATGACCCTATAGCTTTAAACCCTCACATTTAACATGGCCAATCGAAAATGATTAAGGGAGTTACAGTCCAAATTCCTGGAAGGCCAAAGTTTTCCAGCTCCTCCTCCAATGTTAGTATGGGCTGGTGGCAGAAAAAGCCTCTTGTAGTGAATACAAAAGTCCCAAGGGAAAGAAAGAATTGTACCCAATTATTTTTGCTAGCTATGTATGAGTTTATGTGCATACCATTTTGTTCAACAGGATTTCTCTGGAGCTTCCTGTAGTGCTGTTATCCATTGCCTAGAACGGACAATCACATTATCTTCTTCCTTCTGTCCTCTGTGAATTACTATTGTGCATGAAAGCAATATTGCAAGAAAGGCTTAAATTGGTTTTCCAACTACATTGGGTCCTGGATTCTGTGGTTTAAAAAGTATATTTTCCCCCATGCCCTGATTTTCAGTGCTCTGATTCATTCTGCAATGGTTGATGTCTAACTGCCAGGTGGCAGATCATCATATTTTCTCCACTGGTTAGTATATGTAAAAAAAAAAACCCACTGCAAAACAAGTAATAATACATTTTTCATTCACAGAAATTGTTTAAAAACAGTTTGTAGTCAATTGCATGAGGGTAGTTTGGGAAGGCAGAGAAAAGGTCCATCCACCCTTTTTAGTCTTAATAGCAAAACAACCCTCAAATATCTTAGGACAAGATTCAAGGAGGACAGTGACATTGGTCTTTCTTGGGAAAACAGTTTTATATTGAATGACTATCTGGTAGAGACCTTTCCCAGGAGTGAATTTCCCTTCCAAGGGGTAGATTTCTCTCACTTCCTGTTCTTCCCCCTTTCCCCCAATTCTTAACTATGAGATTTGTAAGTCGGATGTTTGTAATTCGAGGACTGTCTTTACACAAAAAGACAAAAAGATTGTATATTCTTCAAGGTGGGATTCTGTTTTTCTAAGCAGATCAATGAATACGGTGAAATGATGATTACCTGCAGCTAGCCCTCCACATTCAAAAATTCTGCATCCGCCATCAACAGGTTCAAAATATTTTTTTAATCTGGGAAGCATACCTTGATGATCTTATATAAAGGATATCATTTTAATAAGCTATTGTACATAATGGGACTTCAACATCCATGGATTTGGTACCCATGGAGGGCCTGGAACCAAACATTAACAGATGCCAAGAGCCTGCTGTACAAACTAACTAGGCATAAAGACAATCCCAAGTGTCTTCTTCTCTATTAATTCTAGTTCCCAAAAGCAGCAATTGAGACTGTAAAATTCTTCGATGTGTATATGTTGAAGGAACATAAGAAATCAATTTATTTGTCAGATTATAGGGGGTTGTAGATTTTTCAATAGTCTTACTCATGTTTTACATGCAGAAACTCTCAGTATTGGTTAAAAGGATCTGCTACTAGGTAACGGAAAAGACCCATGCTGCCAGTCTCAGTAGAAGATACAGGGATCAATGGGCTGGTTTAATGTAAGCTGAATTCATACATTTAACCTTAAACTAGACCCATTTAACTAGACACCTTCCCCCTAGCTTTGACTTTTCTATGTACATGGAGTTGTTTATATAAGTCATCCAGGCCATCAGATGAAAATTATATTCAGCAGAAGCATGAACAACCTCAAATTCTTTGAACAAGACCTGAACTGAATTAACTTCTTAGTGGATCTATTCAAGGTTGGGTGAAAGTGTTTTTCACACTGTGAAATAGGAGACCAGATGCTGACCTCAGAGTAATAGAAACATCAGGTGTTTGAGGGTGAGTGAGTGAACAGATCAAACACCAGAAACAGCATTTTTCAGACAGATTTATTCACGTGTTGTGCTTCAGAATAATGCAGCTGTGTTCTAGTCTGGCTGTCCAATCCCTGAAGCCAAGGGGAAAACCCACTACATTTTTGTAAGAATGTAATGGTCACTACAGATATTCAGCACCTTGCTCACCTTCATTAGACAGATGGAGAAAATACAAACCCATAAAACCCAAGAGAGGGTTGCAATGGCATGAAAGGGGAAAATAGAGCATACCACTGTAAAGCATTTTTGAAGGAATGCAATGACAAAATCGAAGCGGAAGCCATCACTTTATGCATGACGAACTCCCCTGCTAATTCCTCAGCCAGGGGTTGCCTACACAGGCTTGATAGCCCACATTTGCTCCTGGCTGTCTTCTTAACATCCTGTCACTTCTAGTGCTTATTGCATGACAAATTAGTTTAAAACCATGTTAAGAAATATCCTAGAAAGGAGAAGATGGGAAGCCAACCCCACCCCTTTTTCTTGTCCCTGGATCTTATTCTCACATTCTCCTCCAACACCCATTATCCGTATCTTTTCAAGACCCTCACCCCACCCTTACCCCATCCTCCCCTTTTCTCCTTTGACAACTGGTTTTATGTCAATGGGGAAAAAATTCAATAAAGAGATTTTTTTAAAAAAAAATGTTGGAAGATCTTCTGGAGCTCAACCAAAACTCTGGAACAACCCAGCAGCGTCAGAACAGTGTGAACAGCAAGAATGACAACCTCATCATATGCTGCTCTTCACCCTTTTCAGCACGGAGCTCATTACATGATGCCCATGTACTTCCGGATGGGCTCCATCATGAAAGGGGAGAGTGGCATATGCTGCTGCCGCGGCAACACAAGAGGCTTCCCATGTTGCCTTTAAAACAATGAGGGGGGGCCAAGCAACAGATGCTTCCCCTCGTGGGATGGGGTTCCAGGTAAGTCAGGCAATATGGAGCATGGGGCAACGGGTTCCCCATGACCCCCGATAGGACCCCATGGATTCGCCACAATGCATGGTGAATCCCGAAGATAATGGGATGAGGTTGTGAGTCTGATGCAGACCGCTCTAAAGTCCACACACACTACAACCACCAACAGCCCCCTTCTTTGTACTCATCAGTGCAAACAAAAGGGGTTGATTAAGCCTATGTCACTGCTGTTGCCACTGCCAGATTGCTGCAGAGCTCAGTGACAGCTCCTGGCCATCATAGATAACCATGCTAACATCAGCAGAGAGACCCAGATTTCCAAGACGATTGAAGAAACAAGAAAGACCATCCCCTTCCTTTTTCCTGGTTGCACAGGCACCTCAGTTGATGCCAGTCCCTGTGTGCCCACAACAACTACAAACTCTCCTAGTGCTTTTAGCCAGTGAGACTAAAAGCAGGGCCTCCCCAGCAGATCTTAGACTACAAGGTGGAATGTAGGGGCAGATACGTTCGGATAAGTAAGCTGGGAGACGTTCAGATAACTAAGCAGCTCATGGAGATGAGGATCATGTCTGGGAATAGGCAGGACCCTTTTCTCTCTTTGTACATTTTATGCTACCCTTACATTACAGCCATTTTACCCTTGCAATTGCATTGCCGTCTACACCGTCTCCATTCACAACAGCACAGTTATGACAGCTAATAGAATCATGGCCTTGGAAAAGATGTGCAGGGGTGGTTCACTTCAATAGAGCTACCAAGGTGTTGTTTTCCATAATCAGTTGGAAATGGAATTAAAATGAGATTTTGATGGTATTCTATTATCTTTTCAATGGATAAGAGAACTCTCTATGGTGTTTATTCAGAAATATGTCCCATTGAGCAAAGAGCCCTTGCAACCTTAATTGCAAGCCTCCTTCTTTCTGCTTCCACTTCTAATTGGTTCCTGTTCAGCAAAAGCATGCCATTATTGATGAATTACCTTTTAAGAAGTCCACATTTTCTATTCCTGGTCTCTGTGTGTGTGCGCGCGCATGCACACGTGTGTATTAATTCTAGCTTGTGCTCATTATTTCTTTTCCAAAAGTAATTTCCTCCACTGACTTCCTCTCTTATCCCATCTTTTTAATTATAACATAGTTTTATTTCATAGCAAGCAAAGCAAAATATATTTTTAAGCAACAGAAAGCAGTAATTAACACAGAGAGAAAAGGACATGACTAATTACAGGAGCAATTCTCCCAAATACCATGCTGCACTGAACAGAAAGCAATTAATACCAAACAATGCAAACAGAAAGGTTCTAATTTAAGGCACAGTAACCCAGAGAAGCATCGATAACACCTTCCAATGGACAGCTTGATACTGTCACAATGTTTGAAGCATGAAGATTCAAAACTGAAGAAAGACAAAAAAGAATGATCAAGGGGGTGGGGGATGCAACAGGCTTGCAACTGTAACCTAAACTATAAGAGAAGAATAAGAAAATGGTGCAAGCTGAAAATGACCAATGTGTTTGTGACGAAAGCCTGGGTTAGAAATAGGTTTGAACTGAATTGCCCAAGCTTTTGAGGAATGCTTCAGAACGATATCTATAGCTACGCTAAATATGATTATAGTAATCTGTCTTCTTCACTAGTTATCATAGGGAAAAATGAGGAGAGAAAATGTACGTGCATGTCTAGGCTAACCTTGGTCTGACATAAACTGAAAGACTGTTCCAAAAGAAAGAAAGAAATGACCCCTACACCAAGCAATAAAATGATCACAGTGCACTTGAAATTGCAGAGACAACCATGAGTAATACAATGAAAAGAATGGAGTGGGCCAGATCACTTTTTTTTTGGTTCTCTGGCATCTTGGCACAGCATTAAAAAGAACAGCTGGAAACATTAGTTTACAAATGTCTTCCTTTCCTTTCTGCTTTAGTTCCCACATTTCAAAATGCAAAAGCAGCTGTCTCCAGCTGAGCAACAACTTTGCAGGGATCTAATGGCATGTCTGCCGTTGAACCTGTGACACTGGCTGCGAAGCAAGCTGTTTGCCACCCCCATCACCTGAAAAAAATCCTTTCCAGATCTTTCTTTTCTGAAAAAACTTTTTTTACACTAACAGAGTAATAAACCCAAAATAGAGCCAATCATATGATGTCTAAAGTCCAGTTCACTGGAGTCCTGGAGCTATTCCCACCCACCCCCACTTCTACACTTCGCCCTCCAACAAGTTGGGGGGCGGAGCAATTTTGTCTCCTCCCCTCGGAGAAGAGATTGGTTAATTTTGCAGAATGTGCTGGAAGGGAGGAGGGGCTGGCATAGTGTGCTGCCAGCCCCTTCTCCCTCATTCTGCAATAAGACATCGTTGAAGAAGGCAGCTCGCAAGAAGAGGCCCTCAATTATATGACGAAGGTTGGTTTGGGGCCTGTTAGGGAGCGACTGGTGGAGTTTAGCCCCCTGATGGAGCTTCCTCGCTCCCTTGGGCAGCAGCTGCCTTATTGGGCCAGGTAAACACGAGTCCAGGCCCTCTAAATCCCTCTCCAGGGGGTTTGAGATGAGGGCAGGGGATTCCTGGGCCCCTTCAGGTCACCATTTGCACCCAGCCCCCGACTCACCTCAAATTCGAGCGGTGCAGTGCTGGGGCTTGGCCTGCATGCCCGTTGCAGCCCGCTTGCAGGGGTTGCGCTGGGTGGTAAGGATGTTGGCCCAGGCTCTCCCCCATTCAGGGCGGCGGCTCTTGTATCATTGCGGAGCCACCAGTCAAAACTTAATAATATTAAAATAATAAAATTATTTAATTTAAGTAAATCAGGAAATAAGAGGAAGGCTTTGGGGGGCTTTTTCTAGCCCGCGCTTCCCAGCGCGGGTGGGAGGCAGGCTCACTCGGCTTGGAGCGAGCGCACGCTGGGCTGCCCTGATGGCACAAGTCCCGGGTGCTGCGGCCTTGCTTGGCCGACGGGAGTGCTGTGCTCTCGCTGGCCATTGCTTGGAAGGAGGTCGGCTTGGCAGGGGGCGCATGCGCGCAGGCCCCCTTTTTACGGTGCGCGGGCTTTGCTGCGGCAGCCTTGCTGGCTCGGCTGGAGCGCCATGCTGCGCTCCACCCGGCCGCTGCCTTTTGCGCAGCACCTTTTGGCCTCTCGGCCTGTCTGCGCAGGTTAAGCTGGATGCGCATGCGCGATGCAGCTTGTTGTGGGCGCCATTTTGTCGTACGGCAAATGGAGATGGTGGCCGCCATCTTGCTGTACGGCAGATGGGGATGGGGGCCGCCATCTTGCCGTACGGCGGTCTTTAGTTGGGGGCCGCCATTTTGGCTTCAGTGCGGCTCGGTGTGGGGGATGCCATTTTAGCCGTACGGCAGATGAGGATGGAGGCCGCCATCTTGCCATACGGCAGCCTTTAGCTGGGGGCCGCCATCTTGGCCGCAGGGTGACCTGTGTCCTGGGGGCTGCCTTTTTGTATGGCGGCCATTTCAATTAATTAAATATTTTTATTTTATTTATTTAAAAAAAGAAAGAAAAAAGAAATAGAACAAGAAATAATAAAATAAAATAAATAAAATATCAGCTATATATACCGTATATTGAGGGTGTGTGTGTGTGTGTGTATATATATATAAGAGCAAATAAGGTGAGAAGAAAGAGGAAGAGGTATATTTATACATATACATATAAAATTAAATAATAATAATACTAAAACTAAATAAAATGAAAATGGTCTATAGGCTTACTATTGGCTGAAACAGAAAAGAAAGCCTTATATGCCTAGCGTGTTTAAATATACATGGAACAAGTGTGCTTGTTGTGTTCCTATATTGTATGTATTAAAATTTACGGACATTTTATTCGGTCTATATTTACTCCTTGGAATATGTATAGACAAGGGGACAGTGCCATTACTCAGGAGGTTCAGGCAGATGAATGGTTTTGGCCGGGGGGAGCTCCCGACTGACAGGTTCTGATTGCTACTGACCTAATTTAAATAAATGAAATATATATATATATATATATATATATGAACCTGTATATACGGATACAACGTTGATAATAAGACATACGAGATATGTGTTGGAGGGGGTGTGCGTGCTTATAGACCCAGGTCTATAGCCATGTTACTAGAGGATGTAATGACATACTAATATAGACAGGGATTATGAAGCGGCACAGGTTAGTCATGTGTTCAAAGTAAGACTGGGGGCAGAGTGAGCTCCCGACTGTTGATAGTCCAGCTTGCTGTTGACCTAGGCAACCCTAATGGATAGTGGAATCCACGAGTTGGTAGCCAAATGCATTAAAATCATTACTGACCAGGAGGTCATGTGTTCAAAGCAAGCCTAGGGGCAGAGTGAGCTCCCGACTTTTGATAGTCCAGCTTGCTGTTGACCTAGGAAGCCTTACTTGATAGTTGCATCCGCAAGTGGTTGCCAACTGCAATAGAATAATTACTGATCAGGAAGTCATGTGTTCAAAACAAGCTGGGGGGCAGAGTGAGCTCCCGACAGTGATAGTCTAGCTTGCTGTTGACCTATGCAACCTAAACGATAGTTGCATTGCAAGTTGGGAGCCAACTGCGTTAAAATCATTGCTGACCAAGAAGGCACGTGTGCAAAGCAAGTTTGGGGGCAGAG